>CM065295.1:57776686-58976686 GCA_032871835.1 Dipteronia dyeriana | reverse complement strand
ATAGGGACCAGATTTTAAGGACAAAACAATGGTACTAATAAGAAGTTTACTTTATTTGTACATCTAACTAAATTAAATAAATATAAAATATAACAAAATTATTAGTAATTACATTATTGTAATTATTTAGTTATTTATAATTGTATTTAATGATGATGCTATATCAGATTTTTTAGAAAACAAAAACTCTAATAATATTTTTTTTAATATCTACTTGTTTATCATACAAAATAATTATAAATTTTACTGAACTAAGTTTAAATTATTAATTTTTTTAGTAAAATATTGATTATGAAAAATAAAATCAACAAGGATATAATATACGTATCCTATTTCAAGATAAATTAGTAAAATGTAAATTCCTATCATATAAGGGGAATATTTTAATAAAAATGATATTTTAAAAAAATATATCAATAGTTATATTTAAATATTATAAAAAATATATTTAATTAGATATGATTCAAACATATAAATAGCTTATATATAAATTGTATGTAAAAGATGTCAGATATAAAGTTATAATAAAATGGTAAGAGCAACAATCACTATCTATCATTGAGATCACGGGTTCGAGCCACGTAAAACGCATGGAATTAGCTTGGGTGATGGGGTGATGCTGCGTGCATCGTTTTTTTTTTATGATTAAACTTTTTTTCGACGGCCAAGTGTATTTGTGCCGGCCTCCGATGACTTTTTGCCATCGGAAAAGCGTATTTCCGATGGGAAATAGCCTTTTCCGACGACATTTAGCCTTCGGAAATGACCTTTAGTTTTGTAGTGCACCCTTTCCACCTTTTTAACCTTTGGAATAAGGCACATGAGAGTATGATTTATACCTTCAACTAACCAGCCATTGTTGAGGCAATTCCTACACATTCTTGTAATATCATCACCCACCAAGTTCCAGAATTTTTGGAAAAAATCAGCTGGGAATCCATCCATTCACGGAGCCTTCCCAGAGCCTTTGAAGGACTCATTTGAAACAAAGCCATGCTTATTTCATCAGCAATAAACTTCATATCCAAAGTCATACAAAGATAAGTTGGTAAGCATCTCTCCACTGAACCTAGAACAACCTCCAATTGATCATGAGAGGGATGAGAACTATTAAATAAAGCCTTAAAATAATATTCAATAATATTAACTACCTCCTCCTCCTCTTCACACCACGATCCATTGTCATCCCACAATCCTCCAATTTTATTTCGGGTTCTTCTGGACGAAGTTTTGGCATGAAAAAATTTCGTATTTCGATCTTCCTCCTTTAACCAAGAAACTCTCGAACGTTGCCTCTAGAAAATCTCCTCACGTTGCAAAAGGACATCAAGATCTTGCTTAATCTGTCTTTCCTTAACCCAATCAACTGAAGTCCCATGTCCCTGTACACTAGCCAACTCACATTTTTTTATCAGTAATAGTCTTCTTCATGTGCACCTTATTGTTCTTATTCCAGCTCATTAACTTCTTCACGCAATTGTACACATTCTAGAATATCGACACATCCACTCACAAGCCACACCTCTCTAATTATGTCAGAGAAATCATCCTTGTCCACCATACATTGTTCGTAGTGAAATCTTCGAGCATCAGGAAAACGCACAAGACCGTCATGAATTTCCAAGAGAATTTGTCGGTGATCGGATCTCTAAAAATCATGATGCTTAACCGAAGAGAATGGGAAAAGATGTTGCCAATCAACATTACACACACATCGGTCTAGCTGCTCTTGTACCAAATGTGGACCATCCCACTGGTTAGACCACGTGAAACGAGGGCCGAAAAATCTCAAATCCTGTAATGCACAATCCTCTTAAGTAGAACGAAACGCATCCATCAATCTTTCCGAACATGGATTTTCCTCTTCCTTCTCCGAAACATAAAAGACTTCATTAAAATCCCCTCTACCAACCATGGCAAGTTAGACAAACCAACTAAACGTCTTAACAAAGTACACCCATGATGCCTCTCTGAAGAAACGGGATTTCCATAGAAACCAGTTAATCTCCAACGTTTATCAATATGAGAGATAATCTCCACATCAATATGAAAACGTGAATAAGACAACAAAGATATATCCATTCCAGCTTTCCAAAAAAGGCATAGACCCCCACTATATCCCACCCGATCAACTAGACTGGTACCTTAAGGTATCTCGCCCTCAGGTCGATACCTGAATACTGGGATCCCAGCTTCGAGACCCATCCGGGATACGCCTCTTCCACAGGGAAGGAAGAATGATAGCAGTAAGGTACTTTGCCACCAGAATATAGAACCAGAGTTCTCCTCCAAGAGAGAGAGAGTTGACTTTCATGAATACCATTAATGAGGTCAAACCTTATTAATGGAGGTAGTCAACCCTATTAATGAGGTCAACTATATTAATGGAGGTAGTCAACGCTATTAATGATGTCAACTGTATTAATGAAGGTAGTCAACCATATTAAAAGAGATAATCAACGTCATTAATGAGAGAATATTCAACTCTTTAATGGTCACAATTAGTAAAAGAGTCCTAAGAGGAAACAAATATCTTTGCCTCCAAGATATCCTCCATAACCGATTATTAGGGGTCAACTGCAGTAGAAAATCCTGTCTATCAAGGAAGGAAGAGTCTGAAGGGGAAACAAACACATCTTCTCCAAGATATTAGCTACAAGCCGATCAACTATATTAAAGGAAGAATCGTATTCAATATGGGAAAGAAGACCAATTCAAGAGTCCTGGACTTGCACGCCAAGTTAATGACACCATGTATAAATAGACCTCAACACGCACGTTGAGGGGGATCGATTATTCAACCAAGAAATCACCTACTGGGGGAGGGAAAATGATATGCACAAATCGACTCCCGAAATACGGGATATTCGACACTTGATATACGATCTACTACACATCTCATCCCTGATCCAGAAATGGACAAACCAGAGAGAAGCCTATATAGTTTGCCTAGATTCACCCAACATGTTCATTGTATGTGTTACCTTTACCTGGAATATACCGGTATCGGTCTACTTTCGACCACCAATGTAAGCTCTATTAATAGGGTTGTATATAATATATGATATAAATTGTAATAATATATATTATATGTTATAATAATATATAAATATATATTATATATTATAATATATTATATATATATATATGTATGTATAATATATATATATATATATATTATACATATATATATATATATATAATATGTTATATGTTATAATAATATATACTTTCATATTTTATTATTATTATTATCCATAATATATCATGTTATTATAAATATTTTATAATTAGGGGTATTTTGGTTAAAATACAGTTAATTTCATTCTATTCAGTTGTTAACTAAAAATAATAATACTTATTCAGATATTGATTCTGTAGTCCCAACCAAACAAAGAAATCAGCTTTTAATTCTTTTCCATTCTAATTCTCGTTCTTATCATCATTCTACTACGGTAACCTATCTCGGAAGAAACCTGAACTACTTCTACACTAGGGTTTTAGAGAAAAACCCTAGGAGAAGAAACTAGAAACATTACCCTTTAGTGCATGCACTGTTGCACCTACCATGATCATTTTATTTTTTAAACCATCACATCAACTCATATAAGACTACATTAAAATTTTTATCTCGATTTAGCATGATCAAACAATTCATATACAATCACATGATATTGTATTCATATATATATTCCGGTATGTTTACAATATATATATATATATATATAACAATATAGGGTCCTTTTAGTGAACCGGTACACTCATTGTGATAATGTCAATTTTAGTACAATTACATCAACTAACATACAATTATAATAAAATTTAGTATTGGAATTTGGTATGGTCACATGTAATTCATATGTGATAACATTTTATATATATATATAATGACATGGAAGAGTATCATGATATATAGATAGATATGTGGATGGATGGATACTAATTAAATAAATAAAAAACAGTATCACGATGTATCGGTGTACATGCATTAGAATGTCCCTATAGATATGCATCTATAATGGAACTTGTGGTAGGAAAGTGTTGATATAAAGAAAAAAGAAATTAAGATTAAAATAAAATAAATTATAATAATACCACCACCAAGCAATGGTCGAGGAGGAATAACAACTTCAACTTCATATCTCTCATTTTGTGCTGCATTGGCATCATTTCTCATGGTTTCAGTCGTCCAGATTTCTTTATATCTAAAAATACAAACATTATATTGTTCTTTAGAGTTAATGAATTTCATCAAAATCTTTATGATTATTAATATAAGGATCGTTTATAAACAAACAGCTATATAATAATAATAATAATAATAATAAAATATATATATGAGTGGTTCTTTCCTATAAATCTGGATGAAATTTATCAATTTTAATAAATTTTGATTTGAATTTATTTGTGGACGATAAGTTCAATAAAATCTATTAGTGAACCAAATTTAAATTTTTTTCAAACCTAGTTGTAACCATTTTTTTTTTCATTTTTCCCATTTTCACCCAATTTTATGATGCCTCGTATTCAAAAAAATTGGGAAAAAAATAGTTTTTCATATTCAATAAAATTGGGAAAAAAAATAGTTGTCATTGTTGAAAAAATTTCAAAATTTTCTTCCAAGTAGATTTCATTGACTTTATCATCCACAAAAATATTCAAATCAAAATTTAATAAAATCAATGGATTTGGATCCCTTATTTAATTACCTCAAAGTAAGAACATTTATGAAATTCATCGATTTTAGAGAATTTTGATTTGAATTTTTGTATGGATGACTACTTGTAAGAAAATTTTGAAATTTTACAAGTATTAAAACTATTTTTTCCAGATTTTATTGAATATGAAGTATCAGAAAATGAGATGAAAAATAAGTAAAATGAAAAAAAAAATTGTTTTATTTAAAACTAATATTAATTTTTGCACTAAGAATGATAATAGCTTCTTAAGCCTGGGGGAGCTGAACAGCTCCCCCATTTGTTCTCGCGAGGTGAAGAAGTACACACTTTTTTTTAATTGAAAAGCACATCAATATAATAGTTTGTCCATCCTGTAAGCATTTTTCGTTTGTTGTTTTTCGAAAATAAAAATAAAAATGAAAACGAAAACAATTTTTTTTTCTCAGTTTTAAAATCCGAAAATTTGTCTGGTAACATATACTGAAAACTGTATTTTGAAAATGAAAACGAAAAAAACGCATCCGGTAGGTTATCCGAAAACTATCAAAAGTTGAAATATCAAATTATAACGATTATAAATTGATTGATTAAATAATTTACCAAAATGATTTTTGTATTGTAATTTATAAATTAAACAAAAGTAACACTTCACAAATTACTTAAAAATATATATATCAAAAAATCAATTAATCAAAACTAAAATCTTAAATTATAAATAAATAAATATTTATTTTAATAAATATAAATAACAGTAAAAACTTATAATAAATTTTTTAAAAAAAAAAAGAAGGAAGAGACAGTCAAATAGAAGAAGAAGAGTGACGAGGACATCGTCCAAGAAGAAGTAAAAAAGTAAAAAAAAAAAATGAAAAACACAAACAAGTATCTTGTGTCTTTTAAATCTTTCACTGTTAATATTGGTTTTGTTTTTCATTTTATTTTTTAAAAATAAAATAAAAAACGGTTAACGAACACGAATTTGAAATTATTTTTAGAAAACAAAAACGGATTGAAAAACAACTATAGAATAGGGCCTTTGTTTTCTTTGGCTTTCAAAAGCAATTGTGAATACACTTACGAAACAACATCCAATCCTTGATTTCAAAACAAATGGAAACAAAAATGGGCCTGAATATCATTTACCGTATAAGCCGTAATCATGTGTGGATTCTATATATCTGTACAAAATACAACAGGGTTGTTTGGTTTTTTTTGTTATCGATGACTACAACCTGAACATTATTGAATATTGAATATAGATTGAAAACCGAAACTAAATAATATGTTTTAGTTTTATTTTTCTTGTATCTGAATATAGTTTCATCTTGTTTGTTTTTTTAAAGATAAAATTGCTTAAAAACAATTAATTTGATATTTATACCCTTATTACTATTAATTGTTATATATTTTCATTTGATAGGATACAAACAACTAAATAAAAATAAATTAACAAATCCTAAACTATTTTTATGTAAATATTAAAGATATTATTTATGATAAATAAAGACTTTTACGAAATAAAAAATATTGAAGGTTCAACTCCATTGTTGAAAGCGACACTGTGAATTAATAATAAGTTAAAAGAAAGAAATATGTATAATACAAATTTATAGTAATATTAGACATGTTATCTTTTGAAGAATGATATTTGAATGAAATATTTTGAAGGCAATCTAGTTATTTGGAATCAGGTGAAAAGTCTGAATTTTTTATATTTTACTGAGACATTGCTAAACTAACGTCACTACTTTTCACATTTGATAATTTCTGCAGGCCATATTTGCTACTTCAGACTAATTTACTACGTCAATTAATAAAAGTTGGATGGAATCCAACGGCTCAAATAATAATAAAAAGTTGACATAAATAAGTTGAGATGGTAACCGGTAACTCGGTAAGCCTCTTTCCTCATATGTTATATGAATGAGAATATTTGGAACAGTAGTAGGAACAGTGCTATATGTGAATTCATGGCATTCCAAAATTAAACAGAAATGAAAACAACAAGATAAAAAGGAAAGTAAAAAAAAAAAATTGCTTGAGAAATTTAGTTAATTACCTGCTTGCAGCAGCTCCAATTAATAGAAGGATTTGAGTAGAGAGAAAGAAGACAATAATATCAACGAAGGCAGAAGACTGATGAATCGTAAATGAGGTGTTGAGAAACTCTTTCGATTCAAAGAAACAGATAGTTAATACTTAATAATATATACCCACTCTGGCCTCTTCTGTATCCACTGATCCACATTGACCAAGATTGATCAAGACTTGGTTTCTTTTTTCTTTTTCTTTTTTTTTTCTTTTTTCTTTTTTAAAGGACCCAATACTTGGTTTCTTAAGGGTTATATAGTCATCTTTGAACTTTTATCTAGATAACTATAGAAATCAAATGTGTTATAAAAGAAAATATTATATATATTAATATGTGCATATACAGGATTTTTTATTAAATCTATTCAACAATACTAGTAAATTTCATTAATTGAAAAATAAAATTACGGATTTAGATCATTTGCTCAACTGATCTTTATTCCAATCTAAATAGATCCGATAATATATGTAATAATGGTTGAGATTAATTTCATTTCGTTACTTTAAATACAAATATTACCATCCAGCGTTTTTGGTTATGAAATAGTAGATTAGGATAAGCATCAATATAATAAATGATATAAATTTCAAAAATAAAGATAGACCAAGATTGATGAAGATTTGGTTTCTTTTTTCTTTTTCTTTATTCTTTTTTTTTAAAGGACCCAATAATTGGTTTCTTAAAGGTTATATAGCAATATTTGAACTTTTATCTGGATAACTATAGAAATAAAACGTGTTATAAAAGAAAGTATTATATATATTAATAGATTAAAAATATATATATATATTAAAAAAGATTATATCTGGGATTTTTTATTAAGGTAGACTAAAAAAAATCTATATATATATTTTAAAAAAAATCAACAGTATTAGTAAATTTCATTAATTGAAAAATAAAATTACGGATTTAGATCTTTTTCTTAACTAATCTTTGTTCCAACCTTAATATATCTGATAATATACTTAATATATATAATAATATATGTAATCAATGGTTGAGATTAATTTTATTTTTATTACTTTAAATATAAATATTACCTTCAAGTGTTTTTTGTTATAAAAAAGTAGGTTATGATAAATATCAATATAATAAATTATATAAATTTTAAAAATAAAGATAGATAAAGGGATATAATGAATCTTACCTATAGATTAAAATGATAAATATCAAACTTATTTATTAGAAAAAATAAATATTAATGAAGAAAAATATTTGAGTCGAAGAAACCGATACAGTCGGGATGAAAGAGAGAATGTGATCAGAGAGAGAGAGAAAAAAATAGAGAATTGGGATGTGATTGATGTTTGAGATGACATTACACATTGAGAGAAGAGAATCACTTTAAGTCTAATCGTTATCGATAACTAAACATGCCGTTAGCATAATAAATTAAAGAACGTTGTTTGGATACTGATCGATCAGTATTCAGTTATACTGATCAATTAATGGTTGGTTTTTTATATAATCCAAAATAAAAAGAAAATGGTAAAAAATTAAAGAATTTATACCATATAACAGCACTCCATTAAAAGGTCAGTATTACTGGATGCTGACCTCGTTAAAAGGTCAATATTACTGGATGCTGACCGATCAATATCCAGTCTTTTTCGTAAAAGAACAAATAACAAAAAAGGTTTATTACACTAATCATATATATTATTATTTTTTTGCTTTCTTTTTACAGAAAGCTGACGGCTGACCCGGGCTATACCTCTTAGGAGTGTATATAGACAAACAAATATAATAACTACATGCTCTCACCACGGTTCAATACGCCATGGTGAGAAAGGTATTTATTCGGTCTGAATTTAGTTCAAATCGTCACCACCACCAGCACCACAGGTGGGATGTTAAAATATATATAAATAAGGTCTTCCGGTGCATGTATAAATGTATATATAGTATGGTTTTTTAAAATGTTAAAAACTTTTTGTTTTTTTAATGTTAGAAGCTGTTTGGATTTTTATTTTTTTCAATAAAATTAAAACAGTTTTTTTTAATATATGAAATTATCTTTACTGCCTTTTATAATTTTAAACTTCTCTAACAAGTTTTTCTTTAGCTTTTTTAAACATATAAATTGTCTTAATTACCCTTTATAAATTTTAGATATTCTGATATATAACTCTTTCATTATAATTTATCAACACCTCTTTTATAATTCACACAATTAAAAGCTATTTTTAAAAATATATTGTAAAATACATTTTTTACAATTTATACCATCAAAAACCTTTTCTTTTTAGAAGCTCTATTATAAATCCTACTACAAAAATTCTAGAAGCTCTTGGAGTCCCTTCATTAATTTAATTGTTTGATGCTAGTCAATTTCTTTTAATAAATAAATGAGGAAAGAGAACAATTAATATAAGGATGACCATACATTGCATTATGTTATACGAAAATATGACTGGTTAATAATTAGGGATGTCAAATAACCCCACCACACCACTGCCTATGACTCTATGAGGCCTTGCCAGAATGGCGGGGCTGCCACGATAACATTTAAGAGTATTAACATTTGCACCACTAAAAGTTAAATGTACACTTTTTTTTTTTAATGTATGTATAACTCAAAATTATATATTGTAAACACAATTCAAACATTAACAAATATGATATTTTCTTAAAATTAAAAAAAATATATAAATAATTTCAAAACTAATTAAAACTACAAAATAAAATAAATAAATAAATTGGGAGGAATGAGTTGCCACATTGTTCCATTTTTTAAAAGAGGCAGCAGCCTTCTCCTTAACTTTTGGATGGAAGAGGCTGCTTTTCCATCATTCTAGGTATAGGATTAGAGGAGACAGCCATTTATACAAGGTTGGGAGAAGGAAATATCCTCCCACTTCTCGATCTCAACGTTTGTTTTCACTTTTCGCTGAGTTTTTAATTTAGTTTTGTTAGTAAAATTTGTAAAAGAGCAAAATGCACTGAACCTCTTTTATGTTTGTTCTCTTATATCCAGAAACAACTTTATCATTAATTGACACTTAACCCCTTTCACGTTAGTCAACGGACATTAGATTTAAACTTTGACCGTGTTTAAACAGTAAAACATCTAAAATGCCTCTAACATTATTTAACAACAGTTTATTTACTTTTATAACCCTAGAAAAAGATAAAAAATAATAATTTATTTATAAAAGCATCAACATTAATGAGATGCTTTTGTGGGAAAAAAAATTCTTTTCGAAAATAAAAAAACTCGCTTTATGTTGAAAACCATTTGTTAATGGCAAATCCGAAAAAAAAATCAAATCTTGATTCAACACCCCAATTGGACTTTCATCCAATAATCCATATTCAAGAGCTGGAATCTCATCCAACACTCCACCTAGGTTTTTAGAATATTCAACAAATTTGTAAAAAAATTCAGAAAAAAAAAACAAAAAAAGAAAAGAAACACATGCGTTGGATTATCTTAATCACAACACATGTTTCATTGATAGACTTGTTCATCTGCAAATTCACCAAATCAAAGCATCCTAAGAAAAATATGTACTTCTACAAGTTCACCAAATCAACCCCATCATCATCAACATCGTCTACTTCTTCTTTTGAACCCCATCATCCTTGTTACCATTGATTCCCTAACCTTACAACGCCACAACTCAACAACAATTCCTTCGATTACGATGGAGACGAATCGTTGAGGAGCGATGGGTCTCCTTCCTCGGTGATTTGCCGATTTATGGAGACCTACATTGGGTGTCCGTTCATCTGATATAGAGACCAATCGTTGGCCCCCATTCAATTGCAAATTGCAATGGAGACCCAGATCTGGTGAAGATTTGATGTTTTTTTTTTTGCTTTTTTTTTAAATATTTTATCTCAACCTACGATGGTCTTGAATGTGTTCAAGTTTTGCACGGCCTTTCCATATTTTTTAGATTTTATTTATTTATTTATTTGGTTTGGATTGAAAAATATGGATTATCGATGAGATTTGTGGTTTTTTTTCGTTGATTTGATTTGTTTTTTTAATTGTGGAATTTAATTTGGTAGTGATGGGGATGGTGGATGGTGGATGGTGGATCGAGAGAGATGAGATTGCGGGAGATGAAGATGACGATCTGGGTTTGGTGATGATGGTGGATGATTGAGGTTTGAGGCTGATGATTCTGGTTTTGGAAGGAAAGATATTCTATGAGAAAGGAGAGAGTAGATGGAGCGTGTTGTGTATGCATCTGATGGTTATGATGGGTGTGAGTGGATATGGTTATGGAGAATATTTCAAAGCAGAAAAACTGAGCAACGAATGAAAATTTCTTGGAATCAATTGAGAAAAAAAATTCTGCATTATTTTATGGTTGATAAAATATTGTCTTTTCATCAATTAAATATTATAATTATTTATTGTCTTTTTCTAGGGTTATAAAAGTAAATAAACTAGTGTTAAATAATGTTAGGGGCATTTTAGATGTTTTACTGTTCATACACAGTCAAAGGTTAAATATAACGTCCATTGACTAATATGAGAGAGGTTTAGTGTCAATTAATAATAAAGTTATTTATAGGTGCAAGATATTAAACTTGATGGAGGTTTAGTGTAATTTGATCTTTTTAAAAAGTAGAATAACTGTTACAAATATAATATATTTTAATTATCAAAATGTTAATAATTTAATTTGGAGATATTATTTGAAATTTTAAAAATATATAAATTTGAAATATACATACATATATAATAAAAACTGAGAATGAAATTGTGTTTTATAGAATAATTGAGAATGAATTTTATTAATCAGAATAATTAATGTGTACAATATGAGATATTTTTATAATCTATGTAAGAGAATAAAATTGGGAACTAAACCTACCATAAAAGAAATAGACTATATGAGAATCATAAGATAAATAAAATAGATCATATAAGAAATATACCATACCATATCAAATCATATCATATTTGATAGAGTAACAATATAGTTTCATAGGAGTGCAAATATCCCGCTCCATGTTTAAACTTAAGAGTTCTTCTATTAAATTAGGCAAAGTTAACCGCTTAGAGCATCTTTAATGGTATAAGTAAATTTGTATCATCAAAAGTTACCATCTCAACATTTGAGGATTGTTTTCAGGATTTGTTAAATTTGATGATGGTATAGCCTACAATGATACATTTTATCTAAATCCAAAATCTATTTTATCTAAATCAAAAATCTAATCTCGTCCCATTTTTTATTATTCCTGCTCATTTTTATTTCAAGGGTAAAAATTTAAAAAAAAAAACTATAAAAGACAAATGAAGGTGTATGATATGTGTATTGATCTATTTGGAATGAAAAGACGAATTTTACCTGATTAAACTTTTTGAAGTCTAAACAATGTAAGATACATAGGTGATCAGAAAAAAAAAACACAGATGAGAGAGAAAGGATAAAATTACAACATGATTTATTTTGGGTTAAGTTTGTATTTAATGAATTAAAGTCAATCTTTAAATTTGATTATTGATAACTATTATTGCTAAATTTTAGTGGCTCCGTTGGACAGTGTTTTTTATTTTTATAAATAATCAAATTTTGATTACTCTCCTACTTTTGAGATACCATTAGAGCATCTTTAATGTAAATATGCATTTTTGATTTTCTAAATAATGTCACATCACCATTTATATTCATTGTGGACCCATTTTTGGATTTTTTTTTTATAGAAATGCATATTCACATCTCCAATACAATTATATAAAGTCAAATATGCATCCATTTAATGATCGATCATATTAAAACAATTACTACATTCTCTCTCCTTTTTTTATTTTAGCTTTAATATTATTAGTGGAAAGAGTTAGAAATCATAGTCAACATTTATAGGAGAGTTTTTAATTCATATTTTCTAGGTGTTTCTTTGTCACGTCATCTTCATATTGAAATTAGATAATTGTATTGAAGAGAGTTTTTCTAACTTTTTAAATACCTATCCTATGTGGCAGTCAATTTTCTCTAAATGTAAATTTGCATTGGAGATGCTCTTAACTATCTTGTTGTTTATTTATGGCTTGTCGGTAAAAAGATATGGAACTTGCAATAGGACCAGTGGGGGCTTTTAGACATAAGATTGATTATAAAAGAAAGCAAATTATATCATATCAACAAACAAAATAAATGGTCTTCAATATATATATATATATATATATAAATACGATATGAGTTTGGTCTGGTAGTAAATATATTACACATGTGCCATAAAATTTCGGGTTCGAGTCCCCCACTAAAAGAAACTCCGAATTTATATAATATATTTTTTAAAAAATAGTTGTTAATAGCCATTTTGGTAAGAGGTCAAAGAGAAATTTTCCACTTGACTGGTACCTGGTAGGAAACGTCTCCTTACACTAGATAGGTATGACACGTTGCAATCTACCTCGAAGTACCGAGTTTCACATAACCGAGGTACCTCGTCATCATTGTTGAAGCAGAGTAAAGCTCTTATGCCCCTTTAAACTATCCAACGAGTACCTAAATATCCCGACGTTATTCCGCTACTATGTCGAGGTACATATCTTACCTCTCTAGCAAGAAGGAAGATGTTCATAAAGCTCCTAAGATGATCATAAAGCCCCAACGCAATTGACCAAGCGCCACATCGTTAGAATGGTACCTTGCCAGCAGGCTAGTATCTCGAGGTACCTCACCATCAGGACGATTACGCGTCACGTCACCAGGTCGATACCTCGAGGTATCTCGTCACTGATAAACGAAATCAGAATCATTCTCCAAACCGTAACAAGCTCCATGTACGCACAACCATAATGAAAGAATTCAAAGAGGAAACAAAACATCTCCCCCAAGATATTCACCATAAGCCGATTTTACAAGGTTAACTATATTAAACAGAAAATCACGCTTAATAAGGAGAGAAAATCAATCTAGTGATCTTCGACTTGTACGCTAAGGAAAAACCCTAATGACATCATACATAAATACATGGGTAATAGCACGAAGAAAGTGACCCTGAAAAAATCAACATCAAGAACCTCTAGAGCTATCACTTAGTTCCGCAATCAGAATTAATCATTGTATCCACTTATCGACATATACAAGTCCACAACCTCCAATTAGTTGAAGAGGAAAGTCAGATTGAGATTTATTTCATATTACTGCACTTACTTCATTATTGAATAAAATAATACCTCTCGATTCATTATCATTATTTTCATATATTTTATCCGTTTTTTACATGTGAAATCGGTACTGAAAGCACCTACCCCGACCAAGATCTACCTAGGTAGGTTAACAATAGTTTTCAATTCCTATATGCATGTATTGTGGGGGATCTTAATTAATTGTCCGTGCTACTCCTTTTGTTTTAATCAATAATGGAGAAGAAAAAAAATGTGTTAGATGAAAAACTACTTGTTAATAATTAGGGTTGTCAAATAACCCCACCAGGCCAGCCTATGAGACCTCGCCAACATGACGGGGCTGCCAAATGTTCAATAACATTTTACATTTGAGATTATCGATATCTGCAATCCTGAAATTTGTACGTACGTGGACATATAGTGTAAACACTTACTAGTTATATCTCTCTTCTTTTTCCTTTTTTTTTTTTCTTTCTAATTTTGATTTTTTTATAAATAAATTCTAAAAAAATTAAAAAATAGAAAAAATGGGTTGGAGAAATGATCTGCCACCTCGTCTCATATTTAAGAGGAGGCACTGACCTTCTCCAGTTCTCCTTACTGCCTCCCCATCTCTTTAAGATTGAGGAAAAATAATCTCTTCCAATTTTTCTATTTGAATTTTTATTTTTAATTTAATTTAATCAGTAAAAAATTCAAAAAATAAATAGTTGTTAAAAGTATAATATATTTTTGTTATTAAAGTGTTAATATTTTAATTTGAGTATAATGTTTAAAATTTTAAAAATATATAAATTTAGATTCTACGTACCATTTTAAAAGAGGTGCATACTAGCACCGCTCAACATTTAAACTTTTGAATTCTTCTATTTAACTACGGACACCTAACAACTTAACTATCTTGATTGATTGATTGTTTATGGTTTGATGTTTAACAACGACGGAACACACTAAATCCCATATATGATATATGCTTGTATTGCGGCTCTTGTGGGGGATCCCTTAATTAATGAGGGTATGCTAGTCCTTTTCTTTTAATCAGTAATCGAGGAAAGAAACAATATGTCGGATGAAAAAAAATGACTTGTGAATAATTAGGTTGTTGTAAAGTAGATAAGTTTAGTTAGTTTTAATTCGTAAATTATATAATATATGAGCTAATTAACTTCCGCTGCCAGCGGTGGCCAGCAGCAAAACCCGAGAGCACGGCTGTCAGTGGGGCTCAGCAGTGGCACCTGATCAGTTTCGCCCGATTTAATTGTTTTCACCATATTTGGGTCGTTTTCTGTCCGTTTGAGCTCCTTTTATTTCAAACTTTCAATAATTGTTTTTCCATCTTTTTTTAAGTATTTTCAGCTGGGAAAAACTTATTTGAGTTGGATTTCTAATTTTTTTTTAAATCCTTTTTATGTTTTGTTTCTAAATTTGAGGTGTAAATCCAGTTTAAGATAGGTGAAAATAAGGGTTCAAAAATTAAATGACATATTTTCAGGTTGTAATTTTAAGAGTATCATTGATTTAATAACTTAAGTTTAAATAGTACGTAAAGTGTAGATATGATAAAAATACATTTAAAACTCACTCACAAACAAATACGTATTGCACTTTTTTATCTTTCCGACACTTATTTTGGTGTGTTAGAGACTTTTCAGTTAATTGTTAAGATTTTTCAGGTAATTTCTAAGACTTTTTAGTAATTATCGAGACCTTTTGATAATTTTTTAGGCTTTTTGGTAGTTTTTGAGATTTTATTTTTTTTGTAATTTCTGAGATTTTTCTGATTTTTTTTTATAATTTTCGAGATTTTTTGGACAAAAATAAAAAGTTTTCATTTTTTTGTCATCTTTTATTTTGAAACCTCCATTTCGGACTCCAATGGATATCTTTAATCTCCATAGATGAAGGACCTCTATTGGTCCTCTATTAGTCCTCCATCAATGGTTGTTGAAACACGGGCTATTTTGGAAATCACTTAATTTAGTGTCATTTAAACTTAAAATATTAAACTAGTGATAATCTTAATATTCAAACAAAAAAAATGATATTTCTCGGTATTTTCACGGTAAAAATATCGACATTCAACATTTAAACTTGAGAATTCTTCTATTAAGGGTCAGTTTGGTATTGCTGAAATTTTTATAATAATCACTGTTAACTGTTTTGAAAGAATAATAAGCTATAAAATTAATCAACAAATGTTTGATTAATTATACGTTTAAAATTAATGTATAACTCAAAAGCAGTATATGTATGTTTGGTATTTTTATTTCAAAAGTGCTGAAATTAGCTACAATGACTAAAATAGATATGATTTTAGAACTTTATTTTATTTTTTCATTAATTATATATATTAAATCAATATTTAAATAGAATATTTAAATTAGAAAAAAATCATAAAAATAATAAAATTATTTTTAAAAAGAGTTTATACATCAATTAATATTTAATTAGAATCTTTAATTTTATGATGAATTAAGGTAGATAAATGATTTTAATTTGATTTCATAAAGATAATAATGATATTTTAAAATATTCATTAAATACTGCAATATATAATTCATAATCACTTTTAGAAAGTAATTAATTACGTACTTATCAAAATCATTATCAAAACTTACCAGATTATCAATTAATTATTTTTGAAAGTTTTATCAAATATTATTTTATATCAAAATTATAAAATAAGATGATTTTAACTTCTCAAAAGTAATATCAAATTGGCTTTAAATTATGTTAACGGCTCACTAACTGCTAAATGATCTTGTTCGTTTGTTTATGGCTCGGACTTGGTGGTAAACATAGACAGAAAACGATCGGGCTAAGGTGAACGGCTAGAAATAAAGATAAAAATAAGATGGGTTATAAAGAATGTAAATTATATCATATCAACAAAATAATAATACTACTAAAGGTTCTTCCTACACGCATTAATCGTGGTGGCTATCTCAATTAATGGTTGATGCTGTTCCTTTTCTTTTAATCAATAATGAGGAAAGAGATATAATTGTGATCATACATTGCATTATGTTAGATGGCAAAAAAGGACTTGAATTATTAGGGTTGTCAAGGATCCCATCCCATGGAAGTAACCCCAAGGCCACTGAAAAAAAAATTATTGTTAAAAAATTATATATTTTTAAAAAAAAAAATTATGAATTTTACATTTAATACCATAATTTAAGTTTTTATTATTTTGTCCTCTCAATTTTACAATTCTAGTTCTGCCCTTATGGCGGGTCAGATTTTATAACATTTAAACTTGAGAAATCATTTATTAAATTACGTATGCCTAACCACTTAATTATCTTGTTTGTTTGTTTGTTGATGGTTTGGAGGTGACCGGGAAAGTTTGTGACTATTTCCAAAAATGTTACATCCATGTAATTTTGTCAAACCCTAGGTATGTTTGTTCAATTAGCCCAAAAACATAATTTTACATTCATACATTGTAGTAGAGTGCCTCGTGAACCACGTTATTGATTTTACCAACTTTTATTTAAAGATTCCGATCTCTTATCTTCTACTAGCTTTTTGCTTTTCATGGTTAATCTTTTTCAAAGGAGAAAACTAGAAAAGCAGGATACATGGTATGATTAAAAGAAAGTGCCCCCATTTTTTAGATAGTTTATTGAAGGCTTATATGCAGTTCTCAAACAAAAAAAGAAATGGTGTGATTGTTAATTTGTAATGGAGTCTCAAGGGCAATTTAACGGGTAGATGGACGAATTTAGGGTTTAAGTAAATGACTCTCAAGTCAGCGGTTTAAATCATCCTACCAATGATAAAAAAAAATTAAATTTTTTTAAAAAAATCTGGTCTAGATAGATACCGTAAAAAAAAAAACGACCCGTATGAATTTTTTTTTTTAAAGAAAAAAACAAAAGAAAGAAACCGAAAGAGATATAATTTCTCTTCTTAAACAAATTAATTTGAATAATACAAAATTTTGAAACAATTTACCAAAGGCTTCATTGATTAATAATTGTATACTACGTTTTTTCTTTTAATCACGAACAAAATATATTTAAGAGGTGAAACTTGAGTGAAATTAACATTGATAATTAGACCTTAAAAAAAACAAAAAAAAAACATTGATAAATATATCTTTTTGTAATTAATCTGCAACCTACAGATATTTTCTTTGAATAACATCCTTTTAAAACTAAAAAATTAGAGTAATGTTGGGTTGTCCAAATGATGTGGTATGAGATTACTATTAGCTATAAATGAGGAGATGTTGATAAGCCACGTACAATATCATTTGGACAAATTTTTTGGACAGCTTAGTATTACTCTAAAAAATTAAAATCGTTTTAATTGAGTTTTATTTTTTTAGAGGAAAATAATTTTTTTTTGATTCGGTTAACCTTTTGCACTTCTTTTCTTTTAATTAATATTTTCTTCATTCTACACAATGTTTTAAAATCAATATCAAACAGTGAAACAACAATAAAATTGTATGAAAAATGCTAAAAAATTTAATAAGAAAATTTGTTTGTTTATCAACTAATTAAATTTTATGATCTTAAGTTTTATTAATTTTATCAATACAATTAAGATTATATCATATTTAAGTTTTCTCTATGCACCCTATTTGCAACCGTATTCCCAAATTTAAACCATATACTAAAAGACGAAGCACATCATGCTCGAGACCTATAAAGAGATGCCTCACAAAGTACATATACATTTGCATGTTGTCTTTAGCTGTTCATTCTAGTTGTTCCGATTGAGGCACCTAGTACTAATTCTTTTATTCCATATAAAAGAGTAATTAGATGAGCTGAACATATTTTCATCCTCTCTCCCCAACACACATGATGTGATAAAACTTAACATCACTAAATTTAATTGTAAAGATTCTAATTTTTTTTTTACTTTTTAAAATTTGTCATATGATTTAACGGTTGTTTCAGTTTTGATCGGGTATTATAATAGTAAATAGAATATAAAGGAAAAAGAAAATTTAAATTAGTCATAATTTTAAGGTTAATTTTAGAATTATTGAGGTGTAGAGAATCAACAACTAATTTTCTATTTTTAATAATAAGTGTAGAAAATAAACAAGGGTGTAGCAAAAATATTTTGGGTAATAATAAATCCATCCATAATTTTATCTATTAACTCTATAATTGAAAATGGTATAGATTTGGGATTATAGCTCCAATGTATGTAGTACGTTGATGAACAAGTGAAAGACTTTTTATAAGGTCTATAATATTGTTCAAATTTACTTAAATTCGATATTTAGGGAGGAAAGACTCAAGCCCATAACTTTATAGTATAGCTAAGAGTAATATCATTGGACCAAACTTTACTTAGTTTCGTTATAATTCGTTATATTCTTATGCACAATTTATATTTTGATATAGTGATATACTCATCACACCTACCGTAAGAGGTTAGGGGTTGGAGTCACTCTCTTTCTAAACGAATTTATGTAACACTTTAAATTTAAATAAATTTAAACAGTTTATATCTCTCACACCTGTAATACGAGGTTGTCATCCGTTTTTTAAAACCTTTATAACACCCTATCCTAAGTTCCAACTAGAAAAACAAAGATTAACTAATTAAAAAATGAATTAAACAATTGGTTAAAATTTCTTAGATAATATAAGTAAATTATTTTGTTGAAGATGTATTTTCATTATTTTAAATAAAATTATATAGATTATTGAATTGAAAATTTAAATAAAAATATTTTTAATTTTTATAATATTAAAATTAATTATTAATTATTTTTTTAAAAAAATAAAATTATTTCATGAAAACTGTTTTTTTTTTTCTCAATCTGCTTGGCCTACGTGTTATTAATCGTTAAGACTAACGTCAACAAAGAAACAGTGAAAGTTGATTTTTCATTCAACTTGTAATTGATTTGATAGCACTAAGCGACAAGTATTGGATTGGTATAGCAATCATGCACTCACTTGGGACCCATAAATTGATCAAAATGCATATCCTTTTCAATCAATGAAGTGATAATGTTTTTATTTTTTTAGATGCTAAAGATATATTTGATTTTGATTCAATTCTTTTAGAACTAGTTATGAAATTTACATACAATTATTTTTAGTTTTTGTTTTGAAAAGGTTATACAATTTCGAGTTTTTGAAGAAAAAAATTGTTAGTTACAATCTCATCATTAAAAAGTTAAAAACTTCTTTAATTTTAGGTATGAAAAAAAAAAATTAGGGATTTTGTTAAGAATAATTTGAAAAATTCTTTTATTTACCGGGCATAGTATGTTAAGGCCGGCGGGTCTAATGGGAGCGGGTCAAAAGGGCTGGGCTGACATGTTTTTGCACCTTTAATATAGTGTATTCGAATAAATAATTGATCAAACTTTACTTAAAGTTGTGTTTTTGTAGTGATATGACATTTGTATTCAAGCTTTACTTAAAGTTGTGTTTTGTAGTGATATGACATTTGTAATTGTCCTCATGGGACAAGTCTAGCTGTATTCCTTTTTTTTTTTTACCATATAAGGTTGAAAAAAGTTTTTCTCATACTTGATGAATCTTTCATTCTTCTAATGAAATCAAATTATAAATTAATTATTTTTTATACACCTGACATGATTTAATTTACGTATACCTATATTTATTTAGGAGGGACAATTCATTTTAAACCAAACATTGTTTACAAAAATAAGCTATAGGCAGCATTTCAAAAATGTTATTTTGTTACGAATAAAAATACAATCTTACCAAAACACTCAACATTCATTAAAACTTTCCCTCCAACACTCACATGCACTTTGAATAGAGAAGGCACGAACGACATATTCTTTTAGAATCACGTAAGATGCATGTAGTGTATGAATGGATCACGTAAGATGTATGTAAAGTATGAGCTCACGAATGAATCACACTTTTTTTTTAAGACATGAAAGAAATTAACTCTTTAATTATGGGCATTTGGGACTTTTTATTTTTTGCTATAAGTGATTTTAGAAAACCGAATTTTGTTGTAAAGTAATTTTGTTTAGAAACATAGTTAAAAGAGTTTTGTGTAACCTGAGTTTGGATATTTTCTAGAATTTCCACTATTCTATTTTAAATATAAGTCCTTATTTGTTTATGTTGACTGCTTGAGATCTAACCTCATTGGATAGTGCTTTTAAACTTGGAATAGATATATAGGTGTAACTGCGCATTGATCCTCTTGAGATAGATCTGGACTCTGGAGAGTACTGAAGAGGGTTTTTCTTCCAAACAAACTCAGGTATAGTGTGTGCATATATTATCTTCTATAATATTTATTCTTATTGTTGTTTATTTGGAGCTTTTTATATGCATGTGTTTATTGTTTTCTTTTCCTATATATTCAAGCATGCTTACTACTTAATAGTTACTAGCATATATATAATATACTGCAGAGAAATTAGGAGAAATATATGGCAGTATCAAAGGCAAAGGATTCAGGAGATGAGCCACCACAACCTCGGACTGAGAACGAAGTTAAAAGGCTGAGGGATGCTGTGCTATTTGCTTGGGAGCATTTGCATACGGTGGTCAAAAACAATGGTGGCTCAGGCTCAGCCTCAGATGCAGCACCACCAAGTAGTCTACAGCAAGTAGCGCAACAATTGATTACCAAGCCAGCAGCTGCAGCAGGATTGCCTAAATATGATGCAACAACAACAAAACCTAAATCACTCAATGATCGCCAATGTACTACGGTTGTTCGGGCTCAGTCTCGCCTTTGAATTCAACCTTTATATTTATATACTCACAATCATGTTTTATATTTGGGAGTGTTTTGTGCTATCAGTTTTCTAATGTTAAGTTTCTCCTTAAAATTAGTACTATGTGTATGTAAACATATGTATGTGTGTTTCCAAATGAAAAATGAAAACAATTATGCTTATGGAAATATATTTGTCAGTTGATTAAAATTCGATAAACCGCTTTCTATATAGTAAAATCACTTTTTATTCTTAAGCAACTTTTTGAAGAAATATTTGACAATATTTTTTAGAAATGATAATTTAAATACAACAAGAAACTCTGACTATCATTGCAAATGTTCGCGGCAAATATAATATAAAAATCAATTGTATATTTAAAAATAACATTTAGCTCAAATATAGGAGTGGCAATTTATTAGCCGCACCCATTCGATCGTGGATAAAATGAAGAGTGTTTCATAGGGGGCCGAGTTTGACGAGATGAGTTAGCTAGCGCTTCGAGAGCTCAAGTTTGAGTGCGAACATGAGTGAAGCGGAGAGTTCTATCCGATGAACGGGAAATGCATTTGCATTTCCTTGTCTTCTTCGCCAACAATTCATTAGACCACAATACCACATAGATAGATATATCTATATGACTTTCTTAAAGCGATGCAGAAACAAGACGAGTCCTGTCATGAGTTGAAAGAACCAAGAACCATCATACGAAAACAACAATTCAACCTGACCAGGAAAAGATTCCAATCTACTTGATTCTCTTCACTGGTTCTTCAAACAAATGGAGAAGGAAAGTACATCTACGAATTCGAATTTGCCTTTTCCCATTTTTCGACTCTTTCAGTTAATTCCGCTTTGGCATCCTGCACCGAGGTGATAATGCTGTGTTCTAGTTGTCCCGTTGTTACGATTCACGGATCAATTAAAATCTCAGTTATCTTTTGAACGATCTTCCTTCTTTTTTGTTCATTTCTCAAGGGTCAGTGCTCTTGCCCTTTTCCTCTTTAGGGCTCCGACTGCTGCCTGCCTCTTTTTTCATTTTTTTAATCCGGACAAGTATAACCCATTTTATCCTATTACTATAGGGATAAACCCAATCCGGAAAAGAAAAGACCTATTGAACCGATCAATGGAATACCGATTTAAGTACTTATCATCTACCTTCCAGTAGTATCGACCATTTAACCTAATTCCCTAGGTAATGGTAAAATATGTACGACCCAGTTAACATGTCCTAAATTCGATAGGGCTAATAAATAGTAATCAACTTTAACAAGCCCAAAATGATCCAGCTAAACCAACAGGGGCTCAACCCAATGTTGTTTATGACTATTTAACACGTGGTCAAATAAAGACTTGAAATGCAATTAAGTAAGGCGTAACATAAATTCCAACGCTTGACATGGCCTTCATTACCCGATTCAAATGAATCAAAACGGGTAATTATAGACCCGTGATTAGAGGTGTCCATAATTTGGTTTCGGTTAAGAACCGTCGGTTCCAGTTCCGTGGAATGGTTAAACCGTAACCGTAACCGTAACCGGAGTGAGACGGTTACGTAACCGTCGGTTTGGCGATTACGGTTCGGTTTCGGTTCGGTCCCCCCTTTTTTTTTTACAAAATTTTATATATTTATACTTTTATATACATATAAATGTGATTTTTTTTAATGGAACTATACAAGTAATACAACTAATATTTATACTTTTATATACATAAATGTTTTTTTAATAGAACTATACAACTAATAGTCTAATTACTAATACAAATTGATAAACTTTAAATTTAAAAAATTAGCCAAACATTTTTATTTGTAATAAAATTTCACTTACAATGTCTATATTTTTAATATTAATATAAAATATGAAATAAAATTATCTAAATATACAATTGAACTATTGAAGTATTTGACAATGAATGTGTAAAAATAAAAGAAATTGACATTGATTAATTTTATAAAATTTACAGTTGCATCTAAATTTTATATATAAAAAAATAAAAATTAACCTTAAATCCTTAATTGAATATATAATCTAACAAATTTCAAATAATAATAATAATAATAAAATTGACCTTACACTTAATGTTGACCATAATTAAGCTGCCTACGTATCTTCCACTAATGTAGGGGAATTAAAGGTCACGTAGTTCTTTTACATTTAATTAGATAGTCGGTGTTGGAGGTTGGAAGATTTGAACGGAATCTATTCGCTGCCTTCTGTTCCCGTGGTTTGGTCATCTTCGAAGAAATCATTCACTATTTCCGGCTCGATTTCTTATTGTCTGAATTTTGCATTTATCCAATCATCAACACACGCTTGGGCTTCAAGTGATTATGGACACAGAACCGACCGTCTTGGATCCAAAATATTTCCACATGCACTAAATTCTTATTCCACAGCAACGGTAGAAACCGGTGTTCCAAGAATTTGTTTGGCAATAATAGCCAAAATTGGATATTCTTGTTCATAATCCTTCTACCAACCCTGAATAGCAAATTTATCTTCCAAAAATACATGATTGACTTCTAAATATCGGTCAAGCTCAGAATTCGAGTCAGATGAGGATGAAGAAGATATTCGTATTTTTTTGGCTCTTTGGGAAAACAATTGATCCCCTAAACCTTTTAATTTAAATTTTGAGGAACTGGTAGTACCATCAGATGTGGGTTGGGGTTGTGAAACCGACATGTTCAAAGACGGACCATATATTCTAAGATATTCATCATATAATTCATATAGCAAAGTCCTAATGGAATTACAATAACTAAGAACATCAGTTTCTATTCTTAAATTATTGTAGTAATAATTTAAATAATCATGCAAACATTCTAATTTAAAGCGTGGATCAAAACATGATGCAAGAAAATAAATATTTGGAATATCCCTATAATACTGTATCCATTTTTTTTTATTACAGCAACACATTGACTCAATTGAACATCAAATTCACAGTCACTGAATGCACCCGAAATATTAACACTTTGAACAAGAAATAAATGAGTAGTGGGATAGTAAATACCAGATAAAACATTGATAGCATCATTAAAAACACGTAACAATTCAAGAATTTTTATACATACATCCCAATGCTTCAATTGAAGCGAAATTGAAAGAACGTTATAAGTAATAAAAGAAACTAATATTTCCTTATATTCAACACTTTCATTAAGCAACTTATAGGTAGAATTCCAACGAGTAATAATATCTCGAGCAAATTTAATAGGACGCCTACTATTTTGAGAACAAAATTTCAACAATTGTTTTTGGATTTTGTTATTCAGATATAATTGATACTATCTCTAATTGATCTAATATAAACAAAAAGAATTTGTAATCCAGCTTGAACACACAAATTTAAAACATGGCATGCACATCATTGATGAAATAATTTACCCCCATAACAGGGATTGCATAATTCCTTTAACATAGGAATAAATGTGGTATTGCTTGCAGTATTATCAAAACCAATTGTAAAATTTTTGTTTTGGATATGAAGCTCTTCAAAAAATAATGTTAAGGTGTCGAAAAATATTGTGAGTTGTATGTGACTCATCGAAAACACGAAATGCAATAATTCTTTTTTGCATGATCCAATCATTATCAATATAATGACATGTCACACCTATGTAATGGTGGCTACCAAAATTGTCGGTCCATATGTCAGCACATACGGAAACGCGACCTTGATATTGAAAAAAAAAATGATTTCAATTTGTGTTTTTCTTTTTTGTAAATGGAAAATAGTGCACATGTGAGAGTGACTCTAGGAACACGTTGCGTTGCAGGATTTAATGCAGTTTGACAATAATTAACAAAACCAACTTTCTCACCAAAACTAAAAGGTAAGTGTTCTACGACAACCATTCTTGCTAATTCTTCCTTATTATTTTCAGACGTATAATGAAATAATTGATTAGTAGATGTTCCGTACCTGGATATTTGGGCTTGGTTACTAGCTTTCACCAATTCGGACGGATGACGTCTTTTAACATGGTTCCAATACGTGCCATATCCAAAGGACTTACCGGTCTTGTATGTTTTGGGGCAGTAGTTGCACATGATTTTGATTGTTCCATCATCTAACTCAATTTTCTTCATATGCACTCTGAAGAGATCGAACTTCAACGACTTTTCTTCTTCACCTGCATCAAATTCATCTAAAGGGGGTGTCATAGTAGAAGGGGTAGGTATATTTTCATTACTAATGGGGGGTATTTGGGATTTGGTTCAGAAAAAAAAAGAGGGGGATTAGGATTAAGAGGGGGATCGGATCCAAATTGAGTTTAAAGGAACTCGTGGTAAAGTCGGTCATTGTAATTGACGTCTTCACCTTCGTGTTCCAACAAATATTGCAATGGACCCTTTCCTTTGTCCAAATTTGTAGGACCTGAACCTTCTCCCCCACTTACCATTAAAAAATTAATTATAAATACTAACTGAAAAAAAATAGATAATTGTAAGTAAATAATATATTATTATAAAAATAGAAGAAATATATATTTATTAATTTATATGAGAAATGAGAATAAAAAAAATTTGTTGAATGTAGAGCGAATTTAGAATTTGAGATTGAGAGAGGTTGAGAGAAGGTGGGAGTGGTGTGAAGAAGAATGAATTGTGGGAGGTATTTATAGAATTGGAGTGGAGGGGCATTTTGGAAATTAAATGAAGGAAAAAAGAGAGGGAAAGTGTCGTTGCCCGTTGGACACGTGGACTGTTGGAGGAAGTTAGGAAGATGACCGTTCAACCGTCATTTTCCTCCAACGGTCGATTTTTTTTTTCATACACATTTCCACGTGTCAGTAATTGATTAGTTGTTGCATTAATATTTTTTTATTGGACAAAGGTCACTTACACCGTATAAGTGCATACACCCTAATTCATTCTTGTAAAACGGTAACAAAGTGCCACTTTTCACAAATTGATTTGTTTTTTTTAATATATCGAAACTGGCAGTTTTTGGACAGTTTTTCTGAAGGCCTAACCGTAACCGAACCACCGGGGAACCGGTTTCCAACCGGCGGTTTTGGTATCGGTTTCGATTACGATTTTGAGAGGACGGTTTTGGTTCGGTTTTGAGAGGACAGTTTCGGTTCGGTTTCGAACGGTTTAACCAAACCGTGGACACCTCTACCCGTGATCCACACATCCATAATGAGCACGAGCATTGAAGGCTCTTGAATCTCCCTATAAAAGCCAGACTCCTCCTCAAAGGCAAGAGTCGAAAAATCTCTCTCTCTCTCAACTCACGCGAAAACTCTCTCAATTCTTCTTGACCATTCCTTACATTAATTGCGGCTCACACCTTCGCATTAATAGCAGATCCACCTACTAAATGAGGTCGACTCGTTTGCCCTCATAGTTCGATTGATCCAACACTAGATCGGCCCACTTCAAACAAAGGTATCCACTTGAAACAAAGGTATCCTTGGGCATCGATATGTTACACTCGTCGATATATTATATCCACCCAGCCCTCATTTGATCCGCAATGACCCAGCGAATCCCTAGGGAATCGAGTCACCAATATCATCAATACCAAGAGTAGATCTAACAAGGTCGATCCTTAGTTCGATCCTAGATATTGAACAACACGGTTTGTTGCTCATACTTCATCTTTTACCTCATTTTTGAACATAACTGACTTGAGCGTCGAAGAGTCTTCCCAAGGGAACCCCCATCATGTGGTTCACCATCACTCATTTATTATGTTTTAAAGGTTGTCAGTGCCCGCCTTGACGATCGAAGTTAAATGTAAATCCGATCGACTACACTTTATTTTTGAGATGAGATCCACATTTCATCAAGTAGTCATGCTAGAGGCATAAACAATCATGGTCATGGATAATTTTGAGATGAAATCTGTCTGAATGGGATAAGTTCTTTTGATTTTAGAAAGAATTATGAAAGGAAACAGCTAGTTCAGCTCGTCATATATAGGATAAGAACCCAAGTAGAGACTAATACGATTCAATTCAACATTTCATTCATTCGGGTTTAAAAGATTATGTCGTATCTCTCTAATTCAGATTAGGTTTCTCGTTGTTTGGATGAACTACATTGTTGATAGTGACCCTAAACGGTAGGTACAACTAGTCCGTGAAAAAACAACATCGCACTGTAATAAGGATATGTTTGATCTAAGCTTACTAATAGCGAGGCCTCCTAATAATAGATCTACTAAATGAATCAAGTTGTGCCAAAGGATCAAATCGACCAGTTATTAATAAAATTCCTTATCGGTTTTTTGTAAACCCTTAATTCGTCAAGTGAATAACTAAAGTATAGCTTTGATACGAATGACCTTGTATTGAATCAGCAAAAGAACGTTCTCCCATGCTTCTGGACATGCTGAGCTCCATATATTAATGTACAGTAAAAACGAAGGATTGATTCTATGAAAGATAGAATCAGTAAATGAAAATTCAAATTTCAATGAGATTTCATCTCTATGAGATCTTCAATAGTGGTACCGAGGGTGTATTTAGAGTATAATGAATCAGTATAGCTATCTTTCTTCTGACACAACAACGCAAATTAAATAAATATAGAAAAGAAGTGATACAATATTTCTTTTTTTATTTTTTTCTTATCAATGCAGAACCATGTTCCATTCAATAGAAAATGCAAATTGGAGTTCAAATTATATTTTTTTTTTGATTAATCAATATTGAACACCAAACCCAACACAAGAAAATAATTAATCAAATTAAAATGCAAAAATTTGACACGTTTGGTTTTTAATATGGATGACCCTTCCACTGGGAAAAGCCCACGGGACCAGCCTCGTTAGCCACTTGGTCATGAAAATCCACTATTTGAATAATTGATTACAACTTAAGTTGTCACCTAATCACTCTTCTCAAGGTTCGTAATTCAATGTATCCTACAAGCGTGCCTTTAATAGTGAGTCTTGTTGGTGTTTGTGCAACTACCACATGTAGCCACAAGACTTGAACTCTAATGAAGAGAATAACGTTTAAGTGAACATGTAACAATGTCCTAGATGCAATAAAGTGCTAAACAACAGACAATATGTTTAACTAGAAATATACAAATGCATTCTAACAATCCTAATCATCAAAGATGCCTAAGGGTGCGTTTAGTACGCGGGATGAGACAGGACAACGTGGGACAATTTGTTCTTGTCCCACATTTGATGCGTTCTTAGCATGAGATTGTTAGAACCCCGTTCATTGGTAACACAACGGAAATAGGTTTTAACATTTTTTAACACAGATCGTAATTGATCTGGAATCAGTGAACTTGGGATCGTAATTTTTTTTTCCGGAACTAATACATATTACAATAATAAAATATATGTATATACAGGAAATTGTAATCAATATAATCAGAAGAAGAAGAAAATATTACCAAGCCGTTTGGAGGCTTTTTTACTTTACGATATGCTTCTATCTGAACCACTCGATTTTTCTCACTATCTCTCGGGACTGGTAACTATATGCGGGTGTATCACGGTCTCAGAAACTTGAATGGAGGATATAGAGAAAAGACGAAGAAACTTTTTCTTCTTGATCACTGGGCAACACTTACTTTGATATTTTCACACGCACACGTGCATTTATAAATATATTGTATGCGTTGATTAATATCCCTTTCTCACACACATACCAATTGCATCTTATGCAATTTCACTTCACAAAGCAAAAAAAACAACATTTATCTTTTGTGCGTAAAACAATATGTACTTTGATATCAGGTAACATTTGTCAAAAATATAAAACTCTTGTATATCTTTTTCAAAATTAACCGTACCAAAGTTTTGTGTGATCTCTCATTTTCTTTTTGTCTCTTATGTTAATTGATAACTTATCGGTTTTTAAATAATATATATCATATATATATTTTATCTTTTACAACCTTATGATATCTTTTTATTTAGAATAAATATATATTTTATTTTTATTAAAAGATATCATCTAATTTGAATTAAAACTATTTAAATTCAAAAATTAAATATTTAATTTAATAGAATAAAATACTCATATTGTCTTATTTTATTCAAAAAACAAATACCAACAAACACCCACAATTTAGTGATTAATAACATAATTAATTAATCTTATTATTTAATTTATTTAATCACCATTATTCGTTAATCAAATAATCTCATTATTCAATTAATTTTCGAATAAATACGTGTCACTTTTGTAGCATAATTAATTGGACAATCCAATTAAATAACCGTAACCCTTGTTACCTAAATCGATCGGGCTAGTAAGGGGACCTAATAGACCAAAAGTATTTTGATCTCCAATAATCCTCGGAAACATTAATTAAACTCTTTAATTAATATTCATCGATTACTAACTCCGGTGTTATTCTACTAAAAACTCAAAGCTGCACTCTCTCAATTGCAGACGCTTTTACACAGACAGATACAACTTTATGTCCATCGATATAACTATTACACATAGTGTGATCCCCACAGTAGTTCATAATTAGAGCTGGGTCATAATGTCCGTTATACCCCTCTAATTACATATATCCTTTAAGTATCGTTGATTCTCTAAAAATCCTATTTCCTTATGGAATTAGGAGAGCCCTCATATTATCCAAGCCCCGAATCAACCTTTAAAGGAACTACCATCTACTTCTCACAAGAATAAGTGGATTTCACTATTGTGTACAAACCTTCCCAGCCACAAGCCAAACCGCAATCCTAACATACTGATTATATTGATCAAGAACTGCATCCGACCTCACCCATGGTATATCAAAGACTACGATCTAACCTGAAGGAGTCGATAAGACATCCAGGATTAAGATCACCCACATATAGACATCATTAGTTGATATATATGAATCTCATCGGTGAACGGATCTTGGTGATAGATTCATATAGATCACGACCCAATCCTATATGATCACATCATACAAGGTGCCTCCATTCCCATATCTTATATGAATGATTCAGGATAGAATCACCGTGCATTACAAAATGGACCGCAGCTATAGATTAACCACAAATAAAATACACAGCTTTATTTGCTATCTATAGACACTTTAAATTGCACGTCTCTTACTGTATCCATTCGTATATGACACTCATATACACAGTTTGAGATTACGTCCGGCAATCTAGGATGTTTATATGCACAAGTTATAAAATAAACAACACAACAAGAATGGATTGAACTTTTCTTTTATTTATTTCATAAATCCATTTACAAAATGTATCTTTAGGGTATAAACCCTAATAGGGACAAGACCAGATAAGGTGGAACAAAAATAACAAAAAAATGTCCCACTCAAGACCTTAGGACAACCTGTCTCATGACATGGGACAAGTGTCAAAAAGATCGATTTACCTTTTAAATTTTCAAACAATTACAGTCATACCCAATATTATATATATATATATATATATATTATATTTTTTTAATATAATATATAAACATACACATCCTATTTATATTAATATTCAATTATTAAATATTATAATATATACATTATTATAATATATATATATATATCCTATATATTATAATATTTAATAATATAAACACATAATATATATGTGTGTATATATATATATATAATATTATGTATATTTCATATAATATTTATAATAATATATTAATATATTAAATATTATTACGTATATAATAATAATATTACCAATACAATAATATATATATATATATATATATATATATATATATGTTATATGTATATTTTGTCAAATGTACATGTCACTGACAAGATGGACAGTCCCTTGAAAAATTGCCAGATGGGCATCCGAGTAGGTTTCTAGAAAATACCCTTCAAGGCGCCACAAATGAATGAGAACCCGAGTAAGTCTGAACACGGGTATTCGGTACATTGTGTCCTACTCGGGGCCGAGTACTTAGCACGTTATGTTCTACTCGGGACAATATAGGAAACCCGAATAAAGAAACTCATCACACGATTCACACATGAGTGAACTAAGAGTCATGCTCAAATACGCAAGACATCCATATCAAAAAGAGTTCTAGAAGAATCAAACGCCAAACAGGAAACAGATTCCAAATCAAGCAACAACTCCACTTCAAGAAAACCGCACATCGATAAGGAAATAAGTCCTAAACGGACTATACCATTAGAATCCCATTCGATCTCCACACGATCTCCGAAAAAGGCAAGAACGACTCCAACAAGCAACCAGCCTTAACTAAAATACAATTCCTTTTACTTGTATGACAAGGATTAGGGTTCTATGCACATATAAATAAACACATAATCTCATTGTAAAAGATATAGAACAAATATATAGAAAAAATCACTAGAAGGTAGAGACAAAAGAGATCGAGTGGTGTAATTCTTTATTTCAATAGTGGATTTGGCTCGGTTGTTTATTCAACCACCCGTGGACGTTTCTTCGATCACCGGAGTTTTATCACATAAACTCGTGTTTTAATAATTTTAACTTGCATTCTTTCTCTTTCTCTTTCTCTTTGACAGGTCATAATCAAACCCAACATCATTGACTTTCTCATCCATCAAGAAATCAACGTCAACAACTGGCGCTAGAAAGAGGGGCGAACCTCCGATCTGATTAAGCAATGACTGGTAGTGGAAGCAGAAACAGTTATGGGGATATCCAAAAATCTCCAGATAATACTCATATAGGCGGGAGTACACGAGATCCCACCACAACCACCGAGAACCAACTAGTACCCCTGGCTGGTATCCAACAAATCCCTTCAACCAGTAAGGACATGTCACGTCATTTCCGTGAGGCACTGCAACAGCTACTGACGGACGCGACGAGAGAATGAGTAGACCTATTGGCTGCGGAAGAGGCGCATCCACCAAACCCTTCACCTACAAGGTTCCGTTCGGTTATAGTTGGGTCGGAACCAGATGTACCAGCAGTTGTTAGGAACTTAGATTAAATTAATTAATCTATGGGTGTAACACGCAATCAGGACATGGATCGTCAAACGCCCGAAGAATAACGACCACACCAAAGACGGAGCCACGGTCAGGTGGCCCATGATAGACACTACAGGCACAGGGATCGGTCATCATCATCAGAGGATAGCGATTGGCACAATCGCAAACGTCGTTATGGAACCATACGTCTGTAAGGATTAGCTCATAAGACTCGGGAACAGAGCAAAGAGGGGCTGGAAACGGGTATGATGATCACCTGACAGTTTAACCATTATGGAGAACCGGTGGGGGACAAAGATGTTATGATTCAGAGTCTGACTTGAGAAGTTGAAAACAACAGGCGTCAAATGGATGCGTTGATTAGGCGATATGAATATAATGAGTTGTCTGATGATGATTCTGATAGTCCTTTTACCAATGACATCCTGCGAACCCTATTCCTAGAAAGGTTCAGGATGCCACACGTGGAACAGTTCAAGAAGGATACAGATCCTAAAGAACACATCAGACGATATAAAAGTGATATGGCTCAGTATGCCCACAACGATCCTTTGTTGTTTCTCAATTTTCCACAAACTCTGGGAGACACAAGCTCAAGATGGTTTTGAAGATTGCCCCCGACAAGTATTGAGAGTTTCGACGAATTGAGCAGAAGCTTTTCAAGACAATTCCTAGGCAATGTGCACAGAAAAAAGTCAGTCGCTTACCTTTCTTAGCTAAAGCAAGGGAAGGATGAGTCACTGAAGAAACACCTCAGGAGATTTGGCCAGACGGTCTCAAAGATCGACAGTGTAAATGACGAAGCAATAATCGCTGCATTCATAAACAACCTGAAGAATGGACGACTGTCCTTTGACCTAATAAGGGCTCGTCTAACCGGATATGCAGATATGATGGATATGGCTGGAGGATATGCATTAGCCGAGGAGGAGGAATTAACTACAGGAGGTTGCTACAAGCATGTAGGGAGACCTGAACAAAAAGATGCTAAGTTAAAACTACAGAACCATAAAGGAAAACAAACAGGAAATAACAAAGAAAGAAGCAAGGACGGGGGAAGTGGGTGTAATGCTGACCAGACCACGAAAAGGTTTCAAGGAAAATACACGAACTACACCCCTCTCTGGAAAAAACAGGAAGAAATCCTGGCAATATTAGAATAAAAGAATCTGGTGAAGGAGTCACGTCGACAATCTCATTTTGCTCGGTGAGACATGACAAAATACTATAGATTCCATAAAGAAACCGGTCATGAGACCTCCAAATGTTACCAGCTTAGGGACTACATTCGGGAATAACACCTGTAAGATATAAACCTGAAGAAAGATGAGAAGTTAGAAATAAAGAAAGAGACCCAAGCAAATCATAATTCTGGTTGGAACAAAAGGGTCAGTCCCGAGGTGAACGAAGTAATACAAACTATCTTCGGAGGATCATCAACTGGGAGAAGTAACCGGGAATTGACTTAGGAAATCCGAGAAGTGGTGGAGGCAAGGCAGAATTTTGATATCAACTCTGTCGAACCAGATCCGAAAAGAATAAAGGAAGGATGAGACCCGATAATATTCATAGAGGCTGATTCACATGGGGTCGATGTCTGACCAAATGATGCCCTCGTCATAAGTGCCCGAATTGGCCACGGAGAAGTCAGGAGAATTTTAGTAGACAATGGCAGTTCAATAGACATTATCAATATGGCTGTTTATGATCAGCTTAGGTTGGATCAAAAATATTTGCAACCTTTCCATACCCCACTCAGAGGATTCGAGAGAGTCGAGGTCAGGTCTCTCGAGACAGCGAAGCTGCCCGTGAAAATCGGAGTAGCACATTGTCAGAAAATAGTGTTACTCGACTTTGTAGTGGTAGACCTGGACAACTAGCCTTATAATACGTTGTTAGGTCGACCATTCCTGAATAAAACCAATACGGTAACAACTACATACGCTCTAATGATCAAATTTCCAACTGAATGAGGGGTAAAAGTAGTCAAGGGGTCCCAAGAGATGACCAGAAGAGCTAATTTCTCGATTTACAAAGACATACAATAGTGAGCAAGTGTACCATAACACGACCAGAACAGATCGAGTAGGGATCACTACTGTTTGAGTTAGATCCAAGGGAAGAGCCGAAAGTATCTAAAAGTGAACCAATAGAAGAAATAGTGTTAAAAGAATTTGAACTAGATAAGAAGATCAAAATTGAGGCCAATTTGGAAAGAGAGGTTAATAAGGACCTTATTAATTTGCTTAGAGAATGCAAAGATGTGTTCTCTTGGAGTCATATAGACATGGTAGGAATAGATACCCGAATAATATCACATCATCTGGCGGTGAATCTAAACGTGAAACCAGTAATACAAAAGAGAAGGTCATTTAACCTTGAGAGAATTTAGTCATTAAGCAAGAAGTAGAGAAATTACTCGTTGTAAGGTCGATCAGGAAAATCAGCTACCCTAAGAGGGTAGCAAATGTGGTCCTAGTCCAGAAGAAAAATGCCCAGTGGAGAATGTGCGTGGACTTTACGGATCTGAATAATGCCTGTCCAAAAGACAGCTTTCCGCTTCCGAGAATAGACCAACTGGTCGATGCCACATCAGGCCATGAATTACTCAGCTTCATGGGCGCTTACTCGGGATACAATCAAATCCGAATGAATAAAGCTGATGAAGAATAAACAACATTCACGACCGATCAATGCTTGTATTGTTATACAGTAATGCCTTTTGGGCTAAAGAATGCTGGGGCAACATACCAAAGATTGGTCAATAGGATCTTTTCTCGTCAAATAGGAAGAAACATGGAAGTTTACATATACGACATGTTGACCAAAAGTGTCTTGGCAGACGAGCATGCTTCAGACCTACCAGAAACATTTGATGTCTTGAGGAGATACCTAATGAGGTTAAATCTGAATAAGCGTCTGTTCGGGGTTCCATCAGGAAGGTTCCTTGGTTTTCAAGTTCACCAGAAGGGAATCGAAGTGAACCCCGAGAAGATTTAGGCCCTCCAAAAAATGACTTCATAAAAAACGTTAAAATAAGTGCAGCGCTTAATAGGATGCTTAGTTTTCTTGGGCAAATTTATTTTAAAGGTCACAGATAGATATGCCCCCTTTTTCAAACTGACCAAAAAGGGGAAAGGACTCAAGTGGAATGAAGAGTGCGAACAGGCGTTCCTGAAAATAAAAGAGTATTTAGGGCAGACTCTCATCCTTTCAAAACCTAAAATGGGAGAAATACTCCATTAGTACTTATCCATTACAGAATTAGCAGCAATCTCAGTTCTAGTAAGGACAGAAGACCGAGTATAGAGGCCAGTGTACTACACAAGCAAGGCTCTTCTCCTAGCTGAATCCAGGTATTCACAAGTAGAAAAAATGGCTCAAGCATTGGTTTCGGCAACAAGGAAGCTGAGGCCATACTTTCAGGCTCATGCAATCCAGGTTCTCACTGATTGCCCACTTAAACAAATCCTACAGAAGCCATAAATATCAGGGAGATTGACTAAATGGGCAATCGAGTTGAGTGAATTCGATATTCAGTACGTCTCTAGGACATTACTCAAAGGCCAATCAGTGACAGATTTCGTAGCAGAATTTATAAAACCATACCTGGAAGCAAAAAAGATGTTGGAAAATAGTTTTTCACGGAAGCTGTATGTCGATGGTTCCTCGAATGCTCATGGCAGGGGGGTAGGGATCGTGGTATGAACCCCGGAAGGAGATGATGTTGAATGTGCCATGAAATTCGACTTCAAAGCAACGAACAATCAAACAGAATATGAGGCATTGCTAGCAGGACTCAGAGTTTGTATAGCTCTCGAAGCGGATAAGGTCAAGATATTTAGCGACTCGCAGATAGTCGTCAACCAAGTTTCAGATGAATATCAGGCCAGAGATGAAGGTATGATGGCTTATTTGGGCATAACAAAACAACTCTTTCAAAGATTCAAGGAATGCAAAATTGTCCAGATCCCTAGAGAAGAAAATGAAAAGGCAGACACTTTATCCAAACTAGCATCAGTAACAACCACAATCAGGCCAAAAACTATTCCGGTTGCATATCTCCTCAGACCAAGTATAGTTGAGCCGAAAAACATTGAAATTTCAAAAATCTGAACACCGTCAGACGGTTGGATGATTCAGCTAAAAAGATACCTGGAAGAAGGTATGCTCCCGGAAGATCCCTTAGAAACCAAACGCATCAGGTACCGGTCAACAAAATACACGGTGATTGGAGGGAAACTGTACAGAAGAGGATTTTCCCGAACACTCTAGATATATGTATCAGAGGAAGAAGCACATCAGATACTATAGGAAATCCATGGCAGAATATGCGGAAACCATACTGGGGGCAAGAGTTTAGCACACAAGGCACTCAGACAAGGTTATTATTGGCCCTATTTGTTCTCGGATGCACAACAATGCTCGGAAAGCTGTATTGCTTGCCAAAGGATCGCCAATGATATTCGGTATCCTGAACAACTTAGAAGCCTCACATCCCTATGATCATTTGCCATTTGGGGACTAGACTTAATTTGTCCAATGCCAGCAGGGACAGAGGGTGGAGCTAAGCACGCAATTGTGGCTGTTGATTATTTCACAAAGTGGGAAGAAGCTGAAGCGTTGGTACATATCACATAAGCAAATGCCACGAACTTTGTGAAAAAGAATATACTCTACAGATTTGGAGTCCCGAGTACTTTTATCACTGACAACGGCACTCAGTTTGATAATAAAAAATCCAGACAGCTGTGCAACGAGTACCAAATTGTAAATTATTTTGCCATACCTGCCCACCCTCAAACGAATGGGCAAACTGAAGCAGTAAACAAAATCATCAAGCACACACCCAAAGCAAAGCTAGATCCCAAGAAAGGTAGTTGGGTTGAAAAACCTCCTGAAGTGTTATGGGCGTATCGGACGACAACAAGAACATCTACAGGAGAAACCCTGTTCTCTTTGGCATTCAGAACAGAAGCTGTCATCCCGATAGAAACATCATACATGTCACCTAGGGTCAGGTTATACGATGAAGACCAGAATGTTGATATGCTGTTACAAACCTTAGATGAGCTAGAAGAGAAAAGGGAGAAATCCCGAGTATGAAATATAACATATCAGCAAAGAGTGGCCCGACACTACAACTGTCACGTTCAGATAAAAAAATTCCAACTAAGAGACCTGGTGCTCAGGAATGTGTCGCTGAACACAAAGAACAAAGCTGCAGGCTCGTTGGCTGACAAATGGAAGACCCATACAAGATTGAAGGAATAGTTGGTCATAGAGCATATTGGATTGCCCGACCAGATGGATGGGTTTTACCCCGGCCATGCAATGCCCAATATTTGAAGATTTTCTATCCCTGAAATTTGTTTTTAATTTTTAGACAGAGTATTTTTAATTTTTAGCAATTCTTAGATTTACATTGTCAGTTTTGCAGTTATAAATAAAAACCCGACATGGGACTCCGAAAATCTAAGCATATGATAATAAGAACATGAGACGAGCATATGCAGAAAAGCATGATAATAAGAACATGCAGGCACAAAAATAAATTAAAATAAAATGCTCGGGATCATTGATCTGGTAAAATTTCTGAATGGGCAGAGAAGCTTGATGGAGCACGCCAGCCGAGCAAGGTCAGTCGACCTTAGCAAAAAGGTAAACTCGATGCACCAGATTTTGGAAAATGGCACGGGGCACAGTCGGGAAAAGTTTCGGTGAGAAGCGCAACTGTGTTAAGCAGTTTAAAAGCTTAACGATTCGGTAAACCCTTGCATAGATAAAACTAGGAGACGTCCTCAGTAACTTGCGTAAGGAATCAAACGTATGATCGTGGTTAGGGATGGCAGCTGGTCGGGTTCGGATGGGTTTTGTAAAATCCAAACCCTCACCCACGAAAATTTTCCTTACCCACGCCAGCCCTCGAACCCACGTAGCGCCCTCGAACCCACGTAGGTAAGCGGGTTTGTGAGCGGGTTTGATCCCGCGGGTTATGGATGCACCCATACCCTCACCCGCGAACCCGCGAAACAATATGGGTTCAAGGGTGGATGCTTCACCCACGGGATACCCACGAACCCACGATCCCACGATTTGTCATTTGTAAATTTCCACATGTAATCACCCATTGGAAACTTAAATGAATTAAATTTTCATTTCTAATTCCCGACTTGATACATTACAAAACAATAATAACCATAAAAATAAAACGACAAAAAATAATTCAGATGTCTATATATGTTTATATACGGGTTTACGGGTTCGTTTTTCCAACCCGCACCCACCCGCGAACCCACCGGGTTTTTCATTAAACGGGTTTACAGGTTCGCGGGTCGAAAATTCACCATCCACACCCGACCTTACATGGTCGGGTTTGGGCAGGTGCCTACGGGTGTAGGTCAAATTGCCATCCATAATCGTGGTAAGCCTCGATGTAACGTTCAGGTAGCAACCGAGTATGAAGCACAAGTATGTACTTGCCTGTTTTAATGTGACTCGGTTAATAATATTAGCTAGTTTAATAAGATACTTGGCACATGAAATCGCATTAGTCAGTTTAACAAGATACTTGACCCATGAAGTTGCATTAGCTAGTTTATTTCGGTACTTGAGTTAGAAATTGCTCGGGCAACAAAACTACACAGTTAAAAAAGATACTCGACGATTAAAGGAATTAACAATGGTCGGCTGAGATCTGGCATTTCATACTCTCGACAACTTGGCAAAATATGGGATTTCATTGATCAATTCTTTTTTACAAATGAAAATTTACAAATATGCCTAAGGTTGAGATGAGGATTTGGAGCTCTTGCCAATACTCGGGTCGGGCACAATTTCATACTCATGGAGGAGACTTTCATTTGAACGATTGAGTCGACCGAGTCGTCCATCCATTCATTATAATCTATTCCAGGGATCGGTCCAGTGTCAGGCTTCGACCCATCCACACCAGCTTCCTGATTAACATAAAAGGTCGAGAGGGAATGTTCTGATGGATCCTCTAAATGCATAAGATGGGGCTCTTTGCCTTGGCTTCGACAGTAAGCTCTTCATTCTTTCATTTGAGTTCGAAGAGATTCCAATGACCGATCAACAGGGTTTTTAGTTGATAGCTCCCAGTTCGCCCGAGCTTTATTAGTCACCCGATTTTTAACTTTGAAGAACTCACTAGCCGAGACTAACCCTTGTTGGAACTCCCTAGAGAGTAGGCATCATAGGCTGGGGACCTTTTAAAATGATTAACCCCTTGAACTTCAAGTTCCAGCCTAGCCTCCATCGAAAGGGATTCAACGGTCAAGGTCTGACACTTAAGATCTTATATTTTCAGCTCATAGAACGATTTGGCTTGTTCAGCCTCTTGTTCAGATTTGAGCATCGACTCTTGGGCAGCAGAGAGTAAATTTTGGAAGGATACAACCTTTTCTTCCATTACAGAAGCCTTCTCCTCAGCCTTCATTTGTTTATCCAAACAGTGGTCGATAAATTCTTGGACGGAGTTCACCTCTCTTTGATAGGTCGCCTCAATCGAAGCATGATTGTCCTCACTCTCTTTCAGTTGAGCTTCGAGACATCTTATCCGATCAGCTTGATGTCATTGTGTCTGAACTAACTCAACAAACTCGGCCACAGCCTACAAGGAAAAATAAGTTAAAGATCCAATGACAAGCGTTAAGGCAAAAGACGGATAGAGACTTATGTAGCTCACACTATTGAAAATGTTTTGAAGACGATCTATATGAGAACCATCCCAGAAGTGGCTCCAATGGTCATCTCCAATAAAATCCCGACCAGATGACATTTAGCATATCCTAAGGGGGGACAGAAAGGGTTTCCCGAGGATTCCGCCCTTGCGTCTTTAACCTTAGGGGGTAAAGAATCCTTATTCAGGTTTGGAGTTTCCACTCTTCTTACAAGCGTTTCAGCTTGGATGCTAGGGCTAACCTCGGTATCATCATCACTTGACTCAACAAATGATACCACCAAAGGAACTTTATAAGGACGGGCGGGAGAATTAACAGCCTTCTTTTTCTCAGCCCGAGTATGGCGGGAGCTGAGGTCAACCATATGATCTTCTTGGTCCTCAGTAATATCCTGAAAGGATTCGAAAAAACCAGAATCAAGATTAATTTACATATTTAAGGTATCCTAACTTCTTCCTCATCCCGAACCGTAAACTGCTCGGCAGACGTTTCCTCGACCAAGGAACTCGGCTCACCAAACGCTGTGCCATTTGGATATCCCCCAAGTCTGCCCTAATCCTTAGACACCTGAGCATCGTCAATCCCGATAAGACCACTCGAGCAACTTGTTTCCCCCACATTCGGCCAAATGAACTCTTTAGAAACGTGCTCCAGGATTTGCTCGTCAGCTTCATCAAAATCTTCAGCTGATTCGTCATCAGGTGGATCGACCTCTTCCTTATTTTGGCGAGAAGCTTCTTTTCCGCTCGCCTGAATGGTCATTTTCACTTGGCGAGCTTAGACGTCGCAGACGATGTCCGAGTCGTATACTGCACAAGTTAGAAGAACAATTCAAAAAAAAAAAGTAAAATGAAGATTCTGCTTACATCGTCTGTGATAATTTGAAATCTGATTGAAGAAGCCAAGGTCTATCATTTTCTTCTCATTAAAAAGATAGAACCTGCTCCTCTTTTCTAGAGTACGTACGGTCGCCCGAGCAAGTCTAGTCAACTCAGTGTCAGTGAAAACAAGTTTTGACTTGTTCCAACGATCAGGGGATCAGAAGAAACGAGGAACCTTTAACACTTCTTGATTCTCCCTAACTGAGAGCTTGACCTCAAGTCCCAAGTTCCCCTCGGCAAAGAACCATATATTCTTCCAGTGCTTGTTCGAGGTCGAAAATCCCAACACAAAGCCTTTCCTTTTGGCGTAAGAGGAAATATCAGATCTCCGGTTCACTTTCGTCCTCTCGGGGATCCAGTTGTCTGGCAGACTGAAATAAGTTCCAATCCTACCAGATTGCCTCAGTGTGTAAAAATACCTGATTTCACTGGGAGAGAGCGGTGTCAAGTTCATTTGACTTCACATGTACCACATACACATTAGTATTCTATAACTGTTCGGGGCAAGTTGAGCAGAGGCGATCCCCGCCTTAGCAAGGAACCAAGCGATGAATGGCTGAAGAGGAAAAGTCACACCACAGCAGAGCATGGACCAGTAAATCGCTACCATGCCCGGATGAGGGTTCCATACGGCTCTATCACTAGCAAGAGCCATTAGAACTGAATCGCCCAGTTCAAACTGAGCACGATACTTCTCGATTTCATTTACCCTGACCACATTCGGCTTGGTATCATATCCACTCGGGAGATCAAGGGATGAGGGAATACAAGATGCATTGTGCTCTTTCTCAACATCCTTCTCGTCAACTGTTTGTCTTTTGAATGCCACTTGAGCCATATTTGTGAACCACACGGTTACTTTGGTGCTTTCCCATCCTTGATCACAAGGGAACCTTGTGATGATCAGAAACAGAAGATTCAGTGCTGGAAGAAGATTCATAGCTAGAACTAAAATGAGCGTCAAGATGAAGCCCAGAAACATCAACATTTTTAAAAAAAGGTTCGTCAGGAGGAGTTTCCCCCAATAATCTACGAACGTAAGAAACCAATTGAAGGTCTCCGCGTTCAAGTGCTTCGAAAGCTATAACAAAAAGGCGATGACGTGAGGCAGGATTCATAGGAACTGACCTTTAAAATTGATGCGAAGAAATCAGGAAAAACTTCAACGAGAATTAAGATGAATTCGTGTGCGAGAAAATCTAGGTTGGTTATTTACTTCTGCGAAAATGAACCGGAGCAACCCCTTTCAGTAAACCATTTAAAGGGACAATGACTGAAACCCTAGGGTCTCAAAAAGTGGGAAAAATAAAAAAAGGATTTGATGACGTAGGCGATGTATCAGGCGACCCATAAGTTGTTTCTCATAAATGCTACAAGGGGAATGAAGCGGTTGAAGGACACGTGTCATGGAAATAACTGACCAAACCGTCAGAATTCCAAAACATCGCAATCACTGAGATTTCGCGTGAAGGGACAAAACGCATTTACATGGTAGCCATTAAGACACGTCATTAATGCAAGGCGATGTTTAAGGATTATTATTCTGGTATTAATGAGGCATAAAAGATTAGAAGTTCGATTAAAATACTTTTGCCAAGAACAATTTTCCACTTGGCTAAAATATTGTAAGGGGGTATTATTATATGTATATTTTGTCAAATGTACATGTCACTGACGAGATGGACAGTCCCTTGAAAAATTGCCAGTAGGGCATCCGAGTAGGCTTCTAGAAAATACTCTTCAAGACGTCACAAAGGAATAGGAACCCGAGTAAGTCTAAACACGGGTATTCGACACATTGTGTCCTACTCGGGACCAAGTTTATGTTCTACTCGGGACAATATGGGAAACCCAACATACGATTTACATGTGGGTGAACCAAGAGTCATGCTCAAATACACAAGACATCCGTATTAAAAAGAGTTTCTAGAAGAATCAAACGTCAAACAGGAAACAGATTCCAAACCAAGCAACAACTCCATTTCAAGAAAATTGCACATCGATAAGGAAATAAGTCCTAAACGGACTATACCATCAGAGTCCCATTCGATCTCCACACGATCTCCGAAAAAGGAAAGAACGACTCCAACAAGCAACCAGCATTAACTAAAATACAATTCTTTTTACTTGTATGACAAGGATTATGGTTCTATGTACATATAAATAGACCATAATCTCATTGTAAAAGATATATAACAAATATATAGAAAAAATCACTAGAAGGGAGAGGCAAAAGAGATCAAGTGGTGTAATTCCTTATTTCAATAGTGGATTTGGCTCGGTTGTTTATTCAACCACCTGTGGACGTTTCTCCGATCACCGAAGTTTTACCACGTAAACTCTTATTTTATTAATTTCAACTTGCATTCTCTTTCTTTTTCTCTTTCTCTTTGAGAGATCATAATCAAATCCAACATCGTTGACTTTCTCATCCAATACATGTAATAGTCTATATTAATATAATATATATATATATATATAATATAATAATATGTTATATATATCATATATTAGATTAGTTAATATTATGAGTACCCCTCTCATATATATAACAACATATATTATAATATTATATATTAATATTATTATATATTAATGTATAATATTATAATATATGTTGTTATATATATGAGAGGGGTACTCTGGTCATTTGAATCTCTTCTTTCGTCTTGTCCTAGTTATATTAAATGTATAACAGTACAATTAACAATTCTGTCCAAACATTCCAAACACGACATAGAACAACATGTTCTATCTTGTCCTGTCTTGTCTTGTCTTGTCCTGCCTTGTCTTGTACCATCTCCGTGCCAAACGCACCCTAAATGAACATAAAAGTAAGGTTGGCTAGATGAAGAAAATGTAACCTTACATAATAGCCATTAATTAAACCCAATCAATCATCGTGAAGTCAAAATATATGTATAAAAGATGAGGTCTTTGTAATCAAAATGAAGTAAATGTGAGATGTCTTGACTAAGTAGAACAATAAATGAAGTGGAGTATTTGTTCTAACTTACCAAGTGATGAAAACTATAAAGACCATACTTTAATTATGCTTGAAGATGCTAAAAATGCATGCATTTTGGGGTTGAAGTGTTAAAGATGCTCTCTTGGAACTCCTCTCTCTCAAAACACTCCTTTCGCTCTCAAAGAGTCACAAATTCAGAGTTCTTTTTGAAGAAGATGAAAGAGAGGGGTAGTTATAGAGTTCAAATGAAGCTATGTCGTTTTTGGCCAAAAGTAGTTTTTTCCGGTCGAGATTCAATGTCCATCAGAGCGAACTTGTGACCGCGAAATGAGAATATTAAATGATGTGACATATATCGCGGTCATGATTCACGATTGACCAGGGTGAAATGTGGATCACGAAAATCACTAATGCAAAGTTCGTACCTAGCGTTCACAGTCTACCAAGGCGAAAGCAAGACATCGATAAATATCTCTGGAAAGAGTTCACGGTGTTCCCAAGCGATACCTGGACTGTAAAAAACACTGGAGAAATTCCACGGTTCACCACATCAAACTCTTACCAAGCCACACTAAGGAGAAGTAACATGTACTTGCTACTTTAGTAATAAAATGACTAAACACACTTAATCTTAATGCATGAAGTACAAGTGTGATAGGCGTGATGCACACTAATAAAATACTAAACACAAGTGAATGAATAAGTATGTGTGCGTGTGTGTGCACTTAATTATCTTCAATAGTACAAGTTGAGTGTAATACCTTTGAAACTCTATGCTCTTGAAACTTTGAGGATACATGATGGTGCTTTGATCATGATCAAGTCCAATCACCTAATTCTACCCTTACAAAATTAACCCCATTTATGGTTTGTCATGGAAATTAGCCAATCACAAAGTTGTGGAACTTACATGGTCCAATATTATATGCCCTAGAGTTGATTAGAGTGCTTAATAATGATTGATTAGTAAGCTAGGTTGTTACATATGTTGCATTAATTCCCTAACATCTCATCTAATATCTAATTCCAATATCTTGTGTTAATTTAGTAATAGTTTAGTTGATTAAGTTGTAGTTAACTGAGTATAGATTACATGTGTAGCTACTTGTAGTTAAATTCAGTTTTTAGTTGCCATATCAACTTTGATTTGTTTTAATTGCATTTTAGTTTAGCTTAGCAAGTCAAACCCTTGCAAGATTAATCATTATCTTAGGTTGCACTTCCTCGTGGGAACGACCACCTTACATGTGCCGCTTTACGAGTCGAACGACTCGTGCACTTGCATGAACCACTTGGACACTCATTTGCATTGTTTTAATAGAACCGGCTGGAGTGTGTTAGCCACCAAATAAGCAGAATCACTCTCTAACCACAAATGATGCTAGCCAAAGGTCCAAGCATAAGCAATTGCATGTACAACGGTAGCCAACTCAACCACAAAAGCAAAGTATACACCTATAGGAATAGAAGGCAGCCCTTAACAATGCCTCTACAAATACAAAAAACATCTGCATAACCAGCAAGACTAGGACTACCAAAAGCAACTTCATTCGTATTAACCTTAAGACAACCCGAATGGAAAGGATGCCAAATAACCTTTAAAATGCTAAGGGCCCTATAAGGACGACCAAAGACGTGAAGCCATTAAAGAGTTAGAAGCCTATCCATCGAATTCTTTATCGTACCATACCGAAGCAAGTCCAACTCACGAACTAAACGCCAAACCAAGGAAAAAGCGCCTGCAAAAATAGGCATGTCCTAATCAAATGTGGCTTGATTACAAAGGAACCACACCATCCTAAAAACTATGATGATTGAAGTCTGCCGGAGAGTTTTCAACAACTTGTTAAATGAGATCCTCATCGCTTCCTATCAAAGCCCTAAACAACTCACATCTAGCCTGATATTACTCTAAAACATATTGGACATCACACCCACAACCCACAAACAAAATGACATTATAAAAATAGATAACGTAAATCTTCATTTGATGTGCAACAAAGTCGACAAGGAAAAAGATAAATAAAACCTCAGGCATGCAGTGCAGCATCAGTAGGGATCTTCCTATAACACAAAATCGATCGAAAAGGATAAGGCATCTATCATGTTAATACACTATGTAATATTTTGAGCATATTTTATTTTTTAGAAATATTAACTATTTACTATTTTTTTTTTGAAGTATTACCCTATCATATAGATTGAGGTTTTTTTGAGAGAGGGTGAGGACTCGAACTTATAATCTTATAGTGCATGTGTGAGAGGTTTTACCATCATACAAACCTCATCTTGTCAAATATTAATAAATATTAAATATTTATTAATTAAACTTAAATAATAATTATTCATATGAAACTATTAAATATCTATATAAAATAGTTTTCTTTATTGATATACCAATTACAATGTCAGTGATTCGAAACTGGAACATATAAAAAGGAATATGCATACGATTTTTCAAGATGCAAATATCACCTTTCCTAATTGTAATAAGTGAAAAAATATACATATATCAAGAGGTTTCAGTTTCAAATGTAACAGGCCGAGCCTATGAAGTTTGTGTTGATGTTGGGTCCAATGGATAAGTTAGATAGTGGGCCCCAAACAAATTTAAGGGAAAAAACGTGACGACTGTCCATCCCATCCAATCGACGCTATATAAAAAGCACACCAGTTCCAACTTCCAACACACCATTTCCTCTATCAAAAAAAGAAAAAAAAAAAAAAAAAAGGCAAAAACAATGGCGACTCCTTCTCCACGCGAAGAAAATGTTTACATGGCGAAATTGGCGGAGCAAGCCGAGCGCTACGAGGAGATGGTCCAATACATGGAAAACGTCGTCGATTCCGTCACCTCCTCCGAAGAGCTCTCCGTCGAGGAGCGCAACCTCCTCTCCGTCGCCTACAAGAACGTCATCGGCGCCCGCCGTGCCTCCTGGCGCATCGTCTCCTCCATCGAGCAGAAGGAGGAGTCTCGCGGCAACCATGACCATGTCTCCATCATTAAAGATTACAGGTCTAAGATTGAGACCGAATTGACCGAGATCTGTGGCGGCATCTTGAACCTTTTGGAACAGAAATTGGTCCCTGCCGCCGCCGCTGCCGATTCCAAGGTCTTCTATTTTAAGATGAAGGGCGATTATCACAGGTACTTGGCTGAGTTTAAGACTGCTGATGAGAGGAAAGTCGCTGCTGAGAATACCCTCACCTCTTATAAATCTGCTCAGGTCTTATTATCTATCATCTTATCTTCATGATTTGATCCCCATTATTTTCGATTTACTTATTAAATTCGTTTAGATAGTACATTATTTGATGACCATCGATGTGGATTCAAGTTTTCCTTGTTTGTTTTTATTATTTGTTTAGGTATAAGTTTTCTAGATCTAGTAAGTGCAGCCCTCCCCGGTTTTGTTCGATTGAGAATGAATAGTTTTGATACATTGCAATGTTTGTTTTTAAATTTTGATTTGCATGTGTTTGATAGACTATTATTATTCATTCAGGTTTGTTTTTAAATTTTGATTGCGTATGTGTGATAATTACTATTCATTTAGGTTTTGAAATTGTGATTGGTTCATATATAAAATAAAAGCTCAAAATTATGTCCCACCGGATTGATTCGGGTTGCTGCACCAGACATGTATATATATATATATATATATATATATATATATATATAAACTCAAGTTTGTGTTATAGTTTCTTTTGATTAGGAATTTAGGATGTGTTCATGTACTATGCTTGACGAGAACAAAAAGTAGTGTAGGTTTTTCTTTGATGTCAAAATATAGGTGTTAAAGTCTATTATAAGTGGTGGTGATACGGTTGTCATCATTTAAGTTTATTTATATTTTAAATGGAAAAACTTGAAAATCAACAATTTGACATATCAATCCTCATAAGTTATAACTAATTGTCAGTGTTATGTTTGTTTGTTGTTTTCATTTGATTATCACAATTATTGTAGAAGGATAGGTGATGGATGAGGCACCAGGATGGCAGGATGAAAGTGAAAATGAAAGATGAGAAATGTTGTTATGAGGGAGGAAGTGAAATACAAGGGCTAACCATAGCAATAAAACATGTTTTCCTAATTAAAGTTATGTTTGAGATTGCTTTTACGTGAGAAATAAGTGATTATTATTTCTCAAGTTTTTAGCAGACAACTGTTTGGTAAACTTCCAAAAAATCGATTATTTTACAATTTGCTCCTCTGATAAGCAGCTTTGGAGAAGTTGGTTGGGGTTGCTTTTCAAAGTTGATTATTGTGGAAGCTGGTTTCTTATCATTAAAATGTCTATAATATCCCTACAATTTTAATATAAAGACAATTATACCCTTATGTGGTAATTTTTTGAATTAAAAATATTTTAAAAAACTGAAATTAAAAATTTTAAAAATAATCTTGTTTTAAGAATCAGTGGCCACTGCCCACCAGTGATGGCCACCACCAACGACGGAGGAGGACAGCTGACCACTTCTGGCAACGTCGAAGTTGGAGGAGGAAGCCGGTCATCCTCTGACAATGGAGGAGGCAAACCAGAGATGTCGATTCCGTTGTGATTCAGTTCCGATTCTGTCAAGCTAGAGATGTCGGTTCGGCGATGGAGGAGGAGGAAGCCTCCTCCATTTTTGCGACGATTCCGGTTGTATAGAGATGATGATTCTCCATTTTTGTGATGATTCTCTCGATACTTCCGGTGATGGAGACGATGTAATGGCAACGCTACCAACGGTGAGGAATGAAGGATAACAATCTCTCGATGTCGGCAGCAAACGGGAGAGGGTGGCGGATTTGGAGTTGAGGTGCAGAGATTCCATTGATAATGTTGAGTGAATGAGTTGACTCAGTCGAGTTGACTCAGAAACTTAGGGCTCAGTATTTATATATACACACACACGCACTATGCTTTATATTTACATTTTTTATTTAAACAAAAATTATATTTGCATTTTTAATTTTAAAAAAAAATTGTAGTAAAAAATGTTTGAATAATATATTACATTTTAACAATTGGCTATTTTAGTCATTTTCCATAATCAATTAAAATTTACCAAACACTTTTTTCTTGTTTTTTTCTTAAGTTGATTATTTGTAGAGTCATTTTTACCAAACACCCATCGACTTATCTTATAAGTTGATTATTCCTTAAGTTAAGCTAAAAGCAATCCCAAACATAGCTTAAGACAAGCTTGTAGTATCTGCTTTTACGAGGAAAAAAAAAGAAATGTATGATAAAGATGTAATGTAATCTTAGGAAAGCGATGAAACAGAGAAAAAAGAAAGGAAAAATCGAGAAATATATATTTTCCAATGGAAGAATTGAGTAAAGGTCTCATTTCATCATTATTGCTTAAGAATGAGCTTCATTTTTAATCAAATGTCAGCATTTCAATAATAATATGTTTCAATTTTACCTACATTTTGTTGATATTCAATTTTGAGATTATTTCTTCTGCTTTATCTACATTTAGTTTGACACTTTTTTTTGTCTGGCACCCTTCTGGCTAGAAGGGGTTGAGTATCTTTTTCTTTTCTCCTTCCTTTGGCTTTGTCCTGGTATTTTGTCTGCTTTTTTTTTTTTCAATTGTGTGTTGTTTTATATATATATATCAATTCTCACATTTTGTCTGCTTTCCTTTATGTGAGAATTGTTATCTCAAATCTTGTTATTTGAAGCTTGTGACTGTATAACTAGTTCCGGGTTCCCTGACTCTAACTATGATTGAGAAAAGAACTGTTTCTTTTGGATTTTATATGCTTTATATCAGTTTTTCTTTTTTGCAATCTAATATATGTGATTTGACAATGAATTATATTGTCCTTTATGAGAATTTCTGTATTCTTTTAACTTTTTATTGATACACACTCATATATTCTCGTGTTTTTTTAAACTATAAATTTCTTTGAGTCAGTTGTAGTAAGTACCCATCATCATCATCATTATTATTTTTAATAAAAGTTTTTGCTACTAATCAATATACGGTGCCTCTCTCTCTCTCTCTCTCTCTCTCTCATCCTCTCTAATTTTGATGTCAAATCAAAGAGTTACATAAATTGTATAGGATACATTCATCAGCTTTTCTGATTTGTTGCCAAAATTGAATTTGTGCCTTTGTTGAATATTGCAGGATATTGCAAATGCTGAGTTGGCTCCAACCCATCCAATTCGGCTAGGACTGGCTCTCAACTTCTCAGTGTTTTACTATGAGATTTTGAATTCTGCTGATAAAGCTTGTAACCTTGCAAAACAGGTGAGGGAGTTTGAATTTCTCGAATGTAAATTTGCCGCTTTGCAACAATTTTGAGACACCCATCTATATGCAGTATCGCTGAATAAGATTTGGATTAGTTGTTGATTCCGTCTGATACTGTTTGTAATTTCGTTTACCTTTCAATTCTTCTTGGTAACATCAGTTTGCTGACGTTTACACTTATACATGATAGGCGTTTGATGAGGCCATCTCGGAGCTTGATACACTTGGAGAGGATTCATACAAGGATAGCACTTTGATCATGCAACTGCTTCGTGACAATCTCACTTTGTGGACCTCGGACATGCAGGTAAACTTTGTTCTTTCTTTACTATTGCCATCTCTATACTGTTGAGTATTGAATATTCGGTATATCATAGGACGATGGAACTGATGAGATCAAAGAAGCACCCAAAGCTGAGGAGCAGACCTGAGTAGCAAAGTGTCATGTTTTGATGATGATAGTATTTCACTTCTCTGTTGGTTTTTATTCGGAGAAGTTGCTTGGTCTCACTACCCATATAACTATATGATTTTTTAGGAATTTGATTCCTTGATTTATGAATCTTGGAAATACTGGTTTTTATTTCATTGTATCTCAATTGTTAAACTTTTTGGAGCTGTTGTCGTTTAATTGCAGTGAGGCGTGTCTATTCTTTTTGTTTTATTTGAGAATAAAGGAACCAATGACCGAGATGGTTTTATTTTTCTCCAGCTTTATTTGTCGAAGATGTGAGTTCAAATGTTGTGATTGATTATCTTTTCCTTCGCTGTCATTGTTTTGCATTTTCTTCTTTTGTGTCGCGTAAAAATATAATATGATAGTTAGATCAGTAATGTTTGGTATTACCGGGTTACACACTTGCACTGCATAAATGGTATCACACGAGAACTTTCTGCCTAGAAAGTTTCACACCCCGTGTATCAAGTGTTTTGCGCAGAAAGTTTCACACCAGTGCTAGTGGTAAACAACCTTGTCTAGCCAGTCAACTCAACAAAACACGTGCAGCAAGTATTTTATTAAAAGTGTTAGATAAAGTGTAGATTGTAGCATCAACTACAATGATGCTTCAATTGTGCAACCCCAGCCGCAAGCCAACAAGTAAAGCACACCAATGCCAAAAGCCCGAAATACACTCCATTCACAAGCTCTGACCACACAATCCACACACTCACACATAGAAAGGTAGGAGCAAGAATCAAACACAAGCTTTCACGGGAGTTCGCTCCCAACCCAACTAATACACTTATTATTTAGGAACTTAATTTGTTTGTAGGATCACCAGAACTCTCTTAGTGTCATACAGTTGACAGCCCCATCTTCCAAAAAATCTAACTGAGGTTTGCAAAAACCGACATTGACCTCCTCAACATTAGTGTTTTACTGTTAACTTTAACGGTAAAAGGATTTTAATGCTCATATTATTCATAATTTAATAGAATTAAGTAATTAATGACTTAATCTTAAAGCTGCCAATTTCGTGTGAATTTAACACAACAAAGTTTGCAAGCCATTTTTTTCCCGCCAAGACCTATCCACATCGGTGGAAGTAAAACTTTATATCGAAGGAGCACTTAAAAATATAATGGCAAATTTCAGAAAACCCCTGAGTTCAGGCTTAATTTCACTTATATGTAACTTTGCTCAAAACTGTACAAGCATCATCTGCCAGGTCAACGGTAAAAGTAAACCATTGACTCTCTTGACCATATAAAAGGTCCAAAATACCCCTATTTATTATTTTATTTCATTTTTCTATGACTTATTTTGTTTATTTTCACAAATAATCAATTAAAAAAGGGAAAAAAATAAAGAAAAGCGATAAAGAAAAATATGAATTTACGTGGAAGAGATCTGGAAAACAAAATAAGTTAAAAAAAAAAACAAAAGTTAACAAAAGAGAGATAAAAGCTTGGGAAGATATCTCGAAAAATTTCAAGATCTCTTGTATATTACGAACTCAGCATCAAGTATCAAGAACATTCCATCATCTCTCTCTCTCCACATTCCTTTCTCTGCCGCCGCGCCATCCTTCCCCGTTGCGTCACTGCCACGCCCTCCTGACTCGTTTCAAGCTCACAGGTCCCCACCTCAAGTCCTCCTTCACGGCTCCACGGCTCTAATAATGTACTCGACGAAGCACAGTCCCTCGTTGGGATTCTTGTTGGAGTCTGGTATATATATATATTTTTTGGGTTTTTGATGTGGCATCTGGTTGAAGGTTAAGTAGATCTGCTAGTTATATTCAATATTTTTTTTGTGAAATCTGATATCTATGAAGGAGGTGTGTTTGGATATGGATTAATGAAGGTCTGTATTTGGAATTTTTTTTTGGTGTGGAATTTGATTGAATTCTTTTTTTTTTTATGAAGAATATGTTTCCATATTTGTTAGGAAGAGGATGATTTTTTTTTTCTTTTTCTTTTTTCACTTTCATTTTTTTTTCAAAATAATTGTTCTCATCCGATCTCAACCATTGAGATTAGAGGTTGATATCTAGGTATGGAAAAATGGGCCGGATCCACTAGACCCAACCTTTACCCGTACCAATACGGTCCGGGTATAGAGCCAGGCCTCAATTCTCTAGACCCACATTATACCTTAATTTCCGGATCGGTATTATTTACAGGGTAAAGACGTGGATACATATTAAACTCGTAAAAACCGGTTCTAAAACTAGTTTTAGAAAAACACATCAATATTTGACCACGGCCTCATCTCTCATCTCTCATCTCCTCCGACTAGAACCCATAGCCTTCACTGTCCCCATCAACAGTTCTCGACCTCCTCCTCAAAAGTCAGCTTCCCAATGGACCTCCTTCCGACTATGTCATCGTTTACACCCTCTGCGGTGACAATATTCGTCTTCTTGGTCACAAAATAGATAATATCTCCTATAAGTTCACCCAAAACAAAGACCATCTTCGATTATGGCACAATATGAGACAAATTCGGTTCCAATTTGGATCGGGTAAAACCCAGAACCGCAACGGGTTGAGTCCAGACCCAAACCTATAGTTTATTTTGAGTGTTTGGTGTGGGTCCTTTAGAATTTTACGAGTCCGGTTCTAAGTAGGGTCTGGACCCTTATTTTACCAACCATATTGAGATCGAATGATGGACGAAGGAGATGAGTCCCACCATTTTTTTTCTTTCTCTAATTTAATTCTTATATAATTAGTCAATGAATATTTTTGGTAAATGGGTTCTTTTGCCCTTGAGTCATTAATTGAATACTTTTGGTAAAAGAACTCTTTTGCCGTTACGATGTGGTGCGGCATTGCGGTGCAACTTTGGGTCTCTTGAATTCATTTTATTCATCCAACATTAGATATACCTGTTACCACTGACAATTAAAATATGCATGATTGATATCAAGATGGTATGGCTTATTACTGTGGCCAGCAGTTTAAATTACGCTGGCCTGCAGTTTAAAGGTCTATCTTTGTGGTTGTGTTAACTGTGCAAATACTAGAAAAGTGAATATATATTACCAAATATATATATATCATTTGTTGTTTAACGACTGGAATCTATAATAACGGTAAATGTAGCGATCGACTCAAATCTGTAATATTACTGGGATAAATAGTGTTATTATTATTATTTTTTTGAACTAGGAAGTGTACGCAGATTAATAATTAAGGAGATTAATTTAGATTAAACCGAGTCCATTATTATAAGTTAGAGTACAAGCATCACAAGGTAGTATGCCTTTTTACTTTATTTGTAATGATCACAATACAATTACGTACTCGGTCGCTCACTGGTTTCCCTTGTATTTTCACGAAGGGAGAACTTGAGCCTTGGAGAAATAGAACCGGAACGGCTGGCCACTAGTTAGAGCCAGATGCCGCACGTTTCCCACAAAATTAATCCCAACATCGCTGCATAAATTGACAGTGGACCCACTCACATCTGAAGGACAGTGAACAATCTTGTATGTATTATCTCTGATGTCAGCTTTGACAAACTTGAACCAGTTTTTCATGGTTTGAGGTCCAGGGTTTCCTATAACTCCATTAGTTGTAATAAACCAAGCTCCTCTTTTTTCATCGTAGTTGTCAACTTTCCACACCATTGGTTCATTGCAACTGATTATGTTGGCATAGAACAGGATGTTCACATCCATGGATTCGTGGACATGGCCTCGGTTTTCACTGCTGTAATTGGTTGGAAAAAAGAACATTGGATAGCCCCGAAAGATGTCCAAGGAATGTTGGGTAACATCCAGTGGACATGATCCATTTCTATTAAGGGATAGAGTGAGACCACCGCCGCCTCCTCCTCGGATTACAGAGATGATGTAGTAAGCCCTTCCGGCTTCAACCTCATCCCCATCGTGGTCGAGCAAAGGATCGGGGCGTCCTGACAAGGGTTTTGTGAGCAATGCGAAGAAAAGGAAGGAGAGTGATAATGCTAGGAGAGAACTCTTCATTGTTATAACTTGATTAGCTAGAAGAAAATGGAAGGAAGTTGTTTGATGTGTGAAAATGGATATGCACAAGAGCTTCAATTTATAGAGGCTTGAGCTTGAGGATATATAGGGACATTTTTGTAAATGCATGCATATATCAACCATGAAAAACGTGTCTAAAGGAGTAATTGAGAAGATGTTGATCCAGTTATATATATCTCTCACATTTTATACTATTAACGGTTGAATTCAAGTCATATTCTCATCCCAAACAGGGGATCTTGAGATTTTCGAAGTCGAAGGCAATTTTAGGATATTTCTGACATATTGATTTTTTTTTTTTTTTAGATATTCCAAAATTGACTGAATATTCTACAGATATGGGATATCATCTTGATATCTCGGTTCCTTCAAATTTTCGAGAGTGATTATTGTCCGTAAAAGAAACCGGCCTTTTTTTAATTCACTTATCCTAAAGAATAAATGTTTGGTTATTGTACACCAAATCACCGATGTTTAAAACGTGTACATAGTGTTTGGTGTATGGTCCAATTATTAATAATGGAGATAGTCCAAAAAAAAATCCAATAAAGTTGATATACACATCAACAACTTGTTAATGAATGGTTGGTTGAATTTTTCAATCTTGTCGGAAGCTTAGTCTGGACCCTGGAAATTGTTATATCACGGATTGCTCAGGATAATGATTTTTGTCGTCTGTCGTCTGTCGTCTGTCGTCTGTCGTCTGTCTTCACATATAGTTGTCTTGCTCAGGATAATGATTCACGTCGTTTGTCGTCGGTTCTTCACATATAGTTGTTAGCTAAGGACAAGACACTGATGATGAAGTTGGTGGCATATATTTGTAGATTTTGAAGTTACTTTGAACGAAAATCTTTATCACCATGTGTATATATTTCATTAATTTGATAATTTAGAAAATAATGTCAGACTCGTAAGCTATATATATTATGTAAATCATAATATTAACTTTCACACTTAATTTTGATCAATCTATTATTATTTATTACTCTAATGTAAAAGAACTTGTTTTATAAAAAGGAGATAAAAACTATGATATACAGGATTATGAAAGAAAAATGTAACATTTTACTAAACACGTGAAACTCGTTAATAAAAAAAATTGTCTTATTTCATATATGTTTTGATCTCCGATCCGTTTATTAAATATACTATTTGGATCATAAGTGAAGAAACTTACATAAAATCTGTGATATAATGTCAATACATATGTAAAGGTGAAAGAAGGTTAAAACCGACGATATTTACTTAATGAATTTGGGTTGTATGGATACAATATTTCAATATTGGGTTTGTAGTGGACATCCATTTTAATCAAGTGATTGTGCATTTTGGTTTTTGCATTTGTGATAAGATTTTAAATTTAATCTTGCTTATACAAAAATAAGTGTGGTGTATTGTGAAGTATTAATAGTATTTGATATAAATAGGTTTCAATATAAACCTTAATCCAGTTTTTTTCTTTATTTATTTATATATATATATATATAAATCATTGGCATTTTGATTTGTTGGATTAAGTTTATTGGAATAGACAGCTTTCCGTTTAAATTTATTAATTAATTAATGAGTGAGGGGTTATAAACTTTCAAATAATTTTTGTTAGATAGTATCTATCTATTTATCTAGACTATAAAACAAATTTAAAAATCATTTATATAAACTCTAAACTTGTCCATCTGTATGTATAGTTATATCCCAGTGCTGAAGAAAATTACTTAGGGTCAATTCTTTTTATTTTTTTTAATAGAAGAAATATTACATGTACTATAGTATAGTACAGCATCACGGTGGAGTAAATCTAAAGGTCCAGGTGGTCCAGTTACTATTAATAAAGTTGATACACATGTTTTATTAATGAATGATTTGAAATTTTCAATATCTTTATCAGTTTTGTCTAGCATGGATAAGAGTGGATAAAGATGTTGATAGATATTTTCACCTAAAGATATTTTTGTTTTATGAGGATAAAAATAACAACATTCAAAATAAATCAAAATACTCCGCCATAACCTTGGGGATGATATGTTAAACACTAATGTAATCTTAAGCATGAAATTTTACTTAAGGAAAATAGTACAATTATCGTATTCTAAAATTTTGAGTATTGCAAATGCTTTGATTTTGTCAACTCTCACTCACTGCTGGCTGCAGATGCAGATTTGGTTTAGTGTGCTTGTAATCAGATGGGGATTGGGTTTATTGACGGTAATTTTTAGATCGTTGGAAAGTTAGCCATCCAACTAAAATCACAATTCTTCCATCACAATATACGTAGCAGTTGATGTGTCAATTGATGAGTGGATACATAGATAAGTGAGATAAATCATTTTTAATGTGTATCCACTTACCAATTGACACATCAGCTGCCACATGTGTTGTGATGGAAGAGTTGTGATTCTGGTTGTGATATCTAGCATTACTCTTATATAAATAGTGATAATATAGAAATATAAGAAAACAAAAACTAATCACACACAACACAATATTTATGTGGAAAACATTAAGGTAGGGAAAAAAGGGCTCGAAAAATAAATGGCACTATTTTAGAGGGGTGTTGTGCAAATATCACAAGTTTAGTAATGTAAGTTTAAAAGGCACCATTTAACATAAAGAGTCGAGAATATCCCGACAAAATTGAAAAAGAGAGAAAATTATCGTTTTGTGAGTCTGAGAAAAGCAACAGTGAGAAAGAAACCGACGACAACGAAACCGACACGTTATTGACCGGAACGAGAATACAGTATATTTCGCAGCGATTGACAGAGGTAAGTTCAGTTTGTTTTATTTATCGATTTGTTGTTGATAACTTATCATTGCATTTTAGACTTGTTCTGTTGATTGAAATTGTAGATTAGGGTTGACAATGGTTGTGGTTTTGGTTTGGGTTTGAAATGAGGTTGAATATGTTATGAGGAAGAAGAAATTCTGGTATCGAGCACTTTTTATTTATAAAAAAAATAAATCGAGAATATTTCAAGCAAAATCGAGGAAATTTTATAGAAAGATTCGAGGAAATTTATCATACGATCGAGATTATTTCTCAAAGGATCGAGAATATTTTTAAAGGATAGAGAAATTGTTTGAAACGATCGAGAATATTTTCCTAACGATCGAGAATGTTTTTCAAAGTGATCGAGCTTTTGTTAGATGATCAAGAAGATTTTTCAAAGAATCGAGAGGTTTTTCAAAGGATCGAGAATTTGCTAAAACGATAGAAAATATTTTTCTAACGATCGAGAATGTTTTCAAATGATCGAGAAGAGAAGATTTGTTAACGAATCGAGAAGATTTTTCAAAGAATCGAGAGGTTTTTCAAAGTATCGAGACTATTTTCAAAGGATCGAGAATTTTTTCAAACGATCGAGAATAATTTTATAACGATCGAGAATGTTTTTGAAAGGGTCCAGATTTTATAAAATGATCGAGAAGATTTTTCAAATAATCGAGAGGTTTTTCAAAGAATCGAGAGGTTTTTCAAAGGATCGAGAATGTTTTTCAAAGGGTCGAGATTTTTTAAAATGACCGAGAAGAATATTCAATGGATCAAGATGTTTTTCAAAGGATCGAGAGGTTTTTCAAAGGATCGAGACTAATTTGAAAGGATCGAGACTATTTGCAAAGGGACGAGAACTTTTTCAAAGGAACGAGAACTTTTTCAAAAGATCGAGAACTTTTTCAAAGGATTGAAAACTTTTGAAAAGGATCGAGAATATTATCAAAGTATCTAGAATTTGTTCAAACGATCGAGAATATTTTCTATTTTTTTTTGCAGTTTACTGATGTATTGTTTCTGTGACATTGCAGATGACAAGCAGGTTGAAGGAATTGCTTAAAACTCCAGAGGGAGACTGGTTCAAGGGAAAATTGACCCGACACGACTATTTTGAAGCCCTCGCCCGTATAGATGATGCACTTAACCGGGTCTTGAAGAGTTTGCTATTGAGGATCAGCGTCGATTCATGGCCTCCTGTTTTGGGCATTTCATGTCAATGCATGGGGAGTTGAAGTTTTCGGGTGGTGTTATTCATCAGCTGCTGTTGCGGGAGTTGGACCATGACGGGCCGACAAATGAGATGCAGTTCTTGTTAGGGAACCATGTGGTGAGGTTTTCGAAGGTAAAATTTAGCCTCATCACCGAATTACGTTTTGGAGTCGTACCGAACACGAGTATGTATGTTGCAGTTGAGAATGACATACATCAATAATACTTTTCTACACATGATGAGGTATCGTTGGATGACTTGAGGGTTGTTCTTACCCGAAGAGAGTTTCAACAAGCGTATGATACTGTGAAGTTGTGCCTCATTTACATGTTGAACTGGATATTGATGGGGTGGACGAGAGATTGAAGATTCCAGTTTGACAGTTTCGGTTGGTAGAGAACCTCAATGCCTTCAATGCGTTCCCGTGGGGTGCCCACGTCTATATGTATTCTATATTTTCATTCAAGCATGCGTTACCGCGACGTCGTGAGGAGAGACGCCAGCAGTCACAGGGCGATGTTGGACATTCCGTGGAGGGGTACAAAATCTACGGTCTATCACACGCCCTTTTGGTAAGAAATTTGATTTCCAACATGTACATTAAATTTCTAATCCAAAATTGTTTTTGATTATAATTGTACTTATCTTTTATGCAGATATTTGCTTTTGTGGTGATCCCCCAACTGGGCGTCGATTTCGGGACTCGAAGGTTTACATACCTTTGTCCTCGTATGTTGAAGTGGGAGTTGATGAAACAACCCAGAGGGAAGAAGCAGGACAAGATTTTTAGTGCTAGGGTAATTATTTTATTTGTTAATCGTATGTTATATTACTTACTATAAGTAACAATGACATTCATCTAACTACGCTTTCAGATGTCTGCGAGGACGGAAATCATGCCCACAACAGCTGAGGCGATGGAACCGTACTTCGCAGGCCTAAGTGAGGGGGGGAGGGGGGGAGGGGGGGGGGAGCCCATATGTGCAGGATGACAAGGTTCACCTTCCTACTGTCTCTGATCCGACTACAAGTGCAGTTCATCCCGATGAGGAGGGTGGGGGTCCGACTACAAGTGCAGGTCCAGATTTCAGTGGCATGGACACTGGCGGATCTTCGCTGTGTCCTTGGTGAGTGAGCCGTAGAAAGGTTCTGTTTACCACCCCAGAAACTGGTGCCGATACAGGGGATTCCCGTACAGGCGTTGGACTTGACGGGGAGGTAAATTGAGATGGTAGTTTTGTTTTTATTAACATGATCTGTTAATTGTTTTAGTATTAACAATGTTGCATGATTTCAGGCCCATTTAGAACATCAGTTGAACGAGTTACGTGAAGCCCTCCGAAAGAGTGAGGATGATCTACAATAACAGCGTCGGGAGTTGCTGGATTTGATCTGAAAGAGCGAGGAGGATCGACAGCAACAACATAGGGAGTTGCTTGCATTGATCGGGGGGTTTCAGGGCTTCAGACCACATATGTATGAGCATACAGATGATCCACATACCGGAGGGCCAATTCTTCGGAGTGGGGCTCAGTCTCCCCCTCCCCCTCCCCCTCCCCCTCTGAGCGAGCAGCAGGCCCCGCCTCCCCTTCGGAGTGACCAGCAGGCTCCCCATCCCCCTCCACCTCTGAGCGAGCAGCCTGCCCCCCTCCCGCTCATAGCGATTCGTAGGCTCCCCCTCTACCTCTGAGGGAGCAGCAGGCTCCCCCTCTACCGACGAGCAAGGAGCTAGCTCTCCCTCCACCGACGATCGAGCAACAGGCTCCATCTCCCCCTTCACTGACGACCAAGCAGCAGGCTCCCCCTCCCTTTCCACCTTCGAGAGAGGAACCGGCCCCCTATCCTTCTAGGAGTGAGGAGCATGCCCCCCCTCTACCTCCCCTCGAACAGTCGACCCCCCATCCCTCTCCACCTGGAAAACATTAATAACTTTGAGTTTGTGTTGCTACAATCCTTTTTGGAGCACCAGCACAGGGAAATGATGCCTCGTGATTCTTACGGGCAGATCACCCTGAGACATTGGAATGTTTTAGGGTCGTGGTGGAAGGATGACGACCTTACGACGGTGCTTGAGGGTGCCCCGATTGGATGCCGTCTGTGGCACGAGGTTGACATGGTAAGTGTTACTTGACATGTGTTACTTGACATGTTTTGCCATTGTATATATAAATGTCTTTGTACATCCTAACACCTACTATTTACATTTACAGATCCTGATACCATGCAACATTGGGCGGCAACATTGGGTGGCAACATTGGCTACTAGTGACTGTGGACCTCACATGCGAGAAGATGTTCATAGTTGACCCCTGGAGACAGAAGGTCCCAGCTCATATCCAGAAGCAGCAGGTAGCCCCGTTGCACTACTTTGTGCCCTCGATGTTGCATCAGGCTGGGTTTCATACTGCACGACTGGTTGGACTTCAGAAATTTGAGAAGACAAGTAAGCCCTTTGATGTCAGCGTGGTGTCAGAAAAACATGTCCCCCAGCAGAAGCAATCGTAAGACATTTCGTAATACTAAATTTAAGATTGAATTATTATAAATCTAATGTTTTTTTAACGCTTGTTAATGTGTTCAACTGCAAGGGTAACTGTGGTCCCCACACGTTAAGATTGATCGAGTACTTATTGGCAGACAGAAAGGATTTTGATTGGTCGGAAGACGATATGGGAATCATTCGGGAGAAGATAGCCGTTGAAGTATTTGCAAACTCCCGGCCAGTTTAGATTTATGTAGTTATTCATTTGTATACGTACCAATTATTTTGTATATGTATCAATTATTTTGTATATTTATAAATTCTTTGGTATATGTACCAATTGTTTTGTATATTTACCAATTGTTTTGTATATATCCCAATTCTTTTGTATATTTACCAATTCTTTTGTATAAAAATGTTTACATTTGTATATATACAAATGATATTTAAATACAATTGCATTTCAGTCTCATATCAAATTTAAATACAATTGCATTTTAGTTAATGAACAAGTCATACGAGTTCAAATTATCACAATGTCATCATGATAACGCCTTAAATCATTCCACGGTGAAGTCTCTAGTAGAGCACGTCTATCTGTTGTGACCAACTATATGACAGATACTACACTTGCGTCTGTATTCCTCAGGAATAACTGTACTCGGACCTTCATTACTCAAAGCTGGGTTAGAACATCTCCTCGAATTATACCCTGGTTATCGACATCGTCTACAATTCTGTGTAGTTGTTCTTTCCGAAGACGAGATACGGCTTGAAGCCCTCGGTCGGCCTGCTTGTCTTCTTGGGCTTAGATTCAAAACGACTCTCTCAGGGATGTCAGATGGCATAATCCAAGTGGAAGGATGTCCAACCGGCATAATAGGAACCGAGTATGCATCAATAAGTGTTTGTCGCTTGTAGTAGTCCGCACAGAGAGATGTGAAATCCATGTTTCGGTCCCTGTAAAAACATTGAAAGTGAAAGGATTCACGTTTAAGTAATATTAACCGTACACAAAATTGTATGATGTACCTTGCGGCAGCGAGAGTGTGAGAACATGGAAGAAGGTCCATTTGGAATTTGTTGCATGTGCAGGTCTTCCAGGCTAAGTCAACGGTCCACTGTTTTGTAGGCCGCTTCACCGAGAATATGTTCCAGTCAACTGGATTAACAATCATAAAATTACACTTATCAACATGTTTGAGGATCACAAGATGTGTTGCGTCGATCAACTGATGATGCATGGATTGTGCAGCCCTATACCGATCGTGAAACCAACGTTGTAGCATATTCCTAATGAACTCTGCCAAAGTCAACATAGGCAATTGCCGTGCAAATTTAAGGCATGAGTTCATGCATTCTGCAGCATTTGTTGTCATGACCCTATACCTTCTGTCGGGGCAGTGTACACGGGACCACTTATGTGGACCGATATCAATTACAAATTCATATGCATTCGGGTGCAAGTTTTGTAACTCTTCCATGTGCCGGTTATATTACAACTCGGTGTACGCTCGGGCTGCTTTGTCCATTATTACGGCAACATCCTTTCTATGATATCGCTTCTTAATATTTTCATAAAAGTGCCAGCAACATATGGTATGAGTGGTATAAGGGAACACTTTAGAAATCCCTGCTTCAATGCTTGCATGTCGATCAGAAATGAAAACCAAATCATCTATATGACCGAGGGCACCTTTCAAGCAATCCAAAAACCACTCCCATGATAGATTGTTTTCCGAGTCACCGTAACCAAAAGCAATTGGATAAACATGTTCATTCCCATCTTGTGCAGTTGCAACAAACATTGTGCCCCCGAATCTACCCTTTAAATGGGTACCATCAACGGCAATAACTGGACGCATACACCTCTGGAATCCTCTGACTGAGGCACCCAACAACATGAAAAAGTATAGAAATTAACCATTTTCATCGCACTGTAAGTCAGTAATCGTTCCGGGATTTTATTGTTCCAACACGTAACCGAATGATTGCAGCAGTTGGAAGCTTTCCTCATGCGTTCCATAGGTCAGTGACAATGCATAATCAAGGGCTTGATGTGCCTTACTGTACATTATTTGGATGCCATACATTGTTTTCATGTCGGCGATTATGTCATTCGGACGCATTAGTCGACCATCCTGTTGCTGCAATCTAGGTGCAACCACTTCTCTAATTATGACTGCCCTAGCTTGTCGATGGCGGCGGTGAATCTCCTTCAACAGACAAGTGTGTTCATTGATAAAACTTCTTACTTGAAAATATGTCGCTTCATCTCTCCTAACCGCTTTTAACTTCCACCTACAATTGTTCATCAAACAAACCAAATGTAATGTTATCTTATTCGACCTTTTCACCTTCCACTTGAAGTTGTGCTGCATTGTAAAATGCCCAGCCAATCTTTTCAAATCCTTTTTAGTAGGAAAAAATTGACCTTTATATATCATGCTGGTAGGTTCAACTTCTACCAAGTTCCTGCTTCCACCCATACCAAACGAGTATGATTCTGCTCCTAGAATAACCCACGTTCTGGCATTCTCAAAATCAACTGAAGTTACATCAGGCCGGACCTCAGATGTCCCAGCTATATGTACTGTAGTGGAACTACATCCGTGTACACTTTTTACACGTCTTTCCGTTTCGAACGGTTCTTCATCTTCCTCATTGTTCGCTACATTATGTATCAGATGCAAATTTGGCTCATTAGCCACCTCTTGGATTGGTAAGTTATGAGGTTCATTGTTCCGCTCATTGTTCATGTCATTGTACATCTCATTGTATTGGTGGTTGTACTGCCTAACATTCATTTCAATATGACAACCAAAATCACTGTCCAATTGAGCTCCAACTATATCACCATGGTCGGCTACTTCCGGTGGGACACCGCATAGGTTTTCCCTACCGTCAATCCCACTTCTTTCTGTGAATAACTGGTTGCTTCCGCCTGAAGATCGAAAATTTTGGGTGTTATCATGAGGAGGGATTTCTTCACCGATGACACCTCCTGCAACCCTCTCAATTAAACCGACACATACTTGAGGGATTACCCTATCTTCCCCTAGCATAAACAAAACATCGTTGTCATTTCTTATAAATGTGCGACATGTTGTCCCGGGAACGATTAATATAGATTGTAGATCAACAATGTATTTGTTCACATCGTACTTCACAACGATTTGTATGATCGACACCAGCTGTTCGTAAGTCATATTTCTGGACACATATATTCCTTGGTTATCGGAACCAAGAAACCTCTGACTTCCATCAGGTAATTGCTCCCATCGACCGTTGTAAAATATTACTAATCTAACCCGATCCATTGTTCTGTGAAAATCATCATCACAAACAATTATTAACAAATAAAAAAATTACTTTTACAAGTACTAAGAATTATAAAATTTTTTCAACTGTAACGGATCGAGAACATGTTCTTCGGAATCGAGCTTTTTTTATAATGGATCGAGAACATTTGCAAACGGATCGAACTTTTTGGAAAGGGATCGAGAACATTTGCTAAGTGATTGAGTTTTTTTCAAATGGATCGAGTACTTTTTATAAGGGATCGAGAACTTTTTCAAGGCTTCGAGAATAATTTACAACGGATCGAGAACTTTTATAACAGTTCGATTCGAGAATTTTTATTGAGAATATTTGTCAAATTATTGAGAACTTTTATCAAGGGATCGAGAACTTTTAACAAGGGAACGAGAACTTTTAACAAGGGAACGATGACTTTTTCTAAGGGATCGAAAATATTTCTAACGGTTAGAGAACTTTTTTAAGGGATCGAGGATATTTGTCAAATTATCGAGAACTTTTATCAAGGGATCGAGAAGATTTTCTAAGGGACCGAGAACTTTTTCTAAGGGACCGAGAACTTTTTTAAAGGATCGAGAACTTTTTTATGGGATCGAGATTATTTGTCAAGTTATCGAGAACTTTTATAACGGTTTGAGAACTTTTGTCTAGAGATCGAGAACTTTTCCTAAGGGATCGAGCATTTTTTTTGTCGAGCATTTTTTTCAAATAATCGAGCTTTTTGCAAACTAAACAAAAGCTCGTTCCAATACAAAATAAACTCGATTCATCTTTAAATATTCCCGGTCACACAAGAAAAAAGCACAGATATTTTCCATTTTCATACATTCTAGTGCAGAATTTGAAATGGATACATTGTTATCGAGGAATGGATACGTTGTTAACCCACACAGAAATGAATGCAAAATATCTGAAATGCATAAAGAAATTTAAGTGAAGATCATACATATTTGTTACTTTCTAGTGCAGAATCTGGAGAGAGACAACTCTTTTAGAGACAGAGTCAAGTTTTTCAGACAAGTTTTTTGGGGAGATACCAACGAGTTCATAAAGTTACTTTTTAAAAATTAAAGTTTAGGGGCAATTTGGGTAGTTCACCATAATAGATGTCTTTAAACTTAAGTTATTAAAAGGGTGACATCATCACAACACACCTTAAAAAAGGTGACATATCTCACCATTTCCACGGAACAAACCACAGTTGTCGGAAAGACGAGAGAAAATATATCACTATGAATAATGTGTTACACAAGTTTTTTTTTTCTCATTTATGTAATATGTGAGAATTATTTGTCTTTTAACTCTAAATAATATAAGTGAATTTTTAGGTGTGATAAGGTGTTTCCCTAATCCTTGAACTGCAAGTAAAGGATTGATGCGACCATATCTTTACAGGATTCTAAGGAGAACATATCATTAAAGATTCTGATTTGTATGTCTGTTTGAAAGTTAATTTCCTGAGAGTGAATATCATCTTGTTTCTTAGGAATTATTTCCTATTAGGAGCTTTGGAGTGATTGTGATTGATATTCCGTAAAGTGGAGAATAATTGTTTTGTATCCCTTATTAGAGATGACTTGGAGAGATAAATTCGAGATTCGGTATCTTACATGATCTTGAGTTGATATAGTGTATCAAGTTTGGACTTGTGCTTGGCGAATAGATCTCATAACCTATGATAGCTTTTATTTGGGTGCGGTTGGTATAGGTGGCGTTTTAAGGGATGCTAATAGAAAAATTCTCTGTTTATTTTCTTCAGGTGTGGTGGGCACTTGTGACTCTAATAAGGCTGAAGTTCTTGCAATTCATAAAGCTTGCTCGTTGATCTCTAGCTGCCAGTCCTTGGTGAATCGTCGGATTATCATTATCAGTGATTCGAGAAACGCTATTTCTTGGATTAATGGGGATGGGTTTAGGATGCTAGAGATAGTGAAGTTCATTTTTGACATTAGAGAACTCTTGGTCTCGATGGACTTACTGTCAATAAAATTCATGCCGTGGGGTTCTAATTCTTTAGCTGACGGTTTAGCGAAAGAGGGATCCAGTTCTCAAGTGGAACGTCTGGAGTGGGGAGACATGTAATTCTTTGGTGGGTGTTGCATTTTTTTCTTATTGTTATGCTCTATTTTTGTTGTTGGTTTCTGTTTTAGGATTCTAGGTGGCGACAACTTTTATTTTGTTTGTGGTTCTTGAACATCTCTATTGATTGGTGTTCTAGCTTTGTTTTTGGTTTTTTTCTCGGCTTGCAGCTTTTTATCTAGAGGGGTTGTTCATGCCTGTTATTTGCTGCTAGTTTTATTCATAAATTTTGATCTTGGTCTGTTTTATCCTCTGTTCTCCTTGGTTTCTGCTAGTTTGGTTATGCTCTTTGGTTTGTACTGGGTTCGCACTGGTCCAGTTTTATTGTGCATTGTTATGTCTTTTGTTAATTTTGGTGGCTTATGCTGGTTCTTGTTGTACATCGTTTTTCTTTTTTGGGTTATTCCCCTTTAATAAAATTGCAGTTTCAAAAAAAAAAACCCTATGATTGCTTTTGAACGTGGTGATGCCACGTGATGTGTGTTGACCTACTGATGACGTGGCCTAGTTTTGACTTTTTACTGATGTGGATCTATGTGTTCTGTAATCTCCTTTTTCAATAACGTGTCAAACTCTTCAAAAATATTTCTATCAAGGTTCATCTTAGAGGACCTTTTCTCTCTAATCTGTTTGATGGGTGTTTTTTTTTTTGCCTAAATGGATCTATGGTAATAATTAAATAGGTGCTTAAAGGAATGATTATATTTTAAATTTTAATGGAATAATGGTTGAACTTTTAAATTTGGTGTGTAAATAATATTTTTCAATATCTGCACTCAATGGAAAGTAGAGTATTTGTCAAATTTGAGTGAATCCGTAAAAACAATCAAAAGAAAATTATAAAATAAATTCATTGTTGAAAAAGATGATTCATTAAAACAATACCATTACTTTTAAATTTAAAATTAGAATACCCATAAAAGTTCATCAATTAAAAATTATAGTAATTCTAAAGGATATTATCAATTTAGTCCTTAGTTTTGGTGAAAGATCAATTTTTTAAATGAGTTTGTTTTTTTTACAATCCGTGGTTCCACATTTTTCAAAAATATATCAAATTGATCTATCTGACCTTGATTTTGACGGTCAAAATGTTAGAAAATATAAATTGACAATTTTACGTATTTAATTATTGAATAAAAATGACATTTTTGTCCTCCAACCTTTTACAATTTGACAACTTTACTGATTTGGATTAACCAATACAAAATTGACTTGTGTTATAAAACTTATTTAAAAATAAATAAATCTTAAAAGGTATTTATTTATTTTTAAAAATGGAAATATATAATGACTCTTCAAAAAACATAAAAATATTTGTTTATTTTTTTAGAATGAAACCCTTTAAGAAGACAAATTAATTTGAAAATTTTAAAAAGTACATTTAAAAAAAAAAATTGAGATAGATAGTGTGAATGAAATGATTTTTTTTTTTAAATCCATAAGAAAGTTTTTTTTTTTTAAATAAAATAAATCTCTAACCGTCCATCACACGATGGACTGTTGCAGATTAAGAGTAATAAAAAAAAATGGTAGAGATCCACCTTCCATCATAATTGAATATTTTTGTATTGATTTAAGGGATATTCTCATTCCCCCCAATTGTTTAACCTATTGGTAACTTTATCCCCTCTAGTTCTAAAAATAGTTGGTTTTCCCCATGAAAATCAAAATATTCAAAATTTTGCCCCTTTTGTCTGGATTTCTGTTAAAAAAGTTGATTCTCACGTCAAAACGCAATCAAAAAGAAAATTTTATCCTCAAATTCATAATCAATAAAAGGAAATTATCATTTCCCTTCTGAGGTTTGTCATTGTAAAGTCCTCATTTGTTGATTGGATTATTTCGAGAACAAATCACATTTTTGGGGTATTATGTAAGGGTAGCTTAGGCACTCATGACCACAAGAGGAGAAACACCGAGGTAAGATTCTTGTGCTTACTTACTTTGAAGAGATAGTTGCACATACTCACAAATTCATGCATAACTTTAATTCTTATATGTTGTGTGTTTTCTTGTGTGTATCTAGAGGACTCTTATTGATTTATTTGCATCCTGTAATTAAATGTTTTATGTCATGTTTGACATTAGAATAGGATGCATGTTTCATCACTCTTAAACTTTTTGAAATTTAACGTTCGAGTGTTGAAATCAGGTTGTGCGCTGGTGGTGCGCTACTCGATCAGCGCACCTCACCAGTGCAACATTTTAGTGGAACGCCGCTAGTTATGCGCCACTGATCTGCGTTGCTGCACCCTTACACAGTTGAAAAAAATAGGCGTGCGCTACTCTTCTAGCACAGCCTCACCAGCACAAACATTCCAGAGGATTTACGCTTGTGTTGCGTCACTGGGATGCGCCACTCGTCCAGCGCCTATTGTAAAAATAGAGATTGTTGTGATGCCATGATTGAGTGTTGTATTATGATAGCTTCATAGGATTGTTTGATCTATATTTAGCTAAGCTTCTTGAACATGTCATTTAGCTCATGATATCTAGAATTGCATTAATTGTCAGCTCATTATCCTATATAAGCATATAGGGTTTCCTAGCCTTGTTTGTTCATTGAATATCATCATATATTCACTTAGGACATTTTATCTCTTCATTGAAAAGTAAGACTTGTGTTGCTTCTCGGAGTAGGTAGCTTAAATAACAAGCAAGATGGACAAGGTTCACTTATACCAGGATTAGGTAGTGGTAGTGGATTAAACCGGGATTAGGTTGTAATTCCTTTGTCATTAGTGGATTCGAGTTTCTAGCGTGGCGCACTCATCAGCCCATGATTTTTCCCATTTGGAGGGTTTCCACGTATATCTCAAATGTTTTTACTATTTCTGTATTTATTACAGTTGTGGTATTTTTGTAACTAGATAGGGGCATTTTCGTAAACTTGACCTTTAACGAAAATTGGGTAAATTTGTTTAAAATCTATTCACCCCCCTCTAGATTAATATATTACACACCATAATATTTGTTTCAGTCATATTAGATAAAATACCCTCTAGTTTCAACAATAGTCGTTCAACACCCTGAAACCCAAACTATTGGTCATTTTACCTCTTCTGTCAAGTTTTCCAGTCAAAATCCGTTTGACCGTTAATTTATAAATAAAAACGTCTCCATTAAGGACCGATTCTTGGACGTTAAGGTTAATACTTAATAACCACAAGCTTTAACTCATTGTTGAAGGTTTCTTGATTTAAATGTGTGTGTGCGTGTATATATATATATATATATAGTTATATAATTATATAATTTGTTTAAAATAATTTAAATCTGTTTATATAATTTAAAATAAACTTATATGTAATTTAAAGCAAACACATATTTAATAATAATATATAAAAACAGTTTTATGCAAAAGAAAGGAAAATAATAAAACAAAAGGAAAGCAAATTTCAAAAAAAAGAAATTATTATTATTATTCTTTCTTTCTTTTTCTTTTTTTTGAATTTTTTCCCTTTTCACTTTATGGATTTTGATTTTCTGGATTTTTTTTATCAAATTGAAATAATATATTTTTTGAAAAGGAAAAAAAATAAAAAAAATAAAAAAATTAATGGCTTTGAATTTCTGGATTTTCAGGGTTTCCTTTTGTTTTCTTATTTTCTTTTTTCTTTTTCATAAATCTTTTTTCATATATTATTATTAAATGTGAGTTTATTTTAAATTATATAAACAAATTTAAATTATTTTTGGGTTTATGGCTATTAACCTCAAGGTCCAAGGTTCAATTTCTAATGGAGGCGTTTTTCATATTTAATTAATGGTCAAACAGAATTTTGATAGAAAATTTGATAAAATGGATAAAATGACAAATAGTTTGGGTTTCAGAGGGTTGACCGACTATTATTGAAACTAGATGGACTATTTTATCTAGTATGGCAAACCTTAGGGGGGAAACGATAATTTTCCATTAATTTTGATTTACCATTTACCATATTACCTTTCCATTTTTACAGTCAACGGAGAATTTAACGGAATTCTTTACGGCAAGGGATAAAACTCAGTATATTTTAGTTTTTAAGAGAAAGATCAACCATTTTTAAAACTAGAGGGGGTAAAGTTACTAATATGTCAAACTACGTAGGGGAAATAATAATATCTCTTGCTTTAAAGAGCTGGAGTTGGAGAGCAGTCAAGAATTCCCAGCTCTAACAATAGAATCCAGAGAGAAAAAAATCTAGAGTGAACTCGTACTGGAGCAACGTTTGCAATCTGCTTCTTCCATGAGCAATCACATAGTGGGTTTGATTGGTTTATAGAATCTGGCAAAGACAATAATTTCTCTAAAAAAATATGCAGTGATTTTCTTTGTTAATTCTTGTACGAGAGTCTTATAAAGGAGAGATGGTGAGAAGACAAAGAAGACAGACAGTTATGTGAGTTCTAGAAATCTTTAGAAAATTATAAAAATGAATAAAAATAAATTAGAGAGATACGAATATTCAACAGTATGTAAAACTGTAAAAGCAATAGTACTATCAACTTCAAATAGTTTTATATTGAATTTGAAGGGGATGTCCTTCTATGGATGTTTTTGGAGGTCCAATCTCCGGATTGGATCATAACCGTCCATCAATCTTGATGGACGGTGGAGATGATTGGATCTTCTTCAACTTTTTTTAACTTTTTTTTAATTAATAATTTTATATTAATTTTATTTTGTGATAAATAAAATATTGCTTTTTATTGACATGTGGCTTTTTTATATTTAAAGATAAAAATATCCTTAGAACTATTAGGTTAAATCTCCTCCGACTTTTTTTATTTTATTTATAATTTTATATTAATTTTATTTTGTGATAAATAAAATATTGTTTTTATTTTTTATTTTTTTGACATATGGCATTTTTATATTTAAAGATAAAAATATCCTTAGATCCGTTAGGTTAGACTAACGATTGATTAACAGATGAACCATTTGATGTATTTTTGAAAAGTAAGAGATCAAGGATTGTAAAATAGCAAATTCGTTAAAAAAATTGATTTTTCACCAAAACTTTGGGACTTAATTGATAATATGCCAATTATAAAATATCAAGACAAATATCGTGTATGACAGGACCCACCTCGACTCCTCTCTTGAGTTCGAGGGAGGCTCTGTGGGCTGCCCCGACTCCTCTCTTGAGTACGAGGGAAACCCTGTGTGCTCTACATTTACTAGCATGATAAAATGACTTACTAAGATTTCCATAGGAAATACTTGCTATTAAACACAAAATGTAAGGAGAGTGCAAAATGTACATAATTGCAATTACTTTTCATATATTTTCGTTCGTTACAAAAAAGTTTGTCAAATGACCGATCGGACCAAAAACCAACCACTTTAAAAAAACTAACCAGTCCATCCCGAGTGGGAAACCGAACAGACCGAGTAAGAAACCCGAGTAGACAGAGTAGACCGAATAGGCTATGTGGGCCGAGTAGGTCAAATGGGCCGAATTGGTCAAGTAGGCCGAGTAGACCAAACAGACCGAGTAGAATTCCAACCACGTTCTGACCATGCCTACCCTCCCGATCACTTTACAGTCCCGACCATGCCTACCATCCTAACCATGCCAACCGTCCTGACCATGCCTACCGTCCTGACCATGCCTACCTCATATTTCTAAATATGTACATGAGAATTTACAATGCATGACTTTTATGCTTCATGATGTCGTCAAGTGACCCACCTCAAAATTTCTGAGTCCGAACAACCGAGCAGCTACCTGAATACATATTTAAGAGTGAAAGGATGAGCGCTAACACCCAGTGAGTGAATGAAAACTTTTAAGAATACTTTTCTAAACCACTTTACAATAAGCATTCAGCAATACATGGTATAAGATAATATATCTACTTTCATACTTAATAAACTGAGTACTGAATGCATCACTTTTTTGAACAAGAGTAAGATACTTTATAAAATCTTAATCTTCACCAAATTCGTACCGGGGGTATCCTCCACACGTAAGCCGAAATACCTCGGGCAAACACCGAGTCATGAATAACTTCTGGTCATATCCGAGCAGAGCGACTCAATTACTCTTTCTCTGGTCATGCTCAGGCAAAGCGACTCTCTGGTCATACAAGTGTAGAGCGACTCTATTACTCTTTCTCTGGTCATGCACTTGCAGAGCGACTCATGACATACACGTGTATAACGGCCCTAAAAGCCAACCATAATCATAACTGGGGAAGGGTACATGATGCTTTTGTAGAAATCATAATCTCTTCTGGATAATTCATAAAAATAATATAAGCATAAACATATACTTTCAGTTCTCTGTATCATCACCATCAACCATAAAAAGCAAAAAAAAAGTATAAAAGATTTGCAACAATTAATCTTAATCATAAAACTGGAAACCTTTGTATTAAAAACAAAACAGAAACTTAATTCACACAACTTAGACGTCAAGCTTATTTCAGACTGAGTATGCTAGGTTCCCTTCGTCTTCTTTCCCTAACAATCACAAGATCCAATTAAAATCTGGATATCAAAGAAGAATCAACTGAAATCTATAATCACGAGATAGAGCTTCACTGACTTCTCTTTCCTTTCTTCTTTTTTCTTTCTTCCGCTGGATTCTATTGCTTTCTAGCTCTCACAACGTTTATCCTCTAATATTTATACTTATGGAAGGACACAACTGAAGTTGTGAGCTAATTAACCAAGCTCATAGCTGCCTGTCAGCCATGCATTTCTCTTAGGCTTACTCACCTGATGCCTTTTTTGCTTCACGTTTATCCCTTTTTTTTTTAATTGGGCCTGAAGGACATTGGGTGTTACAATTCACCCCTCCATATAAGAATTCCGTCCTCAAAATTTACTTACTTAGCCGAAACAGATGGGGATATTGATTCCGCATCTGATCTTCATGTTCCCAAGTCGCCTCTTCTATTGCATGATTTCTCCATAACACTTTTATAAGAGGAATAACCTTAGTACGTAAGACTTGTTCCCTTCTATCTAGAATCTCAATAGGTTCCTTTTCATAAGTTAAATATTCTCTTAACTTCACTGGTTGCTTGGTTAAAACATGCGTAGGGTCGACTATATATTTTCGAAGCATAGAAACATGAAATACATCATGAATTCTTGAAAGTTCTGAAGGCAACGTGAAACGGTATGCCACTGCTCCTACTCGGGAAATGATCTTATACGGGCCAATGTATCGTGGACTTAACTTACCACGTCTTCCAAATCGAAGTATACCTTTCCAAGGCGAAATTCGTAGGAATACATAGTCACCTACTTTAAATTCAAGTTCCCTTCTCCGCTTATCTGTATAGCTTTTCTGCCTATCATGAGCAACCTTTAGTCTGTCTCTGATTATTTTAATCTTTTCTGTTGTGACTTGAACAAGTTCTGGACCCTAACAACTTTCTCTTGCCTACTTCATCCCAACACACCGGTGTTCTGCATTTTCTCCCATACAGAGCTTCATAAGGTGCCATTTCGATGCTAGCTTGATAACTGTTATTGTAGGCAAATTCTATCAAAGGTATATGTACATCCCAACTACCTTTCAAATCCATTACACACGCCCGAAGCATATCCTCTAATGTTTGAATAGTACGCTCCGATTGACCCATCAGTCTGCGGGTGAAAAGCAGTACTAAAATGAAATTTAGTTCCCAAGGCTTCTTGTAAACTGGGCCAAAATCTAGATGTAAACTGAGGATCTCTATTTGATACTATGGATACTGGTGCGCTATGAAGACGAGCTATTTCATCCACATAAATTTTGGCTAATTTGTCAAGAGAGTAAGTAATACCGATTGGCAGAGAATGTGCAGACTTTGTAAGTCGATCAACGATCACCCATACACTGTCGTGACCACTCTGACTACGAGGAAGTCCTACCACAAAATCCATGGTAACGTGTTCCTATTTCCATTCGGGAATAGGCAGTGGTTGTGATAGTCCTGCTGGTTTCTGATGTTCTGCCTTGACTTGCTGACAAATCAAACATTTAGAGATGAATTCTGCTATCTCTCTTTTCATACCTTGCCACTAGTAATGCTCTTTCAAAGTACGATACAACTTAGTACTTCCTGGATGCATTGCATAAGCTGAAGAGTGAGCTTCTTCTAAAATTTCATTCTTGAGTTCCTTAATGTTTGGTACACATAGTCGGTTACCTAGAACCAATGTACCATCACTTCTCACAACAAAATCAGCTCGTAAGCTTTTCTGCACTTCTCCCTTCAATTTAACTAAATAAGAATCTTGAGTTTATAATTCCCGTATACGATCAATCAAAATAGGTCCAACCTGAAAGGTAGCCAGTAATGCTCCACAATCTTGTGCTTCTAGCTTAACTCTCAACATTCTTAATTCAGCTAATAATGGAAGCCGAAGATGATTTACCTTCCAATTCATCCTTAAATGAGCCATAGAACTTGAAGACTTTCTACTGAGTGCATCTGCCACCACATTTGCCTTACCAGGATGATATTCAATCGTACAGTCATAATCTTTAATCAACTCAACCCATATTCTTTGTCTTAAATTCAGTTCTTTCTGAGTGAAAAGATATTGTAAGCTTTTATGATCTATATAAATCTGACAAGTAACTCCATATAAGTAATGTCTCCAAATTTTCAGTGCAAACACCACTGCAGCAAGCTCTAGATCATGGGTTGGGTAATTTTGTTCATGCTTCTTTAATTGTCTTGATGCATAAGCTATCACTTTCCCATGTTGCATCAAAACGCAACCTAAACCATGTTTAGATGCATCACTGTAAACAACAAATCCATCACTTTCGGTTGGAAGAGCAAGTATTGGAGCAGAAGTCAATCTCTTCTTGAGTTCTTGAAAACTCTTTTCACAAGCTTCTGACCATTCAAACTTCACATCCTTCTGAGTCAATCTCGTTAATGGTGTGACTATTTTAGAAAATCCCTCTACAAATCTTCGATAGTAACTTGCTAAACCCAAGAAACTTCTAATTTCGGTCACACTAATTGGTCGTTCCCAATTCACTATAGCTTCAACTTTTTGAGGATCAACATAAATACCATCACCAGAAATCACATGGCCCAAAAATGTAACTCTATCGAGCCAGAATTGACACTTGCTAAATTTGGCATAAAGTTGATTCTCTCTTAGGACTTGTAAAATAATCTCTAAATGCTTTGTATCCTCCACATCATCCTTAGAATAAATCAAAATGTCATCAATGAATATGATAACAAATTTGTCTAGATAAGGATGAAATACCCTATTCATCAAAAAAGCTGCTGGAGCATTTGTTAATCCAAATGACATAACTAGAAACTCATAATGCCCATAACGAGTTCTGCAAGCGGTCTTTGGTATATCACAATTTCTAATTCTCAATTGGTGATAACGAGTTCGCAAATCTATTTTGGAGAATACATTTGCACCTTTAAGCTGATTGAATAAGTCATCAATACGTGGGAGTGGGTATTTATTACGCACCGTTGCTTTATTCAATTGCCGGTAATCGATGCATAAACGTAACGTTCCATCTTTCTTCTTAGCAAACAGAACTGACGCTCCCCATGGTGACACACTAGGTTTAATAAAATTCTTGTTCACCAATTCTTCTAATTGAATATTCAACTCTTTCAATTAGGTTGGAGCCATTCTATAAGGTGGAATAGAAATCGGATTTGTGCCTGGGACCAAATCTATCACAAACTCAACGTCTCTATCTGGTGGTAATCCATGAAGATCTTCAGGAAATACATCTAGAAATTTCTTTACCACCGATATATCTTCTAATTTTACCTCCCTATCCCGAGTATCAATTACATAAGCCAAATAAGCTGAACATTGTTTCCTGAGCAACCGTCGGACAGTGATAGCAGAAATAACACAAGAAGAAAAACTGAAGTTCACCACCGAAAATAACATCCGACTCTCCTTAAAGTGTAAATTTTACCTCCTTTCGAAAACAATCTACAGTAGCATGGTGTATAGCCAGCCAATCCATTCCTAAGATAACATCAAAATCATGTATATCAAGCGGAATTAAATCAACATGTAGCTCATGCTTACCGACTTTGACCTTACTGTTTCTATATATATTCTCAGCCAATAAAGATTCACCAGTAGGTGTAGCCACTACCATACTAGAATCTAATGGACTTAATTCTACATCCGCATACACCATAAAAGATCAAGATACAAAAGAATGAGTAGATCCAGGATCAATGAGGACCTTAGCATCGTGGCCAAAAATTGTTAACGTACCTGTAACGACATCTGGAGTGGTCTCGACATCTTGCTGAGTCATAACAAAAACCCTTGCCTGAGTACGAGGTCTACCCGACTGACCTCTCTGTTGGTTGCCTCCAACCCCTGTGTGCTAACTTGGGTTTTCCCTGTAGTTGTAGATCCTCCTACTCGGGATCCCCTTTGCCCTTGAATCTGACCAGCGCCACTTTGCATTGGTTGAAAACCTATCTTTCTTTCTTTCTTCATTGTCTATCTGAACTAACTCGGGGCAATCTCTTTTTAAATGTCCAGGTTGCCAACATTGATAACAACCTGATCTCCCCAAATAACACTCACCATCATGGTGTTTTCCGCAATTCGAACATAGAGGACGCCAACCTCTACCCATACTAACACTCTGTTGCCGACTACCCATTGGTTACTGGACTGAGGCTTGGCTAGAACCAGGTCCATGACTCTGTTGATAATTACTAGTCTGACTTGAAAAACTGCCTATTGCCTTAGGAATTTTGCCATAAGAGCCTCCTACTGACCAGTTACTACGCTTTTGCTTTTGTTGTTCAAATCTGCGAGAGTCATTAAGGCCTTTCTCCACTCTCAATGCAGCTTCAAACAACTTGCCAAACTCAACATGTCCAGAAGTAGTCACTATTGTCTTAATTTCCGATCGAAGTCCATCTTCGAATTTTATACACTTGTTCTCTTCATCAGCGACTACATACGGAGCAACCCTCGAAAGTTCTGTAAATTTCTTCTCATACTCTTCTACTGTCTTAGATCCATGTACTAGTTTGAAAAATTCAGCTCTTTTCAAATCTTGATAGAAACGGGGATAATAATGATCATTAAACTGTTTCTTAAAATCCTCCTAAGTAATTCCTTCGGGAGTTCTTCGTTGAACTGAGGCCCACCAATTATATGATTTTTCCTTTAACAAAAACGTAGCAAAAGAAACCTTCTGTTCATCGGTGCACCTCATAATTTCAAATACGTGTTCTAGTTCATTCAACCAAGAACTAGCACTATCTGGATCTCCTGTTCCATCAAAATTCGTAACTCCCAACTTTCGTACACGCTCAATTGAATTTTCCGGCACTCGCGTTTGGTACTGGACCATCGCAGTCAATAGTTCTGCAATTCTATCCATTGGTTCCTCCCTAGGTTCTGGTACATGTGGTTGAGCTATAGGCGGTTGAGGGTGTGATTCTATCTCGTTTTCACCTTGGTTACCACTCCTCTCTCCAAGGTCAACTACCGGTCTTGTGCGTGGGCGGCCAACTCGACGCATGATGCTGTTACAAAATCAAAGTTATGCTTAAATGCATGAAACTAAATGCAAACAATTACTCTGTGGTCTGAGGAATTATAAACCGTGGCTCTGATACCAAGTTGATAGGACCCACCCCGACTCCTCTCTTGAGTTCGAGGGAGGATCTGTGGACTGTCCCGACTCCTCTCTTGAGTATGAGGGAAACCCTGTAGGCTCTAAATTTACTAGCATGATAAAAGGACTTACTAAGATTTCCATAGGAAATACTTGCTATTAAACACAAAATGTAAGGTGAGTGCAAAATGTACATAATTGCAATTACTTTTCATATATTTTCGTTCGTTAAAAAAAAGTTTGTCAAATGACCGATCGGACCAAAAACCGACCACTTTAAAAAAACTAACCAGTTCATCCCGAGTGGGAAACCGATCAGGCTGAGTTAGAAACCCGAGTAGACAGAGTAGACCGAATAGGCTATGTGGGCCGAGTAGGTCAAGTGGGCCGAATAGGTCAAGTAGGCCGAGTAGGCCAAACAGACCGAGTAGAATTCCAACCATGTTCTGACCATGCCTACCCTACCGATCACTTTACAGTCCCGATCACTTTACAGTCCCGACCATGCCTACCTCATATTTCTAAATATGTACATGAAAATTTACAATGCATGACTTTTATTCTTCATGATGTCATCAAGTGGCCCACCTCAAAACTTCTGAGTCCGCACAACCGGGCAGCTAACTGAATAAATATTTAAGAGTGAAAGGATGAGCGCTAACACCCAGTGAGTGAATGAAAACTTTTAAAAACACTTTTCTAAACCACTTTACAATAAGTATTCAACAATACATGGTATAAGATAATATATCTACTTTCATACTTAATAAATTGAGTATTGAATGCATCATTTTTTTTGAACAAGAGTAAGATACTTTATAAAATCTTAATCTTCACCAAATTCATACCGGGGATATCCTCTATACGTAAGCCGAAATACCTTGGGCAAACGCCGAGTCATGAATAACTTCTGGTCAGACCCGAGCAGAGCGACTCAATTACTCTTTCTCTGGTCATGCTCGGGCAGAGCGACTCTCTTGTCATACAAGTGCAGAGCGACTCTATTACTCTTTCTCTGGTCATGAACTTGCAGAGCAACTCATGACATACACGTGTAGAACGGCCCGCAAAAGCCAACAATAATCATAACTGGGGAAGGGTACATGGTGTTTTTGTAGAAATCATAATCTCTTCTGAATAATTCATAAAAATAATATAAGCATAAACATATGCTTTCAGTTCTCTGTATCATCACCATCAATCATAAAAAGCAATAAAAAGCTTAAAAGATTTGCAACAATTAATCTAATCATAAAACTGGAAACCGTTGAATTAAAAACAAAACAGAAACTTAATTCACTCACAACTTAGACATCAAGCTTATTTCAGACTGAGTATGCTAGGTTCCCTTCGTCTTCTTTCCCTAACAATCACAAGATCCAATTATAAACTGGATATCAAAGAAGAATCAACTGAAATCTATAATCACGATAGAGAGCTTCACTGACTTCTCTTTCCTTTCTTCTCTTTTCTTTCTTCCGCTGGATTCTATTGCTTTCTAGCTCTCACAACGTTTATCCTCTAATATTTATACTTATGGAAGAACACAGCTGAAGTTGTGAGCTAATTAACCAAGCTCACAACTGCCTGTCAGCCATGCATTTCACTTAGGCTTACTCACCTGATGCCTTTTCTGCTTCACTCTTATCCCCTTCTTTTTTTTTAATTGGACCTTTCAATTGGGCCTGAAGGACATTGGGTGTTACAGTGTATATATATATAATATCTGATCCCATCAATACTCCGAAGTTAATTATGTATGGATGAAAGCAATACTAGGATGGGTGACCTCTTGGAAAGTCCTTGTGTTGCACCGTTTATAATTAAAAAAAAAACTAAATTAGAAATTTTCTGTAGTATATGTCATATATCATATAAATTTTTATCTCTGATCCGTTAATTAAGTATATGTTTTGGGTCATAAGTGAAGAAACTAACATGAAACTCGTGATCTAAAGTAAATCTGTACGTAAAGGTGAAAGAAGTTTATTACCATCAATATTTACTTAATGAATTTGGGTTGTACCGATACTATGTTTCAACATTGGGTTGTAGTGGACATCCACTTTTAATTAAGTGATTGTGCATTTCGGTTTTTGTATATGTGATAAAATTATTTAAATTCAATCTTACTTATAAAAAAAAGAAGTGAGGTGTATTGTGAGGTATTAATAGTATTTTATTATAAATTAATTAATAATAAACCAAAATATAAAGCATAAACTTATAGAAGATAAGAGATAAAGAATAGCTAAAGAAAGAAATATTTTATTCTTCAATTGTTCTCATCACAAAGTGTATAAAATATAATGGTGAGAGACCCTTTATATAGTCTCACAATCCCACGTTACATTAGGTATATATTGAAAATAAAATAAAGCGTGTGTTTAACAACCTGGAGGGTGGGTGGAAGGGAAGTTTTAATCAAGTTAACTACCAACTTTTATTGATTATTCAATATTAAAAATTTACACTATAAAGAAACATACAAAATCAAGTATAAAATGTAAAAATTAAATAACACTTGATATTTACGTGGAAACCCTTCAACAAGGGAAAAACCACGGGCTAATCACTTAGCCACTTTGATCCTCAAATCCACTATTGAAATGATGTTTACAACATAGGTTGACCTTTAATCACACCATTTTCGGTTACTAACACACCACTACCACCCAACGGAGCTTAATATTGATTCTTGATCAATGCTTGCCAACCATACCTTGGTTCCAAGACATCACTTGCTTTTACACTACACCTTGTAGTCACAAGATTTAACTCACAAGAAAAAGATCAACAACCTATGTGAATATATGAAAATATTCTAAATGCAATCAATGTCAGACAACACTAAATGTTTATCTTGAGATTTAAAGATGTCAATAAGTACAAATCATAAATATCAATGTCTAAATGAATGCTCATAAAGACCTAACTAGATATAGATATGCAAGCCTAAAATCTAGTCATTAAACAAAACCATATCAACACAAGTTGTCATTAATCATGGCAAGGACAATAAATGCAATTAACAAATGCAATCATTAAGTCTTAATCAACAATATCTAAATGCAAAGTATAGAGATTTAGTTAGAGGGAAAATATGTCCTAAATGCAAGTTATTCACAAACAAACAATCATGTTACCAAGACTCATAAATATGCAATAAAGAAAGTCTAGGTATTTAATCAAGCAATAAATACCTAATATATAGTAAGAAGAATAATAAATGATATTCAATGAAGTTCTTACTTACCTAGTCATGAAATCAAGAAGACCCATGCTCAAATGATATTGAATGATGTAAAATGGAGATGAGTTTTGGGTTTAGAGATTTAATGAATAAAGCTTGAAGCTTTCTCTCTCTAAGGAAACTCTTTCTCTCACTAGGATCTGAAAATTCTGAGTTCTAGATTTAAAGAGGGAAGAAGATAATGAATATATGGGGTGAAACACGACACTATACGAAAAGACAATATTGCCCCAAAAATAGCACAATGCGTGGGTGGGGGACTCGTTCACTCACCGGCGCACATCAGCACATCAAGCCCAAAAACAGCGCACCACTGCCAACTTCTGTGGGGCATACTTAGGCCACTAAAACGAGGATGAGTTTCCATATTTGTGAGGAAGAGGATGAGTTTTTTTTCTTTTTTTTCTTTTTTCACTTTCATTTTTTTCAAAATAATTGTTCTCATATGATCTCAACCATTAAGATTAGAGGTTGATATCTAGGTATGGAAAAATGGGTTGGGTCCACTAGACCCAACTCTTACCGGTACCAATACGGCCCGAGTATAGAGCCATACCATAATTCTGAAGGGAAAAATACGGTTCAAAACGCAATGGAAGCGTGATAAAAAAGAAAATTAGGGTTTGCGTATATTTTTTTTTTCCTTTTAATAACAAGAACCTTAACCCTAGATTAATTGACGTATATAAAAGTATCATACCTTTTTCTCGTGACGATTGAACAAACACCGAATTGATTCCGCAAGATCTTCCAATCCAATCCCGCAAGATTTCTCCTAAGTCCTTTATATCAAATTGTCTTTCCTTTTAAAATGCGCGCAGAACATCTAAATATCCTTAAGTGTTGTAAACTAGGATTTCGCCCGGTCCATAACTCATGCAGAGTTTTAGGAACTGACTAGATGGTACATCGTTTAGAATGTACATGGCAGTTTGTAAAGCATATCCCCAAAAAGAATTAGGAAGCGTTGAATAACTTAACATAGATCTAACCATGTCCAAAAGAGTTCTATTTCTCATTTATGCGACCCCATTTTGTTGAGGTGTGCTTGGTGTAGAAAACTGAGAAATTATCCCATTATCAATAAGATATTGCTGAAACTCACCTGATAAATATTCTCCACCACGATCATACCTCAATATTTTTATGCGTTTCTCAAGCTGATTTTCTACTTTAGCTTTAAATGCTTTGAACATATCAAAAGCATCCGACTTATTTCTCATAAGATACACATAGCCAAATCTTGAGTGATCATCCATGAAAGTGATGAAGTACTCATATCCCAGTGTGCATCAATCCTAAACATTCGATGACTCTTGTGCCTTTGGTCGTAAAAGACTTTTTGGTTATTTTACCTTCCAAACACGATTCACAAGTTGATAAATCATCAACCTTTAAGTCACTTAGAGGTCCATCACTTACAAATCTTTTAATCCTATTAAGGTTAATATGACCTAAGTGTAAATGCCATAGATAGGTTTCATCTTTTGATAATTTTACTCTTTTATGATTAGGCTCTGTTGATTCCGTGTCTAACAAGTGAGAGATATTTCCATGCAAATAGAATAAACCATTTTCTAATGTACCTTTGCAAATAATTTTGTCATTCTTACTAATAATAAAAACTTTATTAAAAGTAACCGAATAACCAAATTTATTTAAACAAGAAACTGAAATTTAATTCATCTTGAATTGAGGTACATAATAAATGTCTATTAAATCTAAATGCTTATAAGAATCTAAACTAATTCTAATATCTTCCACAGAACTAGCAGATACCAACGCTTCATTGCCTCAACGCAAGTTGAATTTGTTCTCTTTAAGCCTTCTTCTTTCCTTGAACCCCTGTAAGGAAAAACAAACATGATTAGTGGCTCCAGAGTCTATGATCCAAGAATCCAAAGAATCCGTAAAAAAACATGTTTCAAGATAATTAATATTACCTTCTTCTTTTTTGTCTTCAGACTTTGGGCAATTTCTTTTCCAATGTCCCTTTTCACCACAAAGGAAACACTTCCCTTTAATCTTGGTTACTTTCTTTGTCTCCTTCTTTGTAGGTCCTAGTTTCTTTTTCTTCTATTGTTTATTGACATTCTTACGGGTCTTAACAGTAACAACTTTACCTACGTATGAATCTTTTGATCCTTGCCTTTCACAAGGATTTTTTCCACGCTTTGAATATCTTGCATCAGGCCTTGCAAGGTGTATTCCTTATTATTCAAGGTGTAGTCCAACTTGAATTGATCAAAGGAATCCGACAGTGAGTTGATAATCATGTCAATTTTGGTCTCACCATCTATCTCAGCACTAATCAGTTCAACAATGTTGAGATGTTCTATGACTTTCATCATGTGATCTTTCACAGCCTGTCCAGGTTTCATCCTAAGATTCATAAAAGCAGTCACTATCTCTCTCTTAGTCGTCCTAGACCTCATAGAAAACATCTTCTCTAGAGACATTATTATATCGGCAGCAGTCTCCATGCTTCATGTTGTTGTTGCAACACATCAAAGATGGTGGCCATAATGTAACATTTAGCCATCTCATCAGAAGAATCCACCTGCTAATACTCATCTCTTTGCTCCTGAGTAGATTCATTAGTATGAGTAGGTGGTTTAGGAGTGCACAGAACGAACTTATGCTTTTCGGATTGCAATAAAAGCCCAATTTTCCTTTTCCATGTGATATAATTATCACCAGTTAAAGTATTGTCTTTAAGGATGTTGATTAGGGACGAGGTCATGATTTCTGAACAATAACAAAAATTATATAAGTAAATAATCATGATAAAGCACTTTCGAACATTTATCTTGAATTAAATTGAATTAAATTAAATTAAATAATTCAATCGTAAAAATTCAACGGTGATCCAACACCCATAAATGTAACGCCTCCTTTGGGAGTTCGCAACATTTACTTGTTGGACTAGGTTCCACCTAATTGTTAACATAACAACCAACGTTTTCAAATTTAGCCTTATGATTTTATTAACAAGGACTCTTGGGAGGATATTAATAAACTCACATCGAGTGTGTTACTAAGTTATCGACCTTCAATATAATCCCTCACGAACGAATATTCCTTCTTTGGGAGTAGATATCGTTTGGGATAATTGTCTAGTCTATCATTGTAAGGAAGTATCTTGCTAAATTCCATTCATGAATACCTCTTGGGAGGTTATTCACGAAACATAAAGCTCAACTAAACTTGGAGGCCGTAGGTGTTCCAAAACACCTTTTCCCACTCAATTGTTTAAGGCGTGTGATCAAATTCCAAAGAATGATTTACCAAGTTATATAGATGCCAATTTAGATACTTAAACCATTCAATACATGTTCATACGAAAAGAGATATATGAGTGGCACTCCTATTCTATACGACATGTTATCAAACAATGACAAACATTGCAATATTTGCAAAAATATCAATAGCTACAATTTTGGTCCATCATAGAAAAACAAGTAAATTACATATGTCTTGAAATACAAAAACTCCTTTCTTGGTGAACAAGTTTTCACGCGACCTTCGTCGTTTGGACTCTCTCGGCTACCTCCCATAGGCATGCGCACCATTGGCCCCAACCCATGGGCATGCGCATGCCACAACCCCATAAAGGGCTGCCATGCGCCGCCCATGGCTATGAAAGGGCTGCCGTGCGCAGCCCATTCCACAACAAATGTGGTTGCATGCTCTTCGCACACACGTTTGTTGTTACGGCTCGCACGGTCCCAAACTTGTTTCGGTTGCTTCTAATTCTTCAAACCTTCGAGTTTTCGATACTTGAATGTATTACAGAAGAATTTAAATAATAAAATACTGCAGTTTTTTTTATTACAATGACAAAAAAAAAAAAAAACTTAGCAACTACCAAGAAGGAAATTATGGCGATGATAAACCACCCTTCTTGTTACTATCCCTAAACAAAATTACAATGAAATTCTAGGATCAAAATTGAGCAATAACAAACCACATAATATATATATATATATCCATACATTCCAATGTAAATATATATGCGAATACCTAGAGTGTCATCTCTTTCTAAAACATGCATATTTACAATAAAAGAAAAAGATCTACGAACACATACATCAATTAATCAAGGGTACAACTAGGCTCTGATACCAATTGAAGGGAAAAATACGATTCAAAACACAATGGAAGCATGATAAAAACAAAAATTAGGGTTTGCGTATAAATAAAAATTTTCCCTTTTAATAACAAGAACCTTAACCCTAAATTAATTGACGTATATAAAAGTATAGTACATTTTTCTCGTGACGATTGAACAAGCGCCGAATTGATTCCATAAGATCTTCCAATCCAATCACGAACTTGAATCACCTAGGAGTGTGGGTTCCCTTTCTTTAAACTGTATACCTGAGGATGGAGACAAACAAAATCTTTTCTTTGTTAGTTACAAATATCCTCCAAGAGAAAAATCAAAGAACGTCCGGTCACTTGTGAATTATCAATCTACTTGATTGAAACTCACGTGAACCGGATTTGATTTTGTACACAAAACCCTTTTGATGTAAAGGATACTAGTATACTATCAAAAACAAAAACGTTCTCTTTTTCTCTCTTCTCCTTGACCGAATTCCACACCCTATATCTTAGAGTTGATTGAATTTTGTCTAGAGTAAAATACTAAATTTTCTTTCTTGCCAAGCAAAATTCTCTCTTAGAAAACTCTTAGGTTGACCAAAATTTTCACTCTAAAAATCATAGAGCTGACCGACATTCACAAGGATATATATATATATATATATATAGGATCACAAATCCTTTCCTAAGAATGATTTACTTGGTTGGCAAGAATCATTTCCTTATTTGGATTTATTTGGTAGTTAAGAATCTTTTTCTAAATGGAATTCTATTCTCTTATATATATATTTATGAGCTGGCCGAAATTCACCAGAATATAATTAGGATGCTTAATTCTTTTCCTAAGAAGGATTACTTGGTAGTTAAGAATCATTTCCTTAGGTAGATTTACTTGGTGGTTAAAAATCCTTTTCAAAAAGGAATTCTATCCTACACCAAGACTCTTAATCCAACTCAATAGTGTATTTATAACCATATTAAAGGCTTCTTAATTTGATTACATAAATAACTCATTTTATTTATCTACTTATCAAATATAGTCTTTAATATTAATTATACTACTAACAATAGTATAATTTTAGGAGACCATCTTCTTTTAGGAAAATTATTTTGATTTTTAATTAAATAATTGATTAATCAGTAAATTAATTAATTTCCATTTAATTAAATAATAAAATAAAAATAATATAATTTAAGCTATTCTTAATAGCCTTGCCGCCCAACACATGTATATGGGCCATATATTATTTTTCTTATTTTATTAAATCCATTGGACCTTAATAAAAAGTCCACATGTGAACTAGACCTATTAATACAAAAAGAAACAAGTTCACATGCCTTAATACAATTCTAGATGGACCCCTAAATTGGTCTGGTGGAATATATCAAGTGATCCATGCAAGTTCGTGTGGATTGGGGATCTTGACGGGCTATCTAAATTTAAGCTCCAATGGACACAACCCAATCAAAATCAACAAATGATTCACTTAGGTCCGATTTATTTAATTTTAGTTAATTCCACTAAAGAACTAAAATTGAACTCTTAAATAAAGATAGAATAAGTTGATGTTACTCATTCATACCCTAAACAACCTTATTGGAGAAAGTGTATCCTCGTGAAGAATACCAGTAATCGCCAAGAGCTCATAGACCGCCTATAGCTCTCCAAGTTACCATATTTACTCTTATGACCACATTTTGAACTTGGATATTTTGACTTGTCCAGAAGCCTTGTTTCAATAGACACTATTGAAAACTTAAAGTTAAGATTTAATATCAAATACTTCAAAACATCCATATGATGATATTCTACTCTCATTTAATAAATGGAGCCACGATGTCCATATCTATAAATGAAGTCCTCTATCGATTAACAAATGAAAACCACCAAACTATCGATGATAGACTATGCAATATAATCGTACTCATTGATAGTTCAAATGATAACACTTGCAACTTTAAATCCATCATTTATCTCAGGATTGAGATAGACTCTCCGATTGTCTTCAAATGAAAACTTTTATCCATTGACCATTCTAGATAAAGTATTTCATTGTGATCCAATTCAATGCACCCAGTGCACTATATTCTTTTGTCCAAAGACACCACACTTTGATGATTTTAGACTCATCATAACACATTTGATCTCACTCAAATGCTAGCAAAAGAATCTATAACTTTAACAAGATAAAGGCACCTAACCTTTATCTTAAGTTGTGAATATTATTCAAGGCTATCTAAAGAATTGTGTCTACCTCATACATATCTAGATGTATAAACAATTCTTCTTTTCTCATAGTCTTTTGACCTTATGATTATTTACTTTTGACAATTATAATAATTAAACTATAAATGCTATAAGATTTGTTAAACTAGAAATCACTTTATTAATATGAAAAGATTGTCAAATATATTATTACACTCTTGCTATCGAGCATAATCCCAACAAATTCTCTAGATCCGCATTGTACCTTAATTTCCAAATCGGTATTATTTACTGGTAGGTTAAGGGTAAAGATGCTGGTATATTAAACACATCGATATTCGACCACTGTCTCATCTCTCATTCTCTCTCTCCTTCGACCAGAACCCATAACCCTCGTTGTCCCCATCAACATTTCTCGACCTCCTCCACAAAAGTCAGCTTCCCAACGGACCTCCTCCTGACTATGTCATCATTTACACCCTCCGTGGTAACAATATTCGTCGTCTTCTTGATTCAAAAACAATTAATATCTCTGACAACTTCACCCACGACAAAGACCATTTTCGATTATGGCACAATATGAGACAAATTCGGTTCCAATTGGGATTGGGTAAAACCCAGAACCGCAACGGGTTGAGTCCAGACCCAAACCTATAGTTTATTTTGAGTGTTTGGTACGGGTCTAGACTGTTTATATTTTTACGAGTTCGGTTCTGGTAGGGTCAAACCCTTATTTTGCCAACCTTATTGAGATCGAATGATGGACGAAGGAGATCAGTCCTACCATTTTTTTTTCTTTCAAAAAATTAAGTATTATATAAATAGTCAATTTTTTTTTTGGTAAATGGGCTCTTTTGCCCTTGAGTCATTAATTGAATATTTTTGGTAAAAGAACTCTTTTGCCCTTCCTCAAGTTATTAATTACTAATGATGCGTTTGGTACATGAACAGGACGGGACAAGGTGAGACAATTTTCTCTTGTCCTACGTTAAGCGCGTCTCTAGTATGAGACTGGACGGGATAAAGTGGGACAAAAAACATCAATTTTTGTCTCACCTAAGACCCTAGGATAAGATTGTCCCATGACATGGGACAAGTCAAAAAGACTACTTTACCCTTAAATTTTTAAAAAATTATAACATGTTTAATAATATATACTATTACATATATTATTTTAATATATATTATATTAATCTATATATAATATATAAAATATATATTAAATACTATTACATATAAAATATTATGTATTATATTATTGTAAATATAATATATATCATAATATTATATATATATATATAATATAATATATTATACTAGATTAAATCTTATATATATGGATATAATATAATAGATTATATATTATTATATATAATAACAATATATATATGTATTTATATATATATATATTAATATAAATATACACACACATATATATATATATATATATATTAATATTTATATATATTATTACATATATAATATATAATTTTTTTTTATTATATACAATATATATTATATATTAATAATATATAATATGTAAATTATAATATATATATATATAATAATAATAATAATAATAATAATTCTAATTTATGTATATATAAGGAAATTGTAAAAAAATAATAAAAAAATTTATGAGTTTATTGTTTTTAGCCACATTAATATTTTACTATATTTATCACATTTTGGCTTGAAGAGACAAAACTACCCTCTATTTTCTCTTAACTTCACCGATCCAAAATTTTCCTTCATTTCTTTCTCCACCGCCAAGATTTCAAAATGAAACCCCAGATTCTCTCTCTCTCTCTCTCTCTCTCTCTCTCTCTCTCTCTCTCTCTCTTCAACCATGATATTTTGCCCTCCATTTTGTCCCTCTCTTCAACCACGATTATATCCTAATCCATTTCGGCAAGAGCAACGGCGGATTTGGCGGGAGCAGCGGTGAATTTCAACCTAAACCATTTTGTCTTTCTCTGTTGGAACCCTAGATTCACTCCTCGCACTCATCGATGATCTCCTCAAGGTAATATATTTTCATGTTTGAAACTCAATTTTGTTAATTTTGATCGCTTTCGTTTCTATTAGAATTCCGTTTATTGTTTTTGTTATATTGAATTCTACATTCCTCTGATTTATGGAATGTGTGGAAATCTATAGATTATGTTATAATCACTTGAAAGGTAAATTGTTGTACATGCTTTTTGTTGTGAATTTTGCAATTTATTTAGAGTTTTAGGATGTAAAGTGACTATTTGGATTTGAGATTTGACAATGAAAGCAAATTTTATAAATTTACAAAATACATTTGGTTTCAAAATTGAGAATTTTGTCATTTGATAAAATGTGCAGTCAAATAGCTTTGTTGAGGGAGTCTCTCACAAGATCAGGCGGCATATTGAGGATCTAGAGAGGCTATCAGACGTGGAGAGTAGTTATCTGACTGTTGATGGAGTACCATTTAAATATGTAATTTTGGAGCGGCCCGACCCATTAGGCATGATCTACCAAGGCTCATTTTCGAAAATGGGCCGAGCCTGGTCCGGCATGCAGCGGTGTGCATGCCGGACCAGGCCAGACCTGTTTTCAAAAATGGTGGCATGGCACGGCACGCCAGCCTGCCTCAGGCGAGCCGTGCCTACAGGCCATGCCAGGCTTGGTCCACAGGCCATTCCATAATCATTTCCGAATCCAATTTTTAAAATTAAAGGTTGTTTGGATTTAGGGTTTAGGGTTTAGGGTTTAGGGTTTAGGGTTTAGGGTTAGGATTTACGGAAAATACAGTAATACACAAAAATATTGGTTGTTATATCAATTTAACAATTCAATTATATAAATGTAATTTTCAAATTAATGTGTTTATCTTTTGAAATAATTTATATGAAAAATAATAATCAATTCCAAAAATGAATAAAGAAAAAGTAATACAAAAATAAAAATAAAAATAGATGTTATTACAAAAATGTGAAATGAACAATTTTTTATTTATTTAATTATTTTTCATTCATGGAATTTAGTATTACATATTTACATGATTGCCTTAATAAAAACCTTACCAAGAAAAATCCAGTGGGATAAAAACTTGGTAAGGGAAAAAGAGTGCAATCGTATTACAACTTACAAGTAAATACACATGTAAAAGTATAACCTAGTTCTAACCCTGACCACTACCAGAAGGCTCATCAATATATAGATTGTTGAAATTTAGAATAAGTTCTTTATCTACCGTTTGATCTTGCAACCTTTTTTTAGCATGCTCCCGATCCTGAAGGCATGTTAATACTTCCATCATATCCGAAGACAAACAACTTCTTCTTGATTCAATTATGCATCCACTGGTGCTGAAAGCTTGTTCTGAAGACAACGTTGACACAGGGATAACCAGTACGTCACATTCTAAGTGTGACAAAACTGGATACCTGTACATATAGGTCTTCCACCCTAACAACAAATCAAACTCTTCCTTATCTTCAACAACATCGAATTATGCTTCAAGGTACCTAATCAGTTTGGTACAAGAAGATGGGCCAGATCTTTGCCCTGAATAAGTACTTGCTAATTTTTCCTTTTTTCGCCGTTTCAAAAGACTCCAACTTGTTTGCTTCGAATCTGTCTCCAGTTGTGTTGATTGGGGGTGTCAATGTTGCCAAACCTGTTCTCATAAATACAAAAAATCTCGAACAACTTGGTTTGAATGTCAGTAATTTGATCTTAATAATCTATAGACAAATTAGTATCAATAAACTCAAACAAAACTTCTAAACCAGATAATTTAACCCTAGGATCTACTATAAGACTTAAGGCATAAATTAGAGGAGTGTTAGCCTAATATTTTTTCAACTTTGTCTCCATGGCAACAACTGCAACACCTAGATGTTCATCTTCTTTATAACTATTTAACACTTCAGACATTTCCACTATCTAATGGATTATCTGGGAAGATGTGGGGTAATAGACCCCGGAAAGAGTTACAATGGCATTATAAAAAATCTTTAAAAATTGAACAAAAACCCTTGCCACATACCAATCGTCTGTGGTAAGTGCTTTTGCTTCAGGACGACCTGTTTCAACCAATTTCATGTTATAAAAACCTGTAATGGTTGTATCATAATCCAAACAATTTTCCAACATTAAGTAAGTAGAGATCCACCTTAACGACATATCAGTTTGGAATCGTCGGGGTTTCAGACCATTTAATTTACAGTGTCTCTTGAATTAACCGAATCTAGGATTAGAACTTCAAATCCAAGACATGGCATCTCTGATGCGATCTATTTGGTCGCATATCTGCTTTAAACCAACATGTATAACTAAATTTATAATATGACACGCAGACCGTTGATGGAAGAAATAACCTTTATCTTGCGGGATATTTCGTGCAACAAACAATGCAATAGAGCTAGTATTTGCAGATGCATTATCTAATGTGATAGAAATGATGCGATGTGTGATTTCATGAGTTTCTAAAAAAGAAAGAATGACATTAAAAATATTTTTTGCGGTATGTGCAAAATCCATTGAACGAAAACCCAGAATTCTTTTTGTTATCCTCCATTCAGAATCTAAATAGTATCCTGTGACACATAAATAGTCGTGTTTGGAATATACATTCCAAGTATCGGAAGTTAATGCAACAGAGACACTTAAATGTTGTATATTAACAATTAAGTCATCTATTTGGGTTTCAACAATCTTATCAAATCATTTCTAGTGGTAGTTCTAGAAACATGTTCAAATTGGGGTTGTATACAGATGTGATTAATTCTTTATAAAATGAACTGTCACCAACACTGATCGGTTGATCAGTTTGTGCAGTATATCGTGCCAAGCACTCTCTAGCATGCATGACGTCGAACTGCCACGTCGTAACGGACTCGTCTGGGTGCCGTTGTTGTTGTATCTGGGTTGTAGTGTCTATATATCCATATGTCCGCATACATTTGTACATATGCAGTCTCAAATGTCCGGTTCCCTTCCTATTTGTAGCATAATCCTTATGACAAAACTTACATTTAGCTCTGGGTCCAGACGTCCCGTCTGGGAGTGTCCATTTGGACTATGTTGAAACATTGTCACACATCTGATGTTAATTTTCTGGGACATGATATTGGTGTAACGGCGGAACCAGAAGGTCCCGTTTGAGTATGGGTCGGTTCTAAAATATCAAATTCATCGTTGAGCATGTTCAAATCGTTCGGAAAATAAGACTGTTAGTTATGATCTATTTCCTAAAGTACAAATATGAACACTATAGTCATTAAATTTATAATTTAATAACAAAAAAATATTAAATTCACTACTACAAATTAAATTGATAAATTTACTAACAATAAATATTAAATTAAATACTACAGTTAAAAATCTTAATTTACTAACAAAACATATTAAAATTAACCACTACACTTAAAATTTATAATATACTAACACAAAATATTAAAATGTTTATACTACACTTAAAATTCATAATTTACTAACAAAAAATATTAAATTCACTAATACAAATTAAATTGGTAAATTTACTAACAACAAATATTAAATTAAATACTACACTTAAAATTCATAATTTACTAACAGAAAATATTAAATTCACTACTAAAAATTAAATTGATAAATTTACTAATAACAAATATTAAATTAAATACTACACTTAAAATCTTAATTTACTAACAAAACATATTAAAATTAACCACTACACTTAAAATTCATAATGTACTAACACAAAATTATAAAATGTTTCTACTACACTTAAAATTCATAATTTATTAACAAAAAAATTAAACTTAACTACTAAACTTAAAATTCATAATTTACTTAATAAAAAAAATTAAATTCAATAATACAAATTAAATTTCTAATTTTACTAATAACAAATATTAAAATTAATACTAAACTTCGAAATCTTAATACACTAAACAATAATATTAAAATGACCTAAGTATGCACAAAAATTGATAAACTAACTAACTAAATAAAAATGTTATCATTTAATAACTAAAGTCTAAACATAAAATTATAAATTTACTATCAAAAAATGTTTCAACAAAACTAATAAGAAAATTGTACATTTAAACTTTGGTGTGTTGGTGGAAAATTTAGAGAATAAGACAATAAATTGGTATTAATTTTTTTATAGAGAGAGTAATAATGAAATTGAATAAAAACTTGTAGAGAATTGGAGAATGTAGAGATTGAGATTTGAGAGAATGATAGAGAGAATGACTGGAAAATGAAATGGATGAAAGTATTTATAAAAAAATTGGATTTGTGGGTCAAAATTAAATTTGGAAGACTTCAAGGTTTTTTTGGTAATTTGTGAAGCCTCCAACAACTGGAATTCAAAATCCAGTCGTTGGGTGATGTCATCACTGACGTAAGTAAATGGATGGATTTTGAATTCCAGCAGTTGGAGGGAATATATATATTTTTTTAAAAATCGAACTAACGGTTCAATTTCCCTACCGGCATGCCGGTTTAACGAGCAGGTTCAGCAGCGTAGCACGTCGACTACACGTGGCGTGGCGGGCCGGCTTGCCTGACCTGACCCCTACGGCCTGGCACGCGGCCTGTCTTGTTTAAGGGTTTCGGCTTGGCCTGCTTCCTCCACGGGCCGTGCTTGGCACGACCCGTTTTCCTTAGCGGAAAGCGAACCGGCCTGTCTCGGGCCGGCCCAAATATACAGCACTAGTCAGGGTTTGATTATACCTCTAATTTGTGTGTTAACAATTGAACTTATCTCCGTGATTTGTTTTTGAATTTTGAAATGGTTTCAATTGTATGAGTGATTTGTGTTTATTGTGAATTGTTTTTTTGTTGTGATAGAAGGTTTGTTTGGGATGAACCGAAGTACCCAACAATGTCAACGTTGAGGGAAATTGTGGATTGCATTCATACTCAAGTATCAAAGATTGAAGATGATCTTAAGGTATTGCTAGCAGATAATTAAACAAATCAATATTTGGCCATTTATTCTTTGATTCCATAGGATTGCTCCTGATAATGATGATATGTTACTAGTTGTGAGCCTAGTAATGCTATAGGACTTGCTATATGAATTGGATGTTTGGTCATCTAATTGTTGTTTATATTTGCATTTGGAACTAGGATTGTGGGGGTATAATTTTTTTTGAAGAGTGTTTGTGCTTTTGGAAAGGTTCTGAAACTGTACATATTATGGTTTTGTGGGATGGAGAGGCATTCAACAATCTTAGAACTTGTTAAGTGATATGCAGATTTTGTGGGAGAAGGCTTATTTTCTAAAGAATCCCAAGATATTCATCTGTGCTTGTGCCATCATGGTCCTCTAGAAATAATTTTATATGGTGATTTGTGATACATAGTAATCATGCAGTACTCTCATCTCTATTGATTCTTATGTATTTAGATATGTCCTTGAAACCTTGTATTTAGATGTGCTATGGAAGCATGCATGTATCGACACTACATGTCCTTAAAAAAGGGGGAGGGGTGGTTTTTTTAGTTTATTGTGTTTCGACACTATTTGTGTTCCTGTTACTTTATTTTGAGTGTGATATGTCGTTAAACCCTAGATTAGAACAATTTTTTTCTGGTTAGATTTTTAAATTTGGTTGATATGGTTTGGTAGGAATACATTGCTTTTTAATGGTGTTTGTACAGATCAAGTGAATTGTTGGGATTGTGCAAGGGAATTGATAAGGAATTCAAGGACTTAGGCAAAGTGTCCATTGTTTAAAAAGAGCATATGCCTATGGTGAAGGACTGACAGAGGAGTTAGGCCTTTTTCCATTGTGTGTGGAATCAGAGAGTTAGGCCTTTCCCCGTTGTATGTGGAATCAAATGCGTTTGGCATTGTTCGATTATGTAATGGTGTGGTTCGTTTGTGTAATGATATCGATAATATCATTAGTGATGTGTTTGTTTTGAAAGCTAAATTTACAGATGTGTCTACTGTACATACCTCCAGAAATTGTAATAGATTGGATCACTCAATTTAGACTTGATGGCGGTTTGGTTTGAATCGGAGAATCGAACCGTTAAAATCAAAACCAGTATAAATTTACATGTAGATCGATCAGTATTGTTACATGTCCGAAGTTACATGCCAATATAATTTGAAGTTACATGCTAGTTGAAAATGAAGTTACATGCCAGTTGAAAATGAAGTTACATGCCAGTTGAAAATGACTTTCACAGTTGAAAGACCGATTCCAAATTAAAATTCCAGTTTTATTACATGCCGGAAGTTACCTGCCAGTATAATTTGAAGTTACATACTATTTGCACATGACTTTTATAGTTGAAAGACACCGATTACAAAATAAAATTCTAGTATTATTACATGCCAGTATAATTTGAAGTTACATGCTAGTTGAAAATAAAGTTACATGCTAGTTGAACATGACTTACAGAGTTGACACTGAAGTTACATGCTACAAGTTACATATCAGTTGATACTACAAGTTACATGCTAGTTGATAATGAAGTTATATATCAGTTCATTTAATCACCATATTTGGAAGAGTGCTTTCATACACAATTCCAGTAATGTTATAGTATATTTTATCAACTTATTATGAAGAGTGTTTTCATACACAATTCCAGTAATATTACATGTTAAAAGTTACATGCCAATTGATGCTGAAGTTACATGCTAGTTAAAAATGAAATTACATGTCAGCTCATTTAATCACCATAATTGGAAGACTGATTTGATACACTTTAAAGAACAAAATTAGAGTAGCGTTCATTTCATACACTTCAAAAACAACGATGATGCATATTTTGGACTACTAGTTGGTTATTAAGTTATATGCCAATTGGTAATTAAGTTACATGTTAGTTTATTATTAAGTTACATGTTAGTTCAAATTGCTATTATAAGTTTAAAGACTATAATTCAAAATTTCAATTCCAGTAAAGTTACATGTAAAAGATTGTTAATAGATTGACATTTATCAATCTACCGGTACACTGTTTGTAAAAATTTCTAGTGTCATATATTCCCTGAACCTAGGGATGTTTATGGTTCCCCACTGCCAAAAACAACGATGACACATCAAACGGTCCGTGTATCGACAAGTGAAGACATCATAACTATCAGTGTCTAGTTGTGCTGGTAACTTTTTTAGAGTCAATATAAGTTGGTAGTGGCTTTTTTGATCCAATGATTCTTCGATTTTATCAAGGTATCCTTATAATTTATTTTGTCCATCTACAAAATCACATAAAAAAATGCATTACAGTTAAAGTTACATACCAGTTACAAACAAGTTACATGTTAGTTACAATCAAGTTACATGACAATAAAGTTACATGCCGTTACAAAACAAGTTATATGACAGTGAAGTTACATGCCAATACAAGGCAAGTTACACAATTACATGCTAATCAAAACAAAGTTACTTGTCAATGGAAAAATAAACAAGTCCAACCATATCAAAAGAGATTACATAAAATAGGTAACAAATCCTTACACTTAACAAAGAACAGTCATTTACTATCTACACACTATAACCCCCATATACTTCTAGGAATTATAATGTTTCAAAGTAAGTTTGGTAACTACAAATCAACCTTAAAATTAAGAAAATCAACAATCAATCTAGAGGACTTCCCAAATTGTATTAGTTCACTGGTTGAGGTTGATAAGCCAAGTTGTACTAGTTCCCTCTGTTTAAGTCCATCTAGGCTTTGCCCTTTCCTGTTATATATAAAAAAGTACTGGATGGATGATCGAACATTCTTATCTCATCAACGATTGTTTTGGCTAATCGAGGGAATCATCATTTATTTGGTGGCAAATTAGTCAAATAATACAAAAATCATAACTAAGGGATGGATGTCCCTAATAAAAAACAGTATAAGAGCTTTAAAACTGGATGACTGCATCTTTTAAACTCACCAAACTTCATCATGACATCTAGACATCTAGACTGGTTTTGGAACAGGACTAGATCCATGACTGATATGGATTGGAGAAATACTAGCTATGAAGTGCTTTTCATTTTCTAGATCCTTTAAGATGGGGAAAAAACTAAACTAGACAATGAATATATCCAAAAGTCATTAAAAGACAAATTGAAAGTGCTGGAAACATCTAATGTTTCCTCTATTTGAACAAACACCAAAACAAACTACTTATTAAAAAGAAGCTTGTAGACATTTGAATATCCAATTATGAACAAATCAATATTTTAATCGGCACAATTGGTAATATAAAATGACCAAAACTATCTCTCAAACAGCCAAATAACGATCCAGATCATATATTATCTGTTGGTCCATAAATAGAAGCATATACAATCGAAATAGAAGAAATTGATGCAGATGCTTCTTTGTCATAATTATGTTAATTAAATATGTGAATCTGAACTCAAATTACTTAATCATTTAGTATCAATAGGCATCGATTTTTTTTTACCCCATTTTTAACCCCATAAATAGAAGCACATACAAATGAAATATAAGAAATTGGTGCCAGTTAATTCACTGGAAGCAGAAGGCAGCGTCGACGAGCAAAGGCGATGACGTTAACGAGCAAGGGTAACGGCGTCGACGAGAAAAAACAGCAGCTTCGATGAACAAGTACAACATCAGCGACGACGGACGGTAGATGAAGATGACATCCACGACCGAGAGAGACAACATCGGCACCGACGACAAGTGGGGCAGCGGATTCAGCGATATCAGGGATGACAATCTCTCCTCTTTTTCTCTTCCTTTCTCTCTTTCTTTGTTTTTTGCCCGATAGAATTCAATTGAACCCTAACAATAGGGGTGGGCACTAAGTTTGGAACTGAACCGAACCGAACTGTACTAAAAAAAGGGTGTTCAGTTCGGTTCATCAAATGAATTCGGTTTAAAAATGGAAAAATTGAAAAAAAAATCGGTTCAAACTGGTTTGGTTTCCCAAAAACCAGTTTGAACCGATTAAACCCCCTATACAACTAAAAAAAAAACCTAATAGTCTAAGACACTTCTCTGATCTCTCTTTCATTCTTTGCTTTCTCATCTCCTCTCAAACATAGTTCATGCCGCCAAGCCTTCTCATCTTCTCCTAGACCTAGTTCCTGTCACCGATTTCTTTACTTCTTTCATCTCTTCAACTCCTTCACTGCTCATCTCCGATCTACTCATCTTCGCTATTCGTATCCAATCTCATCTCTGTTGTTCAACATCTGATCTGCTCATCCCCGTTGCTTGTCTCAGCTCTGTTCTTCAAAGAAGGTTTGTCAGTTATCGCTTCCTCTTATTTTTTTTTTGTAGTTTTCTTCTTGTTTTTGTAATTTTCTTCTTCTTGTTCTAATTTTCTTTTTGTCTTATTTTTTTTGTTTCACATTTGATGATTGATCTGCTCGTCCGATCTAATTGTCTACATCTCCAGCCAAAGCTTCGACCTTCAGTTTGTCTGATCTGCTCTTCTTCAGCTCGTCTGAATGCTTCAAAGGTTAGTTGTTGTCTGTTCATTTAACTTTTCCTTCTTTCTTTCGAGTTAGCTTTTCTTGTTTGATTTAGTTTTTCTTTCTTTCTTTGTTGTCTTGTTGATCAATGAAGGCATGAAGTTATTTTTTTATTTACTATTAAATTTAATAATGGAGACAATTAGATAAAAATGAAAATAAGTAAATAACAATTTTGAGTATCTGTAGCCTGTTAAGATTATTAGACTGAAATTCTGGTGCTGTGTGTTGGAGTTTTGGTTTGGTGCTCGTTCTTTTAGCTGTTCTTGTGTTGTTTGAGTGTTTCTACTGCCTGGTGTTTTTTTTGTTGCTGCTTTGTTTCCTGCTATGTTTTTGCTTTGTGCTCAGATTGGTGGGCTTAGAGTGGGTGGGCTTGTGTTGTTTTGTTTTGCTTTGGTTGTGGCTCGTCTTTTGCCTTTGTTAATAAAGTTGTACCGTTAAAAAAAACTACTTGTTTTAGTTTTTATTTTTATGTGAAATTGTGAATAGATGGAGATTGATCCTAATGTTATGTATATGCATAATTGTTTGATAGCCTTGCAACCTTCTAACATGGATGCAAGTCTCTTATTTTATTGTCATTGTTAATTACCGTTTCATTTATGAATGCAGGAGTCAGGAAGTTGGAATTATTTTACTGTCATTATTGCATTTCATGTTTGGTATTACTAATTAATTAAGTGATTTGAAGTTTTTGTTTTAGTTGTAATTTGGATTTAGATTGTAATATTGATTTGGAGTTTGGATTTAGATTGTAATTTTTATTTTGAGTTTGAATTTGTGATTTAGAGTTTTATTTTTGAAAATTGAATTGTATGTCGCATGTTTCATGTTTGTATGAAACTTGTGAAAATTGAACTGTATGTCTAATGTCTTTGAAAATTGAAGTTATTGTCTATTAAATGTGATTTTTTTGAATGAATTAAAAATTAAAAATCATTGGTTAGGTTTGATTTGGATTTTTTTTTTTAGGCTTGGGCTATTAAAATTTATAAACCTTTGGCCCAAAATTTGAACCCAACAAGGTAAAAACCCATGAAATTTAAAAAACATATTAAAAAGACTTATTAAGTCCATCAAGCCAAAAAGACCCATTAGGCCCAAAACTGAAATGAACCGAACGGATCCGAACCGATTAAAATTAGTTCGGTTCAGTTCGGTTACCATTTCTTATTCGGTTTAAATCGGTTCAATTTTGGGTAAATCGAAATAGCGCCCACCCCTACCTAACAAAATAAAACCCTCATTTTTTTTATTTTCTATTCTTAAATTTCAAATTTAGGGGTAATTTTATCCAAAAATGGTTAAAAGTGATGAAACACAATAAAATATAAATTGTTGGCTAAAAATAATAAATCTATAATTTTTTTGGCTCTTTATGAATTCACCCCTATATATATATAATATAGGCACTCTGGTCATTTGAACATCTTGTCACAGCCATACTAAACGTATAATAATACAATTAACAGTTCTTTCACAAACCTTCCAAACACAATATAGAACAACATGTCCTGTCCCGTCCCGTTCCGTCCCGCCTTGTCTTGTCCTATTTCCGTGCAAACACACCCTAATGGAACACCAAATGATAGCAGGTGATATCCGTTTAATTTTGATCAAAATTACATATCCGTACAATTAGGCCTAAAATTAGTGTTGTTTGTGCAATATGCCAAAAAATAAAGATAATTACAAATTTATAATTACAGTTAATAAGATTTCTTTGATTGTTTGTGAATACTGAATTTTATCTGCCAGCAATTCAAACCGCACCTAGTTGAAAGTATAGTATTTTAAACATATTTTCAGAACAGTGTATCTGATCGGATGATATTTATACCTATTTAAGATCCCTATTATCTATCGTTTGTTCTCGTTTTCGAACGTATTTTTGTATATAATGTGTTTGTTGAGCCTTGTGTAGGTATATATTTCCTACATATGGTATTTGAGCTTAAATGACAGTTGGGAAGCCCAATTTTGGGGTCCATATCTCCCTCCTCAAAGTGAACTGGGTTTCATACCATCTATTTTTAGAAAACCCCAGAAGTTTTCTTTCCATCGGTTTTTACGGATTGCAATTCTGGGTTTTCTAAAGGGAGATATGCATGTTTTCGTAGCGGTGCGTAAGGTTGGAAACACGACAGTGTTAGAGAGCTTCATGCAGATCACCCTACTTTTAGGGACCATATCTCCCTCCTCAGATCCAATTAGGTTTTGTAAAATATATTTTTAGAAAGCCCTAGAAGTCTTCTTTCCATCGTTTTTTACGGATTGTAATTCCTGGTTTTCTAGAGGGAGATATACACGTTTTCGTAATGGTACACGAGGCTGAAAACTGGTGTCGCGACCGCGACATTGAGTTGCGAAAAATACTGTAGCTTGGTGTGTAGCCTTGTAAGACTGCGACACACCTGATTCCAGACCGCGATATGTCAGTTTTAGGCCGTTTTCAAAGGGGTAAATGTGTCCTTTTGCACCCCAATTCAACCCCAAACTTTCCCTAATTATAAATATATAATTTTCTCATCTTCTCTTGAGATAACAAAGACAAGAACAACCCATTATTTTCTTCATCTTCTTCACAAATCAAGAGAGAGAGAAGCTTCCAAAGCTCCTATGGAGGTCCTCCTCCACGAGAAACTCACCACCACCCATTTCTACACACCCTCCACCACTTTTGAGAGTTGATTGCAAGGAGATAGGAGTGGTCTATGACCAATTTCGAGCCAGGGATTCACGGAGCACTTGGAGGGATTTCTTCAAGGGTTGTCTCCTTTAAACTCATTCTCTTTGTATTTCATGTTTTCTTGATTGTGTAATCCCCATTTGGGAATATTTTTAAACCGAATTTGTGCTCAATATATATTGGTTGTTTTTTATATTCATTTGGGTTTTGATTCATTCTTGCTATTATTGAATAATCTCGTATCTTGATATGCCTGTGTATGGAGATTGGAAATTGATATGTGTTCATGGATGAGATTAGGAGTAGTTAACTTAATTATAGGAGTAGTTGTAATTAAATATCCCATTTGTGCGTGTATGTCTTTGGAATATCAAAATTAACTTGTATGGATGAGTTTGGGTGTTTGTGGGTTTTAGTTGTGCCTAAGAGGACCAATCTGGGTATAATCTTAACCCCTTAGGTGGTGTTTGGTTGGGTAGAATGGAATGGAAAGAAATTCATTCTATTTGTTTGGTTTGTTAAATTACAATGGAATGAGGATTCCACCATTTTGGTGGATTGGGCATTCCGTCCAAAAACCAATGGAATGTCGGAATGCCCATTCCATTCCATTAACATATTTTTGTTTCAAAAAATAACCATTTATACCCCAACTCTATTATAAAAATACCCTCGTTTCCAAAAATAATATATATATATATAATATTATATTATCATAATATATATTATTAAATATATTATAAATATCATACTATTATATATATTATATATTGTTATATATATATTATTGTTGCATATCTTATATTATTACATATATTATATATATAAAAATAAAAAAAATATTATATTATATTATATTATTTATACTTTTATATTATATTATTATCAGCCAAAAAATATATTATATTTTATTATATATATGTATTATATGTATTATACATTATATATTATATATATTATATTATACAAAATACATATTATAATATATATATATATATATATATATATATATTATAATATACATATACTATATAATTTATACTTTTATATTTTATTATTATTATCCAAAATATATATTATATTTTCTAATTATTTATATTATATATTATATATTATTAATATTACATAATATATATATATACATTATATTTACCATTTCACAGTGAGTGCAGTCTCTTAGTTTTCCCCACAAACGACCTTCTCCATTGGCCTAAACAGGGTACTAACATATGGAAGACACTAGTCGGAGACGGATGGAGACCATAAGCCAAAAATCTGTTCTGATATGCAGGATCCTCAGAAGAAGCAAGCATAGAGCATACTGGGATTTTACAGAACTAAAGATCTTAGCATAACAAACTTCTAGAAGATCAGGAAAATAGAAAATTTAGAAAGCCATAGGTTAATAAACACACACAAATTTTATTTTTCCTTTTTTGATTGATTTTACAAGAAGATCATCCCACACCTTATATAGAGGAGAACAAGATAATGCCAAAGCTTTTTTGGCTGACAAGCACATTTTACAAATCAAATAAATAAAGCACTATCGGACAGATGACAAGCATACAACAAAGCATCAAAAGCAACAATAATTAGATAAAGCTGTCTGGCAGCTGGCAAGCAGAAAAGGAAAATAATGAAATACAAGATAAAGGTGTCTGATTTGGGATAAGCTTGGAGGTGGGTCATGGGCTGCTGAGGTTACAGGCCGCATGGTCTTCATCATCAGAGTCAAGAGCTCCGCAAATGGAACATGGCCACGTGTTACCTTGTAGTGGATCATGTGAATCTAGAAGATAGGAGTTCTGAAAAGGATGCCAGCTTAGAGATGGGTCCCTTGGGACACCTAGAAGGATGTAGAGAACATCTATCGTGTCATTGTTGATGTCACACAGGAAATTGAGGAGAGGGGTTTGGATAAAGAGTGGATACAGTTTTTCGTAGCCATACGAAGTATCCCATTCGTAACTGATGTTAGAAGTTCACAGGAGTTTGGTATGTGGATTGTATTGGTAGGGCCTGTGAAAGATCCAGATACAACATACCTTGGCTGCCATCTCTGTGTCCATCTTTCAAAGGTGGTATTGTCCCAAAAGTTTGGTAAGTTCATTGTCCCAGACTGGCAGAGGATTGAACCATTGAAGGAAAGTTTGAAGGTTGGCGTTATAGAAGATTGAGTTATGGACAATGCCATATAATGCTTGAAAGGGAAAGACCATAGCATGATGATACAGGACATATAAGCACCATAAAACCCATAAAATCTAAGGGGAATAGTAGTAAAAGAAGGGAGACACAAATGAGGCAATAAATGGTTTAGAAGGGTTAACCAGACGATGTCTACAATCTTGGGCACTGATCTGAGAAAGATAGATTGGAAGATGTGTCTTGGTAAAGCTATATATCTGTTGAAATGAGGAAGATTGGCATGGAGGAAGGGTCATTATTAATTATGGAGGGAAACTGGGCGGAGAAGGTATGGCTGGAGAAGAGGCTAAGGAAGAGGCTGCAGATGTTATCTTATAAAGTAGGGGAATAGGTCCAGCTTCAGAAATAAGGGTGATAGGATGAGGTCTGGACAACATATCAGGAATGAGGTTGTTATGTCCTTTAATGTGTTTCACAATGAAGTCGTATCTAGAAAATCAATCCTTGAGTCTTAAAAGTTAAGGGTTTGGAGGAAGCTTGTTACGGAATTCGAGGACTTTTGGAAATGATGAATTGTCCATTTCTATGATGAAGTTTTTAGTCCTGAGGTGGAAATCAAATTTGGAGATCCCATTTTTAACCGCAAGTATCTCTTTGTAGACTGTATGATAGTGCTTCTGAGCATCTTTGAACTGTCCACCGGCATGACTGTAGTAGTGGCATTTTCCTTTGATTTCTTCAATGAAGATGACGGCCCAAAAATGGTCACTAGCATCTGTTTGGAGGATGAGTTGTCCTAAAGAGGGTATGTGTAAAGGAAGAGGTTTCTGGGAGACACTCTTAAGATGGACAACTGCTTTAGTATGGGAAATGTCCCAATAAGGTGGATTTTTCTTAAGAAGACTGGACAAAGCTGTAGTGTAGAGGCTGGCATGTGGGATAAAATCCCTGATGTAATTAATGATACCAAGGAACTGTTGAACCTGCTTTTGGGTGAGGTCCGAATCAGGGAAATCAAGGAGTTGTTTGGCCAAATGAGGACCAGAGAAATGTTCCTTTTTTTATTTGCATGCCAAGGAACTCAATTTTAGAAACGCCAATCGAGCTTTTCTTTTCCGAGAGCATGATCCCATATTGGTCAATGATTTCAAGGAATTACCGTAAAAGCTTATCGTGAGAGATACGGTCTGGTGAAAATAACAGTATATCGTCAATGTATAGTAGGGCGGAGTGGAGAATAGGGCAAAAAATCCTAGTAATAGTCTTTTGAAAAAGTGATGGAGTAGTTTTCAAACTAAAAAATAAAACAGTCCATTGGTATTGTGCATTTGGGAGGCAGAAAGCTATTTTGTATCTTTCTTCAGGATGGATTCCAATTTGCCAGAAAGCTCCCTTAAGATCAAACTTGGAGAGCACAATTGCACCAAGTAGTTGAGAAAACAGAGATTTGGCTCTAGGAACAGGGAATTTGTCATCACGGAGGAACAGATTGAGCGGCTTGTAGTCAATAACTAGTCTTTTCTTGCCTCTGAGTTGTTCAGAACATTTTTGAACATAAAAAGCTTGGCATGCCCAAGGGGAAGAAGTGGGTTCTATCAAGCCTTGCTGGATGAGCTCTTTACATTCTTCGTTGGCTAGGAAAAGATCTGTGGGGGACATCCCTGAATGAGAAGCTTTGGTCAGGTTAACATCTTCATTGAGCTTGAAAGGTAGCCTAATGAAAAAGTCTAGGTTTTACCATAAAGGCTTAGGATGCCTGAAATCAGCATGACTGTTTGTGTAAAAAGTAAGGAGCTTCTCTTGGATTCGTTGAAAGTCAGGGTTAATGGCCGAAAGAGGGAAAATCTTTAGTATGTTGGAGAAAGGTTTGAATTCTCTTTTGAACCAAATACTTGTAGGGAGGATTCTGATGAATTTTGACTGGCTGTAAACGTCCCAACCAATTAAGATGTCTTTGTCTAGTAGAGGGGTACCAATAACATGAGTCCATAAGGTGTATGAGGGGAAAAACTGGATGCCGGGTTTTTGCTTAGAGACCAAATTGGTGGTAAAGATCTGACCATTGGCTGTTAGAAATTCATTATCCCTTTTCTTCCAGGTGTCTGGAGGCAGGACTCGTGGGTTCATTCACTGTGGAATGGGCACCAATGTCAAAATACGCGATGACAGAGATAGATCTGGAGTATTTCTCTACGAGTATCTAGACTTGGACCTGAGGGCCTAAAGATAGGTTACTTTCACTCGTTGCTTGATATGCCTCTGAAGGGAGGTCAGACTTTGAGTAGTCAGATGATTCTAGAGAGAGACTGGAGTCATCTGAGTCTTGGATCATGAAAGTAGTATGTGGGTTGACATCATCTCGTTCAGAGAAAATGGATTCGATGTCAGCATCAGAGGGGACATCATCAGCTATCTGCATGAGTTATTGAATGAGTTTGGCAGATTTCGTCATTTTATTAGGACATTGTTTTGCGTAATATCCTTGTTGTCCGCAAGCAAAACACTTATTTGATTTGTTCCAGGATCTTCTAGCCATATTCTAGTAGTACTTGTATTTCCTATTCTTTTTGTTGTTAGGAAAAAACCATTTCCTTCTTAGGTTGCCTTCTGGAACGACGGTAAGGTCCGCAATTGCTATGGTCTGTGGACTTGCATTTGAGGTGATATGAATCAGGAAGTTTGCAGTTCTTGTCATACTTCATGCCTTCTTTGATCATTTTTATGAAAACTCTTTGCGTAGCACAGAGCTTTTCTAGGGCGGTAAGAGTGAACATATGGATTTCTCCTAAGGTAATATCTCAAAGGGTTCTATTTGAAAGTTCATTTGTTTGTTGGAGCTCACCTTGAAGTTCTGTGGGAAGGGATTTTAGGTATACCTACCTCAGGCTTTCATCATTGATTCCACTAAGGGCATGGTATCGGAAAGACATACGTCTGTAATGAAAATATATTTCTCTTCTGTCACGGGAACAACAGCGTATTTCAAAGAATTCTTGTCTAGTTTGTTTGTAGAACTGAGAGGCATCTCCAATGAATTCTCGAAAAAGGATTCCCATAGCTTGGGACACTGAACCACATCGAACTAACTGTAGCTGTCGGTATTCTCCGAGATCTTGATACCAATCTCTGAGAGATCTAGTGAATCTAGAAACGAACTCTCTTAAGATGGTTTCCGTGTTGTTTTCACGCTTTATGGTATGGAGATCAAGCCAGACGCTCATTTCTGACATTTTTCTTCTCCATGACGGGGAACAAAATCTTCTAAGTTGAACCAAGGACCATTGGGCCTAGGGCCTGTGTTCAGGTGGTTCATCAACTACGGGTGTTGGTTCATCCGAAGTTTCATCCGATGATGTTTCTACCGTATAAGTGGACGACTGAGGATCTGTCCTGGATGCCATAAAGATTTGGGAAAGATCTAGTAGAGCATCTGAATCAGATGGACTACCACTATGGTAAGATTGTTCAGACGAAGCAGGTGAATATGTTTCCCAAGAGGAATAAGACTCGTTGGAAGATTATGAGGGTGCAGTAGAGGTTTCAGTTGGGATTTCTTCGAAAAAAGAAGTAGATTGGTGAGAGACGTAAATAGTGTGTTTGTGATGGTCTGAAGCTTTCTTTTTTCGAGAAGAGGATCTTTTAGAAGGTCGGGGAGTTCTGCTGGACGATGGCTTTTCTGATTGTCTCGGTGGGGATAAATGTGGATATTTCCTGAAGAGGTCTCCAGTTGATTTGAAGAATTGAGAGTGATCAGGAGGTCTAGGTGTTGAAGATGAAGATCATGTTGAGAGACATGATGAGAGACTTGATCAATCTTTTGATAGATAGAGTGTAGAACTCTATTCTGAACTCTTGCATTGCGAGAGTGCCAATTGAGAACTTGTTTAGCCTGAGAGGTTGTTTGAATGAATCCATTAGGAAAGATCTCTGTGATTTGAACGAAAGGTTTAGAGAACAAGTTTCTTTCTGGGTTGGAAGACTGTTCCAAAGGGGGAAAATCCTTGTCATAACTAGAGGTCATAAAGCAAAGTATGTGTTAGGTTTTAGTTTGTGTTGGCATGAATTCCATATCAAAATGATGTTTACTTGTAATGACTTAGTTGTTTAGGTTCATGATGATTCAAGCTTCAAGGAAGAAGAAACAACAAGTCAAAGCAAGTTCTAAGTCTTCAAAGAGAAAGGATGCAATTTGGTTCTACAAAGGTATACTAAGACCTTATCTTTCTCTTACAAGGTTTAAGCACACACACACATATCATACATTTGTGTCCCTGCATCGTTGTGCACCTTTATAGGCACGTACATACAATTCATTCATATGTGTCCCTGTATTGTTGTGCACCATGTATAACACATTCACACACTTTAAGATGAATGCTCATGCATTGGTTTGGAAATAACATGTTTTGGAATATGCATGATTGGAAACTATCTCTATATAGTTTGCATTCTAGTGTGAATTGTGTTTGTGTGTGTATATGTTTGTATAACATGGATATTGAACTTGGATTTAGTCTTAAATCATTCTTGATTGAGTTCCGGTCATTTCGGTTACTCATACTATTGATTTCAAGTTCTAAGTCAAAAGATACTACACTTTCAACTCATGTTTCATACATTGTCTTCATCTTCGTATATCGAGTCGAATTATTATTTTATGGGTTGAGTATCTTATATTTCCATGTCCGTGTGAGAGTTACGGTTTGTAATCCGTAAACGGATTTGGATTCCGAGTTCGGCGGCCAGATAACGGTAGAAGAACGCGAAGGAGGATCGAAGGAGAAAGAAGCAAGCAATGTCTTCTTTCCCGAGATGGCGCGTGGCCATCTCGAGGCAGAAGGCTTGCTACCCAGAGATGCCCACGTGCCATCTCGGGCAGCAAGCTTGATTGGCTTTATTTTGCCCCTCTTGGTCATTTTACATGTCCAAGTCTCCCACTACTTTATAAACTCTTTCCCTCTCACATTTCATTCTAAGAAGAAATTCAAATCAAGTGTGTAAAATTTTCTCTCTAAATTTTCTCACCTTCCAAACACCATAATTTCTTCATTTGAACTCCGATTTGAGTGATTTGAAGTTGAGAGTATTCATCTATTCATCCTCCATCTTTTCTCTGAAGGTTTGAGTTTATTTTGCTGCTTTTTTTGGTGTCTAATCATACAAAAACGGGACTGCACCTAGATCAACTAAGGTATTGATTTTCTCTCTAAGTTTTCTTTTAAAACCTGGTCAATTGCCTTGGGTTTTCTTCTTCTACATATATTTGTATAATGTGAGTGTTTTGATTTGTGTTTTGAACACTTTCAAAGCTAGATTGAATTTCAATTGAAATAATTCATGTTGAGTTAGGTTTTGATTTTGCCTATGTTATCATATGTTTGGGATTGTATTTTGTTAGCTTTGATTCTAGGGCAATTTGATGATCTTTGATTAATTGATTTTGAGAAAAATAGTTCCTCACATGTATTAGGCTCTCTTGGCCTAATTTCTCACATAATACATGTGTTTATGCTCTTTTGAGCTATTCATGTGATTTGTTGAATCTATGATTAGGAATATGCTCTTGAACTTATGCTTAGATCTATTTGACTTTGTCATATGATTTTAGCATGTTTTAGGTTTTTGTGATTTAAACTTGATCTTGTGATTTGTTGATCATATCTTGTGATTCAAGTTTAGATATATGCATGAATTTAGTTTGTGATTAATGTTGATCATATCTTACATAATCTAGATTGACTACTCATGCATAATAAACTAGACTATATGTGATTTGTGCATTCATGCTCATGTCTAGTATTTTCCATAAGATGTTTTGATCATAACATTCTATGTTGCATGCTTGTTTGCGTTTTGCATTCATGATCACCTAGATGCCTTGTGAGAAGGAAGTCTTGACAATAGGTGTGAGACCTATGGTGTTGAGCAAGAAGTCTTGGCAAGAGGTGTGAAGCCTCGGATTGTCGAGCAAGGAAGTCTTGGCTAGAGGTGTGAAGCCTTGGATAGTCGAGCAAGAAGTCTTGCCTAGTGTTGGGAGAACTTGGATAGGTGAGCAAGGAAGTCTTGACTAGAGTCGGGAAGATTCATATAGTTGTGCAAGAAGTATTGCCTTGGGTTGTGAAGATCCGGATAAGGTGAGCAAGGAAGTCTTGACAAGAGGTGTGAAGCCTCAGATTGTTGAGCATAGGGCGGCAACTTCTAGAGAAGGATAAGAGGGTAGTTTCTAGGTGAAGAGGTCATTTGAGAGATTGTACTTGTCTTATCTACTAGTGGATTTTGTTTGCCGATGGCTGCTAGCCCGTGGATGTTTCCTCTTCGGAGGTTTACCACGTTATATCTTGTGTGAACTTTTCTCTATCCCTATCTCTTTAATATTTGTATTGTGGATAGAACTGTCTATATATGTTGACTTCCTTTCTATAGAATAGATTGTGTATATGTTACAATTACTTGTTTGTATCACACTTTACTTGTGTTTATATATTGATTAATTGTCTTTAATTAATATATATATTGTAATACAAGCAATCTAGAGAGACAAACTTTTGTTTGTTTCTAAGGGAGTCGAAAAAGGTGTCTAACCTATTCACTCCCCCTCTAGGTTAGTCTTGAGCATTTAACCATGATTGTATTTTCAGTATGGGAGGTTGAAGGGGAGGTAAGAGTTTTTCTGGTTCCTCTGGCTCTTCTGGCAATAAACTTTCGAATCTAAGGATTTGAAGGGCTCTGTCATAGATAAGGAAAGGTTTGTTTTTAATAAGTTGTAAACCGATCCAGGGACTGTTTAGATCATCTGGTTTACGGTGGGGATGACCTGGTTTACATGACGATCTCATGACTTTAGAACAGGCCTTGTATTCACAGTCTGCATCACACATTTCTGGGTCAACGTCCCATATAAAGTGGCTGTTGATTTTGTCTGTGTAGATAGGAGATTCGTCAGCTTCAAAATTATGTATCGGGGATTTCTTCTTCAGAGATGACAGGGCGTATCATGAGAACTTGGAAGATAGGCGGTCCACTGGCCGAGGCATAAGAAGCAGATGCTAGGATAACAGGGGTTGAGATTGGTTCATAAGTGGTCTGGATAGAACCATAAGTCATCTTACTGAATTTGGTATCTGATGCAATAACATGCGTAGTGTTCTGGAAAGCCTTTTCATAATTAGTGATCCATTTGAGAGGTATGATTTCTGTAAGCTTATCCTGGGAAGCTGCTTAGGGATCTGGATGATGGTGGGGACTTCGCCTTCCCTTTATGCTTTTATGAAGAGGGTGTCTCCAGTGTGGCCGGGGATAGGGAGATCAAGGGCACGATCTTGAAGCCTGAAGGCGATATGGTGATGAAGAGTTTTCATGTATGAATTGAGCATCATAGATGCTCCTGCAACTTGGAGTTGAACCTTGAGGCAGTTGTGGAGATTCTGGTCTCTGAGCGGGATATTGAAGTTAGGGTAGTACGTGAGGGAGATACTACCTGCATGAAGTGTAGATAGGCAGATCCCTATAACTGCATGTTCATATTCTTTATATATGGTGTTGAAGAGGGCAATTCTGGCAGTAACGGGTAGTCATTTCCTCCCATGGAGAGTGAGAACTATCCTAATACCCCCAATGTATAGGTGAGAGTAGCCTTCTTTCTAGATCAACGTATTGCTCAGCTGTAGAAGCTGGGACTAGACAGTTGTCTAGGGTTGTGGATTGGACATATTCTTTTATCGGAGGGGATCGATGTTGTACTAAAGCAGTAACTCTTCTGGAAAGTGACTTGCTGCGTTTAAAGACAGTGAAAGGATTGAGCAGGGGTAGCGAGGTTTCATTGATCTGGGATGATTCTAGAATATGGGTATATTCTACAAGGTTTTGAATTTTGTTTGACTGAGTTTGACGAATAGAGCGGCAGAGGAAAATCTAACAGGAACGTTTTCAACTAAACTATTGGCCATAGTTTTGGAAAATTCCCTCTCTTCCTTCTGTTTCTTATGCTAATCAATATAGCTATACTCCTCTGAGAAATAAAAGAGGCTCTGATATTTCTAACCCAATCTCCACCGTATATCCCTAGACCTCCTGATCACTCTCAATTCTTCAAATCAACTGGAGACCTCTTCAAGAAATATCCATTTTTATCCCCACCGAGACAATCAGACAAGCCATCGTCCAAAAGAACTCCCAGACCTTCTAAAAGATTCTCTCCTCAAAAAAAGAAAGCTTCGGACCATCAAAAACACACTCTTTATGTCTCTCACCAGTCTACTTCCTTTTCCGAAGAAACCCCAACTGAAACCTCTACTGTACCCTCACAACCTTCCTACGAGTCTTATTCCTCTTAGGAAACATATTCTCCTGCTTCGTCTGAACAATCTTACCATAGTTGTAGTCCATTTGATTCAGATGCTCTACTAGATCTTTCCCAAATCTTTATGGCATCCAGGACAGATCCTCAGCCGTCCACTCAGACGGTAGAAACATCATCGGATGAAACTTCGGATGAACCAACACCCATAGTTGATGAACCACCTGAACACAGGCCCTAGGCCCTTGCTCCTGTTCCTAAACCCACAAATTGTCCTTGGTTCAACTTAGAAGATTCTGCTCCCCGTCAATGGAGAATAAAAATGTCAGAAATGAGCGCCTGGCTTGATCTCTAGACCGTAAAGCGTAAAAACAACATGGAAACCATCTTAAGATAGTTCGTTTCCAGATTCACTGGATCTCTCAGAGATTGGTATCAGGATCTCGGAGAATACCGACATCTATAGTTAGTTCGATGTGGTTCAATGTCCCAAGCTATGGGAATCCTTTTTCGAGAATTCCTTGGAGATGCCTCTCAGTTCTACAAACAAACTAGCCAGGAATTCTTTGAAATACGTTACTGTTCCTTTGACAGAAGAGACATAGATTTTCATTACAGACGCATGTCTTTCCTATACCATGCCCTTGGTGGAATCAATGATAAAAGCTTGAGGCAGGTATACCTAAACTCCCTTCCCACAGAACTTCAGGGTGAGCTCCAACGAACAATTGAACTTTCAAACAGAACCCTTTGAGATATTACCTTGGGAGAAATCCACATGTTCACTCTTAATGCCCTACCTAGACAAGCTCTGTGCTACACAAAGAGTTTTCACAAAAATGATCAAAGATGGCAGGAAGTACGACAAGAACTCAAACTGCCTGATTCATATCACCTCAAATGCAAGTCCACGGACCATTGCAATTGCAGACCTTACCGTCGTTCCAGAAGGCAACCTAAAAAGGAAATGGTTTTTCCTAGCAACAAAAAGAATAGGAAATACAAGTACTAAAAGAAGAAGGCTAGAAGATCCTGGAACAAATCAAACAAGTGTTTTTCTTGCGGACAACAATGACATTACACAAAACAATGTCCTAATGAAAGGACGAAATCTGCCAAACTCATTCAACAACTCAGACAGATAGCTGATGATGTCCCCTCTGATACTGACATCGAATCTATTTTCTCTGAAAGAGATGATGTCAACCTACATACTACTTTCATGATCTAAGACTCAGATGACTCCAGTCTCTCTCCAGAATCATCTGACTACTCAAAGCCTGACCTTCCTTCAGAGGCATATCAAGCAACGAGTGGAAGTAACCTATCTTTAAGCCCCCAGGTCCAAGTCTAGATACTCGCAGAGAAATACTCCAGACCTATCTTTGCCATCGCGTATTTCAACACTGTTGCCCATTCCACCATGATGAACCCACAAATCCTGCCTCCAAACGCCAGGAAGAAAAGAGATAATGAATTTCTAGCGGTCGATGGTCAGATCTTCATCACCAATTTGGTCTCTAAGTAAAAAAACGGCATCAAGTTTTTTCCCTCATGCACCTTAAGGACTCATGTTATCGGTACCCCTCTACCAGACAAAGACATCTTAATTGGTTGGGACGTTTACAGCCAGTCAAAATTCATCAGAATCCTCCCCACAAGTATTTGGTTTAAAAGAGAATTCAAACCTTTCTCCAACATACTAAAGATTTTCCCTCTTTCGGCCATTAACCCTGACTTTCAACGAATCCAAGAGAAGCTCCTTACTTTTTACACAAACAGTCATGCTGATTTCAGGCATCCTAAGCCTTTATGGAAAAACCTAGACTTTTTCATCAGGCTACCTTTTAAGCTCAATGAAGATGTTAACCTGACCAAAGCTTCTCATTCAGGGATGTCCCCCACAGGTCTTTTCCTAGCCAACGAAGAATGTGAAGAGCTCATCCAGCAAGGCTTGATAGAACCCACTTCTTCCTCTTAGGCGTGCCAAGCCTTTTATGTTGAAAATCGTTCTGAACAACTTAGAGGCAAGAAAAGAGTAGTGATTGACTACAAGCCCCTAAATTTGTTTCTCCGTGATGACAAATTCCCTGTTCCTAGAACTAACTCTCTGTTTTCTCAACTACCTGGTGCAGCTGTGTTCTCCAAGTTTGATCTTAAGGGAGCTTTCTGGCAAATAGGAATCCATCATGTAGAAAGATATAAAACAACTTTCTGCCTCCCAAATGCACAATACCAATGGACTGTTTTACCTTTTAGTTTGAAAAATGCTCCATCGCTTTTTTAAAAGGCCATTACAAGGATTTTTTGCCTTTTTCTCCACTCTGTCCTACTATACATTGACGACATACTGTTATTTTCACCAAACAGTATCTCTCATGATAAGCTTTTACGGTAATTCCTTGAAATCATTGACCAATATGGGATCATGCTCTCGGAAAAGAAAAGCTCGATTGGCGTTTCTGAAATTGAGTTCCTTGGCATGCAAATAAAAGAAGGAACATTTCTCCCTGGTCCTCATTTCACCAAACAACTCCTTGATTTCCCTGATTCGGACCTCACCCAAAAGCAGGTTCAACAATTCCTTGGTATCATCAATTACATCAGGGATTTTATCCCACAGGCCAGGCTCTACACTACAGCTTTGTTCAGTTTTCTTAACAAAAATCCACCTCATTGGGACATTTCCCATACTAAAGCAATTTCCCATCTTAAGAGTGTCTCCAGAAACCTCTTCCTTTATACATACCCTCTTCAGGATAACTCATCCTCCAAACAGATGCTAGTGACCATTTTTGGGGCGCCATCCTCATTGAAGAAATAAAAGGAAAACACCACTACTGCGGTAATGCCAGTGAACAGTTTAAAGATGCTCAGAAACACTATCATACAGTCTACAAAGAGATACTTGCGGTCAAAAATGGGATCTCCAAATTTGATTTCCACCTCAGGACTAAAAACTTCGTCATAGAAATGGACAATTCATCCTTTCCAAAAGTCCTCGAATTCCGTAACAAGCTTCCTCCAACCTTCAACTTCTAAGACTCAAGGATTGGTTTTCTAGATACGACTTCACTGTGAAACACATTAAAGGACATAACAACCTCATTCCTGATATGCTCTCCAGACCTCATCCTATCACATTTATTTCTGAAGCTGAACCTATTCCCCTACTTTATATGATAACTTCTGCAGCCTCTTCCTCGGCCTCTTCTCCGGCCATACCTTCTCTGCCCAGTTTCCCTCCAGAATTAATAGCGACCCTTCCTCCAGGCCAATCTCTCTCAGTCCAACAGATACATAGCTTTACCAAGACACATCTTCCAATCTATCTTTCTCATATCAATGCTCAAGATTGTAGACATCGTCTGGTCAAACCTTCTAAACCATTTCTTGACCCCTTTGTGTCTCCCCTTTTTACTACTATTCCCCTCAGATTTTATGGGTTTTATGGTGCTTATTTGTCCTGCATCGTCATGCTATGGTCTTTCCCCTTCAAGAATTATATGGCCTTGTCCATAACTCAACCTCCTATAATGCCAACCTTCGAACCTTCCTTCAATGGTTCTATCCTCTGCCAGTCTGGGGCAATAAACTTACCAAACTTATGGGACAATACCACCTTTGGAAGATGGACATAGAGATGGCAACCAAGGTATGTTGTATCTGGATCTTTCACAGGCCCTACCAATACAATCCATATACCAAACTCCTGTGGACTTCTAACATCAGCTACGAATGGGATACTTCGTATGACTATGAAAAACTGTATCCGCCCTGTATCCAAACCCTTTTCCTCAATTTCCTCTAAGACATCAACAATGACACGATAGATGTTCTTTACATCCTTCCAAGTGTCCCAAGGGACCTATCTCTAAGCTGACATCCTTTCGAGAACTCCTATCTTCTAGATTCACAAGATCCACTACAAGGTGACACGTGGCCATGTTCCATTTGCGGAGCTCTTGACTCCGATGATGAAGACCATGCGGCCTGTAACCTCAGCAGCCCATGACCCACCTCCAAGCTCATCCCAAATCAGACACCCTTATCTTGTATTTCATTATTTTCCTTTTCTGCTTGCCAGCTGCCAGACGAATTTATCTAATTACTGTTGCTTTTGATGCTTTGTTGTATGCCTGTCATCTGTCCGACAGTGTTTATTTATTTGCTTTGTAAAATATGCTTGTCGGCCAAAAAAGCTTTGGCCTTATCTTGTTTCCTTCCAGAGCTTTCTCTTCTCCTCTATATAAGGTTTGATATGCTTTTCTTGTAAAATCAATCAAAAAAGGAAAAATAAAATCTGCGTGTTTATTAACCTCTGGCTTTCTAAGTTTTCTATTTTCCTGATCTTCTAGAAGTTTGTTATGCTAAGATCTTTAGTTCTGTAAAATCCCAATATGCTCTATGCTTGCCTCTTCTGAGGATCCTGCATATTAGAACAGATTTTTGGCTTAAGGCCTCCATCCGTCTCCGACTAGTGTCTTCCATATGTTAGTACCCTATTTAGGCCAACGGATAAGGCTATTTGTGGGGAAAACTAAGAGACTACACTCACTGTGAGATGGTCGTGGAGCTCAATCGAAAAAGAAAAAATAAAATATGTGTGTTTATTAACCTATGGCTTTCTATGTTTTCTAGTTTCCTGATCTTCTAGAAGTTTGTTATGCTAAGATCTTTAGTTCTGTAAAATCCCAGTATGCTCTATGCTTATCTCTTCTTAGGATCCTGCATATCAGAACAGATTTTTGGCCTAAGGTCTCCATCCGTCTCCGACTAGTGTCTTCCATATGTTATTATCCTGTTTATGTCAATGGAGAAGGCCGTTTGTGAGGAAAACTAAGAGACTACACTAACTGTGAGATGGTATAATATACATATTAATAATATCAATATTTCTAATATATAATATATAATATATAATATTTCTAATATATATTATATATTATATATTATATTATATATAAATATATTTAATATTTATAATATATATTATTATGTAATACATGCATATGATATATATTGTATAATAATAATAATAATATTTATATTATATATATTATTATGTAATATTTTTTTATGATATATATTATATATAATAGTATTAATATTATTAACATATAATTTATAATTTATAATATAGAAATATATAATATATATTGTAATAATATGTATTATATATTATAATAATATATAAATATATAGTGTATAATATATATATATATAATAATTAGATATAAATATAATATTATATATACTTTCATATTTTATTATTATTATTATCCATAATATATAATGTTATTATAAATGTTTTGTAATTATGGGTATTTTGGTCAAAATACAGTTGATTCCATTTCATTCAGTTGTTAACCCAACAAAATATTACTGATTCAGATATTGATTCAAAAGTCTCAACCAAACAAAGAAATTAGTTTTCCATTCCTTTCCATTCCAATTATCATTCAAATTATCATTTCAATTCTCATTCCACCATGGTAATCAAATGACACCTTAGTTCTAAAGAATGAATGAAACTTGTTTTATACAAGATCTTGTTAGAGTAGGTCTTGGCATATGTTCATATGCTTAATGGTAGGGACTTAAGGTACAATTACTTCACCGAGACCTTGGGAAGTGATTTGAGTTTGTTAATCTCTCAATTGAGAGAACAAGCCCTTAGCTTCAATTGAATGTCCTTAATTGAGGGGGGTTGTGCTTTCATGAGATTAGAGAACACCGTAGTCATCCAGTGGTGAGGACATCTCGGATTGATACCCGAGAAGACCAGGTGTTCGATTCCCGGTTACAGATTAGGGGTCTCCCTTCTATCTATTTTTTATTTTCCCTTAGTTTGAATTGGATATCCGTAATGCTTAACAACCACTATTTGTACACTTATGTATGGTGAGCTTTATGAATCTTGTGTGATCATTCTCATGCATCTCTCATATTCACCATTTTATTATTTGTCACTTTAATCACCATTCTCACCTCACCATATTCCTTTTTTTTTTGCGTTCTTTTTATTTACATTTCTTCACATACACACACACAACGTAAAATGCTTATACTTCACACACACCACTTTCACCCTTGTCATGTTCTTATTTATATTGCTTTCAATAAATAATAGAACGTGAAACGGTCGACGGATGACACCTCCCTGTAGACGATACCCTAGTTTTCAAAACTGTAGAGCATATTGTGTAGGAATTATATAAATAACTTTTGATAATCGTAATTTGATAACGACACAAAAAAATGTTTCAGTATCAATTTTATTAAAAATAGTTTTCCCTACCCATGCAATCAGACCATCATTTATCCACTAATTTCTTATTTGATAAATTAGTCGAAACTATTTTTTGTTGCCCATAAAAGAAAAATGATTACTAAACTAAACATACCAAACTAAGTTAAAGAAATCACACACAATATATATATATATATATATATATTAAAAAAAAACAATGATTTAGTTATGAAAGTTACATTTCCTGAATAGCACAAACTCAACCCTTCAACAGAAAGGTCTTTAATAGCTTGCATCTAACGTACAGGTGCAAGATGTGTATTAAAAAAATACTTCAAATTACTTATTGATTCTACTATTGTAGTCGGTGATTGTTAAATTTTTTATTAAAAGCAACCACTTGCGCATTAAAAGTTATAGAATACTAGACGTTCAAGTATATCATGCTAACCAAGCTCATATTAGAAGACTGAAATATATAACATGCAGAAAAACAAATCAGCTTAGAATGTGTTATAATATATATGGATATATACCACTTGTGTAATACACAATTTTTTTTTTCTCACCGCCTCGCTCTTGCTTATCTCAATTGACAACCTCATTGTTCTACATAATTCCCTTTGCTTTTATATATATATAAAGTTACTCAGTGAAAAATCCTCTGATAAATACAAAGTACATACTCTCTCGCATGTTTTTCATTTTAATTATCTATGATCTCTCCCTATTCTATTTATATGTTATCATTTATTCTATCAATTGTTCTTCAATTATTCTTCACATGTTCTTCATCTGTTACGGTCGTAATTCTGGCCGAGCCGTGGTCGTAGTTTCAAAAGAGGACGTGGTTATTCTGGATTAGGTGGTTATAATCAAAACACTCATCAGAAGTGGAATACTTATGAGGCCAATCATTATAAAAGAAAAGATGTTCAAAATAGTCTCAATGCAAACAACAATGTTTGTTTCAGGTGTGGATAATCATTGGTCCAATGAATGTAAAACACCTAAACATCTGGAAGATCTGTATCAAGCATCAATCAGAGAAAAGGGAAAGAGAATCTCATTTCATTGAAGATTCATATCCAAAAGATATCACTCATCTTAATGTCATAGATTTCTTTCTAGACCCTAAAGACATGCCAGCTACTTTAATTGGTGATGGAAATGTCCATACCAATTAAATACTACTTACAGTAGTATTATTTTGTTATTTTGTTCGTGTAAAATATTTCTCAATGCAATGTATACTTTTTTAATCATTTTGTCTAATATGCACTTTATTTTTTCTTTATGAAGCATACAAAATGAACCTAAACGATAAATTGGGAGTTACTGAAAAGTTAGAAGCTGGAGATCTATGTCTAATTGATAGTGAAACAACTCATACAATTCTGCGGAGTCAGAAATATTTTATAAATTTAGCTTTGCTCAGAGCAAATGTTAATACGGTATCAGGTCTAGCGGATCTGATAGAAGGCTCTGGAAGAGCCATAATATTGTTATCAGACAATATTAAAATATGTATCGATGATGCGTTATATTCAAGTAGATCCAGAAGGAATCTACTTAGTTTCAATGACATAAGGAGAAATGGATATCATATTGAAACTATGAATAAAGATGATATTGAATATCTGTGTAACACCTAATGTCCTTCAGGCCCAATTGAAAGACCAAATTAATAAAAAAAGGGATAAGCGTGAAGCAGAAAAGGCATCAGGTGAGTAAGCCTAAGTGAAATGCATGGCTGACAAGCAGCTGTGAGCTTGGTTAATTAGCTCACAACTTCAGTTGTGTCCTTCCATAAGTATAAATATTAGAGGATAAACGTTGTGAGAGCTAGAAAGCAATAGAATCCAGCGGAAGAAAGAAAATAGAAGAAAGGAAAGAGAAGTCAGTGAAGCTCTCTCTCGTGATTATAGATTTCAGTTGATTCTTCTTTGATATCCAGTTTTTAATTGGATCTTGTGATTGTTAGGGAAAGAAGACGAAGGGAACCTAGCATACTCAGTCTAAAATAAGCTTGACGTCTAAGTTGTGAGTGAATTAAGTTTCTGTTTGTTTTTAATTCAAAGGTTTCTAGTTTTATGATTAAGATTAATTGTTGCAAATCTTTTAAGTTTTTTATTGCTTTTTATGATTGATGGTGATGATACAGAGAACTGAAAGTATATGTTTATGCTTATATTAGCATTCAGAATCAGTATATTATTTTTATGAATTATCCAGAAAGATTATGATTTCTACAAAAGCACCATGTACCCTTCTACACGTGTATGCCATGAGTCGCTCTGCAAGTGCATGACCAGAGAAAGAGTAATAGAGTCGCTCTGCTCGGGTATGACCAGAAGTTATTCATGATTTGGCGTTTGCCCGAGGTATTTCGGCTTACGTATGGAGGATATCCCCGGTACGAATTTGGTGAAGATTAAGATTTTATAAAGTATCTTACTCTTGTTCAGAAAAGTGATGCATTCAGTACTCAGTTTATTAAGTATGAAAGTAGATATATTATCTTATACCATGTATTGCTGAATGCTTATTGTAAAATGGTTTAGAAAAGTGTTTTTAAAAGTTTTCATTCACTCATTGGGCGTTAGCGCTCATCATTTCACTCTTAAATATTTATTCAGGTAGCTGCTCGGTTGTGCGGACTCAGAAGTTTTGAGGTGGGCCGCTTGACGACATCATGAAGCATAAAAGTCATGCATTGTAAATTTTCATGTACATATTTAGAAATATGAGGTAGACATGATCGGGACTGTAAAGTGATCGGGAGGGTAGGCATGGTCAGAACGTGGTTGGAATTCTACTCGGTCTGTTCGACCTACTCGGCCTACTTGACATATTCGGCCCACTTGACCTACTCGGCCCACATAGCCTATTCGGTCTACTCTGTCTACTCGGGTTTCTTACTCGGCCTGTTCGGTTTCCCACTCGGGATGGACTAGTTAGTTTTTTTAAAGTGGTCGGTTTTTGGTCCGATCGATCATTTGACAAACTTTTTTATAACGAACGAAAATATATGAAAAGTAATTGCAATTATGTACATTTTGCACTCTCCTTACATTTTGTGTTTAATAGAAAGTATTTCCTATGGAAATCTTAGTAAGTCCTTTTATCATGCTAGTAAATGTAGAGCCCACAAGGTTTTTCTCGTACTCAAGAGAGGAGTCGGGGCAGCCCACAGGGCCTCCCTCGAACTCAAGAGAAGAGTTGGGGTGGGTCCTGTCAATCTGTGCATCACTTCACATAATTCAGGCCAGAAACTCATTATAGAAAAGCTGCGTACTTTATCTTCTGGATTATATTACACCATTATCAAATGTGTGAAAACTTATGCAGTTATGAGTCAGAAGTTCTCAGATCTAAAAATGTTTGTACATTGGCATGACCGTCTTGGTCATCCAGGATCTACAATGATGCGTAGAATCATTGAAAATTCTCATGGACATCAATTAAAAAACCAGAAGATTCTTTTAGCCCATGAGAATTTATGTACTGTATGTTCCCGAGGGAAATTAACAATAAAACCATCTCATTCTAAAGTTGGTTTTGAATCCCCATCATTATTACAAAGAATTCAAGGTGATATATGTGGACCTATTCATCCACCAAGTGGACCATTTCGTTACTTCATGGTCCTAGTTCACACATCTGTTAGATGGTCACATGTTTGCTTATTATCAATGCGTAATGTTTCTTTTGCTAGATTGCTTGCACAGATTATCAGGCTTCAGGCTCATTTTCCCGATTACTCAATTAAGTCCATACGCCTTGATAATGCTGGTGAATTTACTTCCAAGGCATTTGATGAATATTGCAAAATGGCTGGGATTGATGTTGAACATCCAGTTCCACATATTCATACACATAATGGATTAGTAGAATCACTTATTAAACGTGTCCAAGTAATTGCAAGGACTTTATTATTATGAACGTAATTACCGATTTTTGTCTGGGGGCATGCTGTTTTACATGCTGCTGCATTAATCCTGTTTCGGCCTACTGCTTATCATCAGTATTCACCAGTACAACTTGTACTTGGTCATCAACCATATATATCTCATTTAAGTACTTTTGGATGTACGATATATGTTCCGATTGTAGCAACAAAACGAACTAAAATGGGATCCCAAAGACGATTGAGAATATATGTTGGTTTTGATTCACCATCAATTATTAGATATCTAAAACCCTTGACTGGTGATCTTTTTCCAGAACGGTTTACAGATTATCATTTTGATGAAACTAGTTTCCCATCGTTAGGGGAAAGGAAAACTCCTTTCGAAGGAAAGCGTGAGCTTTCCTGTAAAGTTCCTAGTCTGATTCATTTAGACCCATACACATCTCAATGTGAGAATGAAGTACGTAAGATAGTACATCTTCAAGCAATAGCAAAACAGTTACCAGATGCATTTACAGATGCTACTAGGGTAACAAAATCATACATCCCAACTGTTAATGTCCCAGCACGGGTGATTATTCTAGAAAAACAGTATGAACAAATGATAGCAAAAGAATCATCTATTGCACGCCAATAACGTGGTAGACCGTTTGGTTCAAAAGATACTGTTCCTTGAAAAAGGAAAAATAAATCCACTTTCTCTAATTTAACTCTAGGAGAGTTAAGTGTCCCTGAAGTGACACGAGTCATTAAAGCAATAGAATCCTCTGTGGGGGAAAGAATCTCGGAAGAGGTACAAGAATATAGAAATGATGAAATTTCTATAAATTATACAAGAGAATTGTGGAATCGAAAAGAAACAATAATTGATGATGTATTTTCTTATACAATGGCAACTGAAATCATAAATGATGTTTATGAACCTCATAATCTCGATGATTGTGGACAAAGGTCCGATTGGCCTAAATGGAAAGAAGCAATTCAAACAAAATTGACTTCATTAGCCAAACGTGAAGTATTTGGATCAATAATTCAGACGCCTGAAAATGTCAAATCTGTTGGGTATAAATGTGTTTTTATACGGAAACGTAATGAGAAAAACGAGATCGTGAGATATATGGCATGACTCGTAGCATATGGTTTCTCACAGAGACCTGGCATCGATTTCGATGAAACATACTCACCGGTGATGGATACAATTACGTTTCGATTTTTGATAAGCATGGCAGTCTTGGAAGACTAGAAATGCGTCTGATGGACGTAGTGACCGCGTATCTATATGGTTCACTGGATTCAGATATTTACATGAAAATCCCGGAAGGATTTAAAATGCCATAAGCATGTAACTCAAGGCCTCGTAATTTGTATTTGATAAAATTACAAAGGTCGTTGTCTGATGAAAGAAGGATAATCAATAATCCCTTATGTCCATGTGTTTTCATTAAGAAATCTGAATCTGGATTTGCTATCATAACGGTTTATGTTGATATATTGAACTTAATTGGAACCCCTGGGGCACTCTTGAAAACTGCTGAATACTTAAAAAGAGAATTCGAAATGAAAGATCTGGGAAAGACAAAATATTGTCTCGGCCTCGAGATCGAGCATAGATCAAATGTAGTACTTGTCCATCAATCAACATATATTGAAAAGATTTTAAAATGATTCCATATGGATAATGCTCATCCATTAAGTACTCCTACGGTTGTTAGAACTCTTGATCCTAAAAATGATCCATTCCGACCAAAAGAAAATGATGAAAAGATACTTGGCCCTAAGGTACCATATCTTAATGCAATTGGTGTTTTATTATATCTGGCTCAGTGTACTAGACTAGATATTGCATTCTCTGTGAATGTACTGGCTAAATTCAGTTCAGCACCAACTCGAAGGCATTGGAATGTGATCAAACATATTTTTTGTTACCTTTGTGGAACGAAAGATTTAGGATTATTTTATACAAAATCTAATAATTTTTCAGGTTTAATTGGTTATGCTGATGCCGGGTATCTGTCTGATCCCCACAAAGCTCGTTCACAAACGGGATATGTTTTTTCATATAATGGCACAACAATATCATGGCGCTCCACAAAACAGACTATGGTTGCTACATCCTCTAATCATTCTGAAATCATCGCACTTCACGAAGCGAGTCGAGAATGTGTTTGGCTAAGGTCTGTTATTCATCATATTCAAAATACTTGTGAATTTTCATTATCTATAGAAATGTGAACACATATTTTTAAGGATAATGCGGCGTAAATTGCTCAAATTAGATGAGGATATATCAAAGGAGATAGAACCAAACATATTTCTCCTAATTTTTTTTTTACTCATGAGCTTCAACAGAGTCAACAAATTGATGTTAAGCAGATACGGTTTACAGAAAATCTTGCAGATCTGTTTACTAAATCATTGCCTACATCAACTTTTGAGAAATTAATATATGGGATAGGTATTCGTCGACTTTGTAAATTACAAGATTAAATGCTGAAGTTTTTATGAGGGGGAACGTCCAATCAGGGGGAGAAAAATCTTCAATAGACATCTGTAAAATATACTCTTTTTTCCTTCGATCAGGTTTTGTCCCACTGGATTTTCCTGACAAGGTTTTTAATGAGATAGTTTTTAAATATCCAACCCCATTAGATCCAGAATATCATTATATTTTACCTAGATTTTATCCCATTCGATTTTTCCTAGAAAATTAAAATACAAGTGATATAAATTCAAGGAGGAGTGTTATAATATATATGGATATAAACCACTTGTGTTGTACACACAATTTTTTTTTTCTCACCGTCTCACTCTCACTTATCTCAATTGACAACCTCGTTGTTCTACACAATTCCCTTTGCTTATATATATATATGTTGACCTATTCATATGTAAAAAGTTACTCAGTGAAAAATCCTCTGATAAATACAAAGTACATACCCTCTCTCTCACGTGTCTTTCATTTTAATTATCTATGATATCTCCCTATTCTAATTATATGTTATCATTTATTCTATCGATTGTTCTTTAAATGTTCGTCATCAGTTATTCATTTTATTTTAATTTATAACAGAATGTACTTTGCCAATATATTTTTTATGTTCTATCGCGCACTATAATTTAGAATCACTGTGAACGTTGTAATTTTTATGTTCTAGCGCGCACAACAATCGCGATTTTCGTCTGGATATACAAACCAGCGCAATATGAGCCTCGTGGTGCTAAGTCGTGCTTATGCTGTTACGATGTGGTGCGGCATTGCGGTGCAACTTTGGGTCTCTTGAATTCATTGTGGTGCGGCATTGCAGTTTAAAGGTCCATCTTTGTGGTTGTGTTAAATGTGCAAATACTAGAAAAGTGAATATATATTACCAATAATTTATATGTATATATCATTTGTTGTTTGACGACTCAAATCTATAATAATGGTAAATGTAGCCATTGACTCGAATATGTAATATTATTGGGGTAAATAGTGTTATTATTATTATTATTATTTTGAAATAAGAAGAGTACGCTAATTAAGGAGATTAATTTAGATTAAACCGAGTCCATTATTTATGTTAGAGTACAAGCATCACAAGGTGGTATGCCTTTTTACTTTATTTGTAACGATCACAACACAATTACGTACTCGGTCACTCACTGGTTTCCCTTGTATTTTCACGAAGGGAGAACTTGAGCCTTGACGAACCTGAACCTGAACGGCTGGCCACTAGTTAGAGCCAGATGCCGCACATTTCCCACAAAATTAATCCCAACATCGCTGCATAAATTGACAGTGGACCCACTAACATCTGAAGGACAGTGAACAATCTTGTATGCATCTCCGATTTTTACAAACTTGAACCAGTTTTTCATGGTTAGAGGTCCAGGGTTTCCTATAACTCCATTAGTTGTAATAAACCAAGCTCCTCTTTTTTCATCGTAGTTGTCAACTTTCCACACCATTGGTTCATTGCAATTGATTATGTTGGCATAAAACAGGATGTTCACATCCATGGATTCGTGGACATAGCCTCGGTTTTCACTGCTGTAATTGGTTGGAAAAAAGAACATTGGATAGCCCCTAAAGAGGTCCAAGGAATGTTGGGTAACATCCAGTGGACATAATCCATTTCTATTGAAGGATAGAGTAAGACCACCGCCGCCGGCTCCTCGGATTGCAGAGATGATGTAGTATGCCCATCCGGCTTCAACCTTCTCCCCATCGAGGTCGAGCAAAGGATCGGGGTGTCCTGACAAGGGTTTTGTGAGCAATGCGAAGAAGAGGAAGGAGAGTGATAATGTTAGGACAGAACTCTTCATTTTTTATAACTTGATTAGCTAGAAGAAAATGGAAGGAAGGTTGTTAGATGTGTGAAAATGGATATGCACAAGAGCTTCAATTTATAGAGGCTTGATGATATGTAGGGACATTTTGGTAAATGCATGCATATCTCAACCATGAAAAACGTGTTTGAAGGAGTAGATGAGAAGGTGTTGATCCAATTATATATCTCTCTCACATTTTTTATTATTAACTGAATTTCTGAATTCAAGTTGTATTATCACCCCAAACAGGGTCTAATCTTGAGATTTTCAAGGTACAATGCGATCTTGGAATATTTTGAGAAAATTAAAAAACTATTATTGATATTTCTAAGTTGACCAAATATTCGGTAGGATGTTAGATATTTATTTGTTACGATATCGATCCCTCTAAAATACGGATATATCGGTGAATATTTAAGTATATCTTTCGATAATCAATTCCTTGAGTGAAAGAATTATTACAATCAGCAATTTTTTTTATTTACCGGAGAAGAAATATTTGGTAATCGTAAATCAACGTCCAAAATTTGTACATGTTGACGTAGGACAAAGATGAAGGAACCACGGCCCATGTCGAACAATTTCTTTATTTTCTTATTTTGTTAATTTGGATATTTTATTGTTTAGTAAGTTTATTTATTTTAGTTTGATTATGAATTAAATTTAGGTTTTGAAAATAAATCAAACTTACCTTTTGGTAAGATTTGATCTTTGTTTTCTAGTCAAGTTAGGAGTCATGAATCCTAGAAGATTTTGATTAGCTTTGATATTTTCTTATTTTAGTTTTTTTTAAGGAATGTCGTATTCGAGTCGTATTAGGATTAGTTTATTATAAATAATCTTATTATTTTCAATTATTGTAACTTTTAACCTTTGATTGATTTTAATTAAATCGTTCCTTTGGAACATTTATCTGTCGTGGATTCGACATGCTCTTTGAGGATTCGAGAGCACCATTTTCTAACGACGATTAGGGAATGATGGCCTCTGCATGGCGGTCTATACTTGGGTAACTACCGGTCGTTGCGTCAAAGTTCGTCTGAGTGTGCCTCAGGGTTTGACAAAGTGATCATTCTTATTTTCACCATACATCGCTGCGTCACATTAGTATCAGGTGTGGTGAAAGGTCCAATTAATAGTAACGGAGATGATAAAAAAAAACAATAAAGTTGATATACACGTATTTTTTTTTTTTTAATGAATGTAAGTTATAATTTTCGATGTCGATGTCAGCTTCGTCTGGAGTCCGAACTCTGGGCAAGACGATGTGTTGGTGGATTTTGAAGGTACTGTTAAGGAGCATGCATACCAATACAATTATATCTCTCTCAAATTTTATACTATTAATCGAAATAGTGAATTCAAGTCATATTCTCGTACTAAACATGTTGATTTTGAGATTTTCGGAATTCAAGGCAATTTTGGAATATTCAGGCATATTGAATTTTTTTTTTATAGATATTTCAAAATTAACTGAATATTCTACATGATATTACTTGATATCGATTCTTTCAAATTTTTGAGAGTGATTATTATCCGTAAAAGAAACAGACCTTTTTTTAATTCACTCATATTAAATAATAAATGTTTGGTAATTGTACACCAAATCACCAATGTTTAAAACGTGTACATAGTGTTTGTTGTATGGTCCAATTATTAATAATGGAGATAGTCCAAAAAAAAAATCCAATAAAGTTGATATACATATCAACAACTTGTTAATGAATGGTTGGTTAAATTTTTCAATCTTGTCGCAAGCTTAGTCTGGACCCTGGAAATTGTTATATCACGGATTGCTCAGGATAATGATTTTTGTCGTCTGTCGTCTGTCGTCTGTCGTCTGTCTTCACATATAGTTGTCTTGCTCAGGATAATAATTCACGTCGTCTGTCGTTCTTCACATACAGTTGTTAGCTAAAGGACAAGATATTGATGATGAAGTTGGTGGCATATATTTATAGATTTTGAAGATACTTTGAACGATAATCTTATCACCATGTGTACAGATTTCATTAATTTGATAATTTAGAAAATAATGTCAGACTCGTAAGTTATATATATCATGTAAATCATAATATTAACTTTCAAAATTAATTTTGACCAATTTATTATTATTTATTACTCTAATGTAAAAGAATTTGTTTTAAACAAGGAGATAAAAACTATGATATACAGGATCATGAAAAAAAAACGTAACATTTTAATAAACACATTAAACTCATTAATAAAAAAAATTGTTATATTTCATATATGTTTTGATCTTCGATCCGTTAATTAAATATACTATTTGGATCATAAATGATGAAACTTAGATGAAAATTGTGATATAAGAAAAATCCGTATGTAAAGGTGAAAGAAAGTTAAAACCGACGATATTTACTTAATACTTTTTGGTTATATCGATACAATATTTCAATATTGGGTTTGTAGTGGACTTCCATTTTTAATCAAGTGAGGATTGTGATAAAATTTTAAATTCAATCTTGCTTATTCAAAAACAAGTGTAGTGTATTGTGAAGTATTAATAGTATTTGATATATATAGGTTTATATATATATATCAATGGCATTTAGGTTTGTTGGATTAAGTTTATTGGAATTGACATATTTAAATTTATTAATTAATTAAGGAGTGAGGGGTTATAAACTTTCAAATAACTTTTGTTAGATAGTATCAATCCATCTATCTAGACCATAAAGCTAATTTGAAAATCATTTGTATAAACCTCAAACTCGTCTATCTGTCGGTACAGTTAAATCTTAGGGCCGAAGAAAATTACTTAGGTTCAATTCCTTTTATTTTTTTTAATAGAACAAATATTACATGTACTATATTATTGTATATCATCACGGGTGGAGTAAATCTATGGGTCCAGGTGGTCCAGTTATTATTAATAAAGTTGATACACAACACGTTTTATTAATGAACGATTTGAATTTTTCAATATCTTTATCAGTTTCGTCTAGCATGGATAAGAGTGGATAAAGATGTTGATAGATATTTTCACCTAAAGATATTATTATAAAAATATTCTTTAACAAAAGGATTTATGAGGATAAAAATAATAACATTGAAAATAAATCAAAATACTCCGCCATAACCTTGAGGATGATATGTTAAACAATAATGTATCTTAAACATGATATTTTACTTAAGGAAAATAGTACAATTATCGTATTTTAAAATTTTGAGTATTGCAAATGCTTTGATTTTGTCAACTCTCATCCACTGCTGGCTGCAGATGCAGAGCAGATTTGGTTTAGTGTGCTTGTAATCAGATGGGGATTGGGTTTGTTTACGGTAATTTTTAGATTGTTGAAAAATTAACCATCCAACAATATTTATATTAATAGTGATAATATAGAAATATAAGAAAACAAAAACTAATCACACGCAACACAGTATTTAGGTGGAAAATATTAAGGCAGAGAAAAAACCACGGTCGTCGGAAAGACAAGAGAAAAGATATCACTATGAATAATATATTATACAAGTTTTTTTTTCGCCTTTATGTAATATGTGAGAATTATCCGTAATTTATAGGTGTGATAAGGTGTTTCCCTAATCCTTGAACTGCAAGTAAAGGATTGAAGAGATCATACCTTTACAGGATTCTAAGGAGAACATATCATTAAAGATTCTGATTTGCATGTTTGTTTGAAAGTTAATTTCCTCATAGTGAATATCATCTTGTTTCTTAGAAATTATTTCTTATAAGGAGGTTTGGAGTGATTATGATTGAGATTCTGTAAATTGGAGAATAATTGTTTCGTTTCCCTTATTGCAGATGACTTGGAGAGATAAATCCGAGATTCAGTATCTAGCATGATCATGAGTTGATACAGTGACGCAGTGAAAACGTAAAAAGAATTAGACCGACGTCTAAATTCTATTGAAACTGGAATCCACCAGAAAATTAAGAAACAAGTCTGAAATTTTTATTGAACAAAAATTGAATGAGTCTTTCGGCTTACAAGGCTATTTGAAATGAAAAAACTTTAACCTTAATTCTTGTTGGACAAGAAACGGGATTACATATCAAAAACTGTATAAAATAACGAAAACTGCCTAAAATAGCGAAAACTGCCTAAAATAGCGAAATCACAAAAGTTACGGAAATAAATAGATACTAACGACCCTAAACAAGCTGAAATTAACGGTAGTACTTATGACCAAAAAGGAAATTTCGGGGGCCTAAATGATGAAATTTTGCCGAAAAAGGTCGTGTCTCAACATCAAAGGTGTTGACTTTAGAAGATCTTGTCGATTCCCTTTAATTAAAGTCATTTATTCTTGGATTTAGGATGGTCCCACAAAGCCATGTAGGATCCAGCCACTTGTTCTACATCAGTCCCTTCTACTTGCATAGAACTCGACCACGAGTTAGGTTCAGGATAAAGAGACTATTCCGTATGATACTGGAACAAGTCAGCAACATTGAAAGTATTGGAAATTCCCATGGTCTTAGGTAGGTTGACCACATATGCATTATCATTGATCTTCTTCAGAATCTGGTACAGACCATACTTATTTTGCTTTAATTTGTTATAAGTCCCAACTGGGAACCTCTCTTTGCTCAAGAAAACCATCACTGAATATCCCTCCTTAAACACCTTCCGACGCCTATGCTTGTCTGCAGCTGCCTTATATTTCGCATTGGTTTCTTCCAGTTCTGTCTCACCTCAGCTTGCACCGCTTGAGCCTGAGTAGCCATATTTTCTACAGCAACACTAACTCCCGGACCCTTTGGTAAATGAATTAAATTATGCTTTGGTGGCGACACATATGTCATAGAAAAATGGGATTTTCCTGTGTTACTATGTACAACACTGTTGTAGGCAAACTCAACTTGAGGTAATGCATGATCCCACTGTTTCGGCTTATCTCCGCACACGCAACGAACCAGATTTCCCACGGTCCTGTTTGTCATTTATGTTTGTCCATCAGTTTGTGGGTGTACAGTAGTGCTACGTTTCAGAGACGTATTAAACATCTTTCGCAAGGTCACCCAAAAGTGGCTAAGGAATTTTGTGTCACGATTAGAAGTAATTGACTGCGGCACCCCATGTAGTTGGACCACTTCTCTGAAAAATAGTCAGGCTATGTGTGAAGCATCAGAGGTCTTCCGGCAAGGGATGAAGTGAGCCATTTTTGAGAACCTGTCAACCATCACAAAAACTAAATCTACTCCTCGTTGGGTATGGGGTAGCCCCAACACAAAATCTATAGACAAGTCCTCCAAGATATTGTTAGGAACGGGTAAAGGCATATAAAGACCAGTATTTTGTGACTGATCTTTAGACACCTGACAAGTATAACACCTCTGTATAAAATTCCTAACATCTCGTTTCATTTGTGGCTAAAAATATCGCTCCTCCAAGCTAGCCACCATTTTGTCTCGACCCAAGTGTCCACTCAATCCACCTCCGTGCAAATCACGGATTAGCTTCTCCCGTAGAGACATCTTAGGAATACACAAACAGTTACCATGAAATAGATACCCATCATTCTCATGAAAATCACTGACAGACTGCTTCTCAATACACTTTAGTCAGATTCCTTTGAAGTCTTCATCCTCCGTATACAATTCCTTCAAACAATCAAACCCCACAATTTCATGAGCCAGGGTCACGAGTAGGGTGGCACGACGGCTCAACGCATAAGCAACTCGGTTCAAAACCCCTGACTTATGTTTAATGAAAAAAGGTAATTTCTGAAGAAAAGTGGCCCACCTGACATGCATGTTGTCCAAGTTCTTCTGAATGTTAATAAACTTCAAAGCCTGATGATCGGTGCACAAGATAATTTCCCTCTGTACTAGGTAGTGTTCTCAATGCTTCAAGGCTTGGACTACTGTGTAGAACTCATGATCATAAGTACTCCACTTCTGGCGAGCCTCACTTAATTTCTCGCTAAAGAAAGCAACTGGTTACTTTTCTTAGGATAGCACAACGCCAATTCCTACATCATTAACATCGTACTCCACTTCAAATATCTTCTCAAAACTAGGCAGAGCCAGTACTGGTGCAGTACACAATTTCTCCTTGATTAATGCAAAGCTCATCTCTGCTTCATCCCCTCACTGAAACCGATATTTCTTCATACATTTTGTTATCGGTGCCATGACAGTGATAAAATTCCGAATAAACCCGCGATAGAAAGTAGCTAAGCTATGAAAGCTACAAACTTCACTCACGGTATTTGGCACAAACCATTCTCGAATTGCTCGCACATTCTATTCATCCACATGAATTCCTTCTGAACTTACCAGGTAACCTAAAAATAACAAACTGCTGGTCATAAAACTGCACTTCTTCAGATTAAGAAACAATTGGTTTTCCTGTAAAACCTTTAACACCTCTCGCAACTACTCCACATGCTCTTCTTCAGTTCTACTGTAGATAAGAATGTCGTCAAAATAAACAATAACAAACTTTCCAACAAAAGGATTCAATACTTGATTCATCACCCACATGAAAGTACTTGGTGCATTTGATAGACCGAACAACATAACCAGTCACTCATACAAACCATTCTTGCTTTTGAACAATATCTTCTATTCATCCCCAGGTCTGACCCGAAAATGGTGATACCCACTACGTAGATTAATCTTCCAAAACAACTTTGAACCCTCCAGTTGATCCAACATGTCATCTAAGCGGGGAATCGAAAATCGATACTTGACGGTTATATTGTTGATAGCTCGACTGTCCACATATATACGCCAACTCCCATCTTTCTTTGGTGTCAGCAATGCAGGAATTGCACACGGGCTCATGCTTTCGCGTATGGAAACCCTTATGTAATAATTCTTCTATTTTCTCCCATAGAATCTCCTTCTCCTTTGGACTCGTCTGTTAATGTGGCAAATTGGGCAAACTCTCCCCAAGTATAATATCTATATGGTGTTGAAAGTCTCTTAATGGCAGTAGGTTGTTGGGCAAATCTTCTGAAGTAATGTCCCTGAATTGTTCTAGCAACGACTGTATTTCTCATGAACAGTTATGACTGATATTTCTTTCTCCTCTACCACAAGAGCTTTAACCATTAAAGCATAGATCTCCTGTTCATTCTTAACATCTGTCACGAATTCTGTGTCAGATCCGGTCACGGTCAGGAAAGATTGCTTTTCCACTATAGAGGGCTTGTTAGGCACTGTCTGACGTTTGGAAGGAGCCAAAACAATTTTATGTGATCCCCAAGTAAATGAATAAGTGTTATCCCAACCCCTATAAGTAATTCAACATCATACTGCCATGGCCGACCCAACAACACATGGCTAGCATCCATATCAATCACATCACAAACTACCTCTTCCTTATATATCTTACCAATAGAAATAAGAACACGACAATTATCAGTTACCTTTACTATCGGTCCCTTATTGATCCTGCCAATTGTATATAGATTGAGATGTTTCTCGGTTGGCAACTTCGGATGTTCCACCAACATCTTTGCAACTAAGTTCTCATAACTTCCACTGTCCACGATCAGGTCACAGACTTTTTGACTGGTTGTGCAGCAAGATCGAAATATATTGTTACACTGACTAAGGTCCTCTTACTTTGGTGCATACAACACTCGTTGCACCACATAATTAACCCGCTCACCATCTTCTTCAGTGAATTCTGCTCCCTCATACAAGTCACATTCTTCTTCATACTCAGGAACATCTGGTTCTTCTTCACATCCTTCTACCCAATTTACTGGTCAACGATCAGGACATGCATTCGAATGATGACCAGGTTTTCTACATCTGTAATAAGTTCCTGGTGTAGGTCTAGCATAAGGATTTGGATTCAGATTTCTAGGCACGTTCCTGTTGGTTGGCGCTGTTTTTTTATTGCTACTACTACACTCTTCTCCACTAGCTCTTTTTGGTTGGTTCGCTGGAACTGATGATTGAACACACGTGTCTCTGTTAGGGAATGATAACTCAGGATTGTTTCTCCAAAAATCAGGGTGGGACTCTACATTCCAGTAACTCTACCTTTAGCGCCATATTGTAAGCTTCATCCACTGTCCACAAAACTTACAGTCCGATCTTATCTCGAAATGATGGCCTTAACCCGTTCAGATATCTGGCTACGCATTGCCCCTCTGTTTCACTCAAATTATTTTACTCCGAGAGCCTAGAAAATTCTACCGTGTAATCAAACACCAACTTAGTCCCCTGCGAGCAATTTTGAAGCAACTGGAATAAATAATTCTCATACTCTAGTGGCAGAAACCTACCCATCATTTACTGTTTCATTCTATGCCAGGTCCTCACAATCGCCTTTCCTTATCGTTGACGGTTCTTCTGCAACTGATCGCACCAGACTGCAGCCCCTCCTTTCAGTCTAAAGGCAACAAATCTGACCATATTCTCTTCTGAAATCTTCATCATCTCGAAGAACCGCTCTAATTTTGTGATCCAATCAAGAAAATCTTATTTACGCAGATTTCCATTAAAGCTTGGAAGATCTGTCTTCAATCGGCAGTCATCATGCTCTATGGATCGTCACACTGGTTGAATAACACCATATCCTCCATCTCATTCATCTTCAGAGTCATTCTCGCTATCAGGTTGATGACGAGGGGGACGACCTCTGTTAACAGGTTGGCCTCGGGCAAATCCCTCAGGTCGCACTCTGTTATCCGGTTGCGACTGCCTGTTGTTAGTGTTAAGGTTCATCCCAAAAAGCAGTTCACGAATCTCCCTTAGCTGTTGTCGTTGTTCCTCCACCACTGCCCACAAGGCCTCTACCCCACGATCACCGTCGGTAGGGTTTGTCTCCTGCTCCGTTAGTTTACATCGAGATCAACAAATCCGTCATCTGATACCAATTGACGCAATGAAAACGTAAAAAGAATTAGACAGACGTTTAAATTCTATTCAAACTGGAATCCACCAAAAAATTAAGAAACAAGTCTAAAATTTTTATTGAATAAAAACTGAATGAGCCTTTCGGCTTACAAGGCTATTTAAAATGAAAAAAACCCTAACCCAAAACCTTGTTGGACAAGAAACAAGATTACATATCAAAAGCTGCATAAAATAGCAAAAACGGTCTAAAATAGCAAAATCACAAAAGTTGTGAAAATAAAAGATACTAACGACCCTAAACAAGCCAGAATTAACGGTAGGTGATTCTGGCTTGTCAAAGTCAACTTATGACTAAAAAGGAAATTTTCCAAAAAGGATAAAACTGCAATTTCGAGGCCTAAATGATGGAATTTGATCGAAAAAGGTCGTGCCTCAACACTAAAAGTGTTGAATTTATAAGATCTCGTTAATTCTCTTCAATTAAAGTCATTTATTCTTGAATTTAGGACGGTCCCACAAAGCCATATAGGATTCAACCACTTGTTCTACATCATACGGTGTATCAAGGTTGGACTTGTGCTTGGCGAATAGATCTCATAAACTATGATTGCTTTTGAACGTGGTGATGCCATGTGATGTGTGTTGACCTACTGATGACGCGGCTGAGCCTTAACTTTTTATTGATGTGGATCTATATGTGTTATGTAATATCCATCTTTTTTGATAACGTGTCAAACTCTTCAAAAATATTCCTATCAAGGTTCATCTTAGAGGACATTGCTGCTTTTCTATCTAACCTGTTTGATGGGTGTTTTTTTTTATGCCTAAATGGCTAAAAATAGGTGCTTAAATTAATGATTATATTTAAAATAGGTGCTTAAATTAATGGTTATATTTAAAATTTAGGGTATTATCACTAAAGTCCCTAATTTTTAAGGAATTGTCACATTTTTAAACATCTTTATCATATTAGTTACTTTAGTCCTTTATTTTTTTCAAAATACATCACTTTAGTCCATTTGACAAAAAAAAAACGGCCAACTATAACAAAATGAGTAAAAATATAATTTTACCCTTATTGTTATTTTTAAAATTTTATCTTTTTGTCCCTCTAATTTTAATAATAATTGGTCAACCCTGAAAAGAAAATTGAAATGCCTCCACTAGGGTTTGAACCATGATCAAAGGCCAACCAAACACAAGCTTTATCCATATTAGCTTATTGTATATATATATAAAAACAAATTTAAATCTATTTAAATAATTTAAAATAAATTCATATATATATATATATATATATATATATATATATGAAAATAAACTCATATATAATAATAATATATGAAAACATATTTATGAAAATAAAAAGGAAAATAAGAAAACAAAAGGAAACTCAAAAAATCCAAAAAAACAAAACCCGTAATTTTTTTTCTTTCTTTTTTGGATTTTTTTACTTTTCAAAAAATATATTATTTCAATTTGATAAAAAAAAGAAAACCAGAAAATCAAAACTCATAAATTGAAAATGTATAAAATCAACAAAAAAAAAGAACAATAATGAATTGTTTTCCGTTTATTCCCCTTTGTTTTGTTATTTTCTTTTTCTTTTTTCATAAATATTTATATATATTATTATTATACATCAGTTTATTTTAAATGATACAAATATGAGTTTATTATTCTTTTTTGGTTGTTGATTTTTTTCCCTTTTCAATTTATGGGTATTGATTTTCTGGGTTTTTTTTATCAAATTGAAATAATATATGTTTTGAAAAGGAAAAAAATCCAAAAAATAAAGAAAAAAATTACGGGCTTTGATTTTTTGGATTTTCTGAGTTTCCTTTTGTTTTCTTATTTTTATTTTTATTTTCATAAATATGTTTTTATATATTATTATTAAATATGAGTTTATATATATATATATATATATATATATATATATATATATGAGTTTATTTTCAATTATATAAATTGATTTAAATTAGTTTAAACAAATTATATAGCTATAAATACATTTAAATAAAAAAAATCTTCAATAAGGAGCTAATGTAGCTCAGTTAGCTAAAACTTGTGTCTTTGTGTCTTTTAACCATAGTTCCGTATTTTAATTTTTTTCAGGGGTTAATCAGCTATTATTGAAATTAGAGGGACTAAAAAAATAAAATTTAAAAAATAACAATAAGGGTAAAATTGTATTTTTACTCGTTCTGTTATAGTTGACGTTAATTTTTGGTCAAATAGACTAAAGTGATGCATTTTGAAAAAATAAAACACTAAAGTGATAAATATGACAAATACGTTAAAAAAAGTAATAATTTCTTAAAAAAATAGGGACTATAGTGATAATACCCCTTAAAATTTTAATGGAATAATGGTTGAACTTTTAAATTTGGTGTGTAAATAATATTTTTCAATGTCAATATCTGCACCCAATGGAAAGTAGGGTATTTGTCAAATATGAGCGAATCCGTAAAAACATTAAAAAGAAAATTATAAAATAAATTCATTGTTGAAAAAGAGGGTTCATTAAAACAATACCATTACGTTTAAATTTAAAATTAGATTACCCATAAAATTTCATGAATTAAAAATTAAAGTAATTCCAAAGGGATATTATCAATTTAGTGGTTATGTTTTGGTGAAAGATCAATTTTTTAAATGAGTTTGTTTTTTTACAATCCATGGTCCCACACTTTTCAAAAATATATCAAATTGGTCTCTCTGACCCTGATTTTGACGGTGTCAGAAAATACAAATTGACCATTTTAACTATTATATTTAATTATTGAATAAAAATGACATTTTTGTCCTCTACCTTTTACAATTTGACAACTTTGTCGATTTGGATTAACCAATACAAAATTGACTGGTGTTATAAAACTTTTTTTTTTAAAAAAAAAAAACTTAAAAGGTATTTATTTATTTTTAAAAATGGAAATATATAATGACTCTTCAAAAAACATAAAACTATTTTTTTTAAATGGAAACCCTTTAAAAAGACAAATTAATTTGATTTTTTTTTTTAAATGGAGATGGATAGTGTAGATGAAATGATTTTTTTTTTAAATCCATAAAAAGTTTTTTTTTTAATAAAAAAAATCTCTAACCGTTCATCACACGATGAACGGTTGCGGATTAAGAGAAATAAAAAAATCCGGTAGAGATCCACCATCCATCATAATTGAATAATTTTGTATTGATTTAAGGAATATTATCATTTCCCCCTGTAGTTTAACCTATTAGTAACTTCGTCCCCTATAGTTCTAAAAGTGGTTGGTTTTCCCCTTGAAAATCAAAATATTCAAAGTTTTGCTTTTTCCGTCAGGATTTCCGTTAAAAAAGTTGATTCTCACATCAAAACCTATTCAAAAAGATAATTTTGTCCTCAAACTCACAATTAATAAAGGGAAATTATCATTTCCTCCCTGATGTTTGTCATATTAGATAAAATAATCCCTTTAGTTTTAACAATAGCCGTTCAACACCCTGAAACACAAACTATTGATCATTTTACCCCTTCTGTCAAGCTTTCCAGTCAAAATCCGTTTGACCGTTAATTTATAAATAAAAACGTCTCCATTAAAGATTGATCCTTGAATGTTAAGGTTAATAGCCACAAGCTTTAACCAACTAAACTACTACAATTCATTGTTGGAGATTTGTTAATTTAAATGTGTATGCGTGTGTGTGTATATATATATATATATAGTTGTATAATTTGTTTAAAATAATTTAAATCTGTTTATATAATTTAAAATCAACTTATATATAATTTAAAACAAACACACATTTAATAATAATATATAAAAACGGTTTTATGAAAAAGAAAAGAAAATAATAAAACAAAAGGAAAGGAAATTTCAAAAAAAGGAATTTTTTTTCTTTCTTTTTTTTTTTTGAATTTTTTCCCTTTTCATTTTATGGACTTTGATTTTCTGGATTTGTTTTTTATCAAAATGAAATAATATAGTTTTTGAAAAGGAAAAAAATTCAAAAAAAAGAAAAAGACAAAATCTACTGGCTTTGAATTTCTGGATTTTTTGGGTACCTTTTGTTTTCTTATTTTCTTTTTCTTTTTCATATATCTTATATATATATATATATTATTATTATGAAATGTGAGTTTATTTTAAATTATATAAACAATTTTAAATTATTTAAGGGCTTGTAGCTATTAACCTCAAGGTCCAAGGTTCAATTCCTAATGGATGCGTTTTTCTTATTTAATTAACGGTCAAACGGAATTTGGATGGAAAACTTGACAAAAGGGGTAAAATGACAAATAGTTTGGGTTTCAGGGGGTTGACCGACTATTATTGAAATTAGATGGACTATTTTATCTAATATGGCAAACCTCAGGGTGGAAAACGTTAATTTTCCATTAATTTGATTTACCATTTACCATATTACCTTTCCATTTTTACGGTCAACGGAATTGTTGACGGTAAGGGGCAAAACTTGGAATATTTTAGTTTTTAAGGGGTTGTGCTTGCAATTTGTGACTTACCTTAAGAGGTTTGTTGGAGGAGATGACATTCTAAAATTCTACTCTGTATATCTTGGTATGAATATAAGCCAATGTGGATATTTGTTATTATATGGCTTAAATTAGCGAGTAACCTTATTTGAGATGATATAGATTCTTATTTTATCTCTACCTATATTATAAGTATATCGTTATAGGATCTTTGAGGAAAGAAGTCTCTTTTGAGAGTACTCTTTGGGTGTAATAGGGTTTTGGATTTTGTGAGTGATTCTAAGACACTCTTTTGTAATCTCCATTGGTCATATTGAATTTATTTTCATCTTTGCCCATGGACGTGGCCTTTACGTTGAACCACGTAATTTTTTTTCTTGTTTAGCTTTGCTTTTATTCTGCCTAATTATTTTGTGTCTTGACAATTTTCACAACAGAGTCGTTCCTTAGTTGCATGTAGTTTTCTTGTGTCATCTTCGCCATAAAGCCGCCTAAAATTGAGCACGATTCCGATGAATGTCCATGATTTGTGCACACCGTACGCACTTGAGCTCTTGGAATCAATTGTTGCACCAAATTATTCAAGTTAGCAATTTGGGCCCATAATTATTTGTACTCACCTCGTAAGCATCATCATTCTTTGGAGGAGCTCTCGGTAGTTGAATTGTTGAGAATTCTAATAAGGGATCTCAAATATCTCCTTTGCTTCCAAAGCACTCTTGTTCATCAAACCTCCTCCACTTGTTGCATCCACCATTATTCTCCCTGAGTCAATTATTCCTTCATAAAATTATTGCATGGGCAACCAATCTTGTACTCCATGGTGTGGACAAGAATTGAGAAGTTGCTAAAAGCGTTCCCAATATATATTCATGGAATGGCTCATTGTCTTACACTCCTATAATTTCCTTCTGTATTCTACTTGTTCGTTGAGCTGGAAAAAAAATTATAAGAAATTTTGATGCAAGTTCAACCCATGTGGTAATCGATGCACTCAAAACTGAGTAAAACCACTCTTGGGCTTTTCTTTAAGTGAGAATAGAAATAGACTCAACCAAATCTCTTCGTTGCTCACACCTCCATTCAAAATTACAGTACAAACTGCTATTAAATCTTTGATATGGACGTGAGGATCTTCTCTCGGTTTCCCATGGAATTGTGGCAAAAGATGAATTGTACCACTCTTGATCTCAAAATTGTTGTTGCACGGAAGAGTGATGCATGAGGACTGGTCCAAAGCTCTAGGAATAGTGAAATCTTTAAGAGGCCTCATGAGGTTGTTTAGAGCTACTTGGATCATCGTAGAATCTTGATGCGCCATGTTAAACCTAAAAAAAATTAATAAATAAAAAAATAAAAAGAAAAGAAAAGAACATTAAAGACAAAAAAACCTTTAAAAAATAAAACAAAAGAAAATAAACTCAAAATAAAAGTAAGCAATTAATTCCCTGGTAGAGGCGTCAAAAACTTGTTGGTTGCCAAATATGCAAACAAAAATAATAAAAACATTGTAAGTGCACGAATATGAATATCATATGAACCCTAAAACGTAGTATCTATTATAGGTAATTCATGAATCAACTTCTCTTAATTGGTTCGTACTTCAATTAATTGTTCAACCAATGATAGATTCGTACGGTGTTAGACTTGTATCCTTACAACATAGATCCTAAAATCATGCTCCTAAGATGGCCAATCAAAGAAACAAAATAATAAAAAAAACAATTCTTACAGAGAAATTGAATTCATCATGTAAGAAAAATAATACTTCATTAAAACAACATGTATCTATGGTAATTGAAATCATGTCTGTGGCTTCACGTCATCCCTAACTAATAAGAAAATTAGTTTGAAATAAAAACTAGAAAAATAAATAAAAGCATCTAATCTAAAGAATGATAGAAGAAGAAAATGGTGAAGGATTCTTCAATCTTCAATCTTCAATCTTCAACTTTCCACTTTATCTCTTGTAGAAAACTCTTGGTATTTATAGGTGGTTCTCTTTGTAGATTCCCTATTTTCTTTCACAAAGTAGGAAAGAAGAATTAAACAAGGAATGATAATCATTTCCTAACTTTGATTTCCTCTCTGATGATTGATTCCTAATTAGAGTTTAGAAAGTTTCTCAAACATGTCTTAGTCTTCTAGAGTCATTAGGATTTGATTTGGGAAGCTTTAGGATAATTTTTGACCAATTCAGAATGGAAATCCGCCAAAAATACATGCAATTCGGCTACCAAATCGGTTATTGAAAACGGTGGCCATGACCTGCCAAATTATTCTGCTCTAACCTTTAGTTAATAAAACGAAAATAACTTCCTCTAGAAAACTTGTATTAACGAATCGTGAAGTGCATCGAAAACTAAACATCTGGGGTTTTCCAAAAACATACGGATCTCAACTCGAACCATTCGATCTAAGGAGGGAGATATGGTCTTCACAAGTTAGATGTGATGCAGAGACATTTCTCCAAACTTTCTCTAAAATCACCTTTTATCTTCAAACTCACTTCAAGAGCTATCTTCTACACATTCTCAACAAACACGTTAAAATATTCAATTTCACTCAAGAACATAAAACACACATAGGAATTAGAGGACTCAAATATCAACATTTATGGACCTAAAAGTTACGAAAGAAATCTCTAAACGCTCATGCCTTTGATTCATAACTGGCTCTGATACCAACCGTTACCTGCACAATTGGATTAAAAGAGAAATGATACTAGTTTTTTTTCGAGAGAAACCAAAATCTCCAAAATGTCTGAGTAAACTACACTTAATTTCATGAATAAACTCTAATCATATTATTTAATTGTTGCAAGTCGTTATTTATACAACTAAGTTGATAAATATGAAATAACTGAAAGACATCTGATTAGGATGGGTAACTACAATATAATCTTATTTGATCTAAGAATTATCAAAATCTATTTCTATCTTTTATTTATTTTAACTTGCACATAACAGGTGATCTCTTGGACATTTTGTGTTTACACCATAATAGCTACTAGCTAGTCGATATCAATTCGATGCCTAGGGTTACTTTGATGAACCGATTCTTGATGGGCGATCTGCTTTCCGTTTTCAAGCTTCCTACTGCTTCGTGTACCTAGATTGATTTGATGATGCAGGGACTTGGTACTATAAATTCTGCTTTTTATGCCAACATGTTAGGCTGACTAAGATTTCCCTCAAACATGTATATATACCACGAGTCATGATTTACACCCAAATATTTAGCTATTCGATTAAAGTTTTAATCTCATTTCACTTTATCGAAAACAATAGTAGAATTAATGTAAGTTTTAATCTTTGTTACTCCTCACCCACTTCACAATCAATATTTAAAAAATGCTCCCAAAATTAAATTAAATAAAAATGTGTTAGGTAACATCCAGTGGAAACGACTCATTTCTATTAAGGGCTAGTGAGTGACCATCACCAATGATAAATGCATGCATATCTCAAAGCATGAAAAACGTGTCTTCAGGAGCAGATGAGAGGAGCTTGACACAATAATATATCAATTACATGTATCCTGTCGAAATGGTGAAATGAAGTCGAAATTTCTTCCGAAATCCGAATTAATTATAACACTTGAAAAAAAAAACAAATTTAATTGGGAGAGATTTTGCATGACAATAATATGTTAATATGACCAAGAGTAATTCCTTGATGGTTGAAGACTTTAAAAGGATGCTCTACCATACGGTTTAAACCTAGTAATGTAAATATAATATCATATTTACCTATTAAAACTGGAAAGCTTAGTGTTGGAAGACCATTCCCTAGTTCCCCAAGTACGAGAATTATATTCAATATCGTCTTTGTAGAGCTCAATCTAATTATGACAGACCCTTGATCCATAATGATATCATCTTTCAAAAAAGAAAATGGTGATAATATGCAATAATGTAGCTTGTAGTACACGATAGTGACCTATGCTTGGGTGTATCAATCTTATGGACAATGGATATTAAAATTTTAATTTTTTGAGAGGGATTATTGTCTGCAAAAGAAACCTACTTTTTTTTATTCACTTATCTTGGAGAAGAAATGTTTGGTAATTGTACACCAATGTTTAAAACGCGGTGTTGTAGTAATCGGTTAAGTTAGTTGCCTAGTCCTTAGGCGGCACCCACCACCACGAGGAAGGCCAAATCAGCCTTCCTAGACGGCCGGATGCCTAGTCAGTGACTAGCACCGATAAATCGACTGACTAGATCGATTTCTAGCACCAACTAGGTGGTTTTAAAAAAAAACCTTTAACTAAAACGTTAATTTGGCGTCGACACAGTTATGACCATATCAGAGCTTGTCGGAGAAAATATAAGAAAGGAAAGAGATTGAGATAGAGAGAGTGTGTTTGTAAAGAGTAGTAGAGAAAATAAAATAAATGGAAATTATGGATTGAGAAATGGAGTGAGAGAAAGTAAAGAGTCATCGGAAAAAATGAAAAATAGAAGAGAGAGTGAAGTGTCTGGGTCGGAGATGGAAAGAGATAAATTTGAAATGAAGTGTTTGTGACATGTTGCGTGTACCACGGCCTAGGCAACATGCACACACCAAGGTCCGTGCAGCGGTATTCCACAGACGAATCACGCGTCGTGGACCGCGACACAAACATGGGCTTATACAGCGGTCCAGACCGCTGTACTGACGGATTTCATGAAGAAAGAGGAAATTCTACGTGTCCAAGTAATTGGAAAATGAAATAGATTCCATTTGAGATTTGATTAACCCTAGTACTCCTATATAAATACTACCATTATTTGTACTAAAAAATAGAGAGAGAGAAGAAAAAGAGCAGAAAAATAGTGCTTAGTGTGTGAGAAAAAATTGCTAGAAAGAGAGAGAGCAATTGTAGAGAGACTGAAAGAGAGGTAGAGAGATTGTAATCAACTCTGAGATATAGTGGATTAGTGCGGTACACTCCGTAAAAGTAGGTAATTTGCTGAACCAGGTAAAATCTTTGGTGTCTTCTTTCTTCTTATTGCTTTATGTTATTTTGTGTTTGTGTTTGGATTTGTGTGTTTGCAATTTCTTCTCAACAACAATTGGTATCAGAGCCAGGTTGGGGCAGATTATTTTCACACAAATCTAGGTTCTCTCGAGGTCATTGATTTCATCGTGGAGATGGAGTCAGAGAAGGAAACGCACAAGATTGAGAAATTCAATGGATCAAATTTCAACTTTTGAAAGATGCAAATGGAAGACTATCTATACCAAAAGGATCTGTATTGGCCTATAAAAGAGAGACCAAAGGATATGACCGATGAAGATTGGGAAAAGAAACGAAAACCGAAGAACATGGATGATTATGACTTTGAACTCCTGGACAGGAAAGCATTATGAGCAATTCGTCTCAGTTTGACAAAGCAAGTCATCTTTAATGTAAAAGATCAACAGATAGCTAAAGATCTAATGGATACCCTATCATACATATACGAACAGCCTTCTACGGTAAGGAAAATCCATCTTGTCAAGAAGTCATCAACCTTAAAGATGGCGGAGGGTCATAACTTTAAAGATTTTCTGAACCAGTTCAATGAAGTAAAAGACGGGTTGTGTTCTTTATCTATGGGGTTTGATGAGGAGTTTATGGTGGCAATTCTACTCACCCAAATGCTAGAAAGTTAGAAAACGACATGCCAGTCGATTGCCAACTCGTTCGGGAAAGAAAAATTGAATCTTCAGCAGGTTATAAATATGATCATGACGGAAGAGATCAGAATGCGTGAAGAGGGATTAGGGGCGTCTACATCTTCAGCATTAAATTTGGAAGGTAGAGAAGGCAGAAGCTAAAATCTGAATACAAATCAATAGGGAAGATCAAAGTCAATAGGAAAGTCCAAGCCCAAGAATTAGGCTAACTATTCGGGAAACCAGCAACGAAACAAAAAGGATGCAGAATGCTGGAACTGTGGTAAGAAAGGCCATCTCTCGTATGAGTGTAGATCTGAGAAGAAAGATAAGGCCAAGAGTAGTGCGAATTGTGTATTGGAGAAGTTAGATGACTGCCTTATCTGCTCATTGGAAAGCAAGACAGAGTCCTGGATCTTGGATTCGAGAGCGGCATTCCATGCCACACCTCACAAGGAATTGCTAGAGAACTACGTCTCTAGAAATTTAGGTAAAGTGTATCTTGGTGACGATCAAGCATGCAACATTATCGGAAAGGGAGATGTGAAGATGTTTGGAAGCTCGACAATGTGAGGCATATACCGGACTTGAGGAAGAATTTGATCTCCATTGGGCAACTGGCGTCAGATGGTTATATGACGATCTTCACAGGTGATAAGTGGAAGGTTTCGAAAGGTGCAATGACAATCGCCCGAGGAAGTAAGAATGGGTCGATCTACACAACCATGGATGGTTGTGGTTCAGTCGCTATGGCGGAAGGCAAAGACGATCCGAACTTATGGCACCAGAGGTTTGGCACATGAGTTCTAAGGGGTTGAAGTGTCTGCAATCGAAAGATAAGTTGCCAGATTTGAAAAGTGTTGAGGTTGATTTCTATGAGAGTTGCATTCTAGGAAAAAAAAAACGAGTGAGCTTCAAAAGGACCGGAAGAACACCGGTAAAAGAGAAGCTGAAACTAGTGCACACCGATTTTTAGGGTCCAGCTTCAGTCTCAGCAATCGGAGGTAAACTGTACTTCGTCACGTTCATCGACTACCATTCCAGAAAGGTATGGGTTTACTTTCTAAAATACAAGTCTGAGGTATTTGATGCTTTCAAGAGATGGAAAGCCAGGGTTGAGAATGAGACAGGTTTGAAGATCAAAAAGCTGCATTCAGACAACGATTGAGAATATGAAAACAATGAGTTTAAGAGGTTTTGCTACCAGAATGGGATAAAGCTCAGTCGGACGGTTCCTGGAACCCCACAGCAGAATGGCATAGCAGAACGGATGAACAGGACATCGACTGAGAGAGCCAGAAGCATGAAGCTACACTAAGGGCTATCAAAACAGTTCTGGGAAGAAACAGTCAATACAACAGCATATTTGATAAACAGAGGATCATCAAAGCCCTTGGACCTCGCTATACCAGAAGAGATCTGGATTGGGAAAGAGGTAAAACTTTCTCACCTTAAAGTGTTCGGATGTGTTTCATATGTACATGTAGGTGATCACGTGCGAAGTAAGCTAGACGACAAGTCAATGAAGTGTACTTTGGTGGGCTACGGAGAGGATGATTTTGGTTACAAGATATGGGATGACCAAAACCGTAAGATGATCAGAAGTAGAGACGTTGTCTTCAACGAAAGGGTCATGTAAAAAGACAGGAACACACAGGTGTCTAAACCAGAAGAACCAGAGTTTTTTGGACCGAATGATGTACAGGATAGAGGGATCATGGAACATATTAAACAGAATGATGAAGAGCAAGGTGTGCAGCCTCATGTACAAGAATCAATCCCACCTAGAGATGTTCCAATGACACAGGTTTAGAATACATTGAGAAGATCAACTCGAACTCCTATACCAAATAGGAAATACTTGCACTACATTCTGCATGTGGGAGAACCTGAGTGCTATAATGAAGCTTGTCAGAGAGAAGATGCGAGCAAGTGAGAGCTTGCAATGAAGGATGACATAGATTCGTTGGCTTCTAACCAAACTTGAGAGTTAGCTAAGTTACCTGAAGAAAAGAAATCCCTACAGAACAAGTGGTGTATCGGATCAAGGAGGAACATTATGGTTCCAAGAGATACAAGGCACGACTCGTAGTCAAAGGTCTCCAACAAATTGAAGGTATCAACTACTCTGCAATTTTTTATTCTGTTGTTAAACTAACTACGATCCGTATAGTGTTAAGTATTGTCGCAACAAAAGGGTTATATCTGGAGCAGTTAGATGTGAAGACTGCCTTTCTTCATGGGGAATTGGAGGAAGAGATATACATGAAGCAACCAGAGGGGTTTGTGGAAGATGGCAAGGAAGATTTGGTATGCAAGTTGACAAAGAGCTTGTATGGTTTAAAACAAGCTCCCCGACAGTGGTACAAGAAGTTCGATGGGTTCATGCAAAGGAATGGCTATTTGAGATGCAATGCTGGCCACTACTGCTACTTCAGAAACGCTATGTCAACTTTTATAATATTGCTACTTTATGTTGATGATATGTTAGTAGCTGGTATAGATTTAGAATAGATAAATAATTTAAAGAAGCAACTTTCGAGTGAATTCAAGATGAAAGTTTTGGGTCCAGCAAAGCAAATTCTTGGAAAGAGGATTAGTAGAGACAAACAGGAGGGTACATTGAAGCTTTCACAAGCAGAGTACGTTCAGAAGGTGTTACAGAGATTCAGCATGGGAGATGCTAAACTAGTAAGAAAACCTTTGGCTAGTCACTTCTAGTTGTCTAAGGATCAAAGTTTGAAGATGGAAGAAGAGAAGGATTTCATGGCTAGAGTACCTTACGCTTCAGCCATTGGAAGTCTAATGTATGCCATGACTTGCACAAGACCAGACATTTCCCAAGCAGTGGGAGTTGTGAGCCGATACATGTCCAATCCAGGCTAGCCTCACTGGGAGGCCGTGAAGTGGATCCTAATATACCTGCGAGGTACGACAGAAAAATGTCTAACCTTCAAGAGAGATGAACTCAAGTTGGAAGGTTATGTGAAGTCTGATTTTGCTGGAGAGGTGGATCACAGGAGAAGCATCACTGGATATGTGTTCAGAATGGCGAGTACTGCAGTTAGTTAGGTGTCCAGTTGCAGAAGTTAGTGACAATCTCTACAACAGAAGCTGAGTATGTGGTTGTGACAGAAGCAAGCAAATAGCTGATATGGTTACAAGAGTTGTTAGCCGAGTTGGGATTCGATCAGGTGATGAATGTGTTGCATAATGATAGTCAAAGTGCAATACACGTAGCCAAGAATTCAACGTTCCATTCTAGGACCAAGCATATAGATCTGCTCTACCACTTCATTCGATCATTAATTGAAGAAGGAGTGTTGAAGCTAGTGAAGATTGCAGGAACTAAGAATCCAGCTGTCATGTTAACCAAGCCAGACACTACTGAAAAACTGGAGTTGTACGCAACTTCAGTGGGTCTTCAAGAGTGAAGATGTGGGGAATGAGCGCACCGTTATTTATCCACTAAGTCATTAAGAAAGGATGGAGAACACCTATTGTGTTTCAGTCTTTAAGTGAGAGATTGTTGAGATATGTGAAAACAGAAACAAGCGGAGAAAACAAGCTCCAGCTGGTGGCGCGGCAGCGATTGTGGCACACACAGTGGAGAAGTCCAGAGGTGACTTGTTGTGCGTACCGCGGTACAAGCAACATGCACACACCGCGGTCTGTGGAGTGGTATTCCACAAACGAATCACACATCGTGGACCGCGGCACAGACATGGGCCTACACAGCGGTTCAGACAGCGGTAGTGACGGATTTCAAGAAAGAAAAGGAAATCCTGCGTGCACAAGTAATTGGAAAAGGAAATAGATTCCAATTGGGATTTGATTAACTCTAGTAATCCTATATAAATACTACCATTATTTGTACTAAAAAATGGAGAGAGAGAAGAAAAAGAGCAGAAAAATAGTGCGTAGTGTGTGAGAAAAAATTGTTAGAGAGAGAGAGCAATTGTAGAGAGATTGAGAGATTATAATCAACTCTGAGATATAGTGGATTGAGTGCGGTGCGCTCCATGGACGTAGACAATTTGCTGAACCACGTAAAAACTTTGGTGTCTTCTTTCTTCTTATTGTTTTATGTTATTTTGTGTTTGTGTTTGGATTTGTGTGTTTGTAATTTTTTCTCGGCAACACTAGCGTTGATCGAGCCATGATAACACTAGATTTCGAGTCCCCCTTCCTATGCTTATTGCTCAATTCTCGAGTAAAATCAAGTTTTTAATGTCTCGATTAAGTGTATTTGCAGGATTTTGTATTAGGGGCATCATATGGAAGTTATGAGTGAAGATTGAGACCCAAATAGCTGAAAATTGGAAACCTGGACAAAATGACACAATATGTCACTGTCAGGATTTCCGTCATAAGAGACCGCGACACACCACACGACAACAACTTTTCTAAAGTGTCGCTTATGATGTCATCATGAAAGACCGTGACATGTCGTCATGGAAGACCGCTACATGTCGTCATGGAAGACCCCTACATGTCGTCATGGACAGCCGCGACATACAGGGAAGCTACAGTCCGCCAGCACACGTTTCTAGATTGATTTCTGACCTATTTTTGGACCTATATAAATACCCATCTTATATTTTGGTGAAACAACATCAGCCACATGAACTTTTGGGACACTTTCACCCTTCCATCACCATCCTTAGACACTTTCATTCCTCCATCCATCTTGGAACTTGGAAGGCAAAGAGGAAGCTTACAATTCAAGGAACCTCAAATGACCAACTTGGGTTTCTTTTTTAACTCTTCTTTGTTTTATTTCTTTTCCTTGATGTGTAACTAATCTCTAAGTTAGGGGATTAATGTAACCGGTTAAACAACTCTTGTAATCCTTAGTCTAATGGTTTTTAATTAAATACCTTGGTAGTCTCTTTTATTGAAATACTTGCTCTAATTCCTCTACTTATATTCAAATGAGACCTCAATGAATGTTTATGTGAGGATTAGCTTATCTACGATGTCTAGGGTTAGATGTGGGTGACCATCCCATTTAGTCCTTAACTACAAGCTTAATAATTGAGAAAATTTTCATATGCATAACCATGCTATGTGTGATTTGGTTTAGAGTTTTAATTAAAAAACTATTCCTAACCATTGCTCATTACATGACCAGGTGTGAGTAATAAGAAAGATTAGGTGCTTCATGAAACAAACCCTATCAATTGGATTTAAGTTCTTTAATGAGACTCGTGGATTACATTGAGTAGTTTAATTAGGCTGCATTGATTACCTAGCATTTCCCTCATATTCCTATTTTCGAGTGAGCTTTTGTGTCATTTAGTTTATTGTATTTCTTTTGCATATTAGTGAATTAAAATACCAACCCAAGACAAGCAATATGCCATTTAGTTTTCATGCATTTAGATTAGGATTTAATTAGACTACTTAGTGTTCAACTGGTAAAATCACCGATCCCAGTTAACGAACTTTCTTTAAATTGATTAAGATTAAAAATACTATAATCAATTTTGGCGTCGCTGCCGGGGATCAACGTATATTCATTAGTTGAGCCTAATTAGTTTGATTTAGGTAGTGTGTGTCGTTTTATTTTTATTTTGTTGGTTAGTTTTATTTTCATTTTTTTTTTAGTTTCTTTTTACTTCGTTGGTACTTTTGTTTTTGGTTTTCAAGGGCAAACATGGTGTATGAAGGAACCGTCAAGGTAGAGAGATGGTAATTTATGAGACGGAAGATGTCCAAGCCCTAAATTTTCAAAGAGGAAGAAATTATCCATATTCTAACTCTTATAATCCGGAGTGGCGCAACCATCCCAACTTCTCATGGTCCGACCCAAACAATAATTTGAATAACCAATCTCAGAACTACCAAGGCCAAGGGTTAAGTGGGCAGCAATGGAACAACTCGAGTAATCAAGATGTGACTTCATATCAGCTTAGGAAGAGTCCTTTGGAGGACATTGTGACTACCCTTGCTTAGAGTTCACAACAGACAGATCAGAACTTGAATAATTTTCTCCAAGCAATAGAGCAAAGGTTCACCAATTTAGAGGCATCGATAAAGAAGTTGGTGACACAGTTAAGGCAGGTAGATAACACAATTCACAGGAATGAACAAGCTAAGGCAATGACAGTTCTGAGGAATGACCAAAGGTTAGACATCGGAGATACAAGTGAAGAGCCTAAGGAGAAAAAGGTAAAGAATCAGAAGAGGAAATCGAGGGTGAGACTTTGGTAGAAGAAAATGAAGTAGTAGTAGAGAAGATTTTTGAGAAGACATTCCTGCTACACAAGTCACACGATCCTTACATCCCACCGGTTCCATTTTTGGAAAGGTTGAAAAAAGCCACTAGCTCATTTGATTGCCTTGCTGTGGGTACAGTTCAGGCAGAAGACTATTCTAGGAATCCAATTGAATATTTAAATGAAATCCTAGCACTCTTTGAGGACAAGGGTGAAAAAGACAGTCATGTCAAAGAAGTTTGTAAGGAAGATGCATCCTTAGAGACCAATGGGCTTAAGAGTGAACATGATTATTTAATGAAGGAAGTGGAAACTCTTAGGAAAGAAAGGGATGAGGCAATAAAAAGGGCAGAAGATCTTGCAAGGCTAGTAAAAGAGCAAGAAGAAAACTTTACCCAAAGCACTCAAAAGTTTCAATGGAAAATTGAACAAAAGGACAAGGAAATCAATGCCGTAAAGGAGGAGTTGAGCGGAAAAGAAATTGCTTTAAAGGTACCAAAGGTTAAGGAATGTGACTGTTTAGTAGAGCTTGAAAGAGCCGAAAGAACAATTGAAACCTTGACCAATGATTGAAGCATAGACGAAGAAACTCCACAACTCCATACCATCGAGAGAGATACAAATCATCTGAGAGCAAGAATTAAGAAGACCGAAGGTAGTTCATCATATTTTCCTTACAAATATCATTTTTGCCATACTAGGGGTCATAAAAAGGCCTAATGTGTTGAATTTATAAAAGTGTGCAAAAAGGGACGGATTATGCCTAAAGGAAGGTCAAGAAAGATTCGACAAGTTTGGGTCCGGAAAGACGAACTTCACAAGGCAAGAGACACTATCCTTGATTGGAAGATTGCTTTGTTGAAAGAGATAAAGCTTCAAGAGCCGTGGTGCTCTTACCACGTCTTGCCTAGACGTTAAATAGTGCGCTTGGAAGGAGGCAACCCACCTAGGTATCTTTCCTTTCAATAATTTTTAATTTTGCATAATAATTGTGAATGGTAGTGATTCTTCTTCACTTCCAAGTCTAAGTTGATCCACACCTTAATTTTCAGCAACAAATTGTGATTATAGTATAAAGGTGTGGAAAAACATAGGTTTATGGGTGATTTTTCATTTTGTATACAAGTCTACTAGCTCAATTTAAGCTTTCCCAACCCATATTGTTCAAGCAAAAGCCCTTGATATGTTTGTTTTTTAGATGTGTGCAGATTAGGCACTTAGGACCACTTAATGGCATTTTAAGTGGAAAATTTCAAGGAATGCCGCGTCAAGTTGTCGTCATGAATGGCCGCGACAATACCAAGCGACATCAAAGAGGACTTGCGGTCACCTAAGGTGTCGTTTGTGGATTGTGTGGTGTGCCAAACGCGACAATCTCCTTGACGAAGAGACGGTGTGTCACGGTCTTAATTTCTGTCATGGAAGACCGTGACATGTCAACCGCGACAGACACCTGGTATAAAAGCATCAGTTCATGGTAGTGCAGCCTCTCACCAAAAATTCAAACCTCAATCACGACAATTCTCCCTCCACGCGACATCAAAGACTTTTGGCCAACATCATCGGTATTTCTTTCTCCTTTGCACTTGTTCTAGATCATTGTTAGTTCCCAATTCCTTCTTTTCCCTCACTTATATGATTCTAGGCCAGATTTGGGGAAATTGTGAAAAAAAAATTTGGGTGGAAGATTGTTGTGACCATTGATTAAATTAAAGTATAAGTTTTGGGTTGTGGAGATCATATGAGCATCTATTGCGTTGATTTTATGATTATTGGGTGAGATTGGTTGAAAATAACGAAAAATGGGGCACATTTGACCACCACCACCACCACCTCATTATTTGCTTTGAGTTGTTCTTATGTAGCTAGACTTGTTTTGTTTTCTTACTACTTTCAATTATATTTCATACTTACTTTAATTACTCTAGTTATTTGATTTCTATCGTAGTGGTGCTTTTGTATATTTTCTTTTGTTTGTTTTATTTGCAATTAGACTAAGGGTGTGCGTTGTATTGTGTTATGGTTGATGTTTACTTACCATTGGGAGCTTTCTATGCCATCTTGATCGAGCTGTTGTGCATTTTATTTTATATTGTTGAATTGTGTTGTTTTGTGGTTTAGGCGCTCTTTCACCGGGCTCTTATTGTCAACATTGGAGACAATATCGAGTTTATGTTTGGGGGTGTTAACACTGGTTTCGGTCGTTTTGGTTTTATTGAGTCCTAAATTTTATGTTTGAGTCAAATTTTTGATTTCATGTTGAGTCAAACTTTTCAAAAATAGTCGCATAGACAAAAAAAAATCGAACTTCAAGTAGCTTGGGTGTGATGCTTTGTGTGAGAGTTATTTATGCCTAATGTGCTCGATTGAGCATCTTGTTGTCTCTTTAGGGTCTCACTTGCACTTCATGGGCTTGTCCCATCCTTTTGTGTTCAAGTTGAGGGGACTCGGTACTCAAACACCTTGTTCTAATAGTGGAGACCACCTAGTGAGTTCACAAACACAAACCTTAAAAAGCGCATTTGAGTGTTATCATTGTTTCATCTTAAACACTTATCTCGTCACTCACATCACTTTCCATTGGACATCACATTGTTATATTTGTGGATTGCTTGATTAATACTTACATTCCCTTGATAGATGAGATGGTGGAAATGATTTTAGGCAATGTGTGTGCTTAACTACTTAAATTAGCCTAAACACATTCATTGTCCCTATTTGTGTGCTCCCAATCCAATTTTGAGGCCAAACACTTACCTTCTTTTGGAACCACATTACACCATATAGCTTAAACCTAAACACATGCCTACCCTTGTTGCCAATCTTGTTAGGATGTGTTATGTTGTGGTGACAGATGGAAAAGCTCTAATTATGAAATGTTAGCGTGTATTTAGACTATATTGTAAATGTGTAAGGCAAAAGGCTCAAAAAATGTAAAAGTATGAAAATGCGCACTTATGAGTTTAAAGTGTAAAAAAAAAAGGAGAAAAAGGGAATAAGAGTCTTGTATGTAATTGTAAAGTACTCACTAGTAGAGTACTCATTTATAGCACAAGTGTAATGAAAAGTCAAGCCTAATCACTAGTGCCACGAGTGATATGAATAGAGCTTAAGTATTGGGTGTATTGTGTAATGTCTTAGCATGATTGGTGACTTTTGAATTCCATTTCATATTCTTTGTTCACCATATTTCATCCAATGGCCCCATTACAACCTAAGGGAAGACCTAAATGATCTTCTATGAAATCTAGATTGAGAATGTTTGTTGAAGCATGATCTTCCACGTCCATGGCATTTGATTCATTTCCTAGGCTAGTTCACCAAAAGAATAACGTTTCATTTATTATTGTATGCAAGTATTTGATTCCCATGCATAACTCTATCCTTGCATACTTTGCATGAGTGTGAACTTAGGACTCCGAGAGGAAAGAAAAGAGAATGACCACGTGAGGTGAGTCAAATCGAATTATGCTCGAGGTGTGAGAGTAAGTAGTTCCCGACATGAGAGCACTTTAAGTGTGGGATTGATGTTGTTCGAGTGTCCCATGAGTGCCTTCGAGTTGCTTGAGAATGTTTTACATGTGTCTACTCTCCTTATCCGCACCTCTTTGCATCTTATCATCAGTTGAAAATACGGCTTTTGAGTTATTGTTGTTTGAATTTCTTTTGTTTTTATCGAGTCTTCGTGTTGTTTTCTTGTTGGTTTTTGTTGTTGTTTTCTCTTGATTTTGCTCAAGGACGAGCAAAAGGCTAGGTTTTGGTGTGTTGATCGAGCCATGATAACACTAGATTTCGAGTTCCCCTTCCTATGCTTATTGCTAGGGATGCACATTTATTCCCGGGGCCCAAATCCCCGCACCCCCATCCCCATTTGGGGATTTTTTAGGAGGGAGGGGGGGAATGGGGAAATAGGGGGGATGGGGATGATTTTCATCCCCAAATTAAAATGGGGATGAGGATGGGGAGACCCCTCCCCATCCCCATTTCCCCATTTCCCCATTTCCTCCACAATTAAATTGAAATGGGGATGGGGATGGAGATCCCCATTTCCCCATTCCCCCCAAAAGTATATAAATATAATTATAATATATATTTGAATTATTTGAAACATTTTATGTTGAATTTGTAATGCATTGATATTTTTTATTTGTAATGAAAGGTTTGTTATTTTAAAATTTTATTTATAATTTTTAGTTAAATATGGAAATGATAAAATGGAGGAACGGGGGATACGAGAAAACAGAAAAAAAAAACAGGGAAAATGGGGAATTGGGGATGGGGGGACCTCCCCCCAAACATCCCCATCCCCATCCCCGTTTTCCCCAAATGGGGAAATGGGGGGGGGGGGGGATGGGGGAAGGGTCTAGGAAATGGGGATGGGGATGGGGGGACTTATATCTATCCCCATTCTCCAAACGTGCATCCCAACTTATTGCTCAATTCTTGAGTAAAATCAAGTGTTTAATGACTCGATTAAGTGTATTTGGAGGATTTTGTATTAGGGGCATCATATGGGAGTTATGAGTGAAGATTGGGACCCAAAATAGCTGGAAATTGGAAACCTGGGCAAAATGACACAATATGTCACTGTCAGGATTTCCATCATGGGAGACCGCGACACACCACGCGACAGTAACTTTTCTAAAGTGTCGCTTGTGATGTCGTCATGAAAGACGGTGACATGTCGTCATGGAAGACGGCAACATGTCGTCATGGAAGACGGCAACATGTCGTCATAGAAAACCGTGACATGTCGTCATGGACAACCGCGACATACAGGGAAGCGACAGTCCACCAGCACACGTTTCTAGGTTGATTTCTGACCTATTTTTAGACCCACATAAATACCCATCTTATAATTTGGTGAAAGAACATCATCCACACGAACTTTTGGGACACTTTCACCCTTCCATCACCATCCTTAGACACTTTCATTCCTCCATCCATCTTGGAACTTGGAAGGCAAAGAGGAAGCTTACAATTCAAGGAACCTCAAATGACCAACTTGGGTTTCTTCTTTAACTCTTCTTTGTTTTATTTCTTTTCCTTGATGTGTAACTAATCTCTAAGTTAGGGGATTAATGTAACCGGTTAAACAACTCTTGTAATCCTTAGCCTAATGGTTTTTAATTAAATACCTTGGTAGTCTCTTTTATTAAATACTTGCTCTAATTCCTCTACTTATATTCAAATGAGACCTCAATGAATGTTTGTGTGAGGATTAGTTTATCTATGATGTCTAGGGTTAGATGTGGGTGACCATCCTATTTAGTCCTTAACTACAAGCTTAATAATTGAGAAAATTTTCATATGCATGACCATGCTATGTGTGATTTGGTTTAAATTTTTAATTAAAAAACTATTCCTAACCATTGCTCATTACATGACCATGTGTGAGTAATAGGAAAGATTAGGTGATTCATGAAACAAACCATATCAATTGGATTTAAGTGCTTTAATGAGACTCGTGGATTACATTGAGTAGTTTAATTAGGTTGCATTGATTCCCTAGCATTTCCCTCATATTCCTATTTTCGTGTGAGCTTTTGTGTCATTTAGTTTATTGTATTTCTTTTGCATATTAGTAAATTAAAATACCAACTTAGGACAAGCATTATGCCATTTAGTTTTCATGCATTTAGATTAGGATTTAATTAGACTAATTAGTGTTCAATTAGTAATATCACCGATCCCAATGAACGAACTTTCTTTAAATTGATTAAGATTAAAAATACTGTAATCAAGCGTCTAACATCTATTAAAATATTGGTTATAGCTAAGGTCAAAGGACCAAACATTGTTGGACAAAGTTTGTGGCGTAAACATAATATGATGTACTGAATATTACGTTAATTACAATTTTTATTCCACATTATTTAAACACAAACTTTGACATTTAATTTTGATAAGTCTAATATTATTATATAATGGACCTTCACATATACACCATTAGGTTGTGAGTTTGAGTAATTAAGTATGTTTTACCTCTTTCAAATCTCGAATTATTGTAATATATATATATATATATATATATATTAATATAATAGTGATTTAATTAGGAACTCATTGGTCAAATAATTTATTATATCTCATACAAGTCTTTAGTCTTATTCATGATCGTATAATGCTTACATTAAGTCTTTGATCCAAGATAAATCTGTAAAGGTGGATGAAGCATACGTAAAATCCAAATCGGATAATATTTACTTGACGATCTTTGGTTGTGCTTTTAATCATGCATCTTTAAAAAAATGAACAGTGCAATTATTTGCACCCAAATATTTAGCTATTCATTCATTAAAGTTTTTATTTTCTAGAAAACAATAGTGCAATTGACGAGTTGATAGTGATCCAACGGTAAACCCCTAATACCTGTGTTAAGAGGTTGTGGGTTTGAGTCCTCTCCCTATAAAACCCGAACTTATGATGTAATATTTTTTTTAAAAATAAAGTGGAATTAATGCCGATTTTAATCTTTATTACTCCTTATCCACTTCTCAACCAATATTTAAAGAAAGATGGTCAAAAACGTCTTAATTGTGCATGACTTTAATTTATTATATGTAGCAGTATTAATCACTGATGCTCTAGTTCCTATAAATTTCACTCTCTTTCTGCATTGGTTTCAACCATACTCAATAATAACATCATCATCACGAAGAGTCCGTTCGTAGCACTCTTTATCCTTTTCCTTGCCTTGTCTACAAAATCATCGTTCCGGGAAGCAAGCTGAGCCATTGCTTGACGTCGATAGTGACGATGTCGTCATGGGCACCTAATATTACATCGTGTCGTGGGTCTGGGGAGCCGGTGGTGGTGGTCTTAATCTACATGCGGTAGAAACGCATCTAGTCCAATGGATGTTATCCAAGAAAGTAAAGATACAATAAACGGTCTCCCCCTAACATTTTTGCATGTTTGCAACCACGACAATCAGGACGACAACATCATATATGAATACTGATGTTAACATCAAATTTACTAGTGCTCCGCTTTCTTGCAACCAGCCAGTAGTGTGGAAGGTTGACGATTACGATGGATCAACAGGACAATGGTATATAACAAATTCCCGCTGAAACATTGCAAAACTGGTTCAAGTTTGAGAGGTATGAACATACATACGGTTACAAGATTGTTCATTGTCCTTCAGTTTGCGAATCTTGTGTGAAATTATGCAGCAATGTCGGATATCGTGTTGCGAATGATAGAGTAAGACGCATGGCACTAAAGGAGACACCATTTGTTTTGGTGTTTAAAAAGGTTAGGGATGCTACAGATTTGCTAATTAAAAAAAAAAACTGAAGTCTAATAATATAATATGCACTACTTCTACTAGTTATGTTATGTATCAATTAAAAACTTCAATAGCGGGCTTATGAGTCCTAATATATTATGCATTGTTGTTGAACTCAGTCGGTGAATAAAGCATTTGAATAAAAGTTGTTTGTGTTATTGTTATTTACTAATTATTTCCAGCTTTAATAATAATATCAGTTACATACGATCGGAGGCCCACGGCTTCCTTAAAGGACACTGGCTGGACCTCCATCTCGTGATTTTTATTAAAAAACTTATCATTACTAAAATTTATTTTGCAAAAGATTTATCAAGTCTAATAAGGACATACGGTTCAGGAACACCTATTATAGCAGGTTTAGACCATCTAAATTTATCACAACCTACAACTTAGTATGAGTATAAAATCTTACCAATACATGTAATACAACAAAGATATAGCGGTTGGAAAATACGGTGTTCCTTGAAGATAAAGTCGTTGGAGGCTGCAACAAATACCCATGTCAGAATGGTTGAAAACCAACGGTTGGTGTTATTTTTAGAAATTATTTTTTGAATAATTACAATTAATTTGAGGTTTGGAAGAGGGAAGACTTCGACTCACAACCTCAATGGTGTAAACGTAGGAGGTATACCACTAAATCAACCCTATCTTTTCGACATCAGATATATTTCTAGAAAAGGACATCCAATTTTTTACAGACCAGGAAAATGGTCAAAAACACATGTATTTCGAATGGGCTAGGCCCTCAAAAAAAAATTATATGGAAATCAGTGATAATAGAAAGAAAATATTGTTCAATTACTTTTCTTTCAGGCAAGGTCGGTAAAATTTCGCTTTTACCAACGGCCTTGGCCCCCTCGTAAATGGTGTTTACAATGGTAGGAAACAACTTTTTGTGCGCTAGACCGGGCTTCAGCCTGATCTGTCATTTTTAATAAAAAAATTGCAAGTAACTATAAAATTTGAGGGAATTCCATTAAATAGCCTTTAAATTAAGGTTGAATTCAAGAATATGCACTTTCAATAAGTTGATTGTTTTTATCCACTATTATAGGTAACTTTATAAAAATACCCTTACTTTTTGAATTTAATGAAAAACATTTTTTCACTTTAATGAAAAAACATTTTTAAATTATATCTCTCAAACACATATTAATAATATGTTTCTTTCATCAGCATCTCTCTCTCTCTATGAATTCTCTATCTCTATCCTAAATTGCTCCTTATCTCTGTACCCACACTCTCTCTCATCAACCTTCTCTCTCTACAAAACATAAAACTATTGGAGATGTACATTGTCTAGAAATTAGTCGTTTTGTAATCGAAGGTATGTTGTTTTTGTTTTTGTTTTCGTTTTTGTTTTGAATCTCTTCTAGGGTCGTATGTTGTTTTTTCTTGTAATAAAAACAGAATGTGAAATCAATTTTGAATGTTTTACGAACCCTATTTTTGTTAACCCAAAATCATTGGACGACAAAAAAATTTATCGTGTAAAGATATGTATATTTAATCGTGTAATGATATTAACATGTCTCCGTACAATGAAGCATATATTATATTGTGTAATAATATACTGTTTTGACATGCTGTTTGTGCAGAGTAATGGAAGAGTTACGATTGAATATCTCATTCGGTGCCCAGTGGTTTGGTGAGAACTAGGAGGGTGGTGATTCATAAATGGTATTTGTAACTCGTGATTTAACATACGATGGCTTAATGAATACAGTAAAAGATATTTTGAGGATTGATTCATCTACTTGCAACATTGAATTAAGGGCTGTTATGCTTACTCTCCGGTACGAAGATACACGATATTGGCATCAAACATCGCAGAATGCTTAAACTCATGTCTACGACATGCACGTCAGATGCTTGTGGCTGTTTTGATCGAGTTCAATCGGGATATGATGCAAAAATGGTTCCACGATTGTCGGAATCATGCAGACACTTTGCGCTCAAAATTGACGACATGGGCAACAACTTTGTTAGATTAACGTAACGAAGATTCTACTATGTTTACGGTACGCCCGATCGATGGGAATGAATTCTTGGTTAAGGATGGTGACAAGGAAGACCTAGTAAACCTTATTGAGACAACATGTAGTTGTCGAGAATTCCAAATCGATTTGTTGCCATGTAAACATGCATTGGCAGCTTTAAGTGCTTGTAAAAAACCATTCATCGATTTTGCTCAGATCACTATAAGAAATCCAGTTTGGCTGAAGCATATTCTAGAGTTATTAGATCAGTCGGGGAATAAAAACAAATGGGTTGTTCCTAAAGAAATCAACTCAATAGTTGTGAAAGCCCTTCATGTCTATTGCAGGCTGGCCGACCAAAGAAGACTAGGATTCCATCAACAAGAGAATATCGTGGAAAGAAATCTAGAACATGTTTGTGGTGCAAACAAGCTGGCCCCCTCGGATTTACAACGTCAAATACAACCGAGACCTGGCCTACTTAAACATGTAAACAATGTAAATGTGGTGGTTGTGGCGGTCAAGGCCATAACAAACGAACATGCCCCCACGGGCAGACTAGTACAAGAGATTTGTGGCATGATGAAGATGTTATTGGTGTTTAAACCTTTTCTACTGGTTGATTTCAGAACTTGTAGTTGAATTTAATTATTTTAGATTTCAGATCATGTATTTGAACTTAAATTTATGTTTTATTATTAATGTTTTGTTATTGTTTTATTATGTTCAATTATATTAAATTATTTATTACTATAAATTCCTGTATCATGTACCAAATACATTGTGGCAGTATACCAAGTACCAGGTATAGGAAACATTACACGGTGAAAATTAGGAAACAATATACGGCAAAAATTAGAAAACATTACACGATGAAAATTAGGAAACATTACACAATAAAATGTAGTAACCATTACACGATTATTGATAACTTATTGACAATCGTTGCTTTTAACTTTAGATTTGCTCTTGGCTCTCAACGAACCTTTAAGAGACAATTAAAATAACTCTAAAGAATTCGAACTGTTAGCTAAACTTTTGAATAGTAATTATAAAATCTCAACCCAAACTCCATAAAAAAAAAATTGGGTTGACACAAAAGGTAAGAGTTTTATGTGAACCTATTTATATCGAACACTACATGATAATTTCAGCATGAGTTTCGATTCCATTAATTGCAACTTTTCATTTTAATCTACACCGAAAAGAATGTAGTTTACAAACAACACTAAGGTCATCTTTAAAGTATCACCTCTGCGCTGAAATGATTTCGCCAAAAACATAACGATAACATTGTCTACCAACAAATGCGATCCACCAAACTTCAGACCAGTGCACAAACAAAACTCTCTGGCACCAAATCTAAGCTTAGTCTTCTCCAAAGTGAACCACATTTCGTTCGTGCTAACACCAGGAGGTGTGATTTGTCTTAAAAATAAATTGTGTATGTACTGTGCCTAGAAATAACCCCCTTCTAGCATATCCAAATAATGACCAAAACAGCTGGTCCTGAAGTCGTCCAACTCACCGCAATCGTCCAACACACTTTCAATCTGACGTATGAATTTATGTTTGCAGTGAGTGTTTATCGTTATGTTATATGCCCATGTATCTCTTAAGTATACCAAATACTGATCCAGATCTTCTTCTTCAGTAATAACCATCTGCATTAAAACAATTTGTACATTAACACCATGATAATTGTTCAACATATATACAATAATCTTCTTTTCAGTTTTTGTGATACAACTGATACTCAATGTTTAATCATAAAACTAACAAGTAAGGTTTCTTTTCGTTTGTAAACTTAAAGCTATAGATAACCCAACAAGAGGAATCGAACACATGTTTTATTGTATAATAGTTAATTTTCAGTGGGGATTACGTCAATGGCACACAAAATTCAAACTTAACATTAACATACATTATAATTAATTAATCAGTCAAGTGGCAATTAAAATCCAAATCCTCTTTGCAAAAAGTATAGTCCACAATCTGCATTCAAACAATTTACAATAGACTGGTAAAAACTATTTTCAAAATGATTACACGATGTCATATACAATACAATACACGTTGTAATATCCAATACATTACACGATGTAATATATGTTACATTGCACGATAAATTTATAAACAATGTACTCGAATCAATACCACATCCTTCATCGATTACACCTTTGTTTTCCCCAAATCACTCAAAAAAAAAAAGATTTTGATAATATCAAATCACACATCTTTCATCGTTGAAATACACCTTATTCTTCCCCAAATCACTCAAAATAATGAATTTAATAAAATCAAATCACACAAACTCATCTAAACCTAGCTATTGGAATACAAAATCAAATCAATAAAAGAAATTAATGGCTCAAGACAAATCAAATTAACACCCATTGAAATACACACAAACCTAATTCAAATCAGTAGAGAAAAATCATTTTTGGAAAACCTAACTTCATGAATCAAACCATAAAACCCAAGTAGATTTTAATCTAATTTTGGATTCAAGAACATACCTTAGTCAATTTTTGATGAAGGCTTCATCTTCAAAGAAAACAAAGCTTCATCATCAACCTTCGTCTTCGCCTTCAATAGCTTCTTCGTCTTCGTCAGGCTTCGATCCCCACCTTCTTTCTCACAATCCCTTTTCAATCTCGGCGTAAAAATGACCCTCTTTTCTTTTTTATGGTTTTACACTCTTACTTTAACAAATTATTAATTTAATCTTTTTCTTTTCAATTTTGTAAAACAAATAAAAATATATGACACATCATTTTCAACTGAGAGCATTAATGTCCAGAAAAGTTTTCTCTTGGATAAAAACAATCAATTTATTGAACATGGGTATTTTTAAATAAAGACTTAATTTTATGGCTATTTAAGAAAAGCTCCCCTATAATTTTGCATTATATCTTTATTATGATTTACCCTCCACTTTGAAACAATTTACAAGCATACCATCCTTGAATAATTTGGAATGTTATTACAATTTTGCCATAATGTGTACATTTTTAGAACTTACCCTCCATTTGACAACTTTTAGACGTGATGGCCGCATATTTGCCCCACCCATTTCCCCTCTTATTTATGTCCCATTTTTTCTCATTTACATCGTACAAAATGAATATTTATTGTGTTTGTTATTTTCAATAATTAAAAAAGAGACAACTATATTTACACATGCGTGACGGACTGATGGTGTGGTGACTTGAATTTGGGGCACGTGTGGCGGTGCGTACCAAAAGTTTATAATTATCTGATTTTAATTTCATAAATATTTGAATTTTCATATAAAATATGGATTCCGTACAGATGAGTTTGACAAAAAGCCTCATAAAATAAAATAAAATATCATTAATTTTTTTAAGATCTTATATTTTATAAAAGAACTGTATTTACATTAAATTGTTCGTATTTTCCTCGACTTTTTAGGTTTATGTATATGAAAATTGTGAGATATGTCACCTTTTTTTTGTGTGTTGCAATGATGTCATCGTTTTAATAACTTAAGTTTAAAAGACACTTATTATGGTAAATTACCCAAATTACCCTTAAATAATCTATTTTTTATTCTGATTGTACTTCCATCTACACTTTGAAAAAGATAACTCGCCTCTCTCTCTCCAGAATACTTATCTCTCTCCAGATTCTGCACAAGAAGATATCATATATTTGTGATCTTCGTATATATATTTTCATATATTTCTATGTGATTTAACAATGTATCCATTCGTTACGATTTGTTGTACAGTCTTTGTATGAACATATATGAACATTTCATTTTTCAAAGGATCGGGCATTTTAATTTTGAAAATAGGGTTTAGTTAAATCAAGTATATTTGTAGCCAAATCGAACATTTTTTAATATGATCAAGCTTATTTGTGAAAGAATCGAGCATATTTTTGAAAGATTTGAAAGAATAGAGCATTTGTCAAAGGATCGAGAATTTTTTAAAGTATCGAGAATATTTTTCAAAGGATCGAGAATATTTTTCAAAGGATCGAGAATATTTTTAAGGGATCGAGAATTTTTTTCAAAGGATCGAGAATTTTTTTCACATGACCGAGAATTTTTCAGGAATTTTTTCAAAGGATCGAGCCTTTTAAGTACTGACCAGAGTTTCAACTATACTTTCTCTCTCTACTTCACAACTCTATCACTGTAAAATGAATGAAATAAATCTGATTTGGAACAACTATTGGGGATATTTTTAACCGTTCACCATAATAGGTGTCTTTTAAATATAAGTTATTAAAACAGTGACAGTATTGAAATGTCACTCCAAAAAGTGTCATTTATTTTTTGAACCCGTATTGTTGTGGAATATGTACACCTACTTTATTTTTAATAAAATTTCATCTTATTTCTAAGGTTCAATTTAAAGAAAAATTATAGCTAGTATTTAATTCAGTCCGGTCTTAATATAAAATTCTTGAATCACCCTTGGTCGAAATTGAAAATACATTTTTCTGAGAGATTGTGTTCGTTACTTATTGTCACATTAACATCTCAGATATTAGTACTCTATTTCTGACTGCTTATTGCAAAGACAAAAATAATTACAGGTCCATTTTGCACTATTTTGTTGTACTCTACCAATTTAATAATAATTATTATTATAAAATACTAAGAAAAAAAAAATCAAATCAGTTAAAAAGTTCGGTAATACATATTGAAATTATAATAGAGTGATACATAAGAGTTCATATATGCTACATATTTTATACAAGTGTATATGAAGTAAGCTTTCAAAATCAAAATATCTCGTCTCTTGGTTACGTACATAAGATTGCATACGAGTTCATATTAAAAAAAAAATGGTTTGCTCAGATAAATTATCTACTTAAGCCTTTTAAAATTATCTGTATCATCTAAAGCCTTAAAAAAAAAGGTTTGTTTAAAAGGCTTTAGATGATACAGATAAATTATTTACTTAAGCAAAAACAAAAATATATAATAATATTGACTACTATCTACTAATTACTAATAATGTTATGATATATCGACAAAGAAGAAAAAAAATACAGTTGCAAGTGTATGAGTCCTATTATATAGTGTTATTGAACGCGGCTGGTGATTAAAGTACTTGAGTAAAAGTTGTTTGTTTAATGGTTACTGATTAAGTGCACAAGGAAAAGGGCACTAGTAGAGACAGCTAACGTGGTTTGGATTTCAATAAAATTCGGGCCAATCTCGTGTGGACTAGCAAGTTTGGCAGAATTCCATCGTTAAGACTTCTGAAATTGTGTTTTTGCTATTTTAGAAACAATTTGTTTCGTCAATAACTATTTATAGGAATTTTTGTTTGACGTGCCCTTTGTGGTGTTGTGTTATTAGGAAATATGTCCATCGTTTTAAAGATTTTGTATTTCTCCATTGTTGCGAGAGGTGTGAGGTAGAGTTTGAATGTGAGAGAAATGAGAGAAAAAGAAGAGAGGGAGGTTTAAGGAGGTGAGTGAAATAGATGGAAAGATGAAGGAAAGAGAGATGACTGAGAAAGAAAGGAGATGAAAGAGGTGAGAGAAGCTACTGTGAGAGAAAAACAAATGGAACTAAAATAAAAAAATATGTAAGAAAAATCGGAATTTGGAAATTTTTTCAAAAAATAAGTCTCTGATCGTCGTTTAAATATATATATATATATATAGTCCTTTTCCTATCAGTGTGTAATGATAGAATTATATAAGTACATTGAATATGAGTCATTCATTTATAAAAAAGTTTTGATAAATGCATACACGTGAAGTCAAAGTATGTAAAATGAGTGGCTCACATTAAATGTCATTATATAATTTCATCAATATACACTTATGTAAATATTTCCATATATATATATATATATGTGGAAATTTTCACATAAGTACGTACCGATGAAATTATATAAGGACATTGAATGTGAGTCACTCATTTTACATACTTTGACTTGATATGTATGCACTTATCAAAGCTATTTTATAAATGAGTGGTTTCACATTCAATGTCCTTATATAATTCCATCAGTGCACACTGATAGGAAAAAGGACCGTATATATATATATAAAGTCTCAAGCTATTTATTTTTATTTTTACTTGCACGAAACATGCCTTCCCCCTTAAAACATCATTGTCCTCAAGAATACTGATTGATGGTGAAAATCCGATCATCCCACTCCTTTAGCCCACTTTTCATTTGTTAAATTTGCATTTTCTTCATCGAACTAGATCCCTTCAAAAAGAAATAATTTCTTCTATGGTTAAGTCCAAATTTCTTATCGCAGATAAAACACAAGCTTTTCTCCTTAATTTTCTTCTATTCGTCCGGACTCAATCTTGTAACTATTGAAGAGCTATTCTTGTAAATCATTGGTTTTTCAAAATGAGTCTCTTTATGCCTGTTTGAATTAAACTGGTTGAAGTTGAAAGTGTTGACTTGGACTGTTGTCAACCATTGTTGCTGGTTTTGATGCTTGAATATCGGCCGTTGATGTTCTACAAACTTGAACAAAATGTTTGATTGTATAAACATCAACATGTAGATCTCCCTGTTTATGAACCCGAGCTTGAGACTCAAGGAGTTGCTCAAAGCGTGCATTCAAGGCCAAGAAAATTTCTCTCATCTTCTTTCGGAGTGTTACCAAAGAAATCTCCAAACGCTCTAGCCTTTGATCTATAACCGGCTTTGATACAAACTATTATGTGTACAATTGGATCAAAGGAGAAATGGCACTGGTTTACTTCGAAAAAAATCAAAATCTTCAAATGTCAGAGTAAACTATACTTAATTTCAGGAATAAACTATAATCATATTATTTAATTGCTGCAAATCATTATTTATACAACTTTGATGATAAATATGAAATAACTAAAGATATCTTATTAGATTAGGTAACCGGAATATAATCTTATATAATTTAAGAATTATCAAAAACTACTTCTATCTTTTATTTATTTTGACTTGCATGTAACAGGTGATCTCGTGGACATTTCGTGTTTACAACGTAATGGCAAGTGGGTATCAATTCGTCTCCCAGGGTTACTTTGACGAACCGATTTTAGATGGGTGACCTGTTTTCTGTCTTCAAACTTGCCACTACTTTGTGTACCTAGCATGATTTGATTATGTAGAGATGTGGTTCTACGAATTCCACTTTTTTATGCTGATGTGTCAGAACGACTAAGATTTCCACCAAACATGTAAATATGCCATGAATCATGATTTGCACAATATTTAGCTATTTGATTAACTCCTTTCACTTTATAGAAAACAATAATAAAATTGATGCAGGTTTTAATCTTTGTTACTCCCCACTAGAGGTGTCCACGGTTCGGTTAAACAGTTCGAAACCGAACCGAAACAGGCCTCTGGAAACCGAAATCGAAACCGAAACCATAACCGAAACCATCGGTTACAAAACCGGTTGAAAACCGATTCCCGACGGTTCGGTTACGGTTATGGGATCTTAAAAACCGACCAAAAATCACCGGTTTAACCGCCGGTTAAACCGGCAGTTTCAAAATATATAAAAAAAAACCAATGAAATGCTGACACGTGGCAGCATTTCAGAAAAAAAATTAATTGACCGTTGGGCGTTGAAGGATGATGACCATTGAACAACGGACATCTTCCTTTTTTTTTCCCAACGCCCAACGGTCAAAAATTTCAACTTCAACGGCCCTTTTTTTAATTTCCAAATTACCCCTCCACACCAATTCTATAAATACCCCCCACAATTCATTCTTCTTCACACCACTCCCACCTTCTCTCAATCTCTCTTAATCTCAAATTCTAAATTCTCTCTACATTCAACAATTTTATTTTATTCTCATTTCTCATATAAATTAAAAAACACATGTTTCTTCTATTTTTTTTAATAATATATTATTTACTTACAATTATCTTTTTTTTTCAATTAGTATTTATAATTAATTTTTTAATGGCAAATGGGGGAGAAGGTTCAGGTTCTACAAATTTGGACAGAGAAAATGGTCCATTGCAAAATTTGTTGGAACACGAAGGTGAAGACGTCAATTACAATGACCGACTTTACCACGAGTTCCTTCAAAGTCATTTTGAATCCGATCCCCCTCTTGATCCTACCCCCCTCCCTTTTTTGCTGAGCCAAATCCCAATATCTCCATTAGTAATGAAAATATATCTACCCATTCTACTATGCCACCCCCTTCAGATGAATTTGATGCAGAAGAAGAAGAAAAGCCTTTGAAGTCCGATCTCTTCAGAGTGCATGTGAAGAAAATTGAGTTAGATGATGAAACAATCAAAATCATGTGCAACTACTGCCCCAAAACATACAAGGCCTCTAAGTCCTCTGGATATGGCACGTATTGGAACCATGTTAAAAGAAATCATCCGTCCGAATTGGTGAAAGCTAGTAATCAAGGCCAAATATCCAGGTATGGAACCTCTACCAATCAATTATTTCATTATACATCTGAAAAAAATAAGGAAGAATTAGCAACAATGGTTGCAGTAGAACACTTACCTTTTAGTTTTGGTGAGAAAGTTGGTTTTGTTAATTATTGTCAAACTGCATTAAATCCTGCAATGCAACGTGTTCCTAGAGTCACTCTCACACGTGCACTGTTTTCCATTTACAAAAAAGGAAAAAATAAATTGAAATCATTTTTTTTCCAATATGAAGGTCGCGTTTCCGTATGTGCTGACATATGGACCGATAATTTTGGTAGCCACCATTACATGGGTGTGACATGTTATTATATTGATAATAATTGGAACATGCAAAAAAGAATTATTGCATTTCATGTTTTCGATGAGTCACACACAGCTCACAATATTTTTCGACACCTTAAAATTATTTTTGAAGAGTTTCATATCCAAAACAAAATTTTTGCAATTGGTTTTGATAATGCTGCAAGCAATACCGCATCTATTCCTATGTTAAAGGAATTATGCAATCCCTATTTTTGGGGTAAATTATTTCATCAACGATGTGTATGTCATGTTTTAAATTTGTGTGTTCAAGCTGGATATTAAATTCTTTCTGTTTATATTAGACCAATTAGAGATAGTATTAATTATATCTGGACGCATAACAAAATCCAAAAACAATAGTTGAAATTTTGTTCTCAAAATAATAAGCGTCCCATAAAATTTTCTCGAGATATTAGTACTCGTTTGAATTCTACTTATAAGTTGCTTAATGAAAGTGTTGAATATAAGGAAATATTAGTTTCTTTTATTACTTATAACGTTCCTTCAATTTCGCTTCAATTGAAGCATTGGGATGTATGTATAAAAATTCTTGAATTGTTACGTGTTTTTAATGATGCTACCAATGCTTTATCTGGTATTTACTATCCCACTACTCATTTATTTCTTTTTCAAAGTGTTAATATTGCTGGTGCATTCAGTGACTGTGAATTAGATGTTTAATTGAGTCAATGTGTTGCTGCAATGAAAAAAAAATGGATACAGTATTATAAGGATATTCCAAATATTTATTTGCTTGCATCATGTTTTGATCCACGCTTTAAATTAGAATATTTGCAAGATTATTTAACTCATTACTACAATAGTTTAGGAATAGAAACTGATGTTCTTAGTTGTTGTAATTCCGTTAAGACTTTACCATATGAATTATATGATGAATATCTTAAAATATATGGTCCGTCTTTGAACATGTCGGTTTCACAACCCCAACCCACATCTGATTGTACTACCAGTTCCTCACAATTTAAATTAAAGGGTTTAGGGGATCGATTGTTTTCCCAAAGAGCCAAAAAGTTACGAGCATCTTCTTCATCCTAATCTAACTCACATTTTGAGCTTGACCGATTTTTAGAAGCCAATCATGTAATTTTAGAAGATAAATTTAGTATCCATGGTTGGTGGAAGGATTATGAACAAGAATATCCAATTTTGGCTATTATTGCCAAACAAATTCTTAGAACACCGGTTTCTACCGTTGTTGTGGAACAAGAATTTAGTGCAGGTGGAAATATTTTGGATCCAAGACGGTCGGTTCTGTGTCCATAATCACTTGAAGCCCAAGCGTGTGTTGATGATTGGACAAATACGAAATTTAGACAACAAGAACTCGAGCCAGAAATAGTGAATGATTTCTTCGAAGATGATCAAACCACGGGAACAGAAGGCAGCGAATAGATTCTGTTCAAATCTTCCAACCACTAACACCGATTATCCCACTACAGGTAAAAGAACTACGTGGCCTTTGATTCCTCTACATTGGCGGAGGATACGTAGGCAGCTTAATTGTGGTCAACATTAAGTGCAATGCTAATTTTTTTTTTCAATGTGTTATTTGAAATTTGTTAGATTTTATATTCAATTAAGGCTAACTTCTAATTTTTTTATATAAAATTTAGATGCAACTGTAAATTTTTACTTATTAATTAATGTCAATTTGTTTTATTTTTACACATTCATTGTTGAATACTTCAACGGTTCAATTGTATATTTAGATAATTGTATTTCATATTTTACGTGAATATTTAAAATATAGACATTGTAAATGAAATTTGATTACAAATAAAAATGTTTGGGCATTTTTTAAATTTTAAGTTTATCAATTTGTATTAGTAATTAGACTATTAGTTATATACTTGTATAGTTCCATTAAAAACAAAATCACATTTATGTGTATATAAAAGTACAAATATTAGTTGTATAGTTTCATTAAAAAAAACATATGTATATATATATATATAAAAAAAAAATTAAATGTACATAAAATAATAAATATATTAATTTTTGTAAAAAAAAAAACCGAACGAACAGAAACCGAAACCGAACCGAACCGTTCGGTTTTTTAAACCGAAACCGAAACCAAAACCGAACCGAAAAACCGCCGGTTCCGAAACCATCCAAAACCGCCTCATTTCGGTTACGGTTACTGTTCGGCCTTTTTACGGAACCGAAACAGGCGGTTCCGAACCGAAACCGAACCGTGGACACCATTACTCCCCACCCACTGCATAACCAATATTTAAAAATGGTTCCAATAGTAAGGAAAATAAAAAAGTGTATGGTAACATCAGGTGGAAATGACCCATTTCTATTAATGGCTAGAGATAGCACTACAAAAAAAAGGCTATCGGGACAATATGTTTTCGTCTCAATAGCCAAATAATCGTGTCTATAGATCTATTGGGACGAAAAAAAATAGTTCCAAAATTCGTCGTTTCAGGTGGGTCGCAATAGCTTCTTTGGTACAAAAATTGAAATTCATCCCTAAAGACTACCTATAGGAACAAAATAATATAGGGATGATTTTTGTTTCATCCCTTTTGATAATATTCAGGGACGAAATTTTTTGTCCCTTTTGATAACCTATAGGGACGAAAATGTACATTTGATATCCTGTAGGGATGAAATATGATATTAAAAAATTTAAAAAAAATTAAAACTCAATGAGTCGAGCCAACGACCCCCCACCCTCCATTTGAAGAGCTAATCCACTTTGCTAGGTGCTTAGGATGTGTTGTTTAAAGCATATTATTTATATATAAGCTCTATATGTTATTAAATTTTTATTATAAATGAATTCCAATAATTTATATTTTATTTTTATATTATAAATAGATTGATATTTAAAATGTTTATTGTATGATTTAATTAAACTATTTAAAAAAAATATTACAAGAACTGTTGACGGTAATTTTGGATCGTATAGGATTAATCACGTGTCTAACAGGTTTTTGTAGATTGTTGAAGATGTTATGAGAAAACAGAAAAGTGAGTAGAAAACATGCACACATAAGTTTACGTGGTAAAACCCCAAGGTAGGGAAACATCCACAGTTGCCGGTGATGGCGAGAAGAAATTCACTATAGTATAATGATTACACACTCAATCTCTCTTTCTTTAGCGTATCTCTCTCTTGTATATTTTCTATGTGATGCTCTCTATATATCGTCTTGTTCCTCTATGTCGTTGTGTGTGTATATGTTCTACGGATGGTTATGTATCTCTCTTTTAGAATGAGATTATGGATCTATTTATATGTGCATAGAACTAGTTACTTGTTGAAGTCGTCGTTGTATTCTTTCCTGTTTTAGATTTTATCCTTCTGGAAGCTTTGAGTTCTTTCCTGAATGGAATTCTCTGATATTGGATAGGGAATAGAGATATTTCCTTATTGGAGTGCGACTCTAGATTCCTTGTTTAAGTAAGACAATTCTTCTTCGTATTTGAGTCGTAGTTGCCTTTAATATCTCTCACGCGTTGTTCAACTGAGCAATTATCTGATCCTGATCAAACTTCTTTATCCCGATCGGATGGTCCCGACCAAATCCTTTTTACCCCATCGGCTAGTTTCCCCGACCAGGTTATTTGTGCCCGATCGGTTAACTTCCCCGACCATCTTGAGTTATCCTGACTTGGCCTTAAGATCATCTATTAATTGCCTTCAGTTGATCTTTCCTGACTCTTGTGACATGGAATATCTAATCATGTCGACTTGTCATGCTATCAAAAAATCCCTATAACAATACCCCCTCAAATCCGCGAGATGAGCTCTTGACGGCTCAATGTAGAGGATTTGAATAGTTTTGATTTTTTGATGCTTCTGCACTTATCGCTTCAAACCCGATCAAGTATCTTATTAAACTGATCGGATTTTTTTAACTGATCAAGTGTCTTATTAAACTGATTAGTCTTGGACTCCTTTTTGCTCCCTTGTAACTGGAACAGTTGGTTTCCTGACTCTCTTTTCAGGATAATTCCCAACTATCTTCGTCGGGTCGATGTCCTAGCCTTTCGCTCAGGATAAGTCTCAACTGTCTTGATTTGATCGGTATCCTGACTTTTCGCTCAGGATAATTCCCGACCGTCTTTGTTTTTCAATCTGTGTCCTGACTTTTCGCTTAGGATAATTCACGACCGTCTTGAGTCTTCTGCCAAGAGGTGTTCTGGGAACCTTGCCCCATTTTCCTTATTTTTCCCATGCAAACAAGTCACCAAGGATGTCTCCCGGTTTTGTCTGTTTACAAGGGTTTGCCCGAATCGTTAGCGCAATACTAACACAGTCGAACGCATCTCACCAGGCTTACCCCGATGGCGTACCCGAGTGTTTTTTCCAAGTAAAACTGGTAGCTCCGGGTGGCCGGATTGCTGACAGTGCTTTTATATGCACCCAGTCAGTTCGGCAAGTGCGTCAGGTCTCTAACCCCAGACTTCTCAGCCTCTCGGGCACCTTCACTCACCATGACAGGTGTCGGCACTATGAATTTATCTTTGATAACAAAGATGATTATTAAAAATTCGAACACCATTCTTAGCTTATTTATTAATTGATCTGAAAATTAACAACATCAAAATAAAGAATAACTAGAAAAGATAGAAATATAAAACAAACCAAAAGTATCTCAAAAACTGAAGGCATCTAAGCTATTTCTCTCTAGAGAAGAAGTTTTATTTTTATTTTTATTTTAAAGACTAAGTTCTGTCATCCACAAGCTCGTGTAGGATCTTCAAAAGATAATGTTGACCGCCATTCACTGTTGTCTCGGCTCGTGCTTTGCTTCTTTTCCCTGCTTCCTATTGGCTTATCGCCCGAGCAGGGGTCCTTCTATTGATTATCAGTCCTTTTAAAAAATAAATCTTTGAGTTGACCCTCCCTGATGAGTGTCTCGATATGGTCTCTTAGTTGGTAGCACTTTGATGTGTTGTGAACAGTTTCCTTGTGGAACCTACAATATTTTGTCATGTCTCTTCGGGAGTAGGTTGACAGTCTAGGAGGATATTTGACTAGCTTCTGGTCTTTTACGATCGCCAGGACTTCTTCTTGTCTCCTAATGAGGGAAGTATAGTTGGTATACCGACCCTGGAACTTTTTATCTTTCTGATTGTTTCTACGGTTGCTCTCGTCACTCTCCGGATGATCACCCTTCTGGTACCTTGTATAGCCATCGTTTGTTTTAGCGTTCTCCCCGGGGCGACCTCCATATACATAACTACCCCTTTGAGCTAGCTCCTCCTCTTCAGCCAGCGCATAACTGTCTGCCGCATATATCAGGTCGGCGTATGTTTCTAGGCACTTTCTCCTCAAATCAAAAGAAAGTCGACCCTTCTGTAGATTATTGGTGAATACGGCCACTACAGCCTCATCATTGGGGTTATGGATCCCTGACACTTCCTGAGAGAACCTTTTCAGGTAATCTTTTAGTGACTCGTTCTTTCCCTGCTTGAGGGTGGCGAGGTGAGCTATTAACTTCCTCCTTTGTATGTTCCCCAAGAATTGTAGTTAAAAAGCTTGCGCTAACTCTCGAAAATTCTTGATTGTTCCCTAAGGGAACCTTCCAAACGACTTAGACCCTAAGTCCCTAAGCGTTTGTGGGAACGTCAAGCACAACAATGGGTCATTGTAAGCGTATTGTGCCATTGCACTCCGAAAATGTCTCATGTATTCTTTTGGATCCGTGTTTGCTATAAATTGCTCGACTTGAGGCATTCTGAATCTTTCCGAGAACTGGGTTCGGAGAATGTTGTTAACGAATGGGCTTTCAGAGTCATCATCCAGTAAATCTTCAAGCCCCTAGTGACGTTCTAATGCTTCCACCTTATGTGTTAATTTTTGAATCAAGATATCTCACCTATCTCCTGGCTCACTATCCATTCCTGATCGCTGATGATCAGCATGACCATATTGGAATCTTAGCGGGGACATGCCTTTTCGGCGTGTTCTACAAGGTGGTTGATCGTTGTCATCTGACGAGCTAGATCGATCCCACCTCTGAACACCTCTATGGATTTCATCTGACTCCAAGTCCGCTTGATGCCGATCCTGCCTCCCCAGCCCGATAATTCCTTCATCTCCTATTTGAGGTCGCTCTCTCTTTCCCTGGTGGCCCGCTCATTCTCTGCTAGACTTACGGGTGCACCTGGAGTCATGTCCATTATTTCAGAACATACCTTAGGGTCTCGGGCCACCATAGGTGTGAACAATTGATATGGCGATGCCAGATTTGCAGTTGTTGTTATATTGATTCCCTGTCTAGCGGCGTCTTCAATGACTCTCCGCAGGGACTCTTGGACATGCTGGAATGTATCTGGGGAAATTATTTGGGGAATGTTTGTGGAGGTTATTGCAGCTTGACCAGTTGAAGTTGGGTTACTGAGGGTAGATTTCCTCTGACAGTGTTGGCGTTTATCGGCTCAGAATCGTTATCAGTACGTAGGGTGTCATCATTATTTAGAGACTGGCTTCCATCCCTGTGGTTTGCCATGCTGCTGCTTCACGAGTTTTTTTTACTTGCTAAACTATCTCGGTGTTTCGTCTTTTTATGTTGATTCCTAGGAATTGAATTCTATCCCCCTTCTTCTAGCTCTAGTTGTTGATGGTGATTTTTGAATCGTATAGGATTGATCACGCGCCTAACAGGTTTTTGTAGATTGTTAAAGATGTTATGAGAAAATAGAAAAGTGAGTAGAGAAAATGCACACATAAGTTTACGTGGTAAAACCCTAAGGTGGGAAAACATCCACGGTCGCCGGTGGCGGCGAGAAGAAATTCACTATCGTATAATGATTACACACTCAATCTCTCCTTCTTTGGCGTATCTCTCTCTTGTATATTTTCTATGTGATGCTTTCTATATATCATCCTGTTTCTCTATGTCATTGTGTGTGTATATGTTCTACGAATGGTTATGTATCTCTCTTTTGCATTGAGATTATGGAGCTATTTATATGTGCATAGAACCCTAATCCTTGTTACAAATAAGGAAAGGTGATAGTGTTTAATTAGAACTGGTTACTTGTGGAAGTCGCCTTTGTCTTCTTTCTTGTTTTGGAGTTTATCTTTCTGGAAGTTTTGAGTTCTTTCCTGAATGGAATTCTCTGATATTGGAGTGGAAATATAGATATTTTCTTATTGGAGTGCAACTCTAGATTCCTTGCTTAAGTAAGACAACTCTTCTTCATATTTGAGTCGTAGTTGCCTTTAATATCTCCCACGCGTTGTTCAACTGATCAACTGTCTGATCCCGATCAGACTTCTTTATCCCGATCTGATGGTCCCGATCAAATCCTCTTTACCCGATCGGCTAGTTTCCCCGACCAGGTTATTTATGCCCGATCGATTAACTTTCCCTACCATCTTAAGTAATCCTGACTTGGCCTTGAGATCATCTATTAATTGCCTTTAGTTGATCTTTCATGATTCTTGTGACGTGGCATATCTAATCATGTCAACTTGTCATTCTATCAAAAAATCTCTATAACAAGAACTATTACAATATGACTATCGGGACCTACTGAAATCAAACAACATATGTGCCCCTCGATATCTAGGCTCATAATGGGAGATAAGTACTTCTCATAACCTGGGAAGAAAGCTCCCGGTTTGAACCCCTCACCACATATATGGAAGGGAGGTACACTACCAGCTCCATTAAAAGATAATGTGCAATTAATTTTTTTTAAAAAAACTTATATTGTCATATCAAATAATCTATCGTACATAGAATACAAAAAAAATTCTTTATATTTTTTAATTTAATAGATAAATGTAAGATTTGAATTTCCATCACAAAAGAGAAGGATAAATATATAACAACTTTTCTAGAAAGTGGTTTACATAGAATATAAAGACTTTTTTTACTTTTTATTTTAATTTGATAGAGAAATGTAAGATTTGAATCCCTATCACAAAAGAAAAGGATAAATATACAACAACTTTTCTAGAAAATGGTTTTGCATTTTAGATTCTTATTACAATATTTATAATATATATATATATATATATATATAATTTGTCATAATTTTTTAATTAATCTATAGTAATTAATATTAAAAAAGTGAAACAAATTTAATTATGTCTCTTAGGAAAAAGTAAAAAAAAAAAAATCCGTTATATCATTATCAAAAACAAATATCATTATTGTTTTAATAATTCCCCAAGTCTATAAATGCCTTTTTTTTTTCAAAAAAAATATCAAACTTTTAGAGATGAATAATTTTCGTCCCAATAGACATCCTATTAGGACGAATAATTTGTTTTGTCCCAATACACATTCTATTGGGACAAATTATTTTATCCCCTAAAATTCTTGATATTTTTGCACTTTTTAGGGACAATTTTTTTTCCGTCCCAATAGGCATTTTATTGGGACAAATATTTTCGTTCATAAAAGTCTCGCCGGGTTTGTCCTTTTTAAAGACGGATAATTTGTTTTGTCTCAATAGACATTCTGTTGAGACGAATTTTTTCGTCCCTATAGGTTTCTTCAGGTTTGAAATTTTTAGGGACGAATTTATTTTTACGTCCCAATAGATGTTCTATTGGAAACCTATTTTTCTTATAGTGAGACCACCACCTACGGTAAATGCAAGCATATCTCAAAACATGAAAAATGTGTCTTAGGTAGCATATGAAAGGAGGTTGACGCAATAATATATCAATCACACTTACCCTATCGAAATTGTGAATTCAAGTCGAATATTCGTCCAAAAATCCGAATTAATTATATCACTTGATAAAAAAAAAAATTTAATAGGAAGAGATTTTGCTTGTCAATAATTTCTTTTTTTTAAAAAAAAAAGCTAAATTTTATTCGTTGTCAAGCCGGAAACGCAAACAAGGAAGAGCCGAGGCAACAAGGACGCCCAGGCCAGCACCACACAGACCAGAAGGAGAAAATAAGCCAACAAGCGACACCACCCAAGCAACAAACATGGGAAAAGAAAAACAGAGAACATGGGACAGCAAGCAAGCAAACCGCAAATATATACAGAGGAGATCGAAAACACAAAGACCAAGCCAGCACTCAAAGTGCACCCCATTGAAGGATTTTCCCACTCAAGCTAGTCCCTTGTTTCGCCAACCTATCAGAAAAGGGGCTCCTTGAGTCACGAGCAATTGTCAGCGTCGACAGTGAGTGCATGCAGCTGCACGAATGTCATAGATCGTATTTACATGAATCTAGCTCCCAAAAGGCACCCTTATTCACCAAAGAGAAAGTTGCATGTCAATAATATGTTAATATGACCAAGAGGCATTTCCCTCGGTGTTGAAGATTTCAAAATGAAACTCTACCATATGGATCAAAAATAGTATTGTAAATATAATCTCACATTTACCTATTAAAACTATAAAACCAAATATAGGAAGACCCTTTCCCAGTTACCCATTGTTGGAAGACGCTCAAGTGGTTCTAATATTATCAAGTAATTTTTGAATTTAAATTATTAGATATAGTGATAGCTATGTTAAATTCAAACCGATTAGATAAAGGGTTAAATGGATAAATAGGATACCAAAATTTAAATATCATTTAAATTTGAATATCAGAATTCGTCTAAATAGGAGTATGAACCCTATAAATAGAGAGTGTGCTATTGATTTATTAATTTCTATCTGCATTTATTAGAGCTTACAAAGAGTGATATGCAAATAAATTGTGATTTTTTTTTAGTTTTGCTTTTGCTAGTCTTTTCCGATGGACAAAGGAACTATTCGGATTCTAATATGTTATAGTTCCTAATATGTTATCGTTCTCCAACTAGTGATCAACCAGTTTATGATCCTGCTTCCGCCGCACAAGTCGGATTTCCGACGGTAAAATGTATTGATCCGAGTGCTCTACAATTCTTTGATTATATATTTATTATTAATCATAATAATCAACACTCAAGAACGAGAGTTGTATTTAAGACCGTACTTATAGAGTTCAATCTAGTTCCGATAGATTCTTAACCTATAACGATGTTATCATCATCGTTTAAAAAAGAAAACGGTGTTAATATGCAATAATATAACTAGTAGTACAGGATAGTGACCTATGCATGCGTGTATTAATCTTATGGACGATGAATATTAAATTTTAAAATTTTAAAATTCTTGAGGGAGTCACTACTGTCTGTAAAAGAAATGTACTTTTTGTTTTATTCACTTATCCTGGAGAAGAAATGTTTGGTAATTGTACACCAATGTTTAAAACGTGTACATGTAGTATCATGTTTGGTGTAAAATTATTAATAATGGAGATAGTAAAAAAAAAACAATAATATATATTTATTTTTTTGAAGTTTTACAATAATTTAGAGATTTATATGAATGATGGAAAGGCTCAAATCCATAACCTCTTAGTACGTGTGCAAGAGGTTTCACCATCGGTTAACCTCATCCGGTCAAAAACAATAAAGTTGATATTCACATAAACAACTTGTTAATGAATGGTTGGTTGAAGTTTTCAATGTTTTCGCCAGCTTCGGCTGGACACTGGAAATTGTTATATCTCGGATTGCTCATGAAAACGATTCACGTTCTGTTCTTCACATATAGTGATTAGCTAAGGACAAAACATTGATGATGAAGTTGGTGGCAAATATTATCGAAGATATTTTAAATATTTCAATAGTTAATAAATATTATTTTATTTTATTTATTATCTATTTAGTGTTAGATAGGTTTTTAATGTTGTAGGATTCTAGTATTTTTAATTTATATTATTATATCAATTATTTCTTTTATAGAGAAATTGATAATTTTATTGTTTTACTAATTATTTTAGATTTCTTTTAGGTTTTTTTTTATTTATTTAAAGAAGATGCACCCTAATATGCACCCTAATAGGAATTTTAGTTTTTGATGATTAATAAAATTTTAGAGAGATTCTATCTTTTTATCCATTTTCGGTACTTATCTTTTTGGTATCCTTGTACTGATCAACAAATTAATAGTATGGCTCGTTTCTAGTATTCGTGTGCAAATCAACTGATCCGAATCGGTTATCCTATCTTTCATCCATTATTGTTTTGTGTGAATTTTCTTACTACATCATCTAGTAAAAGTATCTCCAACAAAGCTCTCTATATCCTCTCTCTCTCTTGTGTATTAGAGTGAAGTTTGAAGAGAAAAACGATGTCGTTTTAAATTTTTATTTTTTTTAAAAAAGGGGGCTAGACGGACTCTGCCTAGCCGATTAAACTGCGATTTGGTCGATTAATTAGTCACCAACTACTAAGGTCGATTTTAGTCATTTCACTACAGTTAGCTGCCGACTAGAGAAATCCAGTCGATTAATCAGTCTAGACAGCCGTTTTTTTGAACACTGTTATTTACAGATTTTGAAGTTGCTCTGAACGAGAATCTTATCACCATGTGTACAAAGCTAGATTTCATTAACTTGATAATTTAGAAAATAATGTTAGACTCGTAAGTTGTAAGCTGTACATATCAGGTAAATCATAATATTAACTTTCACAATTAATTTTGACCGATCTATTATTATTTATTACTCTAATGTAAAAGAACTTAATTTAAACAAGGAGATAAAAACTATGATATACAGGATCATGGGAGATTGGAAGAAAAACATGACATTTTACAAAAAATGTGAAACTCAATAATCAAATAATTTGTCATAATGAAGATGTGAGGCAGAAAAGGAAAAAGTGTCTACTAAAGATGTGGGCACGGATCCGTCGAGAAGAACATAAACGGAGGCAATGGTCCAGGGTCAAGTGGTTAAAGGAAGGGGATCGCAATACCAGGTACTTTCATATCATATCTAACCTGAGAAGGAAAAAGAACTATATAGGCGCAATTTATATTAGGAATAGGTTGCTTCAGGGACCGACTGAAGTAAAAGAAGGTGTTTTTGGATTTTTTTAAAATCATTTTCAGCTGGTTACTAATTTTAATCTTAGTTTCCCTGGGCTCGAAGTTAAGAAATTGTCGGATTCGGAGAGTGCAACTTTGGAAGATATATTTTCGGTAGAAGAGGTGCGGGGGAGGCCTTAAACAATTGTGACAGGAATAAAGCTCTAGGGCCGGACAGTTTAAATCTAAATTTTATTAGATCAAACTGGGAGGTAGTTAAGAATGATTTCATGGGATTCTTGGAGGAATTTCACAAGGACGGTTTGGTGGTAAAACATGTGAATAGAACTTTTATTGCTTTAGTACCTAAGAAAGCTAACCCTGTGCATTTAAATGACTATCAACCTATTAGTTTGGTGGGAGCTGCCTTAAAATTTTAGCAAAAGTTCTCGCGAATAGGTTAAAAAAGGTAATGGACAAGATCATTAGTCCGTTTCAGATGGCTTTTGTGAGTGACAAGCAAATTGTTGACAATTTCGTGATAGCCGATGAGGTGATACGTTCTTGGAAGAAATCAGAATCGGGTGGTATTCTTTTGAAGTTGGATTTCGAGAAGGCATACAACAGTGTTAGCCATGATTTCTTGTATAAGGTGCTCAATTTGATGGGTTTCAGGGTCAGGTGGATTGATTGGATTAAGAGTTGTGTTTCCTCTCCTTTATTGTCAGTATTAATTAATGGGAGCCCATCGAAAGATTTTTCAATGGACAGAGGACTAAGGCAGGGAGATCCGTTATCCCCATTTTTGTTCAACTTGGCAGTAGAGGTGCTTAGCCGCATGTTTGAAAAAGCCAGGTTACAGGGTTGGATCAGGGGTATAGGCTTTCAGAATGATCAGTTGCATCTAACACATCTTCAATTCGCGGATGATATTCTTTTATTTATTGAGTCATGTATGGAGTCCCTTTTAAATGTCAAATGGATATTAAGGTGCTTTGAGTTGGTGTCTGGACTAAAGATCAATTTTCATAAGTCGTCTCTCATGAAAATTGGTAAGAAATCTGCAAGTGATGATTTATGGGCAATTGCTTTTAGGTGTAAATCGTTCTCCTTGCCTATGACGTATCTTGGATTGTCGCTTGGTGGGAATTCAGCTAGGGAAGCATTGTGGCGCCCGATAATCAAGAAGGTTGAAGACATATTGGCCCTTTGGAAAAAGAGTTTTGTGTCTAAAGTAGGTAGGCTTGTTCTAATAAAGGCGGTCTTATCTAGCCTACCAATATACTACATGTCGATTTTTTGTATTCCGACAAGGGTGGCTAATAGAATTGAAAAGTTACAAAGGGCCTTTTTCTGGAATGATGGGGTTCAGAAGAAGAAAGTTCATGCAGTGGATGGGTCTCGATTTGCAAAAATAAAATGCTTAGAGGTCTAGACATAGGTCGAATTAAGGATAAGGGTGTTAGCTTGTTGGCAAAATGGATATGGCGATTTGGCTATGAACACTCTTCCTTGTGGAAGAGGATTTTATGCGTAAAATACGGGGTAAAAAATGACACCATTATGTGGGATTTTTTTCACGTAAAGTCAGGTTCCTTGTTTGTTAATACAGTGAATAAGTTTTATGATCAAAATTGCGATGCAGCAGTAATTATTACGAAAGGCTTTAGGGTGGTCGTTGGTTCTGGAGAGAGGGTGAGATTTTGGAAGGATTTGGGTTGGGACTCAAGTTTCTTATCGTATGCTTTTCCAAGAATATTCGCCCTTGCTTTCAATAAAGATGGTTTGGTTAGAGAGTATGGGTATTGGGAGGGTGCTAGCTGGGTGTGGGATGTAAGGCTGAGAAAACAGCCATTCAACTGGGAAGTATCTCAATGGAATTGTTTTATGATGGCCTTACACAACATTCCTATTCGAAGAGATATTTCGGATGCTCTGGCATGGAACTATTGTCCAGATGGTCATTTTTCAGTTAAATCATTTCGGAGGTGTTTGGAGGAGAAGGAAGGATCGGCTCAGGCAGGCGATTGTTCTATTTTATGGCTTGGGTTTGTACCTCCAAAAGTTGACATTTTTTTTATGGCAGCTTCTCAGAGGTCGGGTTCTCGTCAGAGAAGTTTTGAGAAGTTTTGGTATGTCTTTCTTTCCTTGAACCAAGTGCCCTTTATGTGGGAGGGAGTCATAATCTATTAATCACATTTTCCTTCAGTGTGTTTGGTCTTGGAAGTTGTGGTCAGAGGCTATGGGCTGGTGGGGGATTAGTTCATGCAGCAACTTTGAGTTTGTTAGTTTGATGGATGGCTGGCCAAGTTTGTGTGGCTATAAGGAAAGTAAAAGGGCGTGGTTTGTGTTGTTTTTCGCAGTATGTTGGACTATTTTGGGAGAACCGAAATGCAATGGTTTTTGGTTGTAAGGAAGCTATTTTCTCCGTAGTTGTTGATATATTTAAATTTAGAGTGGCTTGGTGGTTTAAAACTAGTGGAGCAGGCTCCAATGAGGATTTAACTATCCTCCTTCTTGATATTGAAAGAAGATGCGTTGATATGCCCAAATTTGTGGTTAAGGCACATAGGCCATGGTCTCCTCCTAAAGATCATGATCTCATCTTCAACGTGGACGGATCTTCGAGGGGTAATCCAGGTTTGGCTGGTATTGGCGGAGTGTTACGAGATGTAAACAGTAAAATTTTATGTCTTTTCTCTTCGTGTGTGGGGTTAGAGGATTCAAACTTGGTAGAAGTCCTTGGCGTTCATCGAGCTTGTGTTTTGATCTGGTCTAAAATGTATTTAGTGGATCGCAATATTACTATCTTAAGTGATTCCATATCCGTGGTCTATTGGATTAACAGCGACGGTTTTGGTCACCTCAATTACGTTAATGTGTTGCATGATATCAAATAGTTTTTGTCTTCGTCCATCAAAGGTTTAGTCAAATTCACAGATAGAAGTAGTAACTCCTTGGTTGATGCTTTGGCAAAAGATGGATCAGGTTTATTGTAGGAAAGGCTCGAATGGGGCATCTGAGTTCTTCGTTAAATTTCAGTTGTGTTGTGGGTCTCTCTTCCCTTCTGTCCTATTTCTCTAAGGAAGTCATAGCTTAGCATGTTCTTGGTTTTTGGTAAGTGTAACTGGTTCTAAATTGTGAGTTTGTGTCCTTTTAGTCTTTACCATTGTAGTGGCGTGATTTTTGCCTTGAAGGCTTCACGATTTCCCTGTTCTCTGTTGCTTTGTTTTGCTTGGGTATGGCCTCTTCATTCCAAGTAATTTCTTTTTGTCTTGGGCTTTGTTATCAATAATATATTTTGCAGTTTAAAAAAAAAAAATTGTCATATTCAATATAAGTCTTAGAGTAGCGAAGACACTTACATGAAACCCATGATCTAAAATAATTCTGGGTGTAAAGGTAAAGGAAGCTTAAAACCCATTATCTAAAATAAGTCAGTGCGTAAAGGTGAAGGAAGCTTAAAACTGACAATATTTTTTGTAGTGAACTTGGGTTTTATTGATACTACCTTTCAATAAAAGACCTGTAAGAGGATATCAAATTTTAATTAAGTGGTTGAGTATTTTGCTTATAAAAACAAGTGTGTGGTGTGTTGTGAGATATTAGTAGTATTTGATATCATTAGATTTTGATATAAGGATTTGGATCTTTTCCCTACCTCATCTTGTTCTTGATATCACTAAATCTTATAACACATCAACATTGCAATGAACGTATGGTTAAGATATGATTGGTTTCCACAACCACTTTATCAACAATTAACCACATATTGATGAGGTAAGGAGAGGATCTAAATCCTTGATATAAACTTTAATTCAGTTTATATATACAGTAATGTTCAAGTCAGTTCGCATTGATATAACTTCATCAGTGTGTTAGATGTGGATCATTAGATTTACATACTTTGACTCAAAATGTATTCACTTACGAAGCTTCTCCACAATCAGTGGTCCACATGCAACGTATAGATAAAGCACACACCCTTTCTATGACGAGTGTCTGGCCTGAATCATGAGAAGTAATACATATATATATTCAATATTCTCATTATTTATACTTTCAATATAATATTCATTCCTTTGTATATCTTTGAAACATAGCTGATTTATTCTGGCTCTGCTTGAATATAATGCATCATTGATATATAATTTAGTATTGTTTGGTAAAATTATTCTGGCTCATCCAGAACCTTCTATTAGACCCGTTGGACCTGACACAGTATAAACATTTGCTTTGAGAAAAACCAAATTAAAAAAAAAAAATTAACTCCAGAATTGTATGAGTCGTTACACTTTCGGCAAGACATATTTTTCCCTCTCGAAATTTTATAGACATTATTTGTAATGCCATTATATATATATTATAAACATCACTATCATAGACCCCACGATTTAATATATAATTTTGCTTTTATCGGTATGAGGCCATGTTTCAACTGTCTCTCTCTTTATTCATTTCTCGCTCCTTGATGTAGGGCAATTAGCTTTGGAGTTTGAAGAAGAGTTGGGTAGAAAATTGGCAAAGAGAGAAATAGGCATGGCTAAAAGAGTTGGTTCGAAGAAACATGTATAACTTTTAGCTCGGTTGTCTGTTTGCCTATTATAATATGTTTTCGGAGAGGGATTTTAGTGATCTACGCTGTACCAACCCGGGATATCCGGTTAAGGTCGTTTGCATCATTAAAATAACTGATTAAGGCAGTCGGGCATTTGAAGTTTTTTTTTTCGTTTTTAGCTTTTATTTGTTTAGTGAATGTTCAGTTTGGTCTTTTTATTTAAGTTAGGGTTTCCATAGACTATTTAAGTCTCTTGTTCTTTGTATTGAGTAGGATAATAAAAGTTTAGTTGAATTTCGATATCTTTTCTAATGGATTCCGGTTTGTGTGTTCTCAGGGCTTAAGTTGATAATCTCTTTTACTTCCGTTCTGAGTCAATCCATCATTTTCTTTCTCGACATTGCTTCTTCAATAGCATCAATCTTGTATGAAATGGATAAAATATTGTGTCCAATTTCATTATATGTGATATTAGAATTTAAATCCCTTTTATGATACTTACAACATCCCGCTGGAACGTCTAGATCCTTTTTCTCAAATGAATGACATAAATATATCACTTCATAACTATGAGAAAAAATAAAATCACAAATCAAATTGATTTTTCGAACTTCCGGTTCGACCATGAACTGTAAGTTCATATATAAAATTCAAAAAACTTCAGATTCTGAATGGATTTGAAAATCCATATTCCAAATAATAAAGTATGTCATTCATGTATATAACACTGAATCTAGAACTCCAGATTCTAATCGGTTTGCAAAACCATGCCAACCATAAATATCATAATAATAAATCTAGAAACATCAAGTTTTGGTTAATCGATCAGCCCGACACTACAAAAAAATGGTCATCAGCAAGGGCTAAATGCCGTCGAAAAAGATGGATTCCCATCGAAAATACGTTTTATCGACGGGAAACGGCTGTCGAAAAAACGTTCATCGGAAATAAACTTTATCGACGGGTCGTCGAAAATACCACTTTTTTCGACGGTAATGGCCGTCGATAATAGTAATAAAAAATAGTCAAAATTAGTTGAATTTTGATACTTCAGCTCCTCCGAGTACACCCCACATCACCCTGATCCATTGTTAAATTCCAAATAACTCATGCAACTTCCATAGTTTGAACCATGGACCTTGAAGATGGTAAGTGATGCTTTTACCATTTTACTATAACTTGATATATATATATACATACATACATACATACATATATATATATATATATATATATATATATACATATATATATATACATACATACATATAAACTATTGATATATTTTACACATGATCCAACTGAATTTATATACATACATACATATAAACTATTGATATATTTTACACATGATCCAACTGAATTTATATTTTGTATACTTTTTAATATGTTATGATACTGTGTTTCAAATTAAATATTTTATTAAAATATTCTTTTATCTTATAGAAAAATATGACTTGGTTTTACCATTTTGCTACAGCTAAATATTTTAATAGGTAATGCATTTTATATATGTACTTTTTTTATAATCAATATTTTAGTGAAAAATTAATAATTTTTATTAATTTTACAAAAGATGTATAATTATTCTGTAAAATATACAAATAGATATTAAAAAAAGGTTTTTTTAGAGCATTCTTTTTTTATATTTTTTAATATAGTCAAGTTTAGTAGACATAATTAAAAATAACCAAATGTTCTTATAATTACTAATAATTTTGATATATTTCATACTTGATTAATTTAGCCCAATGTGTCATTGTGTTTTTTTATAAATTAATTGTATTTCAAAATTGAACTAAAGTATTTGGTGAAAAAAATTCATAGAGTGATTTCGCTAAATAAATTTAATGACAAAAAAATTAGTAACTATTTTGATGTATTTAAAATATTGACTTATAAGTCATTTTTTAACGTAGTTTATAAGTTATCACATACATAAATATATTCCATTATAATTTATTAATTTATATTATAAAATTTAACTAATTATATTTTTCATGACAATACCGTAACAAATAATAATAAAAATAATATCAAATTATTCGACTATTTCTGATGGCCATTGGGCCATCGGAATTTTGATATTAATTTGTTCATCATTTTCGACGGTATTTATGTCGTCGGCAATGTATGTCATTTCCGACGGCACACGACACATTTATTGCCGTCGGAAATGTGGGTCATTTTCGACGGTATATATAGCGCCATCGAAAATGTTCGTCATTTTCGACGGTATAATCGACGGTATATACAGTGTCTTCGAAAATGTGGATAATTTTCGACAGTCAAAATAGTGTCGTCGAAAATGTGGGTCATTTTCGACGGTTTTTTGACTATTTTCGACAACCTTTTGCCGTCGAAAATGTGGTATTAATTTTTTCAATATTTTCGACGGTGTTGAAAGCCTGTTGAAAAAATTTGAATCACCGACGTTAATTATAGCCGGCGACAATACTTGATCGCTAATGTTTTTTTGTAATGCGATCTCATATTTTATGTATAAGTAAATAAATATGAATATTTAAAGAACATAATAAATAAATCCATAACTATATATATGTTCTATAGATACAGCCGTAGTCAGTCTTATATATTGTGTATAAATAAATACAAATATTTTAAAAAAACACAATAATTAAATTCAGAACTATATATATATGTTATGTCGATGCAGCCGTAGTCAATCTCTGTCGACACAGTTGTAGTCAGTCTCTGTCGACACAGCTATAGTTAGTCTTATATATTACGTGTAAATAAATACATAAAAGACATAATAAATAAATCCAAAACTATAATAGATTATGTCGTTGCAACCGTAACCAGTCCCTATTGATACAGCCGCAACCAGTCCCTGTTGATACAGTCACAGTCAATCTTATATATTACGTATAATTAAATACAGATATTTAAAAAGAATAATAAATAAATCTAGAACTGTAGGTTCTGGTGACAGTAAAAATCAATCTTATATATTTCCTATAGATATATAAACACGAATACTGAAAAATAAGTAAATCACATTTCTAGAGATCCTTTTTTTTATTATTATTATTATTTTTAAGGTTACAACTGTTGGGACGTTGGCGAGATATGACTTTACTAACACAGTCCAGACTACTACTCACACAATAGAGGAGACAGAACCAATACTTGAGATTAATGGTCAATGAGGGACAAGTAATTTATATATACATACACCACATACGTTGAACCGTGGTGGTAAAGACTTTTAAGGGAGAGTCCAACCACATTAACAAGATACACAAATATCGACCTGTAAGTAAATCAATTATTTGAAGATACTTTTTACTATACATACGACCGTGATAATAACTTGTTATAAAACCAAAGATAAATACATTAGAAAAGAATATATAATAGCATCACGGGTGGAGTAAATCTATGGGTTCAAGTGGTCCGGTTATTAATAATAAAGTTGATACACAACACGTTTTATTAATGGATGATTTTAATTTTTCAATATCTTTATCAGCTTTATCTAGAATGGATAATAGTGGATAAGGATATAGATATTGCGAACAGAAGATATTATTATAAAATCCTTTTGTTTGAAATACTTTTTTTAGTTAAAAATAAATAAATAAAGGGGTTTATTATTTTTATCTAGTATTTATATTTTAATTGTTTTTATCCGATAATTGATTGTAAATATTTAATTACTCCTTATTATTTTTTTTATCTCTTCTCTCCCATTTGGTATGAATTCAGAATCAGTTTTTTTCATTCTCTCTCCTCCTGCTCTCTCTCTCTCTTTCTCTCACGTCTCTATTTTCTCTTTACCACAATTTTCTTTTTGTAACCAGATCTCCTCTCTCACGCTTATCTTTTCTTTAATCCAAGCATTTTTTTGTTTCACTTCTCTCTCATTTGATTTGCAGATCTAAGTTATGAAGACCCAATTCGGTTTTGAGTGTAAGTTGTTGATTTTAAGGGTGGTTCTTGGTTGTGGTTGTGTTTATGTTTAAGTTTGAGTATTGTTTGTTTAAAAAAAATCCAGATTTCGTTTTGTTTAAAACTTTTTCCAGATTTTAAAAAATTTCAAATTTTTTGGATTTAAAAAATTTACAGATTATAATTTTGTTTTCTGATTATGTTTGTTAATTTTTTTTTTCTAGATTTTATTTTATTTAAAGAAAAATTATATGTTTTTTTTATTTTAAAATTTTTTCAGATTATGTTTGTTAATTTTTTTCTATATATGATTTTGTTAAAGAAAAAATCCAGATTTTTTATTTTGAAAAGTTTTCCATATTATGTTTGTTTATTATTTTTCGAGATTATGTTTTTTTTAAAAAAAAAAAGATTTTGTTCCATTGAAACATAAATTCTTTGTTAAAGAAATAACATTTACTATAGATCCATTGTTTCAAAGTTTTTTTTTATTATTTTTTATACGAGAAAATCTGGAAAATTTTTAAATCTATTCAAATCTGGAAATTTTTTCAGATTTCTTTAACAATAATATCATTGAAAATAAATCAAAAATACTCCATAACCTTGATTATGATCTGCTAAACACTAATTTACGTAATCTCAAACAAAATATTTTACTTAACGAAAATTACACAATTATCGTATTTAAAAATTTTGAGAATTGCAACTGCTTTGAGCCTTTGATCATCTCATGCAATCTCGCTCCTCTGCTGGCTGCATATGCAGCTTTGGTTTTTTGTGCCTGGAATCAGATGCGGATTCATCTGAGAGGACATTGCTTCTTCCTTCTCTCTAACCTGTTTTGTTGGTATTGGGTTTGTAAAGCCTGAAATAAATCGGTAAAAAAGAAAAGGGGGAACAGTTTTGCAAGATAGACCGGACTCCGGAGTGAGTGAGAAAACTAGTAAAATGAGAGAGAAATGAAGATAAGATTTCAAGACGAAAATTAAAAGGGTAATTTTACCGAAGTCAATATTTTTAACGAGATGTCAGTAATTTAAATATACTTAACATATTAATAACTAGAGTCTTTCTTTTTTCTTCAAAATATATCACTTATTAAAAACTCAACTTTAACTATAAATAAAATAATATGAATTTACCTTTATTAATAAATAATACAAACCTAAAATGTCAATTTTGATCTTGAAAGGTTTTGTTATTACATTTTTATTTTTTAAAAAAATCAAAATTTTTAAAGATTTTAACATTAAAATGATTATTTCAAAAATAAATAATATTTAACTTTCAAAAGTAAATAAATCATATTTAAATGGCTTATAAAATTAAATTAACACAATTTGTTTTGAAAGATATACAAAATTTATTAAGATCTAAAAAAACAAAAATTTATGGATAATATAAAAAAATATTCAAATAACAAAAAAAAACAATTAATGGATAATAGTAAAATATTTTAAAAACAGTTTTACTTAAAAAAAAAAGAGAGGAAAAAAATGATATATAATAGACAAATATTAAAAAAACAGTTTAAAGAACAAATTTCAAAAAAAAAAAAAACAGACAACGATGGAGATTGTCTACATCTCCACTCGCTCTCCATGGCCATCAATTTTTCACAGGAAAAATTCTCTCTAGAACGAGGATCTCCTCCCTCGAAATGATCACATCTGGTTCCTAATTTTTTCTATTAATTTTAACATCAAATACTAACACAAACGAAATTCAAATCCAGTCAACATACCCAAACTTCGACGGTCAACAATTCAAGATTTTTATAGAGAATGAAATAGAGATAACTAAGCAAGAAGGGAGAGAGAGAACATTATTTATTTTATTTATTTTTGCTTAAACTAACTAATTAAAACATACAACTGTCAGATGTAAAATCCACTAAAGATTTCTAAGCAAATTTGGGATGGACGGCGTTTATGGTTTTACATTAAGAGAGAGAGAGAGAGAGAGGTGTTGTTGGAGTAACCGAAGAGATGAAGAAAAAAAAATATCTCTCTTTTAAATTATTATTATCTAATAATATATAAGATGATACTGAATAGGTAGCTGACTTCTACATGGTTTTGAGGGACCATCCTAAATTCAAGGCTAAGTGACTTCACGTGATGCGAATCGTCGAGGTCTTTTCAAGTCACGGCCTTTGGCGGTGAGACACGTCGTTTTTCGACCAAATTCCATCGTTTGGGCCTCGAAATTACAGTTTTTCCATTTTAGGAAACTTTCCTTTTTAGTTATAAGTTGACTTTGATAAGTCAGAATCGTCTACCGTCAATTCTGGCTTGTTAATTGTTGTTAGTATATTTTATTTTCGCAACTTTCGTGATTTCGCTATTTTTGACAACTTTTGCTATTTTTGGCAGTTTTTGCTATGTAATCTCGTTTCTTGTCCAACAAGGTTTCGAGTCAGGGTTTAGTCTCTTTAAATAGCCTTGTAAGCCGAAAGGCTTAACAAATTTTGATTGAATAAAAATTTCAGAGTATTCTCTTTATTTTCTGGTTTTATAAAATATAGACTTCGGTCTATTTTCTTTTATGTTTCCATTGCGTCAATTGGCATCATAGCACGAATTTACCGATCTCAATGTCAACTAATGGAGCAGGAGACAGAAACCCTACTAACGGTGATCATGGGGTGAATGCCTTGTGGGTGGCGGTGGAGGAACAACGACAACATATGAGGGAGATTCGCGAACTGCTTGTCAGGATGAACCTCAACGCTAACAGCAGGCAGCCGCAACCGGATAACAGAGCGTGTGCTGAGGGATTTGCCTGAGGCCAACCTGTTAACAAAGGATGTCCTCCTTGTCATCAATCTGATAGCGAGGATGATTCTGAAGATGAAAGAGACGGAAGGTATGGTACAGTGAGACTAACCAGAGAGCATGACGATTACCGGTTGAAGGCAAATCTTCCAAGCTTTAATGGGAATCTACGTATAGAGGATTTTCTTAACTGGATCACAGAAGTAGAGCGATTCTTTGAGTTGATGGAGATTTCAGAAGAGAAGATGGTAAGGTTTATCGCCTTCAGATTGAGTGCAGAAGAACCGTCAACGATAAGGGAAGACGCTTATGAGGACCTGGCGTAGAATAAAGCAGCTTATGATGGGTATGTTTCTACAACCATATTATGAGCAATATCTGTTCCAGTTGATTCAAAATTATTCAGGGGACCAAGTCGGTGTTTGATTACACGGTAGAATTTTCTAGGCTCTCGGAGAGGAATAATTTGAGTGAAACAAAGAGGTAGATCATAGCCAGATATCTCAACGGGTTGAAGACGTCACTTCGAGAAAAGATCAGATTGCAAATGTTATGGACTGTGGATAAAGCTCATAAATGGAATTAAATGCCGAGTTGCTGGAACGTAGAAGTGGAAGCCCTGGATTTTAGAGGAACATTCCCAAATCATCGTTCCCTAACAGAGACAAGGGTGTTCAATCATCGGTTTCGTAGAGCCAACTTAAAAGAGTTAGTGGAGAAGAAGATAGCAGTAGCAACCAAACAGCAGCTCCAACCAACAAAAATGTAACTAGAAATCCAAATCCGAACCCAAATCGATATGCTAGACCTACACCGGGGATTTGCTACAGATGTATGAAACCTGGTCATCATTCAAATGCATGTCTCAGTCGTTCTAGGCCAGTGAATTGGGTGGAAGAAGACTAAAAATACCCAGATGCTCTTGAGGATGAAGAAGGAGAAGGTGATTTGTATGACGGAGCAGAATTCGCTGAAGAATATGGAGAGCGGTTAATTGTGTGGTACAACGGGTGTTGTACGGCCAAAACAAGAGGACTCCAGTCAGCGTAATAATATATTTCGTTCTTGATGCACAATCAGTCAGAAAGTCTATGACCTGATCGTGGATAGTGGGAGTTGTGAGAATTTTGTTGCAAGGAGGCTAGTGGAACATCTAAATTTGCCAACCGAGAAACATCCCAATCCGTATATTATTGGCTGGATCAAGAAGGGTCCAACAGTAAAGGTAACTGAGATTTGTCGTGTTCCTATTTCTATTGGTAAAATATATAAGGAGTATGTAGTTTGTGATGTGATTGATATGGATGCTAGCCATGTGTTGTTGGGTCGGCCATGGCAGTACGATGTTGATATTACCTATAGGGGTCGACACAACACTTATTTGTTTACCTAGGGATCACATAAAATTGCTATGGCTTCTTCCAAGCGACAGACGGTGCCTAACAAATCTTCTAAAGTGGAGAAGCAATCCTTCATAGTTGTGACCAGATTCGACACAGAATTCATGACGGATGTTAAGGGTGCACATGAGGTTTATGCTTTGATGGTTAAAACTCTTGTGGTAGAGGGAAAAGAAACACCATTGGTAATTGTTCATGAGAAAATACAACCGCTGCTAGAAGAATTCATAGACATTACTTCTGAAGATTTGCCTAACAATTTAACTCCCTTGAAAGATATTCAGCACCATATAGACCTTATACTTGGGGCGAGTTTACCCAATCTGCCACATTATCAAATGAGTCTAAAGGAGAATAACAATCTGCAAAAGAAAATAGAAGAATTATTGCAGAAGGGTTTCATAAGTGAGAGCATGAGCCCATGTGCAATTCCTGCATTGCTGACACCAAAAAAGAATGGAAGTTGGCATATATGTGTGGACAGATGAGCCATTAACAAGATAACCGTCAAGTACCGATTTCTGATTCCTCGCCTAGATTACATGTTGGATCAGTTAGAGGGCGAAGCTGTTTTCAAAGATTGATCTACATAGTGGGTATCACCAGATTCAGGTCAGGCCGGAGGAAGAATGGAAGACAACGTTCAAAAGCAATGACGGTTTATATGAGTGGATGGTCATGCCATTCGGCATATCAAATGCACCCAGTACTTTCATACGGGTGATGAATCATGTGTTGAGGCCTTTTGTGGGAAAATTCATTATTGTTTATTTTGACGACATTCTTATATATAGTAGGACTAAAGAAGAGCATGTTGATTAGTTGCGAGAGGTGTTAAAGGTTTTGAAGGAGAATCAATTGTGTTAAAGGTTTTGCAGGAGAATCAATTGTTTCTCAATCTCAAGAAGTGCAGTTTTATGACCAACAAGTTGTTTTTTTTTTTATATATATGGTGAGTTTTAAGGGGATTCATATGGATGAGGAGAAGGTCCGAGCTATTCGAGAATGGCTTGTGCCGAAAGCTGTAAGTGAAGTTCAAAGCTTTCATTGTTTAGCCAATTTTTACCATCGATTTATTCAGAATTTTAGTACTGTTATGGCGCCAATAACAGAATGTATGAAGAAAGGTCAGTTCTAGTGAGGAGAAGAGGCAGAGATGAGTTTCGCATTAATCAAGGAGAAATTATGTACTACACCAGTATTGGCTCTGCTTAGTTTTGTGAAGATATTTGAAATGGAGTGCGATGCTAGTGGTGTTGGAATTGACGCTGTGTTGTCCCAAGAAAAACGACAATTTGCTTTCTTTAACGAGAAATCAAGTGAGGCTCGCCAGAAGTGCAGTATTTATGATCATGAGTTCTACGCAGTAGTCCGAGCCTTGAAGTATTGTGAACACTACCTAGTACATAGGGAGTTTGTCTTGTACACCGATCATCAAGTTTTGAAGTTTTTTAACATTCAGAAGAACTTGGACAACATGCATGCCAGGTCGCCCATTTTGCTTCATAAATTTCTTTTTGTTATTAAACATAAGTCAGGGGTTTTGAAACAAGTTGCTGATGCGTTGAGCCGTCGTGCCACCTTGCTCGTGACCCTAGCTCATGAGATTGTTGGGTTTGACTATTTGAAGGAATTGTATGCGGAGGATGAAGACTTCAAGGGAATCTGGTTAACATGTATTGAGAAACAACCTATCAGTGATTTTCATGAGAGTGATAGGTATCTGTTTCGTGGTAATAGTTTGTGTATTCCTAAGACATCTCTACGGGAGAAGTTAATCCATGATTTGCACGGAGGTGGATTGAGTGGACACTTGGGTCGAGACAAAACGGTGACTAGCTTGGAGGAGCGGTATTTTTGGTCGTAACTGAAATGAGATGTTGGAAATTTTGTGCAGAGGTGTTATACTTGTCAAGTGTCAAAAGGTCAGTCACAAAATACTGGTCTTTATATGCCTTTACCCATTCCTAACAATATTTTAGAGGACTTGTCTATGGATTTTGTATTGGGGCTACCCCGTACCCAGTGAGGAGTAGATTCTGTTTTTGTGGTAATTGACAGGTTCTCAAAAATGGCTCACTTAATCCCTTACCGAAAGACCTCTGATTCTTCACACATAGTCCGGCTATTCTTCAAAGAAGTGGTCCGACTGCATGGGGTGCCGCAGTCAATTACTTCTGATCGTGACACAAAATTCCTTAGCCACTTTTAGGTGACCTTGTGGAAAATGTTAAATACTTCTCTGAAACGTAGTACTACTGCACACCCATAAACTAATGGACAACAGAAGTGACGAAAAAGACCTTGGAAAATCTGGTTCATTGCTTTTGCGGGGATAAGTCGAAACAGTAGGATCATGCATTACCTCAGGTTGAGTTTTCCTACAACAGTGTTGTACATAGTGCCACGAGGAGAATCCCATTTTGCTGTGGATTTAATTCATTTACCAAAGGGTCCGGGAGTTAGTGTTGATGCAGAAAACATGGCTAGTCAGGCTCAAGCGGTGCAAGCAGAGATGAGACAGAAAATGGATGAAACCAATGCGAAATACAAGGCAGCTGTAGACAAGCATAGGCGTCACAAGGTGTTTGAGAAAGGCGATTCAGTAATGGTTTCTTGCGCAATGAGAGGTTCCCAGTTGACACATATAACAAATTGAAGCCCAAGAAGTATGGCCCGTACCAGGTTCTGAAGAAGATCAATGATAATGCCTATGTGATCGACCTAACTGAGACCTTGGGGATTTCAAATACTTTCAATGTTGCAGACTTGTTCGAGTATCATACGTAAGAGTCTCTTTATCTTGAGCCTAACTCGAGGTTGAGTTCTTTCCAAGTAGAGGGGACTAATGTAGAACAAGTAGTTGACTCCTACATGACTTTGAGGGACCATCCTAAATTCAAGGCTAACTGACTTCACGTGATGTGAATCGTCGAGATCTTTTTAAGTCACAACCTTTGACTGTGAGGCACGTCGTTTTTTGGCCGAATTCCATCGTTTGAGCCGTGAAATTGCAGTTTTTCCATTTTATGAAACTTTCCTTTTTCGTCATAAGTTGATTTTGACAAGTCAAAATCGTCTACCGTCAATTCTAACTTGTTTATGGTCATTAATATATTTTATTTCCGCAACTTTCGTGATTTCGCTATTTTCGGCAGCTTTTGCTATTTTCGGCAGCTTTTACTATGTAATCCCGTTTCTTGTCCAACAAGGGTTCGGGTTAGGGTTTAATCTATTTAAATAGCCTTGTAAACCGAAAGGCTCAGTAACTTTTGATTGAATAAAAATTTCAGAGTATTCTCTTTATTTTCTGGTTTTATAGAATATAGAAGTCGGTCTATTTTCTTTTGTGTTTCCAATGTACCATAATATCTTATTTTGTTTTTTTAAGCTAATTTTGTTGTTATATGTTATTATAAAAAATACTAAAATAACCTTAATTCCATTAAGTATGACTAATATTTGACTAATGGAATGACTAAAGTGATGTATTTTGATTTACAAAAAAATTGGAATTTTAGTAAAGTTGTCCAAATTAAAGATGCTGAAGAAAGAGAAAATAAGATAAACAAAGTAACACTGTTTCACCTCTTAAGTCATACTTTGACTGGGAGAATTTTATTTATTTTATTAGTACCTTTAATTCTTTTGCTTGCCCTAGCCTTCGTTACGGTTTTGTCTCTACCTGTGATACGGGACATGATTGCATACTAATATTGTCTTAATATAGCTAAGGGTCTTTTACTATAATGGTTGGAGACTTCAAAATGAAATTCCATAAATATTAGGGTTTAAATTTGGTATTGTAAATATAATATCACATTTTTCCATTAAAATTATAAAGTGTGAGGAGATTCGTTCTGTAATTAAAGTGGAAATTACATTTTGAGGCGTGTTTGTAGAACTATATCTTACTAGATCCTAGTCAATCACTGATCTATAATGGTGTCAGCTTTAATAAGAGCTTCTTCAACCCATCATCAAACACCATGCCAATCTCTAAAACCCACCAGAAAGCTCCTTCAACCAGCGTCAATCTTTACGCTAAAACTTAGTTGTTGAACATTGTCGTGCAATAGATTGCGCGATATTGTGCTTTAGTGCAAAACAGATTGAGTTTTTCCTTTTTTTTAACCCTCAATTTTAACATAATCACAATTTAACCCTATTTATTAAAATCTATTATGATTAAATCTTTTATTTAAAGGTTTTGTTTAATCAAAATTTTACCCTAAAAAATTAAATTTATTTCAATTTGGTCCTTTTTAATATTTAATTATTTTGTTGTGAATTAATTATTATTGGTATTAACATTTATAATAAACAAAAATGAAGCGTATAATTAAAAAATTTTAATGCAGTTTTTTATGCCTTTTCTTTTTCATTCTCTGAAATATAATGTTTAAGTTATTTTAATAATAAATACAATATTTTACCAAATAAAATTTAATTTCTTTTCATCCGTTAATTTCATAATTTCTTATCTTATTACAATATTATATTAATTATAGGGTGAAATGTTTATTGTAGAGAAATATTAAAAAAAAAGGAATATTCAAAGGAATATTTTTTTTTAGTATAAAGTTGATGCAGTTGGTTGAAGATGGAATAGTGAAATAGTATAACACCTGTATTATTTTAATGTAAAAGTTGTACCAAAACCTGAATATGTCCTAAGAAAGTGTTAATATGCTCAAATGTAGCTAGTATAGTACACGATTGTCACCCATACTTGCTTGTATCAATCTTATGGGCGACGGACGATAATACATTTTTTTTTTTAAGTGATTACAATTTGTACAAGATTTATTTATTTTTAACTTATTCCGGAGAAGAAATATTTGGTATTTGTACATCAATGTTTAAAACGTGTACATGTAAAATCACGTTTGGTGTAAGGTCCACTAATTCATAAAGTAGATAGTCCAAAAAAACAAAAACCAATAAAGTTGATATACACTAACTGGAATTTCTTTTGAACGTATTTGTCAGAGTCGTCTGATCTCTTGAAAATACCGAATCTCATAATCTCATAATCTCACACTAACGTATTTGTGAAAGATAAACGACTTTACTGACCTCATTTTGTCATTGATGTAGAACTTGATGGCATATATTTATAGATTTTGAAGTTATGTTATACGAGAATCATATCACCAAGTGTACAGATTTCATTAATTTGAGAATATAAAAATAGTGTAACCGAAGTGGTAACTACTATACAACACATAATTTGAAGTAATGAACGATAAGTTAATTACAATTGGGTTAAGTTATCTAACTCAAATTTAGATGAAAAATTCGGTTGAATGGCTATTATAAGTGAATAATGTGACGGAAATGGGTATTCATAAAGAAACTTACCTTAATGGCCACCCATTTAGTGAATTGATATCCTAGTATCCATCAAAATTTGAATTTAAACTAAATTATAAAAATAAAAAACTAGTTTGAAATTAAAAATAATAAGAAAAGTTATCTTTTAGAAAAAAATCTTAAAAACCTATTCTTGTTAACAAAAAAAAAAAAAAACTTAATTTGAAAATTTTAAACAGGCAAGAATTTAAAAAAAAAAAAACTTTTTTAAGAAAATTATATCTCCAGCCACTCATCATTGGATGATTCATGGTTGGAGATTTAATTTTAGTGAAAAAACAAAATAACAAAGGGAAAATTGTGGTGGAGATGAGACCCACCTAATGGTATCCACGGTTCAGTTTCGGTTCCATGGAAAGGCCGAACCGTAACCGTAACCGGAATAGGGCGGTTTCAGACGGTTTCGGACGGTTTCGGAACCCACGGTTTTCGGTTCGGTTCGGTTTCGATTTCGGTTTCGGTTTCGGTTTTCCGAAACCGAACGGTTCGGTTCGATTTCGGTTTCGGTTTGTGAAACCGAACGGTTCGGTTCGGTTCGGTTTCGGTTCGTTCGGTTTTTTTTTTCTGAAATGCTGCCACGTGTCAGCATTTCATTGGTTTTTTTTTAAAAAATTGAAACCAGCGGTTTTTGGTCTGTTTGTAAGATCCCATAACCGTAATCGAACCGCCGGGATCTGGTTTCCAACCGATTTTGTAACCGACGGTTTCGGTTTTGTAACCGACGGTTTCGGTTTCGATTTTCAGAGACCGGTTTCGGTTCGGTTTTGAACGGTTTAACCGAACCGTGGACACCTCTAGACCCACCTCCACCAAAAAGTTTTTGTTTTATTTTTAATAGAAAATCTTCAACTGTCCTCACAGACGGTCAGAGATAAAAAAAAAATTAAGAATTTTTTTTTTTGATTTTTTCCTAATTATTTTTTATTAAAAAATAGATTAGTGTTTTTTCATAGCTAATCAATTAATTGAAGGAGTTTGCAGGGGCCGGCGGGTACGTCCTGTATACGATAACAATTAATTAATTGATTCAATTCACAAATCTTCTTTTGTAGGTTTTCAAATTAAAACACGTAAAAGCTAAAAATTATACACATTTATCATGCGGTAGATGTTAAATGAATTACAAAATGTACAACCTCAAGGTCCTATAAATTCAACCTATTGTGCCTTCGTTTTCCACATATCAAATAGCAAATAGTATTAACTATGAAGACTGCTTCCTCCCTAGCAATCTCCTTCCTTTTCTTAGCCTTCATCTCAAAGCCATTGTTGGTGGCACCCGAGCAGCCTTTGGTTGACATCCGCGGCAATGAGGTTGTTATATTTTAAATTTTTTATATGTTGTGGTGTATATATCAGTGAATAACCTTATAAATAAAAAAACTAGTAAATTATACCATATATTTTCTTGTTATATATTTTTAATGTGGGAAATCTCTCTTTTTTTTTTTGGATTCATCACACGTGGGTTTCTCTAACAGGTTAGAACCGGCACTGCTTATCAAATTGTTTCTGCAATCCGAGGAGCTGGCGGTGGCGGGCTTACTCTAGGCGAAGGTAGAAACGGGCTCTGTCCGCTCGACGTCCTCCAATTAGGTTCTGATTTGATGTGGGGTCTACCATTTCTGTTTTCGCCGGTTAACAACACCGTTGATAAACAAGATTATGTGTACGAATCGACTGATTTGAACATCATATTTGTCACATCACAAATAAGGATCTGTGGCGAACCAAAAGTGTGGAAAGTTGATAATTATGATGAATCAAAAGGACAATGGTTTATAACGACTAATGGAGTGGTAGGAAACCCTGGAACTCAGACATTGGAAAGTTGGTTCAAGTTTGAGAAGGTTGATGGTAATAACACATACAAAATCAAGTACTGTCCTTCAGTGTGCGAGTCTTGTGTGAGTTTATGCAGCGATGTTGGGATTTACTACGGCGATGTATACAGACGTCTTGCTTTGAGTAAGACTCGTCCATTCCTAGTTAATATTTATAAAGCTGAAGATGCATCAAATGGAAAGATTGTCAGTGTAATTTAGGCACTGATAATCTAAATGATATACCATTCACCGAGTTCCTTGTATTACTAGAAATAAAAGCAAAGCAGCTTGCGATATTTCCTTGTATTGTAAACTATTTGTGTATTTGAATAATGGACTCGGTAATTAAAGTTAATTTGCTACCACTGTTTAATGTCAATCAAAATATGATCAGATTTCAATTCAATCATGACGTTTAATACCAAAATAAATACGTACAAATTCAGTCTCAAGAGGAGGTTTGAACAAAAGTAATAAAGCTCTTAAAAAATTAGACTCCAATATTATACAGGGTGGCGTAGTTTAGAAAAATTACTTATAAGTCAACCATTCAAATCCTATGGATAACAAAAAACTTTTAAAAAAATACCTAATTTAGATATATAATATTAAAAAAACAATATTATATAGAGTGGCTATATTACCACCCAATTCAATTACAAAAAAAAAACCCTTAAATATTATAAATTATTTATTTTAATTATATATCGTTTTTCCCTTCACACCAAATATATTTATTTATTTTATTTAAAAAATAATTAATTAATTAACAGTAGCCGGGTAAAACTCTACCCCGACTCTATCCTCTCCATGAAACAAAGCAAATCTGGCCAAGGTGTGTGCCACCATATTTCCAGACCTGAGAAAGTATTTTGAAAGTTCCCGCCAAAATATATATGAAAGAACACGATTCAACAATTTTGAAAGTTCAACTTGAAAATTCAGATTACGCAGCATACCAAGAGCAATCTATTCACCTACTTCCGGATCAAAAGTACCATGCAATCTTTAGCAAACGCCACTTTAACCAACCCCCTCATGATTCCGTAAAACTGCACCCTCATGGTGGTCCTTTTTTTTTTTTCAAGTTTAATTGGTTGAATCACAAAAGCTAAATTGATTATTCTTTCCCGTATGGGTAGACAGCCGAAAAGAGCATTTGGAGCATTTCATAAGGATATTCTTTCCTGTGGCTTAGTTCCGACTATGCACCTATCAAACATTCTTGATTCATGTACTTGTACCTGTTAAGAGATGAAAAAAAGAGAAGAGAATTCGAAAATTGAGATCATTTGTTTACTTCAGTGACCGCTAAATATATTTTTATCAACGATTAATAAAAATTATATATATAATTTAATCATGATGATGCAAAGAGAATTTATTATTTATTTATATAATTATGTTTTTAAGTAATTTAGTCTATGGGTATTTTAGTAATAATATTTTTTTGTTAAACAATGGGTGTTGGGAGAGCATTTTTGGGTATCAATTGAGCCACCCTATTATATATCACATAGTCAGTACATTTAAAAGTATTTTTTTTTGTCTATATATACATACAACTTGCGGTGCCACGACCCAAACTTGGATCAACATTGTGTAATGGTATGGTACATCTAAAATGATAATATAATTGGTAGGGTACATTATTATTATTGTTTTTTTTTTTTTTTGAAAATATTACAATTATTCAGGTTTTCTGGGTGAGGGAGGGACTCAAACCTACAATAAACCAATATCATCTTGTCTAGCAGGGTACATTAGTTAAAGGAGTAAACAACAATATTTCATAATTGCCAATAAGGGCGTAGCTCATAAAAGGACGAACTTAGGGTTTGTGTAAATGACTCCTAATTCGCTGTTCAAATCCTACAAATGATGAAAGCTTTCAAAAAAAAAATACCCGATACCGAATTAATAGATATTGTTAAAAAAAATAAATTATAATTGGATGGTTCCATTCTTCAATTTATTTACAATGTTTGAAAAAAAATCACTGTAATTAAAATTGAATTTGACTACATATATCGTTATGTGTCAGTCCTGAGATTTCGGTATCTGATATGAACTATAGAAAATGAAGCCCTTAACAATTTATGTATGTTTCATTGATATATTTTTGTTCTCCAGTATATATTTATCAAATTTCGAACACTAACCAAAAAAAAAAAAAATCTAACAAAACTGTAAAAGAAAAACGAAAAGAAATGTATTGATTCAATAGCCTTGAATTCAAGTCTTCTGCAAGTGAATTATGGAGAATTTAATGAACTTTCAAGGTTTTGTTTAAGGATTTTTGTAATAGGTGAGATTTGAAGAAGATTGAATTATGTCAGAAGAACCCAACTTTGACTTCTTTTTTTCTTTCTTCGTCTGAATGCTCTGGTATAATAATATATCATATCATTTATAAATATATCATAACAACCTTTTTCAATCAGAAACCATGATATGCCATCTTATTTTATTGAAGAGAAAACAAAAAAAAATGTATTCTGCAAATTAAAAAAAAAAGGAAAAAAACATAATAGTAATCAAAGAATGAAAACAAATTTAGAAAAAAAAAAGTAATTAGAAAATTTTAAAAACCTGGAAAAAAGTGATCAAAGAATAAAAACAAATCTAGCAAAAATAAAAACAATCAAAATATTAAGACAATCTGAAGAAATATATTTTTAAAATTAAAAAAATATCTTACAAAATAAGAATATATATTCTGAAAACTAAAAAGATATGGTAAAAAAGTAATCAAAGATTGAAAATAAATCTGGAAATAAAAAAGCAATCATAAAATTAAAAAAAAAACCCGGAAAAGAGTGATCAAAGAATGAAAACAAATTTGAAAAATTAAAGTAATCGAAATATTAAACCAATGTTCAAAAATATATTTTTGAACTAAAAAAAATGGATAATATTTAATAATATAATAACAACCTTTTTTAACTTGAAAATGTTATGTGTCATCTTATTTAATGATTACAAAATAAGAATACGTATTCTAAAAATTTTAAAAATATGGGAAAAAACTAATCAAAGAATGAAAACAAATCTGGAAAAAAAGTAATAAGAATATTAAAAAAATCTAAAAAAGAAAGTAATTGGAAAATTTGAAAAATTAAACTTGGAAAAAAAAAAGGTGATCAAAGAACAAAATAAATCTTGGAAAAAATAAAAGTAATCAAAATATTAAAACAATCTAGAAAAAAAAAATAGTTCAACATAAATAAGATATGTGGATAAAAAATATCATAGAAGTAATCAGAAGTAAAAAAATCTGGAAAAAAAAGTGACCAGAAAAATAAAATAAAAATATGGAAAAAAAGTTATCAAAGAATAAAACAAATCTGAAAATAAAACAATTTGAAAAATAAAATAAAACAATATAAAGTAAGAAAATACTTCAACATTATATATATAACTAGGTTTTGGAGCACATGCATGGTATCAATACTTGAGTCGTATATTTACAAAATAAGAAAATAATAACAATATAAATATATTAATATAGTTGAGTTTTACGTTGTTAATTGGTACAAAATTATAAAGCTCATTCATTGAAAGACTTATAAACTTGAATCATTTTATTCGACTCTTTAACAACGCAGTTCATATATTTGAGTAACAATTTAATTATCAATCACACAATCGAAGTAATTAAGTTCTTAAAAATTCATAGAAAACAAAACTATTTCACTTTCAAATGACCCAAACTTTAACAAATATTAATCTATATATAAAAACTCACCTGTAAAAGCCGAAGCAAATCGGCTCATTCTCTCTCTTTATTGCACCATTGTATCTCCTATGTTTTTCTAATTTTATTTAAATAAATTTTAGAAATTACTATACAATCTCTGTTTTGTTACTATAACAAAATATATCTATTAAGTAATAATACAAACTCGAAGCCTTGTATTTGTCATTTGACTTTCAAAGAAAATATAAGGGATGCTATAATTAAAATCTTACTAAAACTGATCTATTAAGTAATTATATAAATTTTAACGGTTGTATTTATAATTTTACTTCCAAATATATATGGTTAATAGAAAAAGAGTCAAATAAATTAAATGAAAAAAAGGGGTATAATTTTACTTTCAATTCACCTTTTAATTTTTAATTATAAAGTAAATGATACATTTACAAACAGTCCTTATTGTATCATTAAATTAATTATATAAACTTTAAGGGTTGTATCTGTAATTTTACTTTCAAACAAAAAATGGGGTGCTATAATTCACCGATCAAGCCCTTTTTTTTATATAGTTAATAGAAAATAGATAAATTTATCCTTATTTTTTTATCTTCGAAAATCTAGTGTGTTACAATATTGAATTACAGTCCCTGTTGTGTTACTATTACTAATACCTATATATTAAGAAACTATACAAACTCGAAGGGTCGTATTTGTCATTCGACGTTCAACGTAAATATAAGAGATGCTATAATTGAAATCTTAATAAGACATGTCTACTAAGTAATTATATAAACTTTAAGAGTTTTATAATTTTACGTTCAAAGAAATAAAAAATAAAAAATATATAAATTGAAAGGGTTGTTATTGTAATTGTACGTTCAAAGAAATTAAAGGAAAAAAAGGGGAGCCTATAATTCCACCGCCAAGCTCATGCTTTTATATATAGTATAAGATATCGTATATTATATTAATTTTTATTTTGACTATAAAGTTGAAGAGTTATCATATTTGTAATTATAGTTTTATTAATTATTAATTAATGTAATATAATTTTGTATGACAAAATAGATCGAGAGTTGTATCCTTTATAATTATGTTCTTATTAATTACTAATTAATTGTAATATATATATATATATATATAGCTTAAGCGATATAATATTTTCCTTAACTTTTTGTATTCATTGAATTAATTATAGCTCATTTCCTCTTCCTCTTTATGCCCGGTTAAAACGAAGTGTTCATATTTAATAACTTTAATTTATCTTAGGGTTTTAAAGTGGTATTGTTCACGTACTGTAGTAGCACTGTAGGGTGGTGCTTAATGGTCACGGTACTGTAGCGGCATTGTTCATAGAGGGTGAGGAGCACGATACTCTGCGACTCCGTTCACGAACTGTAGCTCACTGTTCATAGGTGACACGGTGGCACTGTTCATGGTACTACAACGACACTGTTCAAAAAAAAAAAAATTCTCTTTAATCTTTATTATTGCACGCTACTTTTGAGGAGAGGATTTTGTGACAAGACCTATCTCGACTCCTATCTTGAGTCTGAGAGGATCCTGTGAGAACTCGATCTTTCTAAGTTGAACCAATGACCATTTGTGGGTTTAGGAACAGGAGCAGGGGCCTGGGGCCTGTGTTCAGGTGGTTCATCAACTATGGGTATTGGTTCATCCGAAGTTTCATCTGATGATGTTTCTACCGTCTGAGTGGACGACTGAGGATCTGTCCTGGATGCCATAAAGATTTGGGAAAGATCTAGTAGAGCATCTGAATCAGATGGACTACCACTATGGTAAGATTGTTCAGACGAAGCAGAAGAATATGTTTCCCAAGAGGAATAAGACTCGTAGGAAGATTATGAGGGTGCAGTAGAGGTTTCAGTTGGGGTTTCTTCGGAAAAGGAAGTAGACTGGTGAGAGACGTAAAGAGTGTGTTTGTAATGGTCCGAAGCTTTCTTTTTTCGAGGAGAGGATCTTTTAGAAGATTGGAGAGTTCTGCTGGACGATGGCTTGTCAGATTGTCTCGGTGGGGATAAAGGTGGATATTTCCTGAAAAGGTCTAGAGAACAAGTTTCTTTCTGGGTTGGAAGACGGTTCTAAAGGGGGAAAATTCTTGTCATAACTAGAGGCCATGAAGCAAAGTATGGGAGGCTGAAAGAAAGGTAAGAGTTTTTCTAGTTCCTCTGGCTCTTCTGGCAATAAACCTTCGGATCTAAGGATTTGAGGGACTCTATCGTAGATAAGGAGAGGTTTGTTTTTAACAGGATGTAAACCGATCCAGGGACTGTTTATATCATCTAGTTTACTGTAGGGATGACCTGGTTTAGAAGACGACCTTATGAGTTTAGAACATGCCTTGTATTTACAGTCTGTATCACACATTTCTGAGTCAACGTCCCATATAAAACACCCGTTGAATGTTTCTGTGTAGATAGGAGATTCGTCATCTTCAAAACTGTGTATCAGGATTTCTTCTTCAGAAATGGCAGGGCGGATCATGAGAACCTAGAAGATAGACGGTGCACTGGCTGAGGCATCAGAAGCAGAGGCTGGGATATCAAGGGTTGAGATTGGTTCAAAAGTGGTCTGGATAGAACCATCAGTCAGCTTAGTGAATTTGGTGTATGATGCAATAACAGGCGTAGTGTTCTGGAAAGCCTTCTCATAATTAGTGATCCTTTTGAGAGGCATGATTTCTGTAAGCTTATCCCTGGGAAGCTACTTAGGGATCTGGATGATGGTGGGGACTTCGTCTTCCCTTTATGCTTTTATGAAGAAGGTGTCTCCAGTGTGGCCGGGGATAGGGAGATCAAGGGCACGATCTTGAAGCCTGAATGCGACCTGGTGATAAAGAGTTCCCATGTAATAATTGGGCATCATAGATGCTCCTGCTACTTGGAGTTGAACCTTGAGGCAGTTGTGGAGATTCTGGTCTCTGAACGGGATATTGAAGTTAGGGTAGTACGTGAGGGAGATACTACCTGCATGAAGGGTAGATAGGCAGGTCCCTATAACTGCATGTTCATATTCTTTATAGATGGTGTTGAAGAAGGCAATTCTGGCAGTGACTGGTAGTCATTTCCTCCCATGGAAAGTGAGAACTATCCTAATAGCCCCGATGTGTAGGTGAGAGTAGCCTTCTTTCTAGATCAATGTATTGCTCAGCTGTAGAAGCTGGGACTAGATAGTTGTCTAGGGCTTTGGATTGGACATATTCTTTTATCAGAGGGGATCGATGTTGGGCTAAATCAGTAACTCTTCTGGAAAGTGACTTGCTGTGTTTGAAGACACTGAAGGGATTGAGCAGGGGTAGCGAGGTTTCATTGATCTGGGCTGATTCTGGAATATGGGTATATTCTACAAGGTTTTGAATTTTGTTTGACTGAGTTTGACGAATAGAGCGGCAGAGGAATGTCTAACAAGAGCGTTTTCAACTAAACTATTGGCCATTGATTTGGAAAATTCCCTCTCTTCCTTCCGTTTCTTTTACTAATCAATATAGTTCTACTCCTCTGAGAAATAGAAGAGGCTCTGATATTTCCAACCCAATCTCCACCGCATATCCCTAGACCTCCTGATCACTCTCAATTCTTCAAATCAATTGGAGACCTCTTCAGAAAATATCCACCTTTATCCCCACCGAGACAATCAGACAAGCCATCGTAAATCAGAACTCCCCCAACCTTCTAAAGATCCTCTCATCCGGAAAAGAAAGCTTCGGACCATCACAAACACACTCTTTACGTCTCTCACCAGTCTACTTCCTTTTCTGAAGAAACCCTAACTGAAACCTCTACTGCACCCTCATAATCTTCCTACGAGTCCTATTCCTCTTGGGAAACATATTCTCCTGCTTCGTCTGAACAATCTTACCATAGTGGTAGTCCATCTGATTCATATACTCTACTAGATCTTTCCCAAATCTTTATGGCATCCAAGACAGATCCTCAGCCGTTCACTCAGACGGTAGAAACATCATCGGATTCAGATGAACCAACACCCATAGTTGTTGAACCACCTGAACACAGGCCTAGGCCCCTGCTCTTGTTCCTAAACCCACAAATGGTCCTTGGTTCATCTTAGAAGATTTTGCTCCCCGTCAATGGAGAAGAAAAATATCAGAAATGAGCGCCTGGCTTGATCTCCAGACCGTAAAGCTTGAAAACAACAAAAAAACCATCTTAAGAGAGTTCATTTCCAGATTCACTGGATCTCTCAGAGATTGGTATCAGAATCTCGGAGAATACCGACAACTACAGTTAGTTCGATGTGGTTCAAGCTATGGGAATCATTTTTTGAGAATTCCTTGGAGACGCCTCTCAGTTCTACAAACAAACTAGACAAGAATTCTTTGAAACACGCTATTGTTCCCTTGACAGAAGAGACATAGATTTTCATTACAGACGCATGTCTTTCCGATACCATGCCCTTGGTGGAATCAATGATGAAAGCCAAAGGCAGGTATACCTAAACTCCCTTCCCACAGAACTTCAGGGTAAGCTCCAACGAACAATTGTACTTTCAAACAGTACCCTTAGAGATATTACCTTTGGAGAAATCTACATGTTCACTCTTACCGCCCTAGACAAGCTCTGTGCTACGCAAAGAGTTTTCACAAAAATGATCAAAGAAGGCAGGAAGTATGACAAGAACTGCAAACTGCCTGATTCATATCACCTAAAATGCAAGTCCACGGACCATTGCAATTGCGGACCTTACCATCGTTCCAGAAGGCAACCTAAGAAGGAAATGGATTTTCCTAGCAACAAAAATAATAATAAATACAAGTACTACTAGAAGAAGGCTAGAAGCTCCTTGAACAAATCAAACAAGTGTTTTGCTTGCAGACAACAAGGACATTACTCAAAACAATGTCCTAATAAAAGGACGAAATGTGACAAACTCATTCAACAACTCAGGCAGATAGCTGATGATGTCCCCTCTGATGCTGACATCGAATCCATTTTCTCGGAACGAGTTGATGTACACCCAAATACTACTTTCATGATCCAAGACTCAGATGACACTAGTCTCTCTCTAGAATCATCTGACTACTCAGAGCTTGACCTCCATACAGAGGCATATCAAGCAACGAGTGGAAGTAACCTATCTTTAGGCCCCCCGGTCCAAGTCTAGAAACTCACAGAGAAATACTCCAGACCTATCTTTGCCATTGCGTATTTCGACACTGGTGCCCATTCCACCATGATGAACCCACGAGTCCTGCCTCCAAACGCCTGAAAGAAAAGGGATAATGAATTTCTAGCGGCCGATGGTCAGATCTTCATCACCAATTTGGTCTCTAAGTAAAAAATCAGCATCCATTTTTTCCTCTCATGCACCATATGGACTCATGTTATTGGTACCCCTCTACCAGACGAAGACATCTTAATTGGTTGGGACGTTTACAGCCAGTCCAAATTCATCAGAATCCTCCCCACGGGTATTTGGTTCAAAAGAGAATTCAAACCTTTCTCCAACATACCAAAGATTTTCCCTCTTTCGGCCATTAACCTTGACTTTCAACAAATCCAAGAGAAACTCCTTACTTTTTACACAAACAGTCATGTTGATTTCAGGCATCCTAAGCCTTTATGGAAAAACCCAAACTTCTTCTTCAGGCTACCTTTCAAGCTCAATGAAGATGTTAACCTGATCAAAGCTTCTCATTCAGGCATGTCCCCCACAGATCTTTTGCTAGCCAATGAAGAATGTGAAGAGCTCCTCCAGCAAGGCTTGATAGAACCCACTTCTTCCCCTTGGGCGTGCCAAGCCTTTTATGTTGAAAAACGTTATGAACAACTCAGAGGCAAGAAAATACTAGTTATTGACTACAAACCCCTCAATCTGTTCCTCCGTAATGACAAATTCCCTGTTCCTAGAACCAACTTTTTGTTTTCTCAACTACTTGGTGCAGCTGTGTTCTCCAAGTTTGATCTTAAGGGAGCTTTCTGGCAAATAGGAATCCATCCTGAAAAAAGATACAAAACAACTTTCTGCCTCCCAAATGCACAATACCAATGGACTGTTTTACCTTTTGGTTTGAAAACTGCTTCATCACTTTTTCAAAAGGCTATTTCCAGGATTTTTGGCCTTATTCTCCACTCCGCCCTACTATACATTGACGACATCCTGTTATTTTCACCAGATCGTATCTCTCACGATAAGCTTTTATTGCAATTCCTTGAAATCATTGACCAATATGGGATCATGCTCTCGGAAAAGAAAAGCTCGATTGACGTTTCTAAAATTGAGTTCCTTGGCATGTAAATAAAAGAAGGAAAATTTCTCTCTAGTCCTCATTTGGCCAAACAACTCCTTGATTTCCTTGATCGGACCTCACCTAAAAGTAGGTTCAATAATTCCTTGGTATCATCAATTACATCAGGGATTTTATCCCACATGACAGCCTCTACACTACAGCTTTGTCCAGTCTTCTTAAGAAAAATCCACCTCATTGGGACATTTCCCATACTAAAGCAGTTGCCCATCTTAAGAGTGTCTCCCAGAAACCTCTTCCTTTACACATACCCTCTTTAGGACAACTCATCCTCCAAATAGATGCCAGTGACCATTTTTGGGCCGCCATCTTCATTAAAGAAATCAAAGAAAAACGCCACTACTGCGGTCATGCCAGTGGACAGTTTAAATATGCTTAGAAGCACTATCATACAGTCTACAAAAAGATACTTACGGTCAAAAATGGGATCTCTAAATTTGATTTCCACCTTAGGACTAAGAACTTCGTCATAGAAATGGACAATTCATCATTTCCAAAAGTCCACGAATTCCGTAACAAGCTTCCTCCAAACCCTCAACTTCTAAGACTCAAGGATTGGTTTTTTAGATACGACTTCACTGTGAAACACAATAAAGGACATAACAACCTCATTCCTGATATGCTCTCCAGACCTCATCCTATCACCCTTATTTTTGAAGCTGGACCTATTCTCCTACTTTATATGATAACTTCTACAGCCTCTTCCTCAGCCTCTTCTCCGACCATACCTTCTCAGCCCAGTTTCCCTCTAGAATTAATAGCGACCCTTCCTCCAGGCCAATCTCCCTCAGTCCAACAGATACATAGCTTTACCAAGACACATATTCCAATCTATCTTTCTCAGATCAGTGCCCAAGATTGTAGACATCGTCTGGTCAACCCTTCTAAACCATTTCTTGACCCCTTTGTGTCTCCCCCCCTTTACTACTATTCCCCTTAGGTTTTATGGGTTTTATGGGTTTTATGGTGCTTATTTGTCCTGCATCGTCATTCTATTGTCTTTCCCCTTCAAGAATTATATGTCCTTGTCCATAACTCAACCTCCTGTAATGCCAACCTTCAAACCTTCCTTTAATGGTTCAATCCTCTACCAGTCTGAGACAATGAACTTACCAAAATTATGGGACAATACCACCTTTGGAAGATGGACACAGAGATGGCAGCCAAGGTATATTGTATCTAGATCATTCACAGACCCTACCAGTACAATCCACATACCAAACTCCTTTTGTCTTCTAACATCAGCTATGAATGGGATACTTTGTATGACTACAAAAAACTATATCCGATCTGTATCCAAACTCCTCTCCTCAATTTCCTCTGTGACGTCAACAATTACACGATAGATGTTCTCTACATCCTTCCAAGTGTTCCAAGGGACCCATTTCTAAGCTGATATCCTTTCCAGAACTTCTATCTTCTAGATTCATAAGATCCACTACAAGGTGACACGTGGCCCTGTTCCATTTACGGAGCTCTTGACTCTGATGATGAAGACCAGGCGCCTGTAACCTCGGCAGCCCATGACCCACCTCCAAGCTCATCCCAAATCAGACACCCTTATCTTGTATTTCATTATTTTCCTTTTCTGCTTGCCAGCTGCCATACAGCTTTATCTAATTACTGTTGCTTTTGATGCTTTGCTGTATGACTGTCATCTGTCCGTGCTTTATTTATTTGCTTTGTAAAATAAGCTTGTCAGCCAAAAAAGCTTTGGCCTTATCTTGTTTTCTTCTAGAGCTTTCTCTTCTCCTCTATATAAGGTGTGAGATCTTCTTATAAAATCAATCGAAAAAGGAAAAATAAAATTTGTGTGTGTTTATTAACCTATGGCTTTCTAAGTTTTCTATTTTCCTGATCTTCTAGAAGTTTGTTATGCTAAGATCTTTAGTTCTGTAAAATCCCAATATGCTCTATGCTTGCCTCTTCTGAGGATCCTGCATATCAGAACAAATTTTTGGCTTAAGGTCTCCATCTGTCTCCGACTAGTGTCTTCCATATGTTAGTACCCTATTTAGGCCAATGGAGAAGGCCGATTGTGGGGAAAACTAAGAGACTACACTCACTGTGAGATGGTCGTGGAGCTCAATCAAAAAAGGAAAAATAAAATCTGTATGTGTTTATTAACCTATGTCTTTCTAAGTTTTCTAGTTTCCTGATCTTCTAGAAGTTTGTTATGCTAAGATCTTTAGTTCTGTAAAATCCCAATATGCTCTATGCTTGCCTCTTCTGAGGATCCTGCATATCAGAACAGATTTTTGGCCTAGGTCTCCATCGGTCTCCGACTAGTGTCTTTCATATGTTAGTACCCTATTAAGGCCAATGGAAAAGGTCGTTTGTGGGGAAAACTAAGAGACTACACTTACTGTGAGATGGCCGTGGAGCTCAATCGAAAAAGGAAAAATAAAATCTGTGTGTGTTTATTAACCTATGGCTTTCTAAGTTTTCTAGTTTCCTGATCTTCTAGAAGTTTGTTATGTTAAGATCTTTAGTTTTGTAAAATCCCAGTATGCTCTATGCTTGTCTCTTCTTAAGATCCTGCATATCAGATCAGATTTTTGGCTTAAGGTCTCCATCCGTCTTCGACTAGTGTCTTCCATATGTTAGTACCCTGTTTATGCCAATAGAGAAGGCCGTTTGTATGGAAAACTAAGAGACTACACTCACTGTGAGATGGTATAATATACATATTAATAATATCAATATTTCTAATATATAATATATAATCTATAATATATAATATATAATATATAATATAGTAATATATATAATATTTATAATATATATTATTATGTAATATATGCATATGATATATATTGTATAATATATAATAATAATAATAATAATAATATTTATATTATATATATTATTATGTTATATATTTTTATGATATATATAAAAATATATTACATATAATAGTATTAATATTATTAACATATAATGTAAAATTTATAATACAGAAATATATAATATATATTGTAATAATATGTATTATATATTTTAATAATATATAAATATATAGTATATAATATATATGTTATGATATATATATATATATATATAATATTTATATATAATATTATATATACTTTCAGATTTTTTTTTTATTATTATCCATAATATATAATGTTATTATAAATGTTTTGTAATTAGGGGTATTTTGGTCAAAATACAGTTGATTCCATTCCATTCAGTTGTTAACCCAACAAAATATTACTGATTCAGATATTGATTCAAAAGTCCCAACCAAACAACGAAATCAGTTTTCCATTCCTTTCCAGTCCAATTATCATTCTCATTATCATTTCAATTCCCATTCCACCATGGTAACCAAACGATACCTTAGTTCTAATGAATTAATGAAACTTGTTCTATACAAGACCTTGTTAGAGTAGGTTTTGGCTTATGTTCATATGCTTAATTGGTAGGGACTTAAGGTACAATTACTTCACCGAGAAATTGGGAGTGATTCGTGTCTCGAATCCTTTAGTTGAGATTACAAACACAATTACTTCACCGAGATCTTGGGGAGTGATTTGAGTTTGTAAATCTGTCAATTGAGAGAACAAGCCCTTAGCTTGAATTGAATGTCCTTAATTGAGGGGGGTTGTGCTTTCATGAGGTTGGAGAACACCGTAGTCGTCCAGTGGTGAGGACATCTCGGATTGACACCCGAAAAGACCAGGTGTTCGATTCTCGGTTACGAATGAGGGGTCTCCCTTCTATCAATTTTGTATTTTCCCTTAGTTTGAATTGGATATCCTTAATGCTTAACAACCACTATTTGTTCACTTATGTATGGTGAGCTTTATGAATCTTGTGTGATCATTCTAATGCATGCTCTCCTATTCACCATTTTATTATTTGTAACTTTAATCACCATTCTCACCTCACCATATTCCTTTTATTTTTTGCGTTCTTTTTATTTATATTCTTTCACATACACACACAGCGTAAAATGCTTACACTTCACACACACCACTCTCACCCTTGTCATGTTCTTATTTACATTGCTTTCAATAAACAGTAGAATGTGAAATGGTCGACGGATGACACCTCCCTGTAGACGATACCCTCATTTACCGTTCTACTAGTTTTTAAAACTTTAGAGCACATTGTATAGGAATTATATAAATAACTTTTGATAATCATAATTTGATAACGACACAAAAAAGTGTTTCAGTATCAATTTTATTAAAAATAGTTTTCCCTACCCAAGCAATCAGACCATTATTTATCCACTAATTTCTTATTTGATAAATTAGTCGAAACTATTTTTAGTTGCCCATAACAGAAAAATGATTACTAAACTAAACATACCAAACTAAGTTAAAGAAATCACGCACAATATATATATATATTAAAAAAAAACAATGATTTAGTTATGAAAGTTACATTTCCTTAATAGCACAAACTCAACCGCTACAACAGAAAGGTCTTTACTAGCTTGCATCTAATGTACAGGTGCAAGATGTGTATTCAAAAATCCTTAAAATTACTTGATGATTCTACTATTGTAGTCGGTGATTGTTAAATTTTTTATGAAAAGCAACCACTTGCGCATTAAAAGTTATAGAATACTAGACCTTCAAGTTTATCATGCCAACCAAGCTCATATTAGAAGACTGTGAAATATATAACATGCAGAAAAACAAATCAGCTTAAAATGTGTTATAATATATATGGATATATACCACTTGTGTTATACACACAATTTTCTTTTCCTCACCGCCTCACTCTCACTTATCTCAATTGACAACCTCATTCTACACAATTCCCTTTGTTTTTATATATATATATATAATGTTGCCATGATCATATGTAAAAAGTTATTCGGTGAAAAATCCTCTAATAAATACGAAGTACATACTCTCTCTCGCATGTCTTTTATTTTAATTATCTATGATCTCTCCCTATTCTATTTTTATGTTATCATTTATTCTATCAATTGTTCTTCAATTGTTCTTCACAAGTTCTTCATTTGTTATTCATTTCATTTTAATTTATAACACGTTATCAGCACGAAAAATCTATTTTGTAAAAATGATCCCCTAATGGATGATTTACTTGCATCTCAACATTTCGGATCTATATTCAGTTCCGTATAACAAGATGGCTTATGCCATCAACGGAACCCATACATATAGTTCTAGATTTGTTTATTTAAAATCATCCATGTTCATGCATATATCTTACATGTCAACATTTTGAATATGTATTAGTTCTGTATAACAAGATGGCTTATGCCGTCAACGGAACCCATATATATAATTTTGGATTTGTTTACCCGAAATGTTTTAATTTTATGCTCATATCGGGAGAACTCATGTCCCCGAAATGTTTTAATTTTCTGCTCATATCGGAAGAACTCATATCCCCAAAATGTTTTAATATTCTGCTCATATCGGGAGAACTCATGTCCCCGAAATGTTTTTAATTTTATGCTCATATCAGGTGAACTCATGTCCCTGAAATGTTTTAATTTTGTGCTCATATTAGTTGAACTCATTTATGTTTATTGACACAAAATTAAATTTTACAGAAAAAAAGAGGGGAAACTGTAAGCATGTCTAAACTTGCGAATTTGAAGTTTGATGCACTCAAAGTATCGGGAGAAAACCATATGTCATGGGTAATTGATGTGGATTGTACTTAAAATCCTAGGGCCTATACTATACCATTGATGATGGAATCAATGCTACTGAACAAGACAGATCCACAACCATGGTCATAATCCGTCATTATCTGAATGAGGATTTAAAAGCTCAATATCTTATTGTCACAGATCCTGAAGATCTGTGGAACGAGCTAAAAGATTGTTATGATCACCAGAATGATGTTACGTTACCTAATGTAAGGTACAAATGACAACATTTACGGTTCCAGGATCACAAGTCATTCTCTGATTATAATTCTGATTTATTCAGAATCACCACAAGGTTGAAATTGTATGGTGAAGAGGTATCTGAAAAGGATATGTTTGAAAAGACATTTACAACTTTCCATGCCTCAAATATAATATTGCAACAACAATATCGAGAACGCAGATTCTCAAAATATTTAGAGTTGATTGCATGTCTTCTGGTAGCAGAAAAGAATAATGAGCTACTAATTAAAAATCACGGATCACACCCGACTGGTTCTACAACATATCCAGAAGTGAATGCTAATAGTGTCAGAAACCATAGTCGATATCGTGGTCGTGGTCATGGTCGAGGCCGTGGTAATGGCCGCAATCCTGATCACGGTTATGGTTACGGTCGTAATTCTGGTTGGGGAAGTGGTCGTAGTTTCAAAAGAGGACGTGGTTATTCTGGATCAGGTGATTATAATCAAAACACTCATCAGAAGTTGAATACTAATGAGACTAATCAGTATAAAAGAAAAGATGTTCAAAATAGGCACAATGCAAACAACAATGTTTGTTTCAGGTATGGATAATCATTGGTCCAATGAATATAAAACACCTAAATATCTGGTGGATCTGTATCAAGCATCAATCAGAGAAAAGGGAAAGAAACCGGAATCTCATTTCATTGAAGATTCATATCCAAAAGATATCACTCATCTTAATGTTACAGATTTCTTTCCAGACCCTAAAGACATGCCAGCTACTTCAATTGGTGATGGAAATGTCCATACGAATTAAATACTACTTACAGTAGTATTATTTTGTTATTTTGTTCATGTAAAATATTTCTCAATGCAATGTATACTTTTTGAATCATTTTGTCAAATATGCACTTTATTTTTTCTTTATGAAGCATACAAAATGAACCTAAATGATAAATTGGAAGTTGCTGAAAAGATTGAAGCCGGAGATCTATATCTAGTTGATAGTGCAACAACTCATACAATTCTACGGAGTGAGAAATATTTTATAAATTTAACTTTGCTTAGAGCAAATGTTAATACGGTATCAGATCTAGCGGATCTAATAGAAGGCTCTGGAAGAGCCACAATATGAAACAATATTAAAATATATATCGATGATGCATTATATTCAAGTAGATCCAGAAGGAATCTACTTAGTTTCAAAGACATATGGAGAAATGGATATCATATTGAAACTATCAATAAAGACGATATTGAATATCTGTGCATCACTTCACATAATTCATGCCAGAAACTCATTATAGAAAAGCTGTGTGCTTTATCTTATGGATTATATTAAACCACTATCAAAGGTGTGGAAACTTATGCAGTTATTGTTGGAACCCCGTTTACCAGTCACGCAGCGGAACTAGGTTTTAAAATTTTTATATAGATCATATCTGTATATGGGACCAGTGAACTTTGGATCCTAATTATTTTTCGGAACCAATACATACAATATGTATACACAGTAAATTGTAATCAACAAAAATCAGAAGAAGAAAATCTTACCAACGTTTGGAGCCTCCTTCACTTTTCGATATGCTCATGTCTGAATCACTCGATCTTCCTCGTTATCTCCCAGATCTGGTAACTGCGTGTGGGCGCGTCACGGTCTCAGGAACTTGAATGGAGGATGTAGAGAAAATTTGAAGAAACTCTTTCTTCTATGTATTTCAAAAACACACAAAACATGAAACAATATATATATATATATCTCTTTCTACTGATCTTGCTTTTTGCAAATATATATATCAAACTCTGCTGATCTCGCTTTTTGCAAAAATAATATATATCAAACTATGCTGATCTTAATATATATATATATATATATATACATATATATAGTAAATTGCTTCTCTTTTTGTCACCACAAATCTACACCCTTTTTTACTAACCAATATATATCTCTATATCTAAATCACGCTCCTTGCTTCACAAAATACATATATATTTATAAATTAAGTATTTGTATCCTATGCAAAATTCTTCTTATACTATTGTTTCATGGACACACCAATTTGCATCCAATGTAATCTCTGGTGTTATAATTGATATATATCTTTTAATTATCTTTTTCAAATATATCTAATATATTAAAAGTGATAATAAGTATTTTAAATTTAAGCTTAAATTCAAATTTAAATTTAAAATACTTAGATAAATGATTTAGTAAAATAAAATAATCATATTATTTTATCTTCACCCAAATCCATATATCAACTAACACTCTCAAATTAATAGTTAATTAATAATTCACAATTATCAATATAATTAAATAATCTAATTATTTAATTAATTAACTATTGATATTCATTAATTAAATAATCTCATTATTTAATTAATTCTCGAATTTATACGTGTCACTTTTGTAACACAATTAATTGGACAATCCGATTAATTAACCGTGACCCTTATTACCTAAATCGATCGGGTTAGCTAGGGGACCTAATGAACCCACAGTATTTTGAGCTCCAATAATCCTCGGAATCATTAATTAAAATTTTTAATTAATATTTCTTGATTATTAACTCCGGTGTTATTCCACTAAAAACCTGAAGGTGCACTTTCTCAACTGTAAACGCTTTTACACAAACCGATACAACTCGGTGTCCATCGATATAGCTATTACACATTGTGTGATCCTCCACAGTAGTTCATAATTAGAGCTGGGTCATAATGTCCGTTATACCCCTCTAATTACATATATCTTTTAAGCACCGTAGATTCTATAATGATCAATAAATCCTATTTCCTTACGGAATTAGGAGAATGCTCATATTGTCCAAGCCCCGAATCAACCCTTAAAGGAACTACCATCTACTTCTTACAAGAAGGAGTGGATTTCACTATTGTTTACAAACCTTCCCAACCACAAGCCAAATCGCAATCCCAAAATACAGAGCATATTGATCGGGAACTGCATCCGACCTCACTTATGGTATATCAAAGACCACGATATAACCTAAAGGAGTCAATAAGTCACTCAGAATTAAGATCACCCACATATAGCCATCATTAGTTGATATATATAATCTCATCGATAAACAGATCTTGGTGAGAGATTCATATAGATCATGGCCCAGTCCTATATGATCACACCATACAAGGTGCCTCCATTCTCATATCTCCATATGAATGATTCAGGATAGAATCACTGTACATTACGGAATGAACCGCAACTATAGATTAACCATAAATAAAGTACCCAGCTTTATTTGCTATCTATGGACTCTTTTGATTGCACGTCTCTTACTATATCTATCCGTATATGACACTCATATATGCAGTTCAAGATTACATTCTGCAATCTTGGATGTTAAATTTATGCACAAGTTATGAAATAAACAGCACAACAGGAATGAATTGAATCTTTTCTTTTATTTATTTCATAAATCCATTTACAAATTACATCTTTAGGGCATAAACCCCAACAATCTCCCACTTACACTAAAGCATGTGAGGCATGTCTCGTAACCCTAGACCATCTAGGTAACCCAAAAACACTTTAGCCAGTAAGGTCTTCGTAAATGGATCAGCATGATTGTCTTGTGAGGCTATCTTGGTGACGATCATATCTCCTCTCTGCACTATCTCTCTAATAAGATGATACTTTCTCTCTATATGCTTCCCTCTTTTGTGGCTTCTTGGTTCTTTGGAATTAGCCACAGCACCACTGTTATCACAATAAAGTGTGATGGGCTTATCCAGGTCTAGAAGAACTTCCAGATCACTCAAAAACTTACGGAGCCAAACAGCCTCTTTAGCAGCTTCACAAGCGGCTACATATTCGGCTTCCATGGTGGAGTCAGCAATGCAAGATTGCTTAATACTTCTCCACACAATGGCTCCACCACCCTGGGTGAATACTGATCCAGACGTTGATTTTCTAGAATCCCTGTCTGATTGAAAATCAGAATCCGTGTATCCTAACGGGATCAAATCCTGCCAGGAATACACTAGCATATAGTATCTTGTTCTCCGAAGATACTTGAGAATTGTTTTGACAGCAACCCAATGATCCAATCTTGGGTTGGACTGGTATCTGCTGACTACTCCTACTGCATAGCAGATGTCTGGTCTCGTGCATAACATAGCATACATGAGACTACCTACTGCCAATGCATAAGGTACACGTCTCATATCCTCAACTTCCTGAGGTGTCTTAGGACACTGTTCCTTAGACAAGTGAACTCCATGCCTGGAAGGTAAATTACCTTTCTTGGAGTTTGGCATCGAAAATCGTACAAGAATCTTATCATTATATGATGCCTGAGACAGTGCTATGAGTTAGTTCTTACGATTCCTTATAAGCTGGATCCCAAGAACATAACTCGCCTCTCCCAAATCTTTCATTTGGAATTGGCTAGCCAGCCAGCCCTTTAAATCAGACAATACTCCCACCATCATTCCCAATGAGTAGGATATCATCTACTTATAGGACCAAGAAAACTACTTTCCTATCAATGATGAGCTTGTAGACACAAGGCTCATCGACATTCTGCTCGAAGCCATAGGTTTTGATCACATCATAAAACCTGATGTTCCAAGATCTAGATGCTTGCTTAAGCCCATAGATGGATCTTTGCAGCTTGTAAACCTTTTGCTCTTGATATGGAGACACAAATCCCTCTGGTTGAATCATGTAGATGCTCTCATCATGATTGCCATTCAAGAATACAGTCTTGACGTCCATTTGCCAAATTTCGTAATCGAAATAGGCAGCAATGGATAAGAGAATCCTAATAGACTTAAACATGGCTACTGGCGAGAAGGTCTCTTCATAATCGACCCCCTCTTTCTGGGTATAACCCTTGGCCACTAGCCTTGCCTTGAAGGTCTCTACCTTTCTGTCTACTTCTCTCTTTCTCTTGTAGATCCACTTACACCCTATGGTTTTACTCCATCTGGTAAGTCTACAAGATCCCAGACTGAGTTAGAGTACATGGACTCCATCTCGAGATTCATGGCTTTGAGCCATTCCTCTTTATCAAGATCTTCCATTGCATTCTTAAATGTCAATGGATCATCAACACTATCAGTAGAGACAACACCTTGTCCCTCACATATAGCTAAATAGCGTTCAGGTTGTCTCACAATCCACTCACTACGTCTAGGTGGTAGTGTATCCTGATCAGGAACCATCTGACTCTCAGATGTTTATGGAACAACAACTCTTGTTGATGAAGCACTAGTCTCACCAGGCTTCAACTCATTTAATACAATCTTTAAATGAGGTTTATGGTCACTAATGTAATTGTCCTCAAGAAACGTTGCATTTGTCGATACAAATACTTTGTTATCTTCAGGACTATAGAAGTGTCCACCTCTGGTCTCGTTGGAGTATCCTACAAACAGGCAGACAACAGATTTGGAGTCTAGCTTTCCAGTTCTATTCTTCAGCACATTTGCTGGACACCCCCATATGCGGAAATGTCGCAAACTAGTTTTACGACCATTCCACAACTCTAGGGGAGTCTTAGAAACAGATTTGGATGACACTACATTCAAAATGTATGCCGCTGTTTGTAACGTATATCCCCAGAAGGAATTTGATAATGATGAGAAACTAATCATAGATCTCACTATTTCCGTTAGGGTTCTATTTCTCTTTTCCGCTACACCATTTTGCTGAGGTGTACCGGGGGCTGTGAGTTGGGAAACTATCCCATTCTTGACCATGAAGTCTTCAAACTCTTGATCAAGGTACTCACCTCCACGATCCGATCGTAGTGACTTGATAGTCCTACCTAATTGATTCTCAACTTCAGCTCAGAATTCTTTGAACTTTTCAAATGTTTTCGACTTTCGTTGCATCATGTAGACGTATCCGTATCTTGAGTAGTCATCTATAAAGGTGACATAATACTCATAACCACCCCTCACTTTAACATTCATCGGTCCGCAGACGTTTGTATGTATAAGCTCTAGCGGTTCTTTAGCTCTAAGCTCTTTTCCAGTAAAAGATCTCTTAGTCATCTTACCTTCCAGACAAGATTCGCAGACAGGTAAGGTGCCAACCTTTAACTCACTTAAAGGTCCGTTTTTTACTAGTCTGTCTATCCGGTCAAGGTTGATATGACCAAGCCTTAGATGTCAGAGATACTTGTCATTATCTGGAGAAATCTTATGTCGTTTAGTTTTTGGTTTTTCAACCTTAAACATTTCGGTGTTGAGCAGTGTAGTATGTATTAACGGTCTTAACACATACAAGTTGTTTTCATTAATTCCTGAACAAATATTCAGACCATTCTTTCCAATAATAATAGACTTATTATTAAAAGAAATAGAATACGATTGTTCTAACAATTTAGAAACGGAAATCAAATTCCATGTAAATCCAGGAATATAAAAAACATTGTTCAATATTAAAAACTATTATTATTACAAAATTGCAATCTTATTGCTCCCACTGCTTTTGCCGACACGACATCCCTCGACCCCACAAATATTGAGAAGGCTCCCTCCTCTAGCTGTGTCCAAGAATCAGTCCACTGTAAAGAAAAACAAACATGGTTAGTGGCTCCAGAATGAAGAATCATCTTCCACTAAACAAGATTCAAGAACAAGTAAATCATATTTACCTTTACTCTTTTTCTTCTTGGCTACCTTCTCCAGGTATCGAGGACAGTTCCTCTTCCAGTGCCCGACCTTATCGCAATGGAAACATTTTTCTTTGTCTTGGTCAGTGGAGGCGCCCTTCTTTTTGCTTTGGGCTTTCTTGGGTTTGGGTTTACCCTTCGCCTTCCCAGCAGACCTCTTCCTTTTTTTATTATTTAAGGAGGAAGATGGTTCAGCAACATTTGTCTCACTAGTCTTTCCCTTATTATCCTTAATTAAAGACTCAAAGGTAGCAAGCTCATTGAGCAACTGTGTAAGACTAAACTTTAACTTGTTCATCCGATAGTTGCTCTTAAACTAATCGAAACTCTTCGGAAGAGTTGTCAGTATGATGCTCACTTGACTGGGTTCGTCAATGGCCCCGCCATTGACTTCTGCCGTGTTGAAGTAGGACATCATGCTCAGGACATGTTCCCGAACTGAAGTTCCTTCCTTCATACGAGCGAGCATAGCATAACGAATGGCTTCGTGTCGCTTTTGCTCGGAGGGCTGCCCGAACATGGCTTGCAATGACTCCATGATTTATTATGCTGAAGTCATTGCTTCATGCTTTGTGACAAGCATGTCTGTCATAGAAGCCAACAGATATGTTCGGGCCTTCTCATCAGATGAGACCCATCGCTCGTATGCCTCACGAACAGTTCATGTGGCATTTGCAGCAGTCGCTGGAGGACATTCCTCCGTAAGCACAAACTTAAGGTCTTTGGTGACCAATATTGCATTAATGTTAAGTTTCCACTTAGTGTAGTTATCACCAGTTAATTTGTCGTTTGCGAGAATTTGAAGTAATGCAGAAGACATTATTGCTGAAATAAATAAAAACATTCATTCAGTCATTTGTTTAAAAACAAGTGCGAGTGCTTTGGCATAAATTTAAACATGATGCATGCACATGTTTAACGAACTAGAACTACCCTAAAACTAGTTACTATACCACGACAATCCAACATACCACAAAGAAGTGCCGCCTTAGGGTCGGTCAAGTCTTTGCATGTTGGACCGAGACATTCTCAATCACATGATATTCTAAAATAACTCTTATTCCATATCATTCAACCATCGTTCATTCAATCAGGTTTTTAATTAACAAACTTAATCAAAACCTTCGTGAGTGTAACCCACCATTTCAGATCTCACGAGCTTAACTCGATAATTGTCGCCTTAGGGTCGGTCAATCCCGAAATACCCTCAGAAATCCTATCCGTTAGGAAGTCAACCTTGGTATTGACCTTTGTGGAAACCCTCCTTAGGGAGGACGAAAGCAAAGCCGTCACGAGGCCCCACTCGGATCTCACGGTGTTAAACTAATGATGGAGACCGCGGGATATATATGTCATATATCCCTCTCCCACTTACTATTTTAAAATTAGGGTTTTCTTTTAACCGTTAATGCACCTAGACTCTACCGGATTAAGCGACTAACTTTAATCAAGTTATCTAGCGCATTAACTAATTAGAACCAAATTCTAATTAGCTAATAAATTATTAATGATTTTTAACAATTAAAAATCTAATCTATTAGTGAATAATTTAAGCCTTTGTAAACTATTTACTAGGGTTAGATTATTTTGTTAGTGTTTACCAAATTTTAACTATTAAAACTCTAACACTTTATTCGGTTCATTTATTATTAGGTAATTAATCATATTAATCCTAATTACAATAAATGACCCTATTGATCTAACTTATTAAACTCTTTAATAACTAGATTAATATTAATGAGAATTACCAAATTTTCTAACCATTAAAAAAAATCTCATTATTCATAGCCAATTATGTATATTGTCCATTTTAATCACATTAAAAAAATACATTAAATATCAGGCTATGATGCATGTATGACATATCAAATATATTTGTGTAGGCACATATAATCTAAATGACATATGTATTCATGTCAATGCTTTTATCATCACATAATATAAAGCATACATGAATTGACCGAGTATTGTGGATTATTTAACCTAAAAAATTGGAATCTAAAATTACAAAAAAAAAATCCAAGGCATTCCTTGGTCTTCTAATAACTTCAGATATCTTCCAGTCTATTCAGGTCACTCCGATTCATCTCATGAATGCATCTTCACGATTTTTCCGGGTCTTCAATATAGGTTACATTTTTTTAATACATAAAAAAAAATATAAACAAAAAAAAAAATGCAACCCATAAACCCTAAATCCACAGTACCATATAACTAACGATCAATCACGTTTTTGTAAATTAAAAAAAAAAATACATACAAAAACGTCATACAGTCATTTTAAATTGTGTCTACACAATTCATACATACAGGAGCATCGAAAACTATTTCCTGTTCCGAAAAATAAATTGGCTTTGATACCAATTGTTGTTCACCGGTCACGCAGCGGAACTAAGTTTTAAAATTTTTATACAGATCATATCTGTATATTGGACCAGTGATCGTAATTATTTTTCGGAACCAATACATACAATATGTATACACATGAAATTGTAATCAACAAAAATCAGAAGAAGAAAATCTTACCAACGTTTGGAGCCTCCTTCACTTTTCGATATGCTAATGTCTGAACCACTCGATCTTCCTCGCTATCTCCCGGATCTGGTAACTACGTATGGGCGCGTCACGGTCTCAAGAACTTGAATGGAGGATGTAGAGAAAATTTGAAGAAACTCTTTCTTCTATGTTTTTCAAAAACACACAAAACATGAAACAATATATATATATCTTTCTACTGATCTCGCTTTTTGCAAATATATATATCAAATTCTGCTGATCTCGCTTTTTGCAAAAATAATATATATCAAATTCTGCTGATCTTAATATATATATCAGCGCACTGCTGCTCACACACACACACACACATATATATATATATATAGTTAATTGCTTCTCTTTTTGTCACCACAAATCTACTCCTTTTTTTATTAACCAATATATATCTCTATATCTATATCACGCTCATTGCTTCACAAAATACATATATATTTATAAATTAAGTATTTACATCCTATGTAAATTCTTCTTATACTATTGTTTTATGTACACATCAATTTGCATCCAATGCAATCTCTTGTGTTATAATTGATATATGTTTTTTAATTATCTTTTTCAAATATATCTAATATATTAAAAGTGATAATAAGCATTTTAAATTTAAGCTTAAATTCAAATTTAAATTTAAGCTTAAATTCAAATTTAAATTTTAAATACTCAGATAAATGATTTAGTAAAATAAAACAATCCTATTATTTTATCTTCACCCAAATCCATATATCAACTAACACCCTCCAATTAATAGTTAATTAATAATTCACAATTATCAATATAATTAAATAATCTAATTATTTAATTAATTAACTATTGACATTCATTAATTAAATAATCTCATTATTCAATTAATTCTCGAATTTATATGTGTCACTTTTGTAACACAATTAATTGGACAATCCAATTAATTAACCGTGACCCTTGTTACCTAAATCGATCGGGTTAGCAATGGGACCTAACAGACCCATATTATTTTGAGCTCCAATAAACATCGGAATCATTAATTAAACTCTTTAATTAATATTCCTTGATTATTAACTCCGGTGTTATTTCACTAAAAACCCGAAGCTGCACTCTCTCAATTGTAGACGCTTTTACACAGACTGATACAACTCGGTGTCCATCGATATAGCTATTACACACGGTGTGATCCTCTTCAGTAGTTCATAATTAGTGCTGGGTCATAATGTCCGTTATACCTCTCTAATTACATATATCCTTTAAGCACCGTTGATTCTATAATGAACAATAAATCCTATTTCCTTACGGAATTAAGAGAATGCTCATATTGTCCAAGCCCCGAATCAAGCCTTAAGGGAACTACCATCTACTTCTCACAAGAAGAAGTGGATTCCACTATTGTGTACAAACCTTCCCAGCCATAAGCCAAATCGTAATCCCAACATACGGAACATATTGATCGGGAACTGCATCTGACCTCACCTATGGTATATCAAAGACTACGATCTAACCTGAAGGAGTCGATAAGTCACCCAGGATTAAGATCACCCACATATAGCCATCATTAGTTGATATATATGAATCTCATCGATAAACGGATCTTGGTGAGAGATTCATATAGATCATGACCCAGTCCTATATGATCACATCATACAAGATGCCTCCATTCTCATATCTCTATATGAATGATTCAGGATAAAATCACCGTACATTACGGAATGAACCGCAACTATAGATTAACCACAAATAAAGTACCCAGCTTTATTTGCTATCTATGAACTCTTTAGATTGCACGTCTCTTACTATATCCATCCGTATATGATACTCATATACGCAGTTCAAGATTACATCCGGCAATCTTGGATGTTAAATTTATGCACAAGTTATGAAATAAACAGCATAACAGGAATGAATTGAAAAGTTTCTTTTATTTATTTCATAAATCCATTTACAAATTCATATTTAGGACATAAACCCTAACAATTATGAGTCAGAAGTGCCCAGATCCAAAAATGTTTGTACTTTGGCATGACTGTCTTGGTCATCCAGGATCTGTAATAATGCGTATAATCATTGAAAATTCTTATGGACATCAATTAAAAAACCAGAAGATTCTTTTAGCCCATGAGAATTTGTGTACTGCATGTTCCCAAGGGAAATTAACAATAAAACCATCTCATTCTAAAGTTGGTTTTGAATCCCCATCATTTTTACAAAGAATTCAAGTGGATATATGTGGATCTATTCATCCACCAAGTGGACCATTTCGTTATTTCATGGTTCTAGTTGACGCATCTGTCAAATGGTCACATGTTTGCTTATTATCAACGTGTAATGTTGCTTTTACTAGATTGCTTGCACAGATTATCAGGATTCGGGCTCATTTTCTCGATTACTCAATTAAGTCCATACATCTTGATAATGCTGGTGAATTTACTTCTAATTGATGAATATTACAAAGTGGATTGATGTTGAACATCCAGTTCCACATATTCATACCCATAATGGATTAGCAAAATCACTTATTAAACGTATCCAGGTAATTGCAAGGACTTTGTTATTACGAACGTAATTATCGATTTCTGTCTGGGGGCATGCTATTTTACATGCTGCTGCATTAATCCGGTTTCGGCCTACTGCTTATCATCAGTATTCACCAGTACAACTTGTACTTGGTCATCAACCAGATATATCTCATTTACGTACTTTGGATGTACAGTATATGTTCCGATTGTACCAACAAAAAGAACTAAAATGGGACCCCAAAGACAATTGGGAATATATGTTGGTTTTGATTCACCATCTATTATTAGATATCTGAAACCCTTGACTGGTGATCTTTTTACAGCACAGTTTACATATTGTCATTTTGATGAAACTAGTTTCCCATCATTAGGGGAGAAAAACTCCTTCCGAAGGAAAGCGTGAGCTTTCCTGGAAAGTTTCTAGTCTGATTCATTTAGACCCATACACATCTCAATGTGAGAATGAAGTACGTAAGATGGTACATCTTCAAGTAATAGCGAACCAGTTACCAGATGCATTTACAGATGCTACTAGGGTAACAAAATCATACATCCCAGCTGTTAATGTCCTAGCACAGGTGATTATTTCTGAAAAACAATCTGAACAAATGATAGCAAAAGAATCATCTATTGCATGCCAGAAGCATGGTAGACCGTTTGGTTCAAAAGATACTGTTCCTCGAAAAAAGGAAAAATAAATCCACTTTCTCTAATTTAACTCTAGGAGAGTTAAGTGTCCCTGAATTGACACGAGTCACTAAAGCAATAAAATCCTCTGTGGGGAAAAGAATCTTTGAAGAGGTACAAGAATATAGAAATGATGAAAATTCTATAAATTATACAAGAGAATTGTGGAATCGAAAAGAAACAATCATTGATGATGTATTTTCATATACAGTGGCAACTGAAATCATAAATGATGATTATGAACCTCATAATCTCGATGATTGTAGACAAAGGTCCGATTGGCCTAAATGGAAAGAAGTAATTCAAACAGAATTGACTTCATTAGCCAAACGTGAAGTATTTGGATCAATAATTCAGACGCCTGAAAATGTCAAACCTGTTGGGTATAAATGAGTTTTTATACGAAAACGTTATGAGAAAAATGAGATCGTGAGATATAATGCACGACTCGTAGTACAAGGTTTCTCACAGAGACCAGACATCGATTTTGATGAAACATACTCACCGGTGATGGATACAATTACGTTTCGATTTCTGATAAGCATGACTGTATTGGAAAGACTGGAAATGCGTCAGATGGACGTAGTGACCGCTTATCTATATGGTTCACTGGATTCAGATATTTACATGAAAATCTCAGAAGGATTTAAAATGTCAGAAGCATTTAACTCAAGGCCTCGTTATTTGTATTCGATAAAATTACAAAGGTCGTTGTATGGATTAAAACAATCTGGACGGATGTGGTATAACTGTCTCAGTAAATATCTGATGAAAGAAGGATATATCAATAATCCTTTATGTCCATGTGTTTTCATTAAGAAATCTGAATCTGGATTTGCTATCATAACGGTTTATGTTGATGATATAAACTTAATTGGAACCCCTGGGGAACTCCTGAAAACTGTTGAATACTTAAAAAAGGAATTCGAAATGAAAGATCTGGAAAAGATAAAATATTGTCTCGGCCTCGAGATCGAACATAGATCAAATGGAGTACTTGTCCATCAATCAACATATATTGAAAAGATTTTAAAAAGATTCCATATGGATAATGCTCATCCATTAAGTATTCCTATGGTTGTTAGAACTCTTGATCCTAAAAAGGATCCATTCCGACCAAAAGAAAATGATGAAGAGATACTTGGCCCTGAGGTACCATATTTGAATGCAATTGGTGCTTTATTATATCTGGCTCAGTGTACTAGACCAGATATTGCATTCTCTGTGAATGTACTGGCTAGATTCAGTTCAACACCAACTCGAAGGCATTGGAATGAGATCAAACATATTTTTCGTTACCTTTGTAGAACGAAAGATTTAGGATTATTTTATACAAAATCTAACAATTTTTCAGGTTTAATTGGTTATGCTGATGCCGGGTATCTGTCTGATCCCCACAAAGCTCATTCACAAACGGGATATGTTTTTTCATATAATGGCACAACAATATCATGGCGCTCCACAAAACAGACTATGGTTGCTACATCCTCTAATCATTCTGAAATCATCGCACTTCACGAAGCGAGTCGAGAATGTTTTTGGCTAAGGTCTGTTATTCAACATATTCAAAATACCTGTGAATTTTTATTATCTACAGAAATGCCAACACAGATTTTTGAGGATAATGCGGCGTGCATTGCTCAAATTAGAGAAGGATATATCAAAGGAGATAGAACCAAACATATTTCTCCTAAATTCTTCTTTACTCATAAGCTTCAACAGAGTCAACAAATTGATGTTAAGCAGATACAGTCTACAGAAAATCTTGCAGATCTGTTTACTAAATCATTGCCTATATCAACTTTTGAGAAATTAATATATGGGATAGGCAATTAGGCATTCGTCGACTTTGTAAATTACAAGATGAAATGCTAAAGTTTTTATGAGGGGGAGCGTCCAATCAGGGGGAGAAAAATCTTCAATAGACATTTGTAAACTATACTTTTTTTCCTTCGATCAGGTTTTGTCCTACTGGGTTTTCCTGACAAGGTTTTTAATGAGATAATTTTTAAATGTCCAACCCCATTAGATCCAGAAGATCATTATATTTTACCTAGATTTTATCCCATTCAATTTTTCCTTGAAAATTTAAATACAAGTGGTATAAATCGAAGGGGGAGTGTTATAATATATATGGATATATACCACTTATTTTATACACACAATTTTTTTTTTCTCACCTGCTCACTCTCACTTACATCATTGTTATATATATATATATATGTTGACCTAATCATATGTAAAAAGTTACTCGGTGAAAAATCCTTTAATAAATACAAAGTACATACTCTCTCTCTCGCATGTCTTTCATTTTAATTATCTATGATCTCTCCCTATTCTATTTATATGTTATCATTTATCCAATCAATTGTTTTTCAATTGTTCTTCACATATTCTTCTTCTGTTATTCATTTCATTTTAATTTATAACAAAAATGTACCTTGCCAGTATATTTTTATGTTCTAGCGCGCACTACAATTTAGAATCTCTGTGAACGTTGTAATTTTTATGTTCTAGCGCGCACTACAATCGCGATGTTCGTCTGGATATACAAACCAGCGCAATATGAGCCTCGTGGTGCTAAGTCGTGCTTATGCTGTTACGATGTGGTGCGGCATTGCGGTGCAACTTTGGGTCTCTTGAATTCATTGTGGTGCGGCATTGCAGTTTAAAGGTCCATCTTTGTGGTTGTGTTAAATGTGCAAATACTAGAAAAGTGAATATATATTACCAATAATTTATATGTATATATCATTTGTTGTTTGACGACTCAAATCTATAATAATGGTAAATGTAGCTATTGACTCGAATATGTAATATTATTGGGGTAAATAGTGTTATTATTATTATTATTATTTTGAAATAAGAAGAGTACGCTAATTAAGGAGATTAATTTAGATTAAACCGAGTCCATAATTATAAGTTAGAGTACAAGCATCACAAGGTGGTATGCCTTTTTACTTTATTTGTAACGATCACAACACAATTACGTACTCGGTCACTCACTGGTTTCCCTTGTATTTTCACGAAGGGAGAACTTGAGCCTTGACGAACCTGAACCTGAACGGCTGGCCACTAGTTAGAGCCAGATGCCGCACATTTCCCACAAAATTAATCCCAACATCGCTGCATAAATTGACAGTGGACCCACTAACATCTGAAGGACAGTGAACAATCTTGTATGCATCTCCGATTTTGACAAACTTGAACCAGTTTTTCATGGTTAGAGGTCCAGGGTTTCCTATAACTCCATTAGTTGTAATAAACCAAGCTCCTCTTTTTTCATCGTAGTTGTCAACTTTCCACACCATTGGTTCATTGCAATTGATTATGTTGGCATAAAACAGGATGTTCACATCCATGGATTCGTGGACATAGCCTCGGTTTTCACTGCTGTAATTGGTTGGAAAAAAGAACATTGGATAGCCCCTAAAGAGGTCCAAGGAATGTTGGGTAACATCCAGTGGACATAATCCATTTCTATTGAAGGATAGAGTAAGACCACCGCCGCCGGCTCCTCGGATTGCAGAGATGATGTAGTATGCCCATCCGGCTTCAACCTTCTCCCCATCGAGGTCGAGCAAAGGATCGGGGTGTCCTGACAAGGGTTTTGTGAGCAATGCGAAGAAAAGGAAGGAGAGTGATAATGTTAGGACAGAACTCTTCATTTTTTATAACTTGATTAGCTAGAAGCAAATGGAAGGAAGGTTGTTAGATGTGTGAAAATGGATATGCACAAGAGCTTCAATTTATAGAGGCTTGATGATATGTAGGGACATTTTGGTAAATGCATGCATATCTCAACCATGAAAAACGTGTTTGAAGGAGTAGATGAGAAGGTGTTGATCCAATTATATATCTCTCTCACATTTTTTATTATTAACTGAATTTCTGAATTCAAGTTGTATTATCACCCCAAACAGGGTCTAATCTTGAGATTTTCAAGGTACAATGCGATCTTGGAATATTTTGAGAATATTAAAAAACTATTATTGATATTTCGAAATTGACCAAATATTCGGTAGGATGTTAGATATTTATTTGTTTTGATATCGATCCCTCTAAAATACGGATATATCGGTGAATATTTAAGTATATCTTTCGATAATCAATTCCTTGAGTGAAAGAATTATTACAATCAGCAATTTTTTTTTATTTACCGGAGAAGAAATATTTGGTAATCGTAAATCAACGTCCAAAATTTGTACATGTTGATGTAGGACAAAGATGAAGGAACCACGGCCCATGTCGAACAATTTCTTTATTTTCTTATTTTGTTAATTTGGGTATTTTATTGTTTAGTAAGTTTATTTATTTTTGTTTGATTATGAATTAAATTTAGGTTTTGAAAATAAATCAAACTTACCTTTTGAGTAAGATTTGATCTTTGTTTTCTAGTCAAGTTAGGAGTCATGAATCCTAGAAGATTTTGATTAGCTTTGATTAGCTTTGATATTTTCTTATTTTAGTTTTTTTTAAGGAATGTTGTATTCGAGTCGTATTAGGATTAGTTTATTATAAATAGTCTTATTATTTTCAATTATTGTAACTTTTAACCTTTGATTGATTTTAATAAAATCGTTCCTTTGGAACATTTATCTGTCGTGGATTCGACATGCTCTTTGAGTATTCGAGAGCACCATTTTCTAACGTCGATTAGGGAATGATGGCCCCTGCATGGCGGTCTATACTTGGGTAACTACTGATCGTTGCGTCAAAGTTCGTTTGAGTGTGCCTCAGGGTTCGACAAAGTGATCATTCTTATTTTCACCATACATTGCTGTGTCACATGTAGTATCAGGTGTGGTGAAAGGTCCAATTAATAGTAACGGAGATGATAAAAAAAAACAATAAAGTTGATATACACGTATTTTTTTTTTTTTTAATGAATGTAAGTTATAATTTTCGATGTCGATGTCAGCTTCGTCTGGAGTCCGAACTCTGGGCAAGACGATGTGTTGGTGGATTTTGAAGGTACTGTTAAGGAGCATGCATACCAATACAATTATATCTCTCTCAAATTTTATACTATTAATCGAAATAGTGAATTCAAGTCATATTCTCGTACTAAACATGTTGATTTTGAGATTTTCGGAATTCAAGGCAATTTTGGAATATTCAGGCATATTGAATTTTTCTTTTATAGATATTTCAAAATTAACTGAATACTCTACATGATATTACTTGATATCGATTCTTTCAAATTTTTGAGAGTGATTATTATCCGTAAAAGAAACTGACCTTTTTTTAATTCACTCATATTAAATAATAAATGTTTGGTAATTGTACACCAAATCACCAATGTTTAAAACGTGTACATAGTGTTTGTTGTATGGTCCAATTATTAATAATGGAGATAGTCCAAAAAAAAAATCCAATAAAGTTGATATACATATCAACAACTTGTTAATGAATGGTTGGTTAAATTTTTCAATCTTGTCGCAAGCTTAGTCTGGACCCTGGAAATTGTTATATCTCGGATTGCTCAGGATAATGATTTTTGTCGTCTGTCGTCTGTCGTCTGTTCTTCACATATAGTTGTCTTGCTCAGGATAATGATTCACGTCGTCTGTCGTTCTTCACATATAGTTGTTAGCTAAAGGACAAGATATTGATGATGAAGTTGGTGGCATATATTTATAGATTTTGAAGATACTTTGAACGAAAATCTTATCACCATGTGTACAGATTTCATTAATTTGATAATTTAGAAAATAATGTCAGACTCGTAAGTTATATATATCATGTAAATCATAATATTAACTTTCAAAATTAATTTTGACCAATTTTTTATTATTTATTACTCTAATGTAAAAGAACTTGTTTTAAATAAGGAGATAAAAACTATGATATATAAGATCATGAAAGAAAAACGTAACAATTTACTAAACACGTGACACTCGGTAACAAAAAAAAATGTTATATTTCATATATGTTTTGATCTCCGATCCGTTAATTAAATATATTATTTGGACCATAAATGATGAAACTTGGATGAAAATTGTGATCTAAGATAAATCCGTATGTAAAGGTAAAAGAAAGTTAAAACCGACAATATTTACTTGATGAATTTGGGTTATATCGATACAATATTTAAATATTGGGTTTGTAGTGGACATCCATTTTAATAAAGTGATTTTGCATTTCGGATTTTGCATTTGTGATAAAATTTTAAATTCAATCTTGCTTATACAAAATCAAGTGTAGTGTATTGTGAAGTATTAATAGTATTTGATATATATAGGTTTTGATATAAACATATATATATCAATGGCATTTAGATTTGTTGGATTAAGTTCATTGTAATTGACAGCTTTCGGTTTAAATTTATTAATTAATTAAAGAGTGAGGGGTTATAAACTTTTAAATAATTTTTATTAGATAATATCTATCTATCTATCTAGACCATAAAACTACTTTGAAAATCATTTGTATAAACCCTAAACTCGTCCATCTGTCAGTACAGTTAAATCCTCGGACCGAAGAAAATTACTTAGGTTCAATTCTTTTTATTTTTTTTAATATATTACATGTAATATATTATAGTATATCATCACGGGTGGAGTAAATCTATGGGTTCAGGTGGTCCATTTATTATTAATAAAGTTGATACACAACACGTTTTATTAATGGATGGTTTGAATTTTTCAATATCTTTATCAGTTTCGTCTAGCATGGATAAGAGTGGATAAAGATGATAGATATTTTCACCTAAAAGATATTATTATAAAAATATTCTTTAACAAAATGATTTATGAGGATAAAAATAATAACATTGAAAATAAATAAAAAATACTCCGCCATAACCTTGAAGATGATACGTTAAACACTAATGCAATCTTAAACATGATATTTTACTTGAGGAAAATAGTACAATTATCGTATTTTAAAATTTTGAGTATTGCAAATGCTTCAACTCTCATCCACTGCTGGCTGCAGATGCAGATTTGGTTTAGTGTGCTTGTAATCAGATGGGGATTGGGTTTGTTTACGGTAATTTTAAGAAAAACTAATCACACACAACACATTATTTAGGTGGAAAACATTAAGGCAGAGAAAAAATCACGGTTATCACTGTGAATAATGTGTTACACAAGTTTTTTTTTTTCTCCTTTATGTAATATGTGAGAATTATGTGAGAATTATCTGTCTTTTAACTCTAAATAATACAAGTGAATTTATAGGTGTGATAAGGTGATAAGGTGTTTCCTAATCCTTGAACTGCAAGTAAAGGATTGAAGAGATCATATCTTTACGGTATTCTAAGGTGAACATATAATTAAAGATTCTGATTTGCATGTCAGTTTGAAAGTTAATTTCCTCATAGTGAATATCATCTTGTTTCTTAGGAATTATTTCTTATAAGGAGGTTTGGAATGATTATGATTGAGATTCTGTAAATTGGAGAATAACTGTTTCGTTTCCCTTATTGCAGATGACTTGGAGAGATATTTCCGAGATTCAGTATCTAGCATGATCACGAGTTGATACAGTGACACAGTGAAAACGTAAAAAGAATTAGACCGACGTCTAAATTCTATTGAAACTGGAATCCACCAGAAAATTAAGAAACAAGTCTGAAATTTTTATTGAATAAAAACTGAATGATTCTTTCGGCTTACAAGGCTATTTAAAATGAAAAAACCCTAACCCGAATCCTTGTTGGACAATAAACGGGATTACATATCAAAAACTGCATAAAATAGCGAAAACTGCCTAAAATAGCGAAATCACAAAGTTGGGGAAATTAATAGATACTAATGACCCTTAACAAACCGAAATTAACGGTAGTACTTATGACTAAAAAGGAAATTTCGGGGCCTAAATGATGGAATTTGGCCGAAAAAGGTCGTGCCACAACACCAAAGGTGTTGAGTTTAGAAGATCTTGTCGATTCCCTTCAATTAAAGTAATTTATTCTTGGATTTAGGATGGTCCCACAAAGCCATATAGGATCCAGCCACTTGTTCTATATCAGTCCCCTCTACTTGCAAAGAACTCGACATCGAGTTAGGTTCAGGATAAAGAGACTATTCCGCATGATACTGGAACAAGTCAGCAACATTGAAAGAATTGAAAATTCCTATGGTCTTAGGTAGGTTGACAACATATGCATTATCATTGATCTTCTTCAGAATCTGGTACATACCACACTTATTTTGCTTTAATTTGTTATAAGTCCCAACTGGGAACCTCTCTTTGCTCAAGAAAACCATCACTGAATCTCCCTCCTTAAACACCTTTCGACGCCTATGATTGTCTGCAGTTGCCTTGTATTTTGCATTGGTTTCTTCCAGTTTATGTCTCACTTCAGCTTGCACCGCTTGAGCCTGGGTAGCCATGTTTTCTGCAGCAACACTAACTTCTGGACCCTTTGGTAAATGAATTAAATCCACAGTATGCTTTGGTGGCGACACATATGTCATAGCAAAATGGGATTTTCCTGTGGCACTATGTACAACACTGTTGTAGGAAAACTCAACTTGAGGCAATGCATGATCCCATTGTTTCGACTTATCTCCGCAAACGCAACGAACCAGATTTCCCAAGGTCCTGTTCGTCACTTTTGTTTGTCTATCAGTTTGTGGGTGTACAGTATTGCTACTTTTCAGAGACGTATTAAACATCTTCCGCAAGGTCACCCAAAAGTGGCTAAGGAATTTTGTGTCACGGTTAGAAGTAATTGACTGCGGCACCCCATGTAGTCGGACCACTTCTCTGAAAAATAGTCGGGCTATGTGTGAAGCATCAGAGGTCTTCCAGCAAGAGATGAAGTGAGCCATTTTTGAGAACCTGTCAACCACCACAAAAATTGAATCTACTCTTCGATGGGTATGGGGTAGCCCCAACACAAAATCCATAGATAAGTCCTCCAAGATATTGTTAGGAATGGGTAAAGGCATATGAAGACCAGTATTTTGTGACTGATCTTTAGACACCTGACAAGTATAACACCTCTACACTAAATTCCTAACATCTCATTTTAGTTACGGTAAAAAATACCGCTCCTCCAAGCTAGCCACCATTTTGTCTCGACCTAAGTGTCCACTCAATCCACCTCCGTGCAAATCACGGATTAGCTTCTCCCGTAGAGACGTCTTAGGAATACACAAACGGTTACCATGAAATAGATACCCATCACTCTTAAGAAAATAACTGACAGATTGCTTCTCAATACACTTTAGCCAGATTCCTTTGAAGTCTTCATCCTCCGCATACAATTCCTTCAAACAATCAAACCCCACAATTTCATAAGCCAGGGTCACAAGTAGGGTGGCACAACGGCTCAACGCATCAGCAACTTGGTTCAAAACCCTTGACTTATGTTTAATGAAAAAAGGTAATTTCTGAAGAATAGTGGCCCACTTGACATGTATGTTGTCCAAGTTCTTCTGATTGTTAATAAACTTCAAAGCCTGATGATCGGTGTACAAGATAAATTCCCTCTGTACTAGGTAGTGTTCCCAATGCTTCAAGGCTTATACTACTGCGTAGAACTCCTGATTATAAGTACTCCACTTCTGGCGAGCCTCACTTAATTTCTCGCTAAAGAAAACAACTGGTCGCTTTTCTTGGGATTGCACAACGCCAATTCCTACATCATTAGCATCGCACTTCACTTCAAATATCTTCTCAAAACTAGGCAGAGCCAGTACTGGTGCAGTACATAATTTCTCCTTGATTAATGCAAAGCTCATCTCTGCTTCATCCTCTCACTGAAACCGACATTTCTTCATACATTCTGTTATTGGTGCCATGACAGTGCTAAAATTTTGAATAAACCCGAGATAGAAAGTTGCTAAGCCATGAAAGCTAAGAACTTCACTCACCGTATTTGGCACAGGCCATTCTCGAATTGCTCGCACCTTCTCTTCATCCACATGAATTCCTTTTGAACTTACCACGTAACCTAAAAATAACAAACTGCTGGTCATAAAACTGCACTTCTTCAGATTAAGAAACATTTGATTTTCCTATAAAACCTTTAACACCTCTCGCAACTGCTCCACATGCTCTTCTTCAGTCCTACTGTAGATAAGAATGTCGATAAAATAAATAACATAAAACTTTCCCATAAAAGGCTTCAATACCCTATTCATCACCCGCAAGAAAGTACTTGGTGCATTTGATAGACCGAACGGCATAACCAGCCACTCATACAAACCATCCTTGCTTTTGAACACTATTTTCTATTCGTCCCCAGGTCTGACCCGAATTTGGTGATACCTACTACGTAGATCAATCTTCGAAAACAACTTTGAACCCTCCAGTTGATCCAACATGTCATCTAAGCGAGGAAACGAAAATCGGTACTTGACGGTTATCTTGTTGATAGCTCGACTATCCACCCACATACGCCAACTCCCATCCTTCTTTGGTGTCAGCAATGCAGGAATTGCACACGGGCTCATGCTTTCGAGTATGAAACCCTTATGTAATAATTCTTCTATTTTCTCCCGTAGAATCTCATTCTCCTTTGGACTCATCCGGTAATGTGACAAAATGGGCAAACTCTCCCCAGGTATAATATCTATATGATGCTGAATGTCTCTTAATGGCGGTAAATTGTTGGACAAATCTTCTAAAGTAATGTCCCTGAATTGTTTTACCAACGACTGTATTTTCTCATGAACAGTTACAACTGATATTTCTTTCCCCTCTACCACAAAAGCTTTAACCATTAAATCATAGATCTCCTGTGCATTCTTAACATCTGTCACGAATTGTGTCAGCTCCGGTCACAGTCAGTCTACTACATAGGGCTTGTTAGGCACTTCCTGACGTTTACAAGGAGCCATAACAATTTTATGTGATCCCCAAGTAAATAAATAAGTGTTATCCCGACCCCTATAAGCAATTCAACATCATACTGCTATGGTCGACCCAACGAAACATGGCTACCATCCATATCAATCACATCACAAACTACTTCTTCCTTATATATCTTACCAATAGAAATAGGAACACGACAATTATCAGTTACCTTTACTATCGGTCTCTTCTTGATCCAGTCAATTGTATATAGACTGAGATGTTTCTCGGTTGGCAACTTCAGATGTTCCACCAACCTCTTTGCAACTAAGTTCTTGTAACTTCCACTGTCCACGATCAGGTCACAGACTTTCTGACTGATTGTGCAGTAAGATCGAAATATATTGTTACGCTGACTGAGGTCCTCTTGCTTTGGTGCGTACAATTAACCCACTCATCATCTTCTTCAGCGAATTCTGCTCCCTCATACAAGTCACCTTCTTCTTCAAAATCAGGAACATCTGGTTCTTCTTCACATCCTTCTACCCAATTTACTGGTTGACGATTACGACATGCATTCAAATGATGACCAGGTTTTCTACATCTGTAATAAGTTCTTGGTGTAGGTCTAGCATAGGGATTTGGATTCATATTTCTAGGCACGTTCCTGTTGGTTGACGCTGTTTTTTTATTGCTACTACTACCCTCTTCTCCGCTAGCTCTTTTTGGTTGGTTCACTGGAACTGATGGTTGAACACCCTTGTCTCTGTTAGGGAATGATGACTTAGGATTGTTCCTCCGAAAACCAGGGTTTCCAACTCTACGTTCTAGTAACTCGGCCTTTAGTGCCATGTTGTGAGCTTCATCCACAATCCACAAAACTTACAGTCCGATCTTATTTTGAAGTGATGGCCTTAACCTGTTGAGATATCTGGCTACGTATTGCCAATCTGTTTTACTCAAATTATTTTTCTCCAAGAGCCTAGAAAATTCTACCGTGTAATCAAACACCGACTTGATCCCCTGCGAGCAATTTTGAAGCAACTGGAATAAATATTGCTCATAGTTTGGTGACAGAAACCTACCCATCATTAACTGTTTCATTCTATGCCAGGTCTTTACAATCGCCTTTCCTTATCGCTGACGGTTCTTCTACAACTGATCGTACCAGACTGCAGTCCCTCCTTTCAGTCTAAAGGCAACAAATCTGACCATTTTCTCTTCTGGAATCTTCATCATCTCGAAGAACCGCTCTACTTCTGTGATCCAGTCAAGAAAATCTTCTATACGCAGATTTCCATTAAAGCTTGGAAGATCTGCCTTCAACCGGTAGTCATCATGCTCTCTGGATCGTCACACTTGTTGAATAACACCATATCCTCCATCTCATTCGTCTTCAAAGTCATCCTCACTATCAGGTTGATGACGAGGGGGACGTCCTCTGTTAAGAGGTTGGCCTCAAGCAAATCTCTCAGCTCGCACTCTGTTATCCGGTTGCGACTGCCTGTTGTTAGCATTGAGGTTCATCCCGACAAGCAGTTAACGAATCTCCCTTAGCTGTTGTCGTTGTTCCTCCACCACTGCCCACAAGGCCTCCACCCCACGATCACCGTCAGTAGGGTTTCTGTCTCCTGCTTCGTTAGTTTACATCGAGATCAGCAAATCCGTCATCTGATACCAATTGACGCAATAAAAACGTATAAAGAATTAGACCGACGTCTAAATTCTATTCAAACTGGAATACACCAGAAAATTAAGAAACAAGTCTGAAATTTTTATTGAATAAAATATGAATGAGCCTTTCGGCTTACAAGGCTATTTAAAATGAAAAGAACCCTAATCCAAATCCTTGTTAGACAAGAAACAATATTACATATCAAAAGCTGCTTAAAATAGCGAAAACTGTTTAAAATAGCGAAATCACAAAAGTTGAGAAAATAAAAGATACTAACGACCCTAAACAAGCCAGAATTAACGGTAGACGATTCTGGCTTGTCAAAGTCAACTTATGACAAAAAAAAAAAAATCCAAAAAGGAAAGAACTGTGATTTCGGGGCCTAAATGATGGAATTTGGTCGAAAAAGGTCGTGTTTGGTGTTGAGTTTATAAGATCTCGTTAATTCTCTTCAATTAAAGTTATTTATTCTTGAATTTAGGACGGTCAAATATTGTCATGTAGGATTCAACCACTTGTTCTACATCATACGGTGTATCAAGGTTGGACTTGTGCTTGGCGAATAGATCTCATAAACTATGATTGCTTTTGAACGTGGTGATGCCATGTGATGTGTGTTGACCTACTAATGATGCGACTTAGCTTTAACTTTTTATTGATGTGGATCTATGTGTTCTGTAATATCCCTCTTTTTCGATAACGTGTCAAACTCTTCAAAAATATTCCTATCAAGGTTCATCTTAGAGGACATTGCTGCTTTTCTATCTAACCTGTTTGATAGGTGTTTTTTTTTTTATGGCTAAATGGCTAGGTCTATGGTAATAATTAAGTAGGTGCTTAAAGTAATGATTATATTTAAAATTTAGGCTATTATCACTAAAGTCCCTACTTTTTAAGGAATCGTCACTTTTTTAAACGTTTTTATCATATTAGTTACTTTAGTCCTTTATTTTTTTCAAAATATATCACTTTAGTCCATTTAACTAAATAATGTATTCTTATTGTTATTTTTAAAATTTTATCTTTTAGTCTCTCTAGTTTTAATAATAATTGGTCAACCCTGAAATAAAAATTAAAATGCCTCCACTAGGGTTTGAACCATGATCAAAGGCTAACCAAACACAAGCTTTATCCAGCTAAACTATATTAGCTTACTATCAAAGATTTGTTGATTTATATATATATATATAAACAAAATTAAATCTATTTAAATAATTTAAAATAAACTCATATATATAATTTTGTTTTTATATATATATATATAAACAAATTTAAATCTATTTACATAATTTAAAATAAACTCATATATATATATATATATTTGAAAATACACTCATATTTAATAATAATATATGAAAACATATTTATGAAAAAAAAGGAAAATAAGAAAACAAAAGGAAACTCGAAAAATCCAAAAAATAAAAACCCGTAATTTTCTTTCTTTCTTTTTTGGATTTTTTTAATTTTCAAAAAAGTATATTATTTCAATTTGATAAAAAAAAAACCAGAAAATCAAATCCCATAAATTGAAAATGTATAAAATCAACAAAAAAAAAGAACAATAATGATTTTTTTTCCGTTTATTTCCTTTTGTTTTGTTATTTTTTTTTTCTTTTTTCATAAATATTTATATATATTATTATTATACATGAGTTTATTTTTTCCCTTTTCAATTTATGGGTATTGATTTTCCGGGTTTTTTTTATCAAATTGAAATAATATATGTTTTGAAAAGGAAAAAAATCCAAAAAATAAAGAAACAAATTGCAGGCTTTGATTTTTTGGATTTTCTGAGTTTCCTTTTGTTTTCTTATTCTTCTTTTTATTTTCATAAATATGTTTTTATATATTATTATTAAATATGAGTTTATATATATATATATATATATATATATATATATATATATATATGAGTTTATTTTCAATTATATAAATTGATTTAAATTAGTTTAAACAAATTATATAGCTATAAATACATTTAAATCAAAAAATCTTCAATAATGGGCTAATGTAGCTCAGTTGGCTAAAGCTTGTGTCTTTGTGTCTTTTAATCATAGTTCTATATTTTAATTTTTTTCAGGGGTTAATAAGCTATTATTGAAATTAGAGAGACTAAAAAATAAAATTTAAAAAATAACAATAAGGGTAAAATTGTATTTTTACTCATTTTGTTATAGTTGACGTTAATTTTGGTCAAATGGACTAAAGTAATGCATTTAAAAAAAATAAAGGATTAAAGTGATAAATATAACAAATACATTTAAAAAAGTAATAATTTCTTAAAAAAATAGGGACTATAGTGATAATACCCCTTAAAATTTTAATGGAATAATGGTTGAACTTAAATTTGGTGTGTAAATAATATTTTTCAATGTCAATATCTGCACCCAATGGAAAGTAGGGTATTTGTCAAATTTGAGCGAATCCGTAAAAACATTAAAAAGAAAATTATAAAATAAATTCATTGTTGAAAAAGATGGTTCATTAAAACAATATCATTACGTTTAAATTTAAAATTAGATTACCCATAAAATTTCATGAATTAAAAATTAAAGTAACTCCAAAGGGATATTATCAATTTAGTGGTTATGTTTTGGTGAAATATCAATTTTTTAAATTACAATCCATGGTCCCACACTTTTCAAAAATATATCAAATTGGTCTCTCTGACCCTGATTTTGACGGTAAAATATGTTAGAAAATACAAATTGACCATTTTACCTATTATATTTAATTATTGAATAAAAATGACATTTTTGTCCTCTACCTTTTACAATTTGCTAACTTTGCCGATTTGGAATAACCAATACAAAATTGACTTGTGTTATAAAACTTATTTTTTTTAAATACTTAAAAGGTATTTATTTATTTTAAAAAATGGAAATATATAATGACTCTTCAAAAAACATAAAACTATTTTTTTAAAATGGAAGCCCTTTAAAAAGACAAATTAATTTGAAAATCATTTTTTTTTTATAAAAATGGAGATGGATAGTGGAGATGAAATGATTTTTTTTTTTAAATCCACAAAAGGTGTTTTTTTAAATAAAAAAAATCTCTAACCGTCCATCACACGATGGACGGTTGCGGATTAAGAGAAATAAAAAAATCTAGTAGAGATCCACCGTCCATCATAATTGAATAATTTTGTATTGATTTAAGGGATATTATCATTTCCTCATGTAGTTTAACCTATTAGTAACTTTGTCCCCTATAGTTCTAAAAATGGTTGGTTTTCCCTTTGAAAATCAAAATATTCAAAGTTTTGCTCCTTCCGTCAGGATTTCCGTTAAAAAAGTTGATTCTCACGTCAAAACGTATTCAAATAGATAATTTTTGTCCTCAAACTCACAATTAATAAAGGGCAATTATCATTTCCTCCCTGATATTTGTCATATTAGATAAAATAATCCTTTTAGTTTTAACGATAGCCGTTCAACACCCTGAAACCTAAACTATTGGTCATTTTATCCCTTATGTCAAGTTTTTCAGTCAAAATCCGTTTGATCGTTAATTTATAAATAAAAACGTCTCCATTAAAGAATGATCCTTGGATGTTAAGGTTAATAGCCACAAGCTTTAACCAGCTAAACTACTACAATTCATTGTTGGAGATTTGTTGATTTAAATGTGTGTGAGTATATATATATATATATATATATATATATATATATATATATATATATATATATAGTTGTATACTTTGTTTAAAATAATTTAAATCTGTTTATATAATTTAAAATAAACTTATATATAATTTAAAACAAACACACATTTAATAATAATATATAAAAACGGTTTTATGAAAAAGAAAAGAAAATAATAAAACAAAAGGAAAGCAAATTTCAAAAAAAGGAATTTTTTTCTTTCTTTTTTTTTTTGAATTTTTTCCTTTTTAATTTTATAGGCTTTGATTTTTTGGTTTTTTTTATCAAATTGAAATAATATATTTTTTGAAAAGGAAAAAAATTCAAAAAAGAAAAAAGAAAAAATCTACTGGCTTTGAATTTCTGGATTTTTTGGTATTTTCTTTTTCTTTTTCAAATTATATATATATATATATATATATATATATATATATATATATTCTTATTAAATGTGAGTTTATTTTAAATTATATAAACAAATTTAAATTATTTAAGGGCTTGTGGCTATTAACCTCAAGGTCCAAGGTTCAATTCCTAATGGAGGCGTTTTTCTTATTTAATTAACGATCAAACGGAATTTGAATGGAAAACTTGACAAAAGGGGTAAAATGACAAATAGTTTGGGTTTCAGGGGGTTGACCGACTGTTATTGAAATTAGAGGGACTATTTTATCTAATATGGCAAACCTCTGGGTGGAAAACGATAATTTTCCATTAATTTGATTTACCATTTACCATAGGGTTGTCAGCGGGTCGAGTTCGAGTGGGTTTTGTAAAATCCAAACCCTCACCCGTGAAAATTTCCTCACCCATGCCCGCCCTCGAACCTGCGTCCCTCGAACCCTCGTAGGTAAGCGGGTTCGCGGGCGGGTTTGAACCCGCGGGTTATGGCTGCACCCATACCCTCACCCGTGAACCTGCGAAACAATGTTGGTTCATGGGTGGATGATTCACCCACGGGATACCCACAAACCCGTAACCAACGAACCCGCAAACCCATGATTTGTCATTTGTAAATTTCCACATGTAATCACCTATTGGATACTTAATTGAATTAAATTTCCATTTCAAATTCCCTACTTGATACATTACAAAACAATAATAGCTATAAAAATAAAACAACAAAAAATAATTCATATGTCTATGTATGTTTATATACAAGTATTTTATTTATGCGGGTTCGCGGGTCTAACCCCCGGGTTCGTTTTTCCAACCCGCACCCGCCCGCGAACCCACTGGGTTTTTTATTAAACGGGTTCGCATGTCGTAAATTCACCATCCACACCCGACCCTACAGGGTCGGGTTCTAACGGGTGCCCGCGGGTGCGGATCAAATTGCCATCCCTAATTTACCATATTACCTTTCCATTTTTACGGTCAACGGAGGATTTAACGGACTTCTTGACGGTAAGGGACAAAACTTGGAATATTTTAGGTTTTAAAGGGTTGTGCTTGCAATTTGTGACTTACATTAAGAGGTTTGTTGGAGGAGATGACATTCTAAAATTCTACTCGGTATATCTTGGTATGAATATAAGCCAATGTGGAGATTTGTTATTATGTGGCTTAAATTAGTCATTAACCTTATTTGAGATGATATAGATTCTTATTTTATCTCTACCCATATTATAAGTATATGGTTATAGGATCTTTGAGGAAAGAAGTCTCTTTTGAGAGTACTCTTTGGGTGTAGATGGGTTTTGGATTTTGTGAGTGATTCTGAGACACTCTTTTGTAATCTCCATTGGTCATAGTGAATTTCTTTTCATCTTTGCCCATGGACGTGGCCTTTACATTGAACCACGTAATTTTTTTTCTTGTTTCGCTTTGCTTTTATTCTGCCTAATTATTTTGTGTCTTGACAATTTTCACAACAGAGTCGTTCGTTAGTTGCATGTAGTTTTCGTGTGTCATCTTCGCCAAATAACCGCCTAAAATTGAGCACGATTCCGATGAATGTCCATCATTTGTGCACACCGCACGCACTTGAGCTCTTGGAATCAATTGTTGCACCAAATTATTCAAGTTAGCAATTTGGGGTCCATAATTATTCGTACTCACCTCGTAAGCATCATCATTCTTTGGAGGAGCTCTCAATTGTTGAATTGTTGAGAATTCTGATAAGGGATCTCGAATATCTCCTTTGCTTCCTAAGCACTCTTGTTCATCAAACCTCCTCCACTTGTTGCATCCACCATTATTCTCTATGAGTCAATTATTCCTTCATATAATTATTGCATGGGCAACCAATCTTGTACTCCATGGTGTGGACAAGAATTGATAAGTTGTTGAAAGGGTCCCAATATATATTCATGGAATGGCTCATTGTCTTACACTCCTATAATTTCCTTCTGAATTCTACTTGTTCGTTGAGCTGGAAAATTTTTTATTAGAAATTTTGATGCAAGTTCAACCCAAGTGGCAATCGATGCACTCACAACTGAGTAAAACCACTCTTGGGCTTTTCTTTAAGTGAGAACATAAATAGACTCAACCAAATCTCTTCGTTGCTCACACCTCCATTCAAAATTACAGTACAAACTATGAAGAAATCTTTGATATGGACGTGAGGATCTTCTCCCGGTTTCCCATAGAATTGTGGCAAAAGATGAATTGTACCACTCTTGATCTCAAAATTGTTGTTGTTGCACGGAAGAGTGATGCATGAGGACTGGTCCAAAGCTCTAGGAATAGTGAAATCTTTAAGATGCCTCATGAGGTTGCTTAGAGCTACTTGGATCATCGTAGAATCTTGATGTGCCATGTTAAACCTAAAAATAAAATTAATAAATAATAAAATAAAAAGAAAAGAAAAGAACATTAAAGACAAAAAAACCTTTAAAAAATAAAACAAAAGAAAATAAACTCAAAATAAAAGTAAGCAATTTAATTCCCTGTTAGAGGCATCAAAAACTTGTTGGTTGCCAAATATGCAAACAAAAATAATAAAAACAATGTAAGTACACAAATATGAATATCATATGAACCCTAAAACGTAGTATCTATTATAGGTAATTCATGAATCAACTTCTCTTAATTGGGTCGTAATTCAATTAATTGTTTCAACCAATGATAGATTCGTACGGTGTCAGACTTGTATCCTTGCAACATAAATCCTAAAATCATGCTCCTAAGATGGCCAATCAAAGAAACAAAATAATAAAAAAACAATTCTTACAAAGAAATTGAATTCATCATGTAAGAAAAATAATACTTCATTAAAACAACATGTATCTATGGTAATTGAAATCATGTATGTGGCTTCACGTCATCCCTAACTAATAAGAAAATTAGCTAAAAATAAAAACTAGAAAAATAAATAAAACCATCTAATCTAAAGAATGATAGAAGAAGAGAATGTTGAAGGAGTCTTCAATCTTCAATCTTCAACTCTCCACTTTTTCTCTTATAGAAAACTCTTGGTATTTATAGGTGGTTCTCCTTGTAGATTCCCTATTTTCTTTCACAAAGTAGGAAAGAAGAATTAAACAAGGAATGATAATCATTTCCTAACTTTGATTTCCTCTTTGATGATTGATTCCTAATTAGTGTTTAGGAAGTTTCTCAAACATGTCTTAGTCTTCTAGAGTCATTAGGATTTGATTTGGGAAGCTTTAGGATAATTTTTAACCAATTCAGAGTGGAAATCCGCCAAAATACATGCAATTCGGCTACCAAATCGGTTATTGAAAACAGTGGCCATGACCTGCCAAATTATTCTGCTCTAACCTTTAGTTAATAAAACGAAAATAACTTCCTCTAGAAAACTTGTATTAACGAACCGTGAAGTGCATCGAAAACTAAACATCTGGGGTTTTCCAAAAACATATGGATCTCAACTCGAACCATTCGATCTGAGGAGGCAGATATGGTCTTCACAAGTTAGATGTGATGCAGAGACATTTCTCCAACCTTTCTCTAAAATCACCTTTTTATCTTCAAACTCACTTCAAGAGGAATCTTCTACATATTCTCAACAAACACGTTAAAATATTCAATTTCACTCAAGAACATAAAACACACATAGGAATTAGAGGACTCAAATATCAACATTTATGGACCTTAAAGTTACTAAAGAAATCTCTAAACGCTCATGCCTTTGATTCATAACTGTCTCTGATACCAACTGTTACGTGCACAATTGGATTAAAAAAGAAATGATACTAGTTTTTTTCGAGAGAAACCAAAATCTCCAAAATGTCTAAGTAAACTACATTTAATTTCATGAATAAACTCTAATCATATTATTTAATTGTTGCAAGTCGTTATTTAGACAACTAAGTTGATAAATATGAAATAACTGAAAGAAATCTGATTAGGATGGGTAACTGCAATATAATCTTATTTGATTTAAGAATTATCAAAATCTATTTCTATCTTTTATTTATTTTAACTTGCACATAACAGGTGATATCTTGGACATTTCGTGTTTACACCATAATAGCTACTTGCTAGTCGATATCAATTCGATGCCTAGGGTTACTTTGATGAACAGATTCTTGATGGGCGATCTGCTTTCCGTTTTCAAGCTACCTACTGCTTCGTGTACCTAGATTGATTTGATGATGTAGGGACTTGGTACTATAAATTCTGCTTTTTATGCCAACATGTTAGGTCGACTAAGATTTCCCTCAAACATGTATATATACCACGAGTCATGATTTGCACCCAAATATTTAGCTATTCGATTAACGTTTTAATCTCATTTCACTTTATCGAAAACAATAGTAGAATTAATGTAGGTTTTAATCTTTGTTACTCCTCACCCACTTCACAATCAATATTTAAAAAATGCTCCCAAAATTAAATTAAATAAAAATGTGTTAGGTAACATCCAGTGGAAACGAATCAATTCTATTAAGGGCTAGTGAGTGACCATCACCAATGATAAATGCATGCATATCTCAAAGCATGAAAAACGTGTCTTCAGGAGCAGATGAGAGGAGGTTGACACAATAATATATCAATTACATGTATCCTGTCGAAATTGTGAAATGAAGTCGAAATTTAGTCCGAAATCCGAATTAATTATAACACTTGAAAAAAAAAAAAATTAATAGGGAGAGATTTTGCATGACAATAATATGTTAATATGACCCAGAGTCATTCCTTGATGGTTGAAGACTTTAAAAGTATGCTCTACCATATGGTTCAAACCTAGTAATGTAAATATAATATCATATACCTATTAAAACCGGAAAGCTTAGTGTAGGAAGACCATTCCCTAGTTCTCCAAGTACGAGAATTATATTCAATATCGTCTTTGTAGAGCTCAATCTAATTCTGACAGACCCTTGATCCATAATGATGTCATCTTTCAAAAAAGAAAATGGTGATAATATGCAATAATGTAGCTTGTAGTACACGATAGTGACCTATGCTTGGGTGTATCAATCTTATGAACAATGGAAATTAAATTTTTAAATTTTTGAGAGGGATTATTGTCTGTAAAAGAAACCTACTTTTTTTTATTCACTTATCTTGGAGAAGAAATGTTTGGTAATTGTACACCAATGTTTAAAATGCGGTGTTCTAGTAATCGGTTAAGTTAGTTGCCTAGTCCTTAGGCGGCACCCACCACCACGAGGAAGGCCAAATCAGCCTTCTTAGACGGCCAGATGCCTAGTCGGTAACTAGCACCGATTAATCGACTGACCAGATAGATTTCTAGCACCAACTAGGTGGTTTTAAAAAAAAACCTTTAACTAAAATGTTAATTTGGCATCGACACAGTTATGACCTTATCAGAGCTTGTCGGAGAAAATATAAGAAAGGAAAGAGATTGAGATAGAGAGAGTGTGTTTGTAAAGAGTAGTAGAGAAAATAAAATAAATGGAAATTATGGATTCAAAAATGGAGTGAGAGAAAGTAAAGAGTCATCGGAAAAAATGAAAAATAGAAGAGAGAGTGAAGTGACTGGGGTGGGAGATGGAAAGAGATAAATTGAAATGAAAGAGTTAATTGAGAAGTATAAAGTTTGTGGAGAAATGAGAAATGGATTTAGATAACTGAAATTTGTATTGGGTCGAGATAATGGGTGAGTTAATTAAGGAAAAGAGAAGTGATGTACTGACATGGGATCTATGCAATGATGCGGTGTTTGTACCAAAACAAATGAAATAAAAAAAATATATAATTGCAAAGAATAAAATCACAAATCGTATTAGAAAAAAAATTCTATCTAGACGTTGACTAATCGACACCTAATGCCGGTCTATCATATGACTAGTTGTTGGGATACGTGAAGCTAGAAACAAGCGAAGAAAACAAGTTCCACCAGGTGTCGCGACGGCGACCACGGCAGAGGCAATAACCCAGATCGTGGCACACACAATGGAGAAGTCCAGAGGTGACATGTTATGCGTACCGCGGCGCAGACAACATGCACACACCACGGTCTGTGCAACGGTATTCCACAGACGAATCACCCGTCGTGGACCGCGGCACAGGCATGGGCTTATACAGCGGTTCAGACAGCGGTAGTGATGGATTTCATGAAGAAAGAGGAAATCTCGCGTGTCCAAGTAATTGGAAAAGGAAATAGATTCCATTTGAGATTTGATTAACTCTAGTAGTCCTATATAAATGCTACCATTATTTGTACTAAAAAATAGAGAGAGAGAAGAAAAATAGTAGAAAAATAGTGCGTTGTGTGTGAGAAAAAATTGCTAAAGAGAGAGAGCAATTGTAGAGAGACTGAAAGAGAGACAGAGAGATTGTAATCAACTTTGAGATATAGTGGATTAGTGCGGTACGCTCCGTGGACGTAGGTAATTTGTTGAACCACGTAAAATCTTTGGTGTCTTCTTCTTCTTTTTGCTTTCTGTTATTTTGTGTTTGTGTTTGTGTTTGGATTTGTGTGTTTGCAATTTCTTCTCGACAACAATTGGTATCAGAGCCAGGTTGGGGTAGATTTTTTTCACAGAAATCTAGGTTCTTTAGAGGTCATTGATTTCATCGTAGAGATGGAGTCAGAGAAGGAAACGCACAAGATTGAGAAATTCAATGGATCGAATTTCAGCTTCTGAAAGATACAGATTGAAGACTATCTATACTAAAAGGATCTGCATTGGCCGATAAAAGAGAGACCAAAGGATATGACCGATGAAGATTGGGAAAAGAAATGGAAACCGAAGAACATGAATGATGATGACTTTGAACTCTTGGACAGAAAAGCATTAGGAGCAATTCGTCTCAATTTGACAAAGCAGGTCACATTTAATGTAAAAAATCAACAAACAACTAAAGATCTAATGGATACCCTATCATACCTATACGAACAGTCTTTTGCAGTAAGGAAAGTCCATCTTGTCAAGAAGTTATCAACCTTAAAGATGGCGGAGGGTCAGAACTTTAAAGATTTTCTGAACCAGTTCAATGAAGTAAATGACGGGTTGTGTTCTTTATCTATGGGTTTTGATGAGGAGTTTATGGCAGCGTTTCTACTCACCAAAATGCCAAAAAGTTAGAAAATGACATGCCAATCGATTGCCAACTCGTTCGGGAAAGAAAATTTGAATCTTTAATAGGTTATAAATATGATCATGACGAAAGAGGTCAGAATGCGTGAAGAGGGATTATGGGCGTCTACATCTTCAGCATTAAATTTGGAAGGTAGAGAAGGCAGAAGCTGAAATTGAAATGCAAATGAACGGGGAAGATCAAAGTCAAGAGGAAAGTCCAAGTCTAAGAATCAGGCTAACTATTCAGGAAGCCAGTAACAAAGCAAAAAGGATGCAGAATGCTGGAACTGTGGTAAGAAAGCCCATATCTCGTATGAGTGTAGATCTGAGAAGAAAGTTAAGGGCAAGAGTAGTGCGAATTGTGTATTAGAGGAGTGAGATGACTGCCTTATCTGCTCGTTGGAAAGCAAGACGGAGTCCTGGGTCTTGGATTCAGGAGCGTCATTCCATGCCACACCTCACAGGGAATTGCTCGAGAACTATGTCTGTAGAAATTTAGGTAAATTGTATCTAGGTGACGATCAAGCATGCGACATTACCAGGGGGAGATGTGAAGATTCAATTGCAAGGGTCAGTTTGAAAGCTCGACAATGTGAGGCATATACAGGACTTGAAGAATAATTTGATCTCCATTGGGCAATTGGCGTCGGATGGTTATGTGATGATCTTCACAAGTGATAAGTGGAAGATTTCGAAAGGTGCAAAGACAATCGCCCGAGAAAGTAAGAATGGGTCAATCTACACAACCATGGATGGTTGTGGTTCAGTCGCTATGGCGGAAGGCAAAGACGATCCGAACTTGTGGCACCAGAGGTTTGGCACATGAGTTCTCAGGGGTTGAAGTGTCTGCAATCGAAAGATAAGTTGCCAGATTTGAAAAGTGTTAAGGTTGATTTATGTGAGAGTTACATTCTAGGAAAATAGAAGCAAGTGAGCTTCAAGAGGACAGGAAGAACACCGGCAAAGGAGAAGCTGAAACTAGTGCACACCGATGTTTGGGGTTCAGCTTCAGTCTCATCAACCAGAGGTAAACTATACTTCATCACGTTCATCGATGACCATTCCAGAAAGCTATGGGTTTACTTTCTAAAATACAAGTCTGAGGTATTTGATGCTTTCAAGAGATGGAAAGCCAGGGTTGGGAATGTGACAGGTTTGAAGATCAAAAAGCTACATTCAGATAATGGTAGAGAATATGAAGACAATGAGTTCAAGAGGTTTTGCTACCATAATAGGATAAAGCTCAGTCGGACGGTTCCTGGAACCCCACAGCAGAATGGCATAGCAGAACGGATGAACATGACATTGACTGTGAGAGCCAGAAGCATAAAGCTACACTCAGGGCTGTCAAAATAGTTCTGGGCAGAAACAGTCAATACAGCAGCATATTTGATCAATAGAGGACCATCAAAGCCCTTGACCTCACTATACCAGAAGAGATCTGGACTGGGAAAGAGGTAAAACTTTCTCACCTTAAGTGTTCGAGTGTTTTTCTTATGTATATGTAGGTGATCACGAGTGAAGTAAGCTAGACGCCAAGTCAGTGAAATGTACTTTGGTAGGCTACGGAGAGGATGATTTTGGTTACAAGCTGTGGGATGACCAAAACCACAAGATTATCAGAAGTAGAGACGTTGTCTTCAATGAAAGGGTCGTGTACAAAGATAGGAACACACAGGTGTCTGAGCCAGAAGAACCAGAGATTTTTGGACCGGATGATGTACAGGATAGAGGGATCATGGAACACATTAAACAGAATGATGAAGAGCAAGGTGTGCAGCCCCAGGTATAAGAACCAATCCCACTTAGAGATGTTCCAATGACACAGGTTTAGAATACATTGAGAATATCAACTCGAACTCTTTTACCAAATAGGAAATACTTGCACTACATGCTGCTGACAGATACGGGAGAACCTTAGTGCTATGATAAAGCTTGTTAGGGAGATGATGCGAGCAAGTGAGAGCTTGCAATGAAGTATGAGATGGAGTCGTTGGCTTTTAACCAAACTTGGGAGTTAGCCAAGTTTCCTGAAGGAAATAAAGCCCTACAAAATAAGTGGTGTATCGGATCAATGAGGAACATTACGGTTTCACGAGATACAAGGCACGACTCGTAGTCAAAGGTTTCCAACAAATTGAAGGTATCGACTACTCTACAATTTTTTCTTCTGTTGTTAAACTAACTACGATCCAATTAGTGTTAAGTATTGTCGCAGCAAAAGGGTTATATCTGGAGCAGTTAGATGTGAAGACTGTCTTTCTTCATGGGGAATTGGAGGAAGAGATATACATGAAGCAACCAGAGGGGTTTGTGGAAGATGGCAAGGAAGAGTTGGTATGCAAGTTGACAAAGAGCTTGTATGGTTTAAAACAAGCTCCCCGACAGTGGTACAAGAAGTTCGATGGGTTCATGCAAAGGAATGGCTACTTGAGATGCAATGCTGACCACTACTGCTACTTCAGAAATGCTAAACCAACTTTTATAATATTGCTACATTATGTTGATGATATGTTAGTAGCTGGTGTAAATTTAAAAGAGATAAATAATTTGAAGAAGTAACTTTCGAGTGAATTCAAGATGAAAGTTTTGGGTCCAGCAAAGCAAATTCTTGGAAAGAGGATTAGCAGAGACAAATAAGAAGGTATATTGAAGCTTTCACAAGCAGAGTATGTTCAGAAGGTGTTACAGAGATTCAAAATGAGAGATGTTAAGCCAGTAAGAACACCTTTGGCTAGTCACTTCAAGTTGTCTAAGGATCAGAGTCTGAAGATGGAAGAGGAGAAGGATTTCATGGCTAGTGTACCTTACGCTTCAACCATTGGAAGTATAATATATGCCATGACTTGCACAAGACCAGACATTTCCCAAGCAATGGGAGTTGTGAGCCGATACATATCCAATCCAGGCTAGCCTCACTAAGAGGCCGTGAAGTGGATCCTAATATACCTGTGAGGTACGACGGAAAAATGTCTAACCTTCAAGAGAGATGAACTCAAGTTGAAAGGTTATGTGGATTCTGATTTTGCTGGAGAGGTGGATCACAGGAGAAGCACCACTGAATATGTGTTCAGAATGGCGAGTACTGCAGTTAGTTGGGTGTCCCAGTTGCAGAAGATAGTGACAATCTCTACAGCAGAAGCTGAGTATGTGGTTGTGACAGAAGCAAGCAAAGAGCTGATATGGTTACAAGGGTTGTTAGCCGAGTTGGGATTCGATCAGGTGATGAATGTGTTGCATAGTGATAGTCAAAGTGCAATACACTTAGCCAAGAATTCAGCATTCCATTCTAGGACCAAGCATATAGATCTGCGATACCACTTCATTCGATCGTTAATCGAAGAAGGAGTGTTGAAGCTAGTGAAGATTGCAGGAACTAAGAATCCAGTTGACATGTTAACCAAGCCAGTCACTACTGAAAAATTAGAGTTGTGTGTAACTTCAGTGGGTCTTCAAGAGTGAAGACGTGGGGAATGGGCGCACCATTATTTATCTACTAAGTCATCAAGAAAGGATGGAGAACACCTATTGAGTTTCAGTCTTTAAGTGGGAGATTGTTAGGATATGTGAAACCAGAAACAAGCGGAGAAAACAAGCTCCAGAAGGTGGCGCAGTGGCGACCGCGGCACACATAGTGGAGAAGTCTAGAGGTGACATGTTGTACGTACAACGGTGCAGGAAACATGCACACACCGTGGTCTGTGGATCGGTATTCCACAGACGAATCACGCATCATGGACCGCGGCACAGACATGGGCCTACACAGCGGTCCAGACCGCGGTAGTGAAAGATTTCATAAAGAAAGAGAAAATCTTACGTGCACAAGTAATTGAAAAAGGAAATAGATTCCGATTGGGATTTGATTAACTCTAGTACTTCTATATAAATACTACCATTATTTGTACTCAAAAATAGAGAGAGAGAAGAAAAAGAGCAAAAAAATAGTGGGTTGTGTGTGAGAAAAAAATTGCTAAAGAGAGAGCAATTGTAGAGACACTGAGAGATTGTAATCAACTCTGAGATATAGTGGATTGAGTGCGGTGCGCTCCGTAGACGTAGATATTTGCTGAATCACGTAAAATCTTTAGTGTCTTCTTTCTTCTTATTGCTTTATGTTATTTTGTGTTTGTGTTTGTGTTTGGATTTGTGTGTTTGTAATTTTTTCTCGATAACACTAGCATTGATTGAGCCATGATAACACTAGATTTCGAGTCCCCCTTCCTATGCTTATTGCTCAATTCTAGAGTAAAATCAAGTGTTTAATGGCTCAATTAAGTGTATTTGCAAGATTTTTTATTAAGGGCATCATATGGGAGTTATGAGTGAAGATTGGGACCCAAAAGAGCTGGAAATTAGAAACCTGGACAAAATGACACAATATGTCGCTATCGGGATTTCCGTCATGAGAGACAGCGACACGCCACTCAACATCATTTTTTCTAAAGTGTCACTTGTGAAGTCGTCATGAAAGACCGCGACATGTCGTCATGGAAGACCGTGACATGTCGTCATGGACAACCGCGACATACAGGGAAGCGACAGTCCGTCAGCACATGTTTCTAGGTTGATTTCTGACCTATTTTTGGACCCATATAAATACCCATCTTATATTTTGGTGAAAGAACATCAGCCACACGAACTTTCGGGACACTTTCACCCTTCCTTCACCATCCTTAGACACTTTCATTCCTCTATCCATCTTGGAACTTGGAAGGCAAAAAGATGATGTTTACAATTCAAGGAACCTCAAATGACCAACTTGGGTTTCTTCTTTAACTCTTCTTTGTTTTATTTCTTTTCCTTGATGTGTAACTAATCTCTAAGTTAGGGGATTAATGTAACCGGTTAAACAACTCTTGTAATCCTTAGTCTAATGGTTTTTAATTAAATACCTTGGTAGTCTCTTTTATTGAAATACTTGCTCTAATTCCTCTACTTATATTCAAATGAGGCCTCAACGAATGTTTATGTGAGGATTAGTTTATCTATGATGTCTAGGGTTAGATATGGGTGACCATCCCATTTAGTCCTTAACTACAAGCTTAATAATTGAGAAAATTTTCATATGCATGACCATGCTATGTGTGATTTGGTTTAGAGTTTTAATTAAAAACTATTCCTAACCATTGCTCATTACATGACCATGTGTGAGTAATAGGAAAGATTATGTGCTTCATGAAACAAACCCTATCAATTGGATTTAAGTGCTTTAATGAGACTCGTGGATTACATTGAGTAGTTTAATTATGTTGCATTGATTCACTAGCATTTCCCTCATATTCCTATTTTCGTGTGAGCTTTTGTGTCATTTAGTTTATTGTATTTCTTTTGCATATTAGTGAATTAAAATACCAACCCAAGACAAGCATTATGCCATTTAGTTTTCATGCATTTAGATTAGGATTTAATTAGACTACTTAGTGTTCAACTGGTAGAATCACCGATCCCAGTTAACGAACTTTCTTTAAATTGATTAAGATTAAAAATACTATAATCAATTTTGGCGTCGCTGCCGAGGATCAACGTATATTCATTAGTTGAGCCTAATTAGTTTGATTTAGGTAGTGTGTGTCGTTTTATTTTTATTTTGTTGGTTATTTTTATTTTTATTTTTATTTTAGTTTTTTTTTACTTCGTTGGTACTTTTCTTTTTGGTTTTTAAGGGCAACCATGGTGTATGAAGTGGACCGTCAAGGCAAAGAGATTGTATTTTATGGGACGGAAGATGTCCAAGCCCTAAATTTTCAAAGAGGAAGAAATTATCCATATTCTAACTCTTATAATCAAGAGTGGCTCAACCATCCCAACTTCTCATGGTCCGACCCAAACAGCAATTTGAATAACCAAGCTTAGAACTACCAAGGCCAAGGGTTAAGTGGGCAGCAATGGAACAACTCAGGTAATAGAGATATGACTTCATATCAGTCTAGGAAGAGTCCTTTGGAGGACATTATGACTACCCTTGCTTAGAGTTCACAACAGACAGATCAGAACTTGAATAATTTTCTCAAAGCAACAGAGTAAGGGTTCACCAACTTAGAGGCATCAATGAAGAAGTTGGTGACACAGTTAGGGCAGGTAGCTAACACAATTCACAGGAATGAACAAGCTAAGGTAGTGACAGTTCTGAGGAATGACCAAATGTTAGACATCGGAAATACAAGTAAAGAGCCTAAGGAGAAAAAGGTTAAAGAATCAGAAGAGGAAATCGAGGGTGAGACTTTGGTAGAAGAAAATGAAGTAGTAGTAGAGAAGATTCCCGAGAAGACATTCCTGCTACACAAGTCACCCGATCCCTACATTCCACCGGTTCCATTTTCGGAAAGGTTGAAAAAAGCCACTAGCTCAGTTGATTGCCTTGTTGTGGGTACACTTCAGGCAGAAGATTATTCTAGGAGTTCAATTGAATATTTAAATGAAATCCTAACACTCTTTGAGGACAAGGAAAAAGCAGACAGTCATGTCAAAGAAGTTTGTAAGGAAGATGCATCCTTAGAGACCAATGGGCTTAAGAGTGAACATGAGTATTTAATAAAGGAAGTGGAAACTCTTAGGAAAGAAAGGGATGAAGCAATCAAAAGGGCGGAAGATCTTACAAGGCTAGTAAAAGAGCAAGAAGAAAATTTACCCGAAGCACTCAAAAGTTTCAATGGCAAATTGAACAAAAGGACAAGGAAATCAATGCCGTAAAGGAGGAGTTGAGCGGAAAGAAAATTGCTTTAAAGTTAGCAAAGGTTAAGGAATGTGACTGCTTAGTGGAGCTTGAAAGAGCCGAAAGAACAATTGAAACCTTGACCAATGACCGAAGCATAGACGAAGAAACTCCACAACTTCATACTATCGAGAGAGATACAAATCATCCGAGAGTAAGAATTAAGAGGACCGAAGGTAGTTCATCATATTTTCCTTACAAATGTCATTTTTGCCATACTAGGGGTCATAAAAAGGCTCAATGTGTTGAATTTATAGAAGTGTGTAAAAAGAGAAAGAATATGTCTAAAGGAAGGTCAAGGAAGATTCGACAAGTTTGGATCTGGAAAGACGAACTTCACAAGGCAAGAGACACTATCGTTGATGGGAAGATTGCTTGGTTGAAAGAGATAGAGCTTCAAGAGCCGTGATGCTCTTACCACGTCTTGCCTATACGTTAAATAGTACGCTTGGTAGGAGGCAACCCACCTAGGTATCTTTCCTTTCAATAATTTTTAATTTTGCATAATAATTGTGAATGGTAGTGATTCTAATTCACTTCCAAGTCTAAGTTGATCCACACCTTAATTTTCAGCAACAAATTGTGATTATATTATAAAGGTGTGGAAAAACATAGGTTTGGGGGTGATTTTTCATTTTGTATACAAGTCTACTAGCTCAATGTAAGCTTTCCCGACCCATATTGTTCAAGCAAATGCCCTTGATATGTTTGTTTTTGAGATGTGTGCAGATTAGGCACTTAGGACCACTTAATGGCATTTAAAGTGGAAAATTTCAAGGAATGTCGCAGTCAAGTTGTCTTCATGAACGACCGCGACAATACCAAGCAACATCAAAGAGGATTTGTTGTCACCTAAGGTGTCGTTTGTGGGTCGTGTGGTGTCCCAAACACTACAATCTCCTTGACGATGAGACGGTGTGTCGCTGTCATAATTTTTGTCATGGAAGACCGTGACATGTCAACTGCGACAGACACTTGGTATAAAAGCATCAGTTCGTGGTAGTCCAGCCTCTCACCAAAAATTCAAACCTCAATCACGATAATTCTCCCTTCATGCGACATCAAAGACTTTTTGCCCATGTCATTGGTATTTCTTTCTCCTTTGCACTTGTTCTAGATCATTGTTAGTTCCAAATTCCTTATTTTCCCTCACTTATATAATTCTAGGCCAGATTTGGGGAAATTGTGAATTTTATTTATATTTTAGGTGGAAGATTGTTGTGACCATTGTTTAAATTAAAGTCTAAGTTTTGGGTTGTGGAGATCATATAAGCATCTATTGTGTTGATTTTATGATTATTGGGTGAGATTGGTTGAAAATAACAAAAAATGGGGCACATTTGACCACCACCACCACCACCACCACCTCATTATTTGCTTTGAGTTGTTCTTATGTAGCTAGACTTGTTTTGTTTGTTTACTACTTTCAATTATATTTCATACTTACTTTAATTACTCTAGTTATTTGATTTCTATCGTAGTGGTGCTTTTGCATCTTTTCTTTTGTTTGTTTTACTTGCGATTAGACTAAGGGTGTACGTTGTATTGTGTTATGGTTGATGTTTACTTGCCATTAGGAGTTTTCTATGCCATCTTGATCGAGCTATTGTGCATTTTATTTTATATTGTTGAATTGTGTTGTTTTGTGGTTTAGGCGCCCTTTCACCGGGCTCTCATTATCAATATTGGGGACAATGTTGAGTTTTGGTTTGGGGGTGTTAGCACCGGTTTCGGTTGTTTTGGTTTTATTGAGTCCTAAATTTTATGTTTGAGTCAAATTTTTGATTTCATGTTGAGTCAAACTTTTCAAAAATAGTCGCATAGCCAAAAAAAAATCGAGCTTCAAGTAGCTTGGGTGTGATGCTTTGAGTGTGTGTTTGTGTGAGAGATTATTTATGCCTAATGTGCTCGATTGAGCATCTTGTTGTCACTCTAGGGTCTCACTTGCACTTCATGGGCTTGTCCCATCCTTTTGTGTTCAAGTTGAGGGGACTCGGTGCTCAAACACCTTGTTCTAATAGTGGAGACCACCTAGTGAGTTCACAAACACAAACCTTAAAAAGCGCATTTGAGTGTTATCATTGTTTCATCTTAAGCACTTATCTCGTCACTCGCATCACTTGCCATAGAACATCACATTGTTATATTTGTGGATTGCCTGATTGATACTTACATTCCCTTGACATATGAGATGGTGGAAATGATTTTAGGCAATTTGTGTGCTTAACTACTTAAATTAGCTTAAACACATTTATTGTCCCTATTTGTGTGCTCCCAAGCCAATTTTGAGGCCAAACACTTACCTTTCTTTTGGAACCACATTACACAATATAGCTTAAACCTAAACACATGCCTACCCTCGTTGCCAATCTTGTTAGGATGTATTGTGTTGTGGTGATAGATGGAAAAGCTCTAATTATGAAATGTTAGCGTGTATTTAGGCTATATTTGTAAATGTGTAAGGCAAAAGACTCAAAAAATGTAAAAGTACAAAAATTTGCACTTATGAGTTTAAAGTGTAAAAAAAAAGGAAAAAGGGAAAGAATCTTTTATGTAATTGTAAAGTACTCACTAGTAGAGTACTCATGTATAGCACAAGTGTAATGAAAAGTCAAGCCTAATCACTGGTGCCACGAGTGATATGAATAGAGCTTAAGTATTGGGTGTGTTGTGTAATGTCTTAGCATGATTGGTGACTTTTGAATTCCATTTCCTATTTTTTGTTCACCATATTTCACCCAATGGCCCCATTACAACCTAAAGGAAGACCTAAATGATCTTCTATGAAATCTAGATTGAGAATGTTTGTCGAAGTATGATCTTTCACGTCCATGGTATTTGATTCATTTCCTAGGCTAGTTCACCAAAAGAATAACGTTTCATTGATTATTGTATGCAAGTATTTGATTCCCATGCATAACTCTATCCTTGCATACTTTGCATGAGTGTAAACTTAGAACTTCGAGAGGAAAGAAAAGAGAATGACCACGTGAGATGAGTCAAAACGAATTATGCTCGAGGTGTGAGAGTGAGCAGTTCCCGACATGAGAGCACTTTAGGTATGGGATTCATGTTGTTCGAGTGTCCCATGAGTGCCTTCGAGTTGCTTGAGAATGTTTTGCATGTGTCTACTCTCCTTATCCACACCTCTTTGCATCTTATCATCAGTTGCAAAATACGGCTTTTGAGTTATTGTTGTTTGAATTTCTTTGTTTTTATCGAGTCTTCTTGTTGTTTGCTTGTTTGTTTTTATTGTTGTTTTCTCTTGATTTTGCTCGAGTACAAGCAAAAGGCTAGGTTTGGGGGTGTTAATCGAGCCATGATAACACTAGATTTCGAGTCCCCCTTCATATGCTTATTGCTAGGGATGCACATTTATCCCCGGGGCCCCAAATCCCCGCACCCCCATCCCCATTTGGGGATTTTTTTTTGGAAAATGGGGAAATATGGGGGATGGGGAGACCCCTCCCCCTCCCCATTTCCCCATTTCCCCATTTCCTCCACAATTAAATTGAAATGGGGATAGGGATGTAGATCCCCATTTCCCCATTTTTCCCAAAAGTATATAAATATAATTATAATATATAATTGAATTATTTAAAACATTTTATATTGAATTTGTAATGCATTGATATTTTTTATTTGTAATGAAAGGTTTGTTTTTTTTTTTGATTTAATTTATAATTTTTAGTTAAATAGGGAAATGAGAAACTGGGGAAACGGGGATACGAGAAAACAGAAAAAAAACGGGGAAAATGGTGAATTTGGGGATGGGGGGACCTCCCCCCAAACATGGTCTCCGCATCCCTATTTTTCCCAAATAGGGAAATGTGGGGGGGCGGGGGGGGGGGGGTGATGGGGGAAAGGTCTATGAAGTGGGGATGGGGATGGGGATGGGGGGACCTATATCCATCCCCATTCCCCAAACGTGCATCCCTACTTATTGCTCAATTATTGATTAAAATCAAGTGTTTAATGGCTCGATTAAGTGTATTTGCAAGATTTTGTATTAGGGGCATCATTTGAGAGTTATGAGTGAAGATTGGGACCCAAAATAGCTGGAAATTGGAAACCTGGACAAAATGACACAATATGTCACTGTCAGGATTTCCATCATGGGAGACCGCGACACACCACGCGACAACAACTATTCTAAAGTGTCGCTTGTGATGTCGTCATGAAAGACCGTGACATGTCGTCATGGAAGACCGCGAAATGTTGTCATGAACAACCGCGACATACAGGGAAGCGACAGTCTGCCGGCACACGTTTCTAGGTTGATTTCTGACCTATTTTTGGACCCATATAAACGCCCATCTTATATTTTGGTGAAAGAAAATCAGCCACACAAACTTTTGAGACACTTTCACCCTTCCATCACCATCCTTAGACACTTTCATTCCTCCATCCATCTTGGAACTTGGAAGGCAAGAAGAGGAAGCTTACTATTCAAGGAACCTCAAATGACCAACTTGGGTTTCTTCTTTAACTCTTCTTTGTTTTATTTCTTTTCCTTGATGTGTAACTAATCTCTAAGTTAGGGGATTAATGTAACCGGTTAAACAACTCTTGTAATCCTTAGTCTAATGGTTTTTAAGTAAATACCTTGGTAGTCTCTTTTATTGAAATTCTTGCTCTAATTCCTCTACTTATATTCAAATGAGGCCTCAACGAATGTTTATGTGAGGATTAGTTTATCTATGATGTCTAGGGTTAGATATGGGTGACCATCCCATTTAGTCCTTAACTACAAGCATAATAATTGAGAAAATTTTCATATGCATGACCATGCTATGTGTGATTTGGTTTAGAGTTTTAATTAAAAACTATTCCTAACCATTGCTCATTACATGATCATGTGTGAGTAATAGGAAAGATTAGGTGCTTCATGAAACAAACCCTATCAATTGGATTTAAGTTCTTTAATGAGACTCGTGAATTACATTGAGTAGTTTAATTATGTTGCATTGATTCCCTAGCATTTCCCTCATATTCCTATTTTCGTGTGAGCTTTTGCGTCATTTAGTTTATTGTATTTCTTTTGCATATTAGTGAATTAAAATCCCAACCCAAGACAAGCATAATGCCATTTAGCTTTCATGCATTTAGATTATGATTTAATTAGACTAATTAGTGTTCAATTAGTAGAATCACCGATCCCAGTGAACGAACTTTCTTTAAATTGATTAAGATTAAAAATACTGCAATCAAGAGTCTAACGTCTACTAAAATATTGGTTATAGCTAAGGTCAAAGAACCAAACATTGGTGGACAAAGTTTGTGGCGTAAACATAATATGATGTACTGAATAATACGTTAATTACAATTTATATTCCACATTATTTAAGCAAAAACTTTGACAATTAATTTTGATCAGTCTAATATTATTATATAATGGACCTTCACATATACACCATTAGGTTGTGAGTTTGAGTAATTAAGTATGTTTCCCCTCTTTCAAATTTCGAATTATTGCATATGTATATTAATATAATAGTGATTTAATTAGGAACTCATTGGTCAAATAATTTATTATATCTCATACGAGTCTTTAGTCTTATTCATGATTGTATAAAGCTTACATTAAGTCTTTGATCCAAGATAAATCTGTAAAGGTGGATGAAGCATACGTAAAATCCAAATTGGATAATATTTACTTGACGGTCTTTGGTTGTGCTTTTAATCATGCATCTTAAAAAAAATGAACAGTGCAATTATTTGCACCCAAATATTAAGCTATTCATCCATTAAAGTTTTTACTTTCTAGAAAACAATAGTGAAATTGATGAGTTGATAGTGATCCAACGGTAAACCCCTAATACCTGTGTTAAGAGGTTGTGGGTTTGAGTCCTCTCCCTATAAAACTTGAACATATGACGTAATATTTTCTTAAAAAATAAAGTGGAATTAATGCAGATTTTTATCTTTATTACTCCTTATCCACTTCTCAACCAATATTTAAAGAAAGATGGTCAAAAACGTCTGAATTGTGCACGACTTTAATTTCATATATGTAGCACTATTGATCGCTGATGCTCTAGTTCCTATAAATTTCACTCTCTTTATGCATTGGTTTCAACCATACTCAATAATAACATCATCATCATGAAGAGTTCGTTCGTAGCACTCTCTATCATTTACCTTGCCTTGTCTACAAAATCATCGTTGGGGAAGCAAGCTGAGCCATTGCTTGACGTTGATGTCGACGAGGTCGTCATGGGCACCCAATATTACATCGTGTCGTGAGTCTGGGGAGCCGGTGGTGGTGGTCTTAATCTACATGCAGTAGTAACGCATCGGACAAAACGCATCATGTCCGATGGATGTTATCCAAGAAAGTAGAGATACAATAAACAATCTCCCCCTAACATTTTTGCATGTTAGCAACCACGACAATCGGGAAGACAACATCATATATGAATCCACTTGTGTTAACATCAAATTACTAGTGCTCCGCTTTCCTACAACCAACCAACAGTGTGGAAGGTTGACGATTACGATGGATCAACAAGACAATGGTATATAACAACCAACGGGGTTGAAGGGAATGCTGGCGCTGAAACATTGAAAAACTGGTTGAAGTTTAAGAGGTATGAACATACATACGGTTACAAGATTGTTCATTGTCCTTCAGTTTGCGAGTCTTGTGTGAAATTATACAGCAATGTCGAATATCGTGTTGTTGATGATAGAGTATGACACATGGCACTATAAAACAAATATAGGTAGTTGACAAAGATAACAACAGTTTGATAAAATGTCTAATAGAGAAGATAGAATTAATGCTCAGATGATCTCCATTGATTACTTGAAAAACAGAGTCTCAAAGTTACAATTCATTGATCACAACCTTGTGTTTATTTGAAAAAACTATTATCAGATATTTTGTAATCTTGACTAAACACGCAATATACATGATTTTTATGAATGTCTAACCACTAACGTTGACTACAAAAATCACCAGCTGAGTAATGTCTCATTTGATTGTTACTATCAGCCGTTCTTTCACTTAATAGAGAATAACTGACTATAACTAACTAGTCAATGGTCATGTAACTCATTTTCTCAACGAATATTTTCTTCTTTGTAAACTTGATCAACTACCACAGCTGAACCATAATTTCCAGATTATGTGTGGTATTGATCAACGCCATCTGGGTTTTGATTCTCTGCACATGATCCTAGATTATGTGTAGTAGCTACATATTGTAATACCTTATCATCCCCCCGCAAACGAAACTGGGGAGAATCAACAAGGTTTAGTTTGGAGCAAAGAAAACGAATCGATCCTTAGCAAAACTCTTGGTGAAAATGTCTGCTATCTGAAAATCAGTGGGAACATAACGAATATCACCGGAAACCACCTTCTCACGAATGAAGTGAGTATCTATGTGATGTAGAACAAGTGACTGAGTCCTACATGGCTTGGTGGGACCATCCTAAATCTAAGATAAATGACCTTAATTGAAGGGAATCGGTGAGATCTTCAGAAGTCAATACCTTCATTGTTGAGGCACGTTCATTTTCGGCCAAATTCCATCATTTAGGCCCTGAAATCGCAATTATTTTCTTTTTGGGAAATTTCTATTTTTGTCATAAGTTGACTTTGACAAGCCAGAATCGTCTACCGTTAATTCCGGCTTGCTTATGGTCTTTAGTATATTTTATTTCCGTAACTTTTGTGATTTCGCTATTTTTGGCAGTTTCGCTATTTATGGTAGCTTTTGATATGTAATCCCGTTTCTTGTCCAGCAAGGATTCGGGTTAGGGTCTTTCGCTTTAAATAGCATCGTAAGCCGAAAGGCTCAAATAGCTTATTATTCAATAAAATTTCTAAGGTTTTAATTTTATTCTGGTGGATTCCAGTTTTTCAAAAGAATTTAGATATCGGTCTAATTCTAGTTACGTTTTCACTGCATCACTATGTCAATATGTTTCGTACGTTGGTGAATCACCGGATTTTGAGCAAGAGAAGCAGCACCAATGTTGTCACACCATAGAATCGAACCCTTTGGGACTGGAACACGAAGCTCAGACAATAAGAAATGAAGCCAGAGGATATCAATAGTCACTTGAGCCATGGATCGATACTCCGTTTCTGTACTCGAACGAGTAACCACTCTTTGTTTAAGTTCCCACCAAGCATAACACAATTGCCACTCGTAGACCATCTATCATCAACACAGCTTGCCCAATCAGCATCGGTAAAGGCTTCGAGAGATAATGAGACAGCAGGTTTGAAGTAAAGACAAAGGAATGGAGTACCTTTCAAGTAGCTAAGGTCCCTCTTGCACACCTGCCAGTGAGCTGTTGTTGGAGCAACTAAAAATTTACTTAACTTGTTCACTATAAAAGATATATCAGGTCTAGTATTGGCAAGATATTGTAAGGCACCAATGGTGCTTCGATATAGGGTAGGATCATTGAAAGGCACTCCATTATTCAAGGACAACTTCGTTGCTGCAGCTATAGGAGTGTCACAAGAGCGTGAATCAGCCATAGAAGCTTTCTTTAATAAATCAGAAATGTATTTTTTATACGTAAGGTAGAGGCCTGAAGAGTCACGAAATGCCTCGAAACCAATAAAATAATTGATAGGCCCTAAAGTTTTTAAGGTAAATGTTTGATAAAGAGTGGTAATGAGCTGCTTGATCAAACTAGAACTGTTGCCAGTCACTAGTATGTCATTAACATACACAAGTAAAAATAGAGAGTCCTTACTAGAGAATTTCATAAATAAAAAGGTATCAAATATAGAATTGCTAAAACCCTAAGACCCGAGAGCTAATTTGAGCTTGTGAAACCAACTTCTAGGGGCTTGTTTAAGACCATATAAGGACTTGTGAAGTTTGCACACATGTGTAGGCTTAGACAAGTCAGTGAACCCTTCAGGCTGTGACATGTACACCAATTCAGACAAGTCTCTATTCAAGAACGCATTGTTAATGTCCACTTGCTCAATTTACCACCCATACGAAATGCAAGAGAGAAGATGACCCGAATTGTCGATGCCTTCACAACTGGGCTAAAGGTATCCAAATAATCTAACATGGGTGTTTGATGGAAACCTTTAGCAACCAATCACGCTTTATGCTTTAGAAGACTTCCATCCTGCTTGTATTTGGTTCTAAAAACCCATTTGCAACCAACTACATTCATATCCGATGTGAATGGAACAAGTGACCATGTTTGGTTAGTTTGTAATGCATTGAATTCCTTCTGCATTGCCCTTACCCATTTTGGATCCTGTAAAGCAACCTTAGCTGATGTAGGGTCTAAACCAACTAGATAACAGCAAGAGTTGAATACTTTTGGCTTGAAAATTCCATTTTTAGACCTAGTTATCATAAGGTACATTGATGAGAAGGGTGGAAACCGAGATGAGTCAGACCTATCAACCGGTTCACAAGTAGCCACAGCTTGACCATATGAGATATTAGAGCTGTCTGGTGACATTTGCCTTGGAGACTGAGAAGAATTGGACAATAAAGGACTAAAATGTTCAATAGATGACTGCCCAATAAGTGAAGAAGAGTTGACAATATTGTTGCCAATTGAGGAAGTTCTTGGAGACACATGAGATATAGCACGTTGCACAACTGACAAAGGCATGCTTGGAGATGAATTGATGGAATTTCGAGGCTCAGTAGTTGGAAATAAAGTAGTGTATGGAAATTCTAACTCATTAAATTCCACATGTCTAAAGACATACACCTTTCTAGTTGGATGTAAGCACTTGTAACCCTTATGCAAATGACTATAACCAATGAATATGCACTTGACAGAGTGAAAATTAAATTTAGTCTTTGAATAGTCTCTTAAAAAAGGAAAGCAACTACATCCGAAGGTCTTGAAGAATGCATAATTTGGTTTCTTTCTATATAGCCTTTCAAATGGAGATATGAATTTAAAGACAACAAATGGCATATTGTTGATAAGGAAAGTAGATGTAGAGAAAGCTTCATACCAGTATTTTAATGGCATGTTGGAGTGAGCAAGAAGAGCCAACCCGGTCTCAACTTTATGCCTATGCTTCTTTTCCGCAACTCCGTTTTGTTAATGTGTATATGCACACCAGAACCTAGCTTGAATTCCTTGTTTAGCCAAGTGAGAGGCAAAGGCAGTGTACTCACCACCCATGTCAGAGTGTAAGAACTTGATTTTCTTTTCAAGCTGTAGTTCGACACATTTATGAAACTTAATAAAAACTGCAAGAGCTTCCGATTTGAGTTTCAAAGGAAATATCCAAGTGAACCTAGTATATGCATCAATGAACGAAATGTAGTAACGATATCCTTTGGTTGACAACATTGGAGCCGGACCCCAAATATCAAAGTAAATCAACTCAAGTGGTGTTTGTGCAGAAATTTTACGCTTTGGAAAAGGTAATCTATGAAGTTTGCCTTGCTTACATGAATCATAAAACCGAGGTACAAGAAATTTATTATTAAAGTGTATGTTATTCAACATCTTTTGTAAAATCAAGGGAGTTGGATGTCCTAATTTGGCATGCCACACATTGGAATTCATAGCTGCCAAGTTGACAAGCTGTGACTTGGACTGTAACATTGGTCCAAGGCTTGTTTTATTTAAAACAGAAAAATAGCCAGTAGAGTCTTGTAAGTCTTCGGGATTTCCAAGCTTGAGAAGATTAGAAGAATACACTTGTGGTGCTCATACAAGCTTTAAACTACAAAGTCCATCTCTAAGTGTTCCTTGAAGCAAAACCCTCTTCGTTTTGATATCCTTTATAACACATTGATTAGCATAGAATTCAGCTATAGCCTTATTATCAAAAGTGAACTTAGATATGCTAAGTAAATTTTTGGTGATTTGTGGGACATGTAAAATGTTCTTAAGATGTAATCTCTTAGATGGTTGTGTATGAGACTCAACAAAGGTGTCACCAATATGGGAGATATCAAGTTGATGACCATTACCTACAATGAGTTTTTCATTACCTTTGTAAGTAGACCACATTGAGAGATTGTTAAGATCAGCAGTGATGTGGTTAGTGACACCACTATCTAAGTACCATGATGGATCACTGACCGAATCTGGTGTTGTAAGGTATGCTGAATTTTGAAAATAATTTGCTTAAGGCTCTATCATGCATGAGTTCAAGTTGCTTTGAGAGGATCCAGTTCCTGATTGGCCATTGTAAACTTATGCTTGGTTGAAGCTTTGGTGTTGGTTGAAGAATGCTTGACTCTATTGTTGAGAAGTGCTCTGAAATCCTTGATCGAATCGGTGATAACACTTGAGAGCACTATGACCAGGTTTGTTGTAAACTTGACAACGTATTCTGCCTCTTCCACCAAACCGATTGTTGTTTCTGCCTCTGCCTCGTTGTTGATGTCCTCCTCTGTTGTTTTGTGAGCCACCATCTCTTATTTTCTCTTGAACATTGTTGAAAATGTAATTGGCTGCAACTCGTCCACCATCAAGCTGTGTAGGTGAATCTAGATGTTCCAGTTTTTGTTCATGTGTCATTAACAAGAAAAATGCATCTTCAAAGTTAATAAACCTTTGTTGAGCAGTAATCACCGAAACAATTGCATCAAAATCATGTCCAACACCGTTCATCAAGCACATCACCAAATCTCGGTCTCTGATCTCTTCACCTGCTTCCAATAAATCATCTCATATGTTCTTAATTTTAAGCACAAACTCACTTATAGAATCTGAACCTTTCTTTAGTGATCCAACTTGATTCCTGAGTTGAAGTATTTTGGCCATTGATTGTTGAGAATAAACTCTCTCTAAACGACTCCATACTTCAAAGAAAGTCTGGCTACCAACAACCTGACCTATGATGTTTTCACTTACAATTGAATAAATCCAACTCATGAGAAATTTGTCAACATGTTTCCAGTTAGAGAATTCTCTACTCATGCGTTGTTCTATGTGTTTTTCACCAGATTCGAAAGTTATTTCAACATTTACAAGCTTTTTCGAAGGTTGATTTGAACCAAGAAGATAATCCTTAAGTTCTAGAGCTTGAATGATAGGCAATACCTGAGTTTTCCAGTACAGGTAATTAGACTTAGTGAGTTTGATGTGTAGATTAAAGTTGAGACTCTTTGAGAGAGTTGAAAACTCAATCGTCGATGGTGTGCCTTGGGAGCTCAGATCTGAGCTATGAACACTCGAATTCTGGTCCTGAATCGAAGATTGTGATGAAGAAGCCATGACGTGAGTCATTGAGGCTCTGATACCATAAAACAAATATAGGTAGTTGACAAAGATAACAACAGTTTGATAAAATGTCTAACAGAGAAGATAGAATTAAAGCTCAGATGATCTCCATTGATTACTTGAAAAATAGAGTTTCAAAGTTACAATTCATTGATCACAACCTTGTGTTTATTTGAAGAAACTATTATCAGATATTTTGTAATCTTGACTAAACAGGCAATATACATGATTTTTATGAATGTCTAACCACTAACGTTGACTACAAAAATCACCAGCTGAGTAATATCTCAGTTGATTGTTACTAACAGCCGTTATCTCACTTAACAGAGAATAACTGACTATAACTAACTAGTCAATGGTCATGTAACTCATTTGCTCAACGACTATTTTCTTCTTTGTAAACTTGATCAACTACCACAGTTGAACCATAATTTCCAGATTATGTGTGGTGTTGATCAACGCCATCTGGGTTTTGATTCTCTGCACCTGATCCTAGATTATGTGTAGTAGCTGCAGATCGTATTACCTTATCAAAGGAGACACCATTTGTTTTGGTGTTTAAAAAGGTTAGGGATGATACATATTTGCTAATTATAAAAAACAAAAAATGAAGTCTAATAATATAATCTGCACTACTTCTTCTAGTTATGTTATGTATCAATAAAAAATTGCAATAACGGGCATATGAGTCCTAATATGTTATGCATTGTTGTTGAACTCAGCCAGTGAATAAAGCATTTGAATAAAAGTTTTTTGTGTTATTGTTATTTACTAATTATTTCCAGCTTTAATAAGAATATCAGTTACATACGATCTGAGGCCCACGGCTCCTTTGAAGGACGATGGTTGGACCTCCATCTCGTGATTTTTTTTAAAAAAACTTATCATTACTAAAATTTATTTAGTAAAATATTTATCAAGTCTAATAATGACATACGGTTCAGGAACACCTATTATAACAGGTTAACACCGTCTAAATTTATCACAACCTACAACTTAGTATGAGTATAAAATCTTACCAATACATGTAATACAACAAAGATATAGCCGTTGGAAAATACGGTGTTCCGTGAAGATAAAGCCGTTGGAGGCTGCAACAAATACCCATGTCAGAATGGTTGAAAACCAACGGTTGGTGTTATTTTTAGAAATTATTTTTTGAATAATTACAATTAATTTGAGGTTTGGAAGAGGGAAGACTCCGACTCACAACCTCAATGGTGTAAACGTAGGAGGTATACCACTAAATCAACCCTATCTTTTCGACATCAGATATATTTCTAGAAAGGACATCCAATTTTTTACAGACCAGGGAAATGGTCAAAAACAAATGTATTTCGAATGGGCTAGGCCCTCAAAAAAAATATGGAAATAAGTGATAATAGAAAGAAAATAATGTTCAATTACTTTTCTTTCAGGCAAAGTCGGTAAAATTTTGCTTTTACCAACGGTCTTGGCCCCCTCGTAAATGGTGTTTACAATGGTAGGAAACAACTTTTTGTGCGCTAGACTGGGCTTCAGCCTGATCTGTCATTTTTAATAAAAAAATTGCAAGTAACTATAAAATTTGAGGGAATTCCATTAAATAGCCTTTAAATTAAGGTTAAATTCAAGAATATACACTTTCAATAAGTTGATTGTTTTTATCCACTATTATAGGTAACTTTACAAAAATACTCATACTTTTTGAATTTAATGAAAAATATTGTTTCAATTTAATGAAAAAACATTTTCAAATTATATCTCTCAAACACATATTAATAATATGTTTCTTTCATCAGCATCTATCTCTCTCTATGAATTCTCTATCTCTATCCTAAATTGCTCCTTATCTATGTACCCATACACTCTCTCATCAACCTTCTCTCTCTACAATACAGAAAATGATTGGAGATGTACATTGTCTAGAAATTAGTTGTTTTGTAATCGAAGGTATGTTGTTCTTGTTTTTTTTTTGTTTTTTTTTTGAATCTCTTCTAGGGTCGTATGTTGTTTTTTCTTGTAATAAAAACAGAACGTGAAATCGATTTTGAATGTTTTACGAACCCTATTTTTGTTAACCCATAATCATTGGACGACAAAATTTTTTATCGTGTAAAGATATGTATATTTAATCGTGTAATGATATTAACATGTCTCCGTACATTGAAACATATATTAAATCGTGTAATAATATACTGTTTTGGCATGTTGTTTGTGCTGAGTAATGGGAGAGTTGCGATTGATTATTTCATTCGGTGTCCAGTGGTTTGATGAGAACTAGGAGGGTGGTGATTTATAAATGGTATTTGTAACTCGTGATTTAACATACGATGGCTTAATGAATACAGTAGAAGATATTTTGAGGATTGATTCATCTACTTGCAACATTGAATTAAGAGTTGTTATGCTTACTCTCCGGTACGAAGATACACGATATTGACATCAAACATCGCAGAATGCTTAAACTCATGTCTACGACATGCACGCAGATGCTTGTGGCTGTTTTGATCGAGTTCATTCGGGATATGATGCAAAAATGGTTCCATGATCGTTGGAATCATGCAGACACTTTGCGTTCAAAATTGATGACATGGGCAACAACTTTGTTAGATTAATGTAACGAAGATTCTACTATGTTTACGGTACACCCGATCGATGGGAATGAATTCTTGGTTAAGGATGGTGACAAGGATGACCTAGTAAACCTTATTGAAACAACATGTAGTTGTCGAGAATTCCAAATTGATTTGTTGCCATGTAAACATGCATTGGCTGCTTTAAGTGCTTGTAAAAAACCATTCATCGATTTTACTCAGATCAATATAAGAAATCCAGTTTGGCTGAAGCATATTCTAGAGTTATTAGACTAGTCGGGACATTAAAACAAATGGGTTGTTCCTAAAGAAATCAGCTCAATAGTTGTGAATGCTATTTCATGCCTATCGTAGGCTAGCCGACTAAAGAAGACTAGGATTCCATCAACCAGAGAATATCGTGGAAAGAAATCTAGAACATGTTCGTGGTGCAAACAAGCTAGCCATAATCGACAAAATTATCCAACTCCCCTCGGATTTACAACGTCAAATACAACTGAGACCCAGCCTACTCAAACACGTAAACAATGTAAAAGTGGTTGTTGTGGCGGTCAAGGCCATAACAAACGAACATGCCCCCATGGGCAGACTAGTACAAGAGATTTGTGGTATGATGCAGATGTTATTAGTGTTTAAACCTTTTCTACTGGTTGATTTCAAAACTTGTAGTTGAATTTAATTATTTTATTCATATCATGTATTTGAACTTAAATTTATGTTTTATTATTACTGTTTTGTTATTGTTTTATTATGTTCAATTATATTAAATTATTTATTACTATAAATTCCTGTATCATGTACCAAATACATTGTGGCAGTATACCAGGTACCAGATATAGGAAACATTACACGGTGAAAATTAGGAAACAATATACTGTAAAAATTAGAAAACATTACACGATGAAAATTAGGAAACATTGCACAATAAAATGTAGTAACCATTACACAATTATTGATAACTTATTGACAACTGCTGCTTTTAACTTTAGATTTGCTCTTGGCTCTCAATGAGCCTTTAAGAGACAATTAAAATAACTCTAAAGAATCCTAGTTGTTAGCTAAACTTTTGAATAGTAATTATAAAATCTTAACCCAAACTCAATAAAAAAAAATTGGGTTGACACAAAAGGTAAGAGTTTTATGTAAACCTATTTATATCGAACACTACATGATAATTTCAGCATGATTTTCGATTCCATTAATTGCAATTTTTCACTTTAATCTAGACCGAAAAGAATGCAGTTTACAAACAACACTAAGGTCATCCTTAAAGTATCACCTCTGCCCTGAAATGATTTCGCCAAAAAAATAACGATAACATTGTCCACCAACAAATGTGATCCACCAAACTTCAGACCAGTGCACAAACAAAACTCTCTGGCACCAAGTCTAAGCTTAGTCTTCCCCAAAGTGAACCACATTTCGTTCTTACTAACACCAGGAGGTGTGATTTGTCTTAAAAATAAATTGTGTATGTACTGGGCCTAGAAATAACCCCCTTCTGGCATATCCAAATAATGACCAAAACAGCTGCTCTTGAAGTCGTCCAACTCACTGCAATCGTCCAACACACTTTCAATCTGACGTATGAACTTATGTTTGCAGTGAGTGTTTATCGTTATGTTATATGCCCATGTATCTCTTAAGTATACCAAATACTAATCCAGATCTTCTTCTTCATTAATAACCATCTGCATTCAAACAATTTGTACATTAACACCATGATAATTGTTCAACATATATACAATAATCTTCTTTTCAGTTTTTGTGATTCAACTGATACTCAATGTTTAATCATAAAACCAACAAGTAAGGTTTCTTTTCGTTTGTAAACTTAAAACTATAGATAACCCAACAAGAGAAATCGAACACATGTTTTATTGTGTAATAGTTAATTTTCAATGGGGATTACGTTAATGGCACAAACAAATCAAACTTAATGTTAACATACATTATAACTAATTAATCAGTCAAGTGGCAATTAAAATCCAAATCCTCTTTGCAAAAAGGATAGTCCACAGTCTGTATTCAAACAATTTACAATAGACTGGTAAAAACTATTTTCAAAATGATTACATGATGTCATAAACAATACAATACACGTTGTAATATCCAATATATTACACGATGTAATATATGTTACATTGCACGATATATTTATAAACAATATACTCGAATCAATCCCACATCCTTCATCGATTACACCTTTGTTTTCCCCAAATCACTCAAAAAAAAAACTTTGATAATATCAAATCACACATCTTTCATCGTTGGAATACATCTTAGTCTTCCCCAAATCACTCAAAAGAATGAAATTAATAAAATCAAATCACACAAACTCATCTAAACCTAGCCATTGGAATACAAAATCAAATCAATAGAATAAATTAATGGCTCAAGACAAATCAAATTAACACCCATTGGAATACACACAAACCTAATTCAAATCAGTAGAGAAAAATCATCTTTGGAAAACCTAACTTCATGAATCAAACCATAAAACTCAAATAGATTTATATCTAATTTTGGATTCAAGAACATACCTTAGTCAGTTTTTGATGAAGGCTTCGTCTTCAAAGAAAACAAAGCTTCATCTTCATCAACCTTCGTCTTCGCCTTCAATAGCTTCTTCATCTTTGTCAAGCTTCGATCCTCACATTCTTTCTCACAATCCCTTTTCAATCTTTGTGTAAAAACGACACTCTTTTCTTTTTTATGGTTTTACACTCTTACTTTAACAATTTATTAATTTAATCTTTTTCTTTTCAATTTTGTAAAACAAATAAAAATATATGATACATCATTTTCAACTGAGGGTATTAATGTCCAGAAAAGTTTTCTCTTTGATAAAAACAATCAACTTATTGAACATGGGTATTTTTGAATAAAGACTTAATTTTATGGCTATTTAAGAAAAGCTTCCCTATAATTTTGCCATTATATCTTTATTATGATTTACCCTCCACTTTGGAACAATTTACAAGCATACCATCCATGAATAATTTGGAATGTTATTACAATTTTGCCATTATGTGTACATTTTTAGAACGTACCCTCCATTTGACAACATTTACACATGATGGCCGCTTATTTACCCCACCCATTTCCCCCCTTTTTTATGTCCCATTTTTTCTCATTTACATCGTACAAAATGAATATTTATTGTGTGTTTGTTATTTTCAATAATTAAAAAAGAGACAACTATATTTACACATGCGTGACGGACTGACGGTGTGGTGACTTGAATTTGGGGCACGTGTGGCGGTGCGTACCCAAATTTGTAAAACAAAATTTTATAATTATCTGATTTTAATTTCATAAATATTTGAATTTTCATATAAAAGATGGATTCCATACAGATGAGTTTGACAAAAAGCCTCATAAAATAAAATATAATATCATTAATTTTTTTAAGATATTATATTTTATAAAAGAAATGTATTTACATTAAATTGTACGTATTTTCCTCCTTGACTTTTTTAGTTTATGTATATGAAAATTGTGAGATATGTCACCTTTTTTTATATGTTGCAATGATGTCATTGTTTTAATAACTTAAGTTTAAGAGACCCCTATTATGATAAACTACCCAAATTACCCTTAAATAATCTATTTTTTATTCTGATTGTGCTTCCATCTACACTTTGAAAAAGATAACTCCCTTCTCTCTTTCCAAAAAACTTGTTTCTCTCCAGATTCTGCACAAGAAGATATCATATATTTGTGATCTTCGTATATATATTTTTATATATTTCTATGTGGTTTAACAATGTATCCATTCGTTACGATTTGTTGTACAATCTTTGTATGAACATATATGAACATGTATGAACATTTCATTTTTCAAAGGATCGAGCATTTTAATTTTGAAAATAGGGTTTAGTTAAATCAAGTATATTTGTAGCCAAATCGAACATTTTTTAATATAATCGAGCTTAGTGTGAAAGAATCGGGCATATTTTTGAAAGATTTGAAAGAATAGAGCATTTGTCAAAGGATTGAGAATTTTTTAAAGCATCGAGAATATTTTTCAAAGGATCGAGAATATTTTTCAAATGATCGATTTTTTTTCAAAGGATTGAGAATTTTTTTCAAAGGATTGAGAATTTTTTTCAAAGGACCGATAATTTTTTTTCAAAGGACCGATAATTTTTTTTCAAAAGACCGAGAATTTTTTTCAAAGGATCGAGAATTTTTTCAAATGACCGAGATTTTTTTTTCAAAAGATCGAGAATATTTTTCAATTGACTGAGAATATTTTTCAACGGATCGAGATTTTTTTTAAAGGACCGAGATTTATTTTCAAAGGATCGAGAATTTTTTCAAATGATCGAGCCTTTTAAGTACTGACCAGAGTTTTAATGAGACTTTCTCTCTCTACTTCACAACCCTGTCACTGTAAAATGAATGAAAGAAATCTGATGTGAAACAACTATTGGGGATATTTTTGTCCGTTCACCATAATAGGTACCTTTTAAACATAAGTTATTAAAGTAGTGAGAGTGTTGAAATGTCACTTCCAAAAAGTACCATTTATTTTTTGAACCCATTGTTGTGGAATATGTACACCTACTTTATTTTTAATAAAATTTCATCTTATTTCTAAGATTTAATTTAAAGAAAAAATATAACTAGTATTTAATTCAGTCTGGTCTTAATATAAAATTCTGGAATCATCCTTTGTCGAAATTGAAAATACATTTTTCTGAGAGATTTGTTCATCACTTATTGTCATATTAACATCACAAGGAAATGGTGAAATATGTCACCTTTTTTTATATTTGTTGCAGTGATGTCACCGTTTTAATAACTTAAGTTTAAAATGCACCAATTATGGTGAACTACCCAAATTGCCCTTAAATAATCTATTTTTTAATCCCAATGTGTTTCCATCTACACTTTGAAAACGATAACTTCTCTCTCTCCAAAAAACTTGTCTCTCTCCAGATAACATATATTTGTGATCTTCGTTTATATATTTTTATATATTTCTATATGGTTTACCAATATATCCATTCATTATGATTTGTTATCCAGTCTTTGTATGAACATGTATGAACATTTTATTTTTCAAAGGATCGAACATTTTATTTTTCAAAATAATGTTTAGTTAAATCGAACATATTTGTAGCCAAATCGAGCTTTTTTATAATATGATCAAGCTTATTTTTGAAACAATCGAGCATTTGTCAAAGGATCAAGAAATTTTCAAAGGATCAAGAATTTTTTTCAAAGGATTGAGAATATTTTTCAAATGATGGAGATTTTTTTCAAATGATCGAATCGAGAATATTTTTCAAAGGATCGAGATTTTTTGTCAAATGATCGAGAAGATTTTTCAAAGGATCGAGATTTTTTTCGAAGGATTGAGAATATTTTTTAAAGGATCGAATCGAGAATATTTTTCAAAGGATCGAGATTTTTTTTCAAAAGATCGAGAATATTTTTCAAATGATCTAATCGAAAATAATTTTCAAATGATCGAATCGAGAATATTTTTCAAAGGATCGAGATTTTTTTTCAAAGGATCGAGATTTTTTGTTAAATGATCGAGAAGTTTTTTCAAAGGATCGATATTTTTTTCAAAGGATCGAGATTATTTTCAAAGGATCAAGAATATTTTTCAAAGGATCGAGAATATTTTTCAAAGGATCGAGATATTTTTCAAAGGATCGAGATTTTTTTCAAAGGATCGAGATTTTTTTCAAATGATCGAATCTAGAATATTTTTCAAAGGATCGAGATTTTTTTTAGAAAATTTGATTTAGTTAAATCGAGTATATTTGTAGCGAATTCGAGCATATATTAGAAAGAATTGAGGATTTTTTTTTAAAGAATCAAACATATTTTTTAAAGGATCGAGAATATTTTTTTTGAAGTACTGACCAGAAAAAAAAGAGCTCGACCCTCGAATGCGTCTGCGTAGCACCTGAGTTTCAATGAAATTTTCTCTCTCTATTTCATAACTCTCACCGTAAAAAAAATGAATGAAAGATTCTGATGAAACAACTATTGGGGGCATTTTTGTACGTTCACCATAATAGGTGTCTTTTAAAAATAAGTTATTAAAGCAGTTGAAACATCACCTCCAAAAAGTGTTATTTATTTTTTGAACCCTTAACATCACATATATTAATATTCTATTTCTGACTGCTTATTGCAAAGACAAAAATAATTACCGGTCCATTTTGCACTATTTTGTTGTACTCTACTACTTTAATTAATATGTATATAAAATAATAGGAAAAAAAAAATCAAATCAGTAAAAAAGTTTGGTAATACATATTGAAATTATAATAGAGTGATACATAAGAGTTCATATATGCTACATATTCTATACAAGTGTATATGAAGTAAGCTTTCAAAATCAAAATATCTTGTCTCTTGGTTACATACATAAGATTGCATACGAGTTCATATTTAAAAAAAAAAAAGTTTGCTCAGATAAAGAGGTGAGAGAAGCTACTGTGAGAGAAAAAAGAATGAAACGTAAAAGAGGAACTAAAATAAAAATATGTAAGAAAAATCGAATTTGGAAATTTTTTTTAGAAAATAAGTCTCTGACCGTCGTTTAAATATATATATATATATGAGTAAATTGCACTCTACCTCCCTAAGGTTTGCCCTCTTACACCTAGAAACAATTTTATCATTAATTGAGACTCACATCTCTTGTTGACTAATTCCTATCTTTAAAAGACTAAACTACCCATGATCCTTAATAAATAGGTAATTTAACCAAAGTCCTTTTTTTTTTGAAAAATATCACTTATTTAAATGTCTTTATCATATTAGCAACATAAGTCCCTTATTTTTCCAAAATACATCATTTAAGTCCATTTGACCAAAATATTAACGGTCAACGCTAAAATTGAAAACCAATTATAAGTGAGTCATGGACGATTTCGGCCGAAAACCGAATCGAACCGACTCGTGCCCACCCTTAGTTCTAATATATTTTCATTTGGTTTGAGATATGGACAACTAGAGTTATTATTATTATTATTTTATAATTTTATAAGTACTTTTTAATATTTTTGTGAACCATTGGATTAGAATCCAATGATTAATTTTTTAGAATACATATTTGCCTGTAGTAGTTTATTGTTAATTTTTTTTGGATTAAATAAGTGGCTTAATATTTTTTTTTATATAAAAAAAAGTGGGTTAGTAATTTAAATTAGGTGTATTTTTTAAAATTTAAAATATGATATTTAAGCTTTAAGAAAAAAAAATTTAATTTATAGTGCTTTTACTAAAATATAGGTTGGATACAACTTTTTATATTGAATAGATATTTTATATGTATAAAAAATAAAGATGAAGAAAGAAAACAACCAAAAAAAAAATGATAAATTGATGGCCATAGTTTAAGTTAATGCATGCCAATCGAATCCAATAAGAGAACACAATAAAAGATTATATTAAAAACATAAACCAACAAGAAGAATTTAAAGAACTTTTTATACGACTTGTATATATAAGTGTGACTGGATGAAATTTTAGTTAAACTAGGACTATTAATATCATTTGTGATAGAAAATATATATGGAACTTTATTTCAACAGATAATTAGATAAGATCAGTACTTTATCTATTTAGAAATCTAAATTTAAACTTAAATATTTCAATATATATATATATATATATATATATATATAATGGGTGATTGCTAAACATTGACGGATTCTATTATAGTGGTTCACAAAAACAGATAATTAAAAATTAAAAAAAAAATCATACTGATATAATTCTATATAACACTATAAATTAATATGCGTACATTTTTTTGATAAAAAATATATAAAGATTCTTTATAGCAGTCAAATACATTATCTTGTTTGAAAAACAAAAAAATGCTCAGAGTTATTAAGTGGTTATATGAGTCATTCTTTTCAATTTATTTTATTTAAAAAAAAAATCGTCAAAAAAATTGGATATAAAAAAAATTGTTTTTTTATAAAAAAGTATTCGTAATTGTACTTTCAATTTATTAGTTTTTCCATTATCCATGCATTATATTTTTTTCATTATCCATCCATTTTTTAAAAAAAAAAATAATAGTAGAAGAAAAAACTAATGGATGGATAATGGAATATATATAATTGTTTATTATAAAAAAATCTCCAAAAAAATTGGATATAAAAAGTTAGTTTTTTATAAAAACTAAAATTTCAGTTTATTATTTATTTTAATTTTATATTTTTCATTATCCATCAATTAGTTTTTTTTTTGTTTTTTTTAGAAAATAAAATTTTGTTGTTAATTTATATTTATAAACCATTTTAATATTATTTATTTTTTAAACTAAATAAATCATTTGACAAAGGTAAAATTGTACTTTTATACATATAATTATAGTTGAGTGTTAGTATTATGGTTAAATGGACTAAAATGATGTATTTTGAAAAAATAAGGGATTTATGTTGCTAATATGATAAAGACATTTAAATAAATGACATTTCATAAAAAAAATAGGGATTTTAATGAAATTACCTATTTATTAAAGAACATGGGTAATTTAGTGTTTTAAAGATCAGAATTAGTTAACAGAGGGTATGAGTGTCAATTAATGATAAAGTTGTTTCTAGGTGCAAGAAGACAAACCTCAGGGAGGTTGAGTGTAATTTGCTCTCTCTCTCTCTCTCTCTCTCTCTCTCTCTATATATATATATATATATGTACATATACATATATGGAAATGTTCACATAATTGCGCATTGATAGGATTATATAAGGACATTGAATGTGAGCCACTGATTTTACATATTTTGACTTGGTATATATGCACTTGTCAAAGCACTTTTATAAATGACTGACTCACATTCAATATCCTTATATAATTTCATCAGTGCGCACTGATAGAAAAATGAATGTATATGATTGAGCCATGATAACACTAGTTTTCGAGTCCCCCTTCCTATGCTTGTTGCTTAATTCTCGAGTAAAATCAAGTGTTTAATGGCTCGATTGAGTGTTTTTGCAGGATTTCATATTAGGGGTATCATTTGGGTGATTTGAGTGAAGTTGGGACTCAAAAGTGCTGGAAATCAGAAGCTTGGACAAAAAGGTGAGTTGTCACGGTCGTGGAGCTTCGTCATGGGAAACCGCGACCCCATGAGCGACAACAACTTGTTTTAGAAGTCGCCCAGAAATGTCGCTTAGAGATCACGCGCGAACTGCCAAAGAAGCGACATACAGGGTGACAGTAACTTCCTTGGTCATTGTCGCTCGTGGTGTCACCTGAAGAACTGTCGCGGAGTAAAGAGGCAAGGTGTCGGGTTTGGATTTCCTTCATGGAAAACTGCGACAATACGATGCATGCGTCCTTAGGTTGATTCTTGAACTAATTTTGGACCCATATAAATACCCATATGAGTTTTTGGAAAGGTAACATTAGCCACACGAACATTTTGACATTTCCATCCCTCTATCACAATCCTTGGACATTATCATTCATCCATCCATCCATCTTGGAATCTTCGAAAGTAAGAAGAGGAAGCTTACAAGTCAATGAACCTTAATGGCCAACTTTGGTTTCTTCTTTCACTCTTCTTTGTTTTATTTCCTTTCTTTGCTGTGTAATTAATTTGTAAGTTAGGGGATTAATGTAAACCTGTTGAACAACTCTTTGTAATCCTATGGTCTTTGTTTATTAATTATTAATTAATTACATTGGTAGTCTTTTTTATTGTAATATTTGCTCTAATTCCTTCATTTATGTTCAAATAAAACCTCAATGAATGTTTGTGTTAGGATTAGTTAATCTATGATGTTGAGGGTTAGATTTGTGTGATCATCCCATTTAGTCCTTAACTACAAGCTTAATAACTAAGAAAATTTCCATATGCATAATCATGCTATGTGTGATTTGGTTTAGAGTTTTTAATTAAAAACTAATTATAACCCTTACTCATTACATGACCTTGTGTGAGTAATAGGAAAGATTAAGTGTTTCATGAAACAAACCCTATCAATTGGAATTAAGTGCTTTAATGAAATTTATGGATTACAATGAGAAGTTTAACTAGGTTGCATTAATTCCCTAACATTCCTTCACCTTCGAATTTTCGTGTGAGCTTTTGTGTTAATTAGTTTATTGCAATTTTTACATATTCGTGAGTTAATTTACCAACCAATGACAAGCATTATACCATTTAGTTTTCAGGCACTTAGATGAGGATTAAATTAGATTAATTAGAGTTCAACTAGTAGAATCACCGATCCCAGTGAACAAACTTTTCTTTAAATTGATTTAAAAGATAAAAAATACTGCAATCAGTATATATATATATAGTCTCACGCTATTTATTTTTAGTTGCACCAAACATACCTTCCCCCTTAAAACATCATTGTCCTCAAGGATACTGATTGATGGTGAAAATCTGATCATCCCACTCCTTTAGCCCACTTTTCATTTGTTAAATTTGCATCTTCTTCATCGAACCATATCCCTTCAAAAAGAAATAATTTCTTGTGTGGTTAAGTCCAAATTTCTTATCGCAGATAAAGCACAAGCTTTTCTCCTTCATTTTCTTCAACTTGTCCGGACTCAATCTTGTAAGTATTGAAGAGCTATTCTCGTAAATCGTTGGTTTTTCAAAATGAGTCTCTTTATGCCTGTTTGAATTAAACTGGTTGAAGTTGAAAGTGTTGACTTGGATTTTTGTCAACCATTGTTGTTGGTTTTGATGCTTGAACATCGGCTGTTGATGTTCAACAAACTTGAACAAATTGTTTGATTGCAGAAACATCAACATATAGATCTCCATGTGTATGAACCCAAGCCTGAGACTCAAGGAGTTACTCAAAGCGTGCATTCAAGGCCAAGAAAATTTCTCTCATCTTCTTTCGAAGTGTTACCAAAGAAATCTCTGAACGCTCTGGCCTTTGTACAATTGGATCAAAGGAGAAATCACACTGGTTTACTTTGAAAAAAACCAAAATCTCCAAATGTAGAGTAAACTAACACTTAATTTTAGGAATAAACTCTAATCATATTATTTAATTGCTGCAAATCATTATTTATACAACCTTGATGATAAATATGATAAATATGAAATAACTAAAGACATCTTATTAGATTAGGTAACTGCAATATAATCTTATATAACTTAAGAATTATCAAAAACTACTATCTTTTATTTATTTTGGCTTGCATTTAACATGTGATCTCGTGGACATTTCGTATTTACAACGTAATGGCAAGTTGGTATGAATTCGTCTCTCCTAGGGTTACTTTGACGAACCGATTCTAGATGGGTGACCTGTTTTCTGTCTTCAAACTTGCCACTACTTTGTGTACCTAGCATAATTTGATGATGTGGAGATATGGTTATATGAATTCCGCTTTTTTATTTTGATATGTCAGAACGACTAAGATTTTCACCAAACTTGTAAATATGCCACGAATCATGATTTGCACAATATTTAGCTATTTGATTAGCTTCTTTCACTTTATAGAAAACAATAGTGGAATTAATGCAGGTTTTAATCTTTGTTACTCCCCACCCACTGCATAACCAATATTTAAAAATGGTACCAACAATAAGGAAAATAAAAAAGTGTTTGGTAACATCACGTGGAAACGACCCATTTCTATTAAGGGCTAAAGATAGCACTATATATATAAAAAAGGGCTATTGGGATAATATTTTTTCATCCCTATAGACCTATTGGGACAAAAAAAAATTGTCCCAAAATTCACCATTTCAGGTGGATCGTAATAGCTTCTTTGTGACGAAAATTGAAATTCGTCTCTGAAGACCGTCTATAGAGACGATTTTTGTATCGTCCCTTTTGATATCCTGTTGGGACGAAATATGATTTAAAAATAAATAAAAAAATTAAAATTCAATGAGTTGAACCAACGACCCCCCACCCTCCATTTGAAGAACTAATCCCCTTTGATAGGTGCTTAGGATGTGTTGATTAGAGCATATTATTTATATATAAGCTCTATATGTTCTTAAATTTTTATTATAAATGAATTCCAATAATTTAAATTTTATTTTTCTATTATAAACAAATTAATATTAAAAACGTTTATTGTATCATTTAATTAAACTATTTTTGAAAAAAAATATTACAAGAACTATTATAATATGACTGTCGGGACTTATTGAAATTAAACAATACATGTACCCCTAGATATTTAGGCCCATAATGGGAGATAATTACTTCTCATAACCTGGGAAGAAAACTCTCGATTTGAACAACTCACCACTTATATGGAAGGGAGGTACACTAACAGCTCCACTAAGAGATAATGTGAAATTAAATTATTTTTAAAAAACATATATTGTCATATCAAATGGTATATCCTTAATCATATATGGAATACAAAAAATTTCCTTATATTTTTTAATTTAATAGATAAATGTCATATTTGAATTTCTATCACAAACTGGAAGAATAAATATATAACAATTTTTCTAGAAAGTGGTTTGCATTGAATATATAGATTTTCTTTACTTTTTTCAATTTGAATTCCTATCACAAAAGAAAAGGATAAAAATACAACAATTTTTCTAGAAAGTGGTTTTGCATTTTAGATTCTTATTATAATATATATATATATATATATATATATATATATATAATTTTTCATAATTTTTGAATTAATCTATAGTAATTAATATGAAAAAGTGAAACAAATTTAATTATGTCTCTTAGGAAAAAAAAAGATCAAAAAAGAAAAAATATAATCCCGTTAAATCATTATCAACAACAAATATTATTTTTGTTTTAATGATTCCCCAAGTCTATAAATTCTTTTTTTTTTCCAAAAAAATATCAAACTTTTAGGGTTGAATAATTTTCATCCCAATAGACATCTTATTGGGACGAATAATTTATTTTGTCCCAATACACATTCTATTTGGATAAATTATTTTCGTCCCTAAAAGTCTTGATATTTTTACACTTTTTAGGGTCAAATTTTTTTTTCCGTCCCAATAGACATTTTATTGGGACAAATATTTTCGTCCGTAAAAGTCTCGTTAGATTTGTCATCTTTAGGGACGGATAATTTGTTTCGTCCCAATAGACGTTCTATTAAGATGAATTTTTTCGTCCCTATAGATTTGAAATTTTTAGGGACGAATTGTTTTTGCATCCCAATAGATGTTCTATTGGGACGAATTTTATTCATCCCTAAAACCTATTTTTCTTACAGTGTGACCACCACCTACGGTAAATTCATGTATATCTCAAAGCATGAAAAACATGTATTAGACCATCTCCAATGCATGTGCTATTGCTAATGCTAAATTTGGCACAAAAAATTGTAAAATCCTATATTTGACACAACAATTTAACATTGTGCTCCAATGCACAGTTGTATTTAACATGTTATTTTTATTATTTTATTAATTAAAATTATTAAAATCAACGCTTACTATTAATACATTTATTAAATTGCTGATGAATAATTGGTTGAATAGATTTTGATTGAAACATCATTAATGTACGTTAAATTTAAATTGTTTTAATATTTAAAAATAGATATAATGACATTTTTGTAATTAAAAGAAGTAACATTTATTGTTGTACTAAATTTGACATATACTATATTATATATCAAATTTGACACATAATATAGCATATGTCAAATTTGGTAAAGTATTTGACACTGCATTGAAAGAAGATTTTATATTCTATACTAAATTTTAATATTAACACACTGATTTGACAAAGCATTGGAAATGCTCTTAGGTAGCTTATGAAAGGGGTTGACGCAATAATATATCAATCACACTTACCCTGTCGGAATTGTGAATTCAAGTCGAATATTCGTCCAGAAACCCAAATTAATTGTAACACTTGATAAAAAAGTAAATTTACTAGGAAGTGATTTTGCATGTCAATATTTTTTTTAAAAAGCTAAATTTTATTCATTGTCAAGCCGGAAACGCAAACAAGGGAAATGCCGAGGCAACAAAGACGCCCAGGCCAGCACCACACAAACCAGAAGGAGAAAACAAGTCAACAAGCAACACCACCCAAGCAACAACACATGGGAAAAGAAAAACAGAGAACATGGGACAGCAAGCAAGCGAGCAAACCGCAAAAACATACAGAGGAGATCGAAAACACAAAGACTAAGCCATCACTCAAAGTGCACCACATTGAAGGATTTTCCCACTCAAGCTAGACCCTTGTTTCGCCAACCTATCAGTAAAGGGACTCTTGAGTCATGAGCAATTGTCAGCATCGACAGCGAGTGCATGCAGCTGCGCGAATGTCATAGATCGTATTGACATGAATCTTGCTCCCAGAAGGCACCCTTATTCACCAAAGAGAAAGTTGCATGTCAATAATGTTAATATGACCGAGAGGCATTTCCCTATGTGGTTGAAGACTTCAAAATGAAGTCCTACCATATAGATCAAAAATAGTATAAAAAATATAATCTTACGTTTACCTATTAAAACCGTAAAACCAAGTGTAGGAAGACCCTTTCCTAGTTAGCCATTGTTGGAAGATGCTCACATGGTTCCAATAATATCAAGTAATTATTTGATAATTATAGATTTAGATAAACAACTAATAGTTTGAATTTAAATTATCAGATATAGTGATAGCTAAATTAAATTCAAACTGATCAGATAAATTGTTAAATAGATAAATAGGATATCAAAATTTAAATATCATTTAAATTTAAATATTAGAATTCGTCCAAATAGGAGTCTAAACCCTATAAATAGAGAGTGTGCTTTTGATTTATTAATTTCTATCTGAGTTTATCAGAATGTAAAAAGTGATATACAAATAAATTGTGATTTTTTTTTTGTTTTTCTTTAACTAGTCTTTTCCGATGGACAAGAGAACTATTCGGATTCGGATATGTGATCGTTCTACAACTAGTGATCAACCAGTTCACGATCCCGCTTCCGTCGCACAAGTCGGATTTCTGACGGTAAAAGGTATTGATCCGAGTGCTCTACAATTCTTTGATTATATATTTATTATTAATCATAATAATCAACACCCAAGAACGAGAGTTGTATTTAAAACCGTACTTATAGAGTTCAATCTAGTTCCGATAGACCCTTAATGTTATCGTTTAAAAAAGAAAACGGTGTTAATATGCAATAATGTATCTAGTAGTACAGGATAGTGGCCTATGCATGCGTGTATCAATCTTATGGACGATGGATATTAAATTTTAAAATTTAAAATTCTTGAGGGAGTGACTACTGTCTGTAAAAGAAATGTACTTTTTTGTTTTATTCACTTATCCTGGAGAAGAAATGTTTGGTAATTATACGCCAATGTTTAAAACGTGTACATGTAGTATCATGTTTGGTGTAAAATTATTAATAATGGATAGAAGTTCCAGTAGTTTCTAATCTACACCATACCTATGTGTTTCTAAGAAAGGTATCAGTACAAAGATAAAAAAACAAATATCAATATCATGGTTCAATCAAATTTATTGTTAATAGTTTGTAAATTATTGTAATGCAGTGGCTAATAGGGCACCCTCAGATCTTAAATAATCAACTCTTCATAGGTGGTGAATCTTAGTCCAACATTCCTGTTCCTGGATTGTTCAACATGTTCTTGATGGCAACCAAATTGCATTGCATTCCTACTATGTACCTAATTTGTACTCTTGTTTTGTTTTTCAATGTTTCATAATTAATTGGTTACTTGATTATGTAAAGATTAATTTATATATGTTTTTTTTTACATTAATATGTTATAATAAATTGGATTGATAAAAAAACAGCCCAAAAAGGGTTCCCTGGAGGCCCAAATATAAAAATAGCTGTTGAAGGGTGTAAAAATGATAAAATATAAATAAAAAAAACTCAAAGCCCAATAGGTCCAATAAGTTCAAAACCGAATTGAACCGAACCGGGATAAAGGTGTTCGGTTCAATTCGGTTTCATAGTCTAATTCGGTTAAACCGATTCAAAATTTCAAAAACCGAATATATATATCGGTTCAATTCGGTTTTGGTCAAAACCGAACCGAACGGATCCATATCCACCCCTACTTAAAAATTCATTATAGATCTGGTTTCCAAAAAATGAATTATAAAAACATTAGATTATATATATATTTTTAACAAAGTTACTGCATCACACGGGTTGGCACACTGATCCGCTAATGTAACAATTTTTATTTATTTATTTATTTTTTAAAAGGGTAAAGTAAGAATGTTGTTTGTTTTTAATACTTGAATATGTGTGCCAATGAATGTGGGCTTTTGTTTGAATAAAAAAAAGAAGCATAGGCATTAAAAAACGAAAGTAGGTTTATTTTAGTACAATATTTGCATCATGAAAAACGGTATATTCATCCCTTTTTTTTTTACGTAAAACCCTTAAGAATTTATAAAATATGAAATCTTGTAAACATACCCCACACATTACTAAATATATCCATTTATTTAATTTTTTAAAATTTCAAGTGTTGACATTAAATGGATATTTTTCCTTATTTTACATTAAACAAAATATAAAGGAAAAAGGAAAAAATACATAATTTATATGTATGTATGTAGGAAGATTTGATTGGTCTTCAGCTTTCTCCTTCTTTCTTTTTTTCTTGTCTCTTTAATTGTTAATAATTTTTTTGAATGGCTTTTATTGTTAATTATTATTTCCTTCTTGAGGAAGAAGGAAAGAGATACTATTATGTGTTTCTTATAATTTTATTTTCAGTTTCTGGATTCTTGCATCTTTTCTAGAAAGATTCAAATTATCTATCAAAAAATAGTGTTCCAATTTGTGTTTAACTAACTAAATTGGACCATGTCAACCATTATCATTTATATTTAACTATTTTCTATAAAAAAAAATGTATACACATGGTTCAATTTAGTTGGTTAGATACAAATTGAGACACCAATTTTTTACCTCCATCTTTTCTTGAGAGAATGGACTGGCATTGGGTTTTCCATTTTTTATTTGGGTTTTTGTTTTTCTTTACTATTTTTAATTTGATTTAGTTAGTTTTTATACTAAGGATTTAGTTAGTAAAAATTCGAATAAGTAAATTGTTACAAGAAATTATTATATTTTGAATTAAAATATTAATAATTTAATTGAAGGGTAATGATGAAATTTTAAAAATATATAAATTTGGGAGTATACATACAGTTTTAGAGAGATATAAATATTGTCATTCTTTTTTTTTTAAGAAAAAAAAATTGAACATTTATTAATCAAATATATGCGGACCGGTCCAGTTGATATATATAAATATATATTACAAATAATACATTCAATGTGTATTCCTGAATAATCTCATTTTTCAATTATTCAACCATTTCATTTTACCAAGTTCAATGTTAGCCAGATTAGTCAACATTTCTATGTTTCGATGCAACAACAAGATGTTATTTGTAACAAGTAGTTTTGTTGGTTGGTTAATTGGTCACATTTTATTCATGAAATGGGTTGGATTGGTATTAGTTTGGATACAGCAAAAGAATTCTATTAGGTCTAATGTACTTATTCGATCTAATAAGTACCTTGTGTCAGAATTGAGAAATTCTATGGCTCGAATCTATAGTATTCTCTTATTTATTACCTGTATCTACTATTTAGGCAGAATACCGTCACCCATTTTTACTAAGAAACTGAAAGTGAAAGAAACGGAAGAAACGGAGGAAAGTGAGGAAGAAACAGATGTAGAAATAGAAACAACTTTCGAAAGGAGGGGGACTAAACAGGAACAAGAGGTATCCACCGAAGAAGATCCTTCTCCTTCCCTTTTTTTGGAAGAAAAGGAGGATCCGGATGGGAATCAAGAAAATTCGAAGTTAGAAATATTTAAAGAAAAAGAAGAGAAATATTTATTATGGTTTGAGAAACCTCTCGCGACTCTTCTTTTCGACTATAAACAATGGAATCGCCCATTTCGATATAAAAAAAAGAAAAGAAATAATCGATTTATTAATGTTGTAAGAAATGAAATGTCACACTTTTTTTTTATACATGTCAAAGTGATGGAAAAGAAAGGATCTCTTTTACGTATCCAACAAGTTTGTCAACTTTTTTGGAAATGATACAACAAAAGATGTCTTTTTTAATAAAAGAAAAACTATCCTCTGATGAATTGTATAATAATTGGAGTTACATCAATGAAAAAAAAAGAACTTAAATAATGAAAAAAAATATTAACACATAAAATAAATATACTAAGAGATAAAAAGAGATGCGACTTCCCGCTACATATTTTAAACCTTCCCCGAAAAAGAAACTGGTAATACCAACCCCATTCGTAATTCCATCAATCACTCGTCTAACGAACAAATGGGTTAGTTAAGCTAATCCTCTTATCCATTGAGTTAAGGATAGTGCATAAAAAGCATCTATATAAGCACGATTATATGACCAATCATATAGCAAATTGATAATTTTATCTCTCAAAACTCTTTGACTCTTATTGACTCTTTTAGTAAATAAATTAAGTCCATTCCAGTTTTGGAAAGATGAATAAAAGGGTTTATATAAAAAACCGCTACAAATATTCCAAAAAACGTTATAGTAACTGAAAAAGTTGCATTTGGCAAAAATTCATACCAATCAAAAAAATGATTTGAATTTGGATGTAAAAGATTTATAGACGGAGTTAACAATTTTGATAAGATATCCAAATTGTTTCCTTCTTGATTAAAGGGAATTCCTATGGCTCCAACAAACAAAGGAAATAAGACTAATATAAGCATAGAGAATAGCATAGTATTGTCCGATTCATGGGGATAAAAAAGAGTCTTTGTAGGACCAAAAGGAAAAATAGTAAGAAAGGGCATTTTTGTTACATGAGTATCCATTCGGGATGTTTTCTTCGGAAAAAAAAAAAGAAGTCCTTTCCCTTTCATTATTATTCATTTTTAATAAAGCAACTAAAGGAAAACTTTTTTTAATCGATTTTTGCTCTTCTTTACCCCATAGAGATATTGAATAGAAGGAATTTCCTTTTTTGCCACTGTAATTTTGAAAACGAACGTTTAAATATCCTTCAAAAGTAAGTAAATAAATCCGAAACATATAAAATGCAGTTAATCCGGCTGTGAAAGAAGCAATTATTGCGAAAATCGGTGAATATAACCAACTATCATTAAGAATTTCATCTTTGGACCAAAACCAAGCAAGAGGTGGAATACCACAAAGAGAAAGTGTACCTAATAAAAAAGCAGCTTTTGTAATTGGCACGTGCTTTCTTAACCCGCCCATAAGAGCCATATTCTGGCTTTTATCTGGAGCGTATCCAACAAGAGCTTCCATTGAATGAATAATTGATCCAGATCCTAAAAACAACAAGGCTTTCGAATAAGCATGAGTAATCAAATGAAATAAAACAGCTCGATAATACCTCATACCTAGAGCTAACATCATATAACCCAATTGAGACATTGTAGAATAGGCTAAACCTTTCTTAATATCTTTTTGTCAGCACAACTGGTATTGTTTTTCCATTTTGCCCATGGTAGTCCAAGGTTTAACTCTCACTGCAAGCAAAACAAATATGTTTTTTAATATCTATTTTTATTTTACCCTCTTTTTCAATTCCTTTCTCAAATTTCCATAGTCTTCTACAATAAAATAATTCATTTTTTTTTCCCGTCATTGTTAAATTCCTAACCACCCTTAATTTGTGGTTTACTTAATTCAATTTTATTATATAGTAAATTATTTATGTGGGAATTGTTAAAAATGACCACATCTAACATGGAAAATTCGTTTTTAACCACATACGAAAATTTATTCGTTAATAGCCATTTTTTATAAATAATTTCAGTGTATATCCTTAAACTATCAAAATACCCCTTAGTGTTAATTTTTTTTTTCTCATCTCTTTCACGGTTTCCACCCTCCTCTTCTCATCTTCATCTTAGACCGAAATAACACTCTTCTTCTTGTGTAAATCGAAGACAGTGGATTTGTTGTATCCTGTAAATCTACGAGAAGTACACCGTTGTTGAAGATTTGAAGCACACCATTGTTAAAGGTTGAGAGGTTTTGAACAATTTTTTCGATTTGCTCTAAATCAGCTGAAGGTGTGTAAATATCTTCCATTTATGTTAGTTTGAGTTCGAAATAGTTAGTCTAACATGATTTTAACTTTATTGCAGTACTGTTGTATGTTTTTTTTTTTTGAAGAATTTGATGAATTTAAGTTTCACATTTTTTCCAGAACATTGTAAGTTTACGAAACATTTCAAGTTTCAGTTGTTCGTAAACTTACAATGTTCTATAACAACTCAAAACAGAACTTGAAATCATCTATAAAATTTTGAAATGCTGATAAAACTTGAATTGTAGAGATATTTACAGAGATTTAAAGCATGATTTCAAGTTTAGACCCCATAAAACGTGAAATTTTATAGCAGATGTGTAAACATCTTCCATTTCTGTTAGTTTGAGTTCCAAACAGTTAGTATAATATCATTTAACGTTATTTCATTACTGTTGTTTGGTTTTGTAAAGAATTTAAAGAATATTACTTTCGTATTTTTTTCCAGAACATTTCAAGTTTCAGTTGTTCGTAAACTTGAAATGTGCTATAAACTCAAAACAGAACTTAAAATCTTCTATAAAAATTCGAAATATTGATGAAACTTGAAATGTTGAGACGTTTATCGAGATTTAAAGCATGATTTCAAGTTTAAACCCTATCAAACGGGAAATGTTTGAAAAACTTAAAATCAGACATTTGTTTTTTGTAAAAAAAAAAATTCAGGTGAATGAATTACTGGTTGGTAATCAACTATGGTCGGCAGAGGGATGATTTTTGATATGTGGGTGGTGATACATTTGTTGAGGTGATGTCGATTAATTTAATATGAATTTGTTGTAGTATGAACTTATTTCATGTATGAACACTATTTTGTAAGTTTATTTCATGTTTTATTATTATAACTAGAAATGTTCTGAAAATATTACAAGTCGTAATTTCAAGTGAAACTTGAGGGTCCCTGTTATTTAAAGTATGATTTCAAGTTTGTGAATTGCGAGTTAAAGCACAATTTCAAGTTTTCTGTATACGATTTTGAAGAGTGATTTCAAGTTTGGACTTAAAACCTAAAATCTCAAAATTTATTTTATTGTATTTAAATATTTCATCTATTATTATGCTTCATTTTATTTTGTCATTTATATTTTCTTTATTTTATTATTTTTATTTATTTAGAATCAATAATTAGTATAATAAAACATTTATAGTAATATTTATTAATCAATTATTTTTGTATAAATTTATAGTGAATTTATTATAAATATAAAATAAAAATTTTTATTATAAAAATATATTTAAATTTTTTAAAATTATAAATATTATAATTTTTCATTGTTTATGTTGTTTTTCTTGTTATTATTTATTTTTATAATATTGTATTTCTTGTTTTTAGTTCTTTTCAATATAGGATTATTTAGGTAAGAGATTTATTTTTTTAAAACTCATAATACTATCAACTTCTTTTTAATAAAAAAAACTCATTTTATTATGATTTAAAATATTTTATTATTTTTTATATAATTATTATTTTGTTTGAATACCTTAAATCGTTAAAATTTCTAAATCCAACACTGAATACCATATATGAGAATAAAATTGTCAACGTCCCTCCGATCCCATGTTGTATTCTTCTAAATCAAATAAAACTTAATAATTTATTTAGATATTTAATTTACATCTCTCTCTCTCAGTCCATGTTTAACGTGAGCATCGAAGTTGGTGCTATGGTGCTAGTGAGACGTTGGGGCGCTACTCTATCCGATTTCACATTGTTTATAGAAAAAAGGCATCTACAAAGCTTCCAAGCATTAGAGGGGAAACTGTATACTACTGTTAAGATCCTCTTTTAAGAGAAAACATCCCTCAACTGTTAAATTAGAAGAAAGTCATAAAGAATCGTTTACATTTCTTCAGATCCAAAAAGAATGTATCACAGGTCGGATAGAGTCACTATAATTGGAACTCTAACTCAATTTACAGTATATTATATCTTATTCTCTTTCTATTATTTCTCACTATTATATTATACATAATACAATTACACAGACTATTTTCTTCTGTTTCAATATTAACTGCTAGTTTTATATAAGTCAATAAGAGCAGTTGATTACTGATAACTGTTACTGCAGTTATCCAAATATATTGTGTTGGACTTCATAGGTCAATGCCATAAAATTGGGTTTGGATCCATCTTGAGTGTATCCAATTATAACCAACATTAGAGAGTTGGAGGGGAAATCAAGCAAGAAGTCTGGTTTTCACTGACTTCCCATTTTTTTGGTGAGATAATTTTCTACCGGATTCTTCAAGAGGGAATCCCACTACAGTTGGTTCTCACCAAGAGGAATCTTCACCATTCTTTCCACACTACGTGATTTTATCTTTCAACCTGAGATCGGTTTAACCATGTCCATCTGTTCATTGAAAGTCCCGCTCCATCTTACCTGAATAAAGAAGTTCTCAATTTGGCCTAAAGGTGTGTGTAGCCAATATTAGGTAACCTGGGCTGTAGTCCAGCCTAAAATTAATAATAAAAAATTATAGCTCACTATTTTCTTTTAAGAGTATTACAACTTAGTACTTACTTCAATTATATGAGTTTTATGAGATTGTTTGATGCAATATTTTTCATTGAATAAAGTTCATTCGTAGGGGTTGGGGATTCTATAGGTCAAAGCTAGTTTTAATTAACCCAACTACTTTAGTGCGTAAAAATTATATTGCATAATGCTTGATTTGGAAAACAATTGAATTCTTTGAAAATGATTTGAATGCAAACTTGTAACTAAAAGCTAAAATTGAGCAGGACACACATAAGAGATGGAATATATATGGAGAATTACCAGGGAATTGATGCAACCTTTACAGAACACTTAATGTTGTTAAGATAGTCTCATTAAAAGCCCCTCAATCCAACTTTGGGGCTTGTTTTCAAAATCTTAACAATTAAGATTCAGGATTCGTTTCCTTACTCACACAAGGCCATATGATAAGCTTAGTCAAAAACCCATATTTTTATAAAAACTGAAAGCCAAATTAACAAAGCAAGGCCATGCTAATTTCAGTTGTCCCATTTACCTAGCATATGATTTAGCTCTAAGTGGAAGGGCAATCCACACCTAGATCAAAATCTCATAGATATTCAAATCCATAAATCCACGTACATTAATTGAGGCTACAATTAAAAATGAATAACTAACTAGAAGAGATGCAATCAATATGGTAAATGAGGCTAAAGTTAAATTGAATATAGAAAATAAACTACTTAATTACAAGGAGTGATCAAATTTGGTTACATTAATTCTTTAGAGGGAGGTTTAGTTATACATCGATGGAAAATAAATAAACAAAGAAGAGTAGGAGAGAAAACCCATGTAGATCCACTTGAATTCCTTCTTGTTCCTTGCTAATCTTCAATCAAGTAAGTGCCAAAGATGGATGGATTTGGAGTGGGTATGGGTGATGTAAGGTGTTTGTGTTTGTGTATGATGAAGGAAAAATGACTTTATTTCCTTCATTCTCTTACTTGAAGTCATCTTTTCATGGTCTGATTATCCTTCTAATCCTTGCTCTAATTCATGCTACTTACGTTTCTGCTGGACCATAAGAGGATCTACACCATATGAACTTGTCAGTATTGATAGGCTTGGTCATTACATCTGATAGGTTCTCCTTTGTGTGTATCTTTTGCATATCCACACTACCATCTTTCACAACTTCCCGAACAAAGTGATATTGTACTCCTATGTGCTTGGTTCTGGAATGAAAAGCTGGATTCCTTACGATGTGCAAGGTACTCTGACTGTCACAAAACAAAATGATCTTCTCTTCTTTGTGCCCAAGTTCCTCCATTAGCCTTTGAATCCAAACTACTTCCTTACAAGCTTGTGTGGCTGCCATATACTCTGCCTCATTTATTGATAGAGCCACAACTGTTTGTAACTTAAAAATCCAGTTCACAGCTCCTCCTACAATTGTAAACACATATACAGTAGTATATTTTCTTTTATCGAGATCTCCAGCAAAATCTGAATCCATATAGCCCCTGATAGAAAATTCTGATCCTCCATAATATAATGCAGCATCTGAGGTTCCTCTTATGTATCTCAGAATCCTCTTCACAACATTCCAATGCTCTATACCAAGATTCGTCATGTATCGACTAACTGCTCCCACTGCTTGTGTAATGTCTGGTCTTGTACATGTCATAACGAACATCAAACTTCCCACTGCTGATGCATATGGCACTCGAGACATTTCTGTCCTCTCTGCTTCATTGCTAGGACTTATACTTGAGGATAATTTGAAATTCATAGGAAGTGGGGTAGAAATTGGCTTACAATCTTACATGTTGAAGCATCATAAAATTTTTCTTAAATAGTTCTTCTGAGAGAGCCAAAACTTTCTATTTTTTCTTTCTCGGTAAATTTACATCCCTAGAATCTTGTTTGCTGATCCTAGATCCTTCATATCAAACTCCTTAGCCAATTGTGCCTTTAATTCTTGGACTCGATCTTTGTTAGGGTCTGGTACCAACATGTCGTCCAAATACAATAACATGATAATAAAGTCATCATCATCTTTAAACCTCTTGTAGTAAGTACAACGATCTAAACTAAGTTTGTTGTACCCAAGGCTTATAATAAAAGAATCAAATTTTTTGTACCAATACCTCAGTGCCTGTTTTAAACCGTACAGAGATTTGGTTAACCTACAAACCAAGTTCTCCTTGTATCTTTTGGCAAAACCTTCTGGTTGAAGCATATAAATTTCTTCTTCAAGTTCTCCATGAAAATATGCATTTTTCACATCCAACTGCTCTATGTGTAGGTCAAACGTAGCACACATGGCAAGACCTACTCTGATTGTTGTAAGTCGAACCACCGGGGAAAATATCTCATTGAAGTCAATACCTTCTTTCTGAGCATATCCTTTCACCACCAGTCTTGCACGATACCACTCCACTTGATCATTGCCATCTCGTTTGATCTTATAGACCCATTTGTTTCCGATGGCTTTTCTTCCATGTGGTAGTGGAACAAACTCCCATGTATTGGTCTTATGTAAAGCATCAATTTCTTCCTGCATTGCTGTCATCCATATAGATGGATCTGAGCTATTTATAACTTCATGGAAAGTCAATGGTTCTCCATTCTCTGTTAGTAGACAGTATGCTATGTTGCTCTATGTAACATACTCCGAGTGCCAAGCTTGAGGTCTTCTCTCAAGAGTTGACCGTTGAATTTCTGGAACCTCGGACTCTTCTGGTTCTTATATCTCGTGCTCCGGTGCTGCTTCAGATGGATCTAAACCTTCTTGTTCTGGATTATCTTCCACCTGAACTTCAGTAGTCTCTGAATTTTCTTTTAAAGTGCTATCCTTTCTTTCTCTTTGTAATTGATTCTCTATAAAGATAACGTCCTTGCTGACTATAACCTTATGGGTAGTGGGTTCCCACAGGCGATACCCCTTCACACCGTCAACATACCCAAGAATATACATCTCCTGGATTTTTTATCCAACTTTGTCCACATCTCCATTTGTGTTTTCAATTCAATTGCTATCGATGAGGATCGATTTATAACATAGCAGGCGGTTTTGGATGCTTTTGCTTAAAATGAATTAGATAGACCTGCAGTCCTCAACATAGCTCTTATTCTTTCATCAAGAGTTTTATTCATCCGTTCTGCCACTCCATTTTGTTGAGGAGTGTATGTGACGGTGAATTGTCTTTCAATACCTTCTTGCCTACAAAGTGCAAGAAACTCACCATCTGTATATTCTCTTCCATTATTTATCCTCAAACACTTGGTTTTCTTTCCAGAATCAAGTTCCACCCGTGCTTCGAAAACTTTTAATACTTCAAACACATCTGACATTCTCTTGATCGGGTATACCCAACATCTCCTAGAGTAATCATCAATAAAAGTCATTATGTACTTTGCTCCTCCTAGGGACATATCCGGTGATTCCCAGACATCAGAATGAATCAAGTCTAGAATGCATTTGTCCCTAGCAATAGAACTGAAAACTTCAATCTATGTTTCTTACTTGTAAAACAATACTCACAGAATGGTAGATTTACCGATTCGAGCCCGGGAAGCAGATTCTGATCGGAGAGAATCTTTAAAACTCGTTCCGATATGTGCCCTAGTTTTCGATGCCACATCATTGTTGACTCTTCTCTATCGTTAGATGATGCAACACATGCATCAGTTTCCTGTAGTGTTTCTCCCTTAAGCATGTATAGATTTGCAGCGATCTTCTCTGCCCTCATAACTACAAGCACGCCTCTAACAATCTTTATGACTCCATTTTCTATATGGGATTTGCATCCAAGATCATCTAATTGTCCTAAAGACAACAAATTCTTCTTCAGGCCATTCACATGTCGTACTTCTTGAATAGTGCGAACTGTACCATCATGCATCTTTATCTTGATAGTACCAATACCAACGATCTCCAAGACATGATCATTACCCATAAATACAAATCCTCATGAGATAAGTTCTGTTGGGGTTTATGCCCTAAAGATGTAATTTGTAAATGGATTTATGAAATAAATAAAAGGAAAAGTTCAATTCATTCTTGTTGTGTTGTTTATTTTATAACTTGTGCATATATTTAACATCCAAGATTGCCGGATGTAATCTCGAACTATGTATATGAGTGTCATAGACAGATGGCTACAGTAAGAGACGTGCAATCTAAGGAGTCCATAGATACCAAATAAAGCTGGGTACTTTATTTGTTGTTAATCTATAGCTGCGGTCCATTTCGTAATGTAAAGCGATTCTATCCTGAATCATTCATAAGAGATATGAGAATGGAGGCACCTTGTATGATGTGATCATATAGGACTGGACCATGATCTATATGAATCTTTCACCAAGATCCGTTTACCGATGAGATTCTTATATATCAACTAATGATGGCTATACGTGGGTGATATTAATCCTGAGTGTCTTATCAACTCTTTCAGGTTAAATCGTGGTCTTTGATATACCATGGGTGAGGTCAGATGTATTTCCTGATCAATATACTCCGTATGTTGGGATTACGATTTGGCTTGTGGCTGGGAAGATGTGTACATAATAGTGGAATCCACTCCTTTTTGTGAGAAGTAGATGGTAGTTCCCTTAAGGGTTGATTCGGGGCTTGAACAATATGAGTGCTCTCCTAATTCCGTGGGGAAATAGGATTTATTGTCCATTAGAGAATCAATGGTACTTAAAGGATATATGTAATTATAGGGGTATAATGGACATTATGACCCAACTCTAATTATGAACTACTGTGGAGGATCACACTATGTGTAATAGCTATATCAATGGACACCGAGTTGTATCGGTCTGTGTAAAAACGTCTACAGTTGAGAGAGTGCAGCTTCGGGTTTTTAGTGGAATAACACCGAAGTTAATAATCAAGGAATATTAATTAAAGAGTTTAATTAATGATTCCGATGATTATTGGAGCTCAAAATACTGTAGATCCATTAGGTCCCCTTGTTAGCCCGATCGATTTAGGTAATAAGGGTCACGGTAAATTAATTGGATTGTCCAATTAATTGTGTTACGAAAATGACACGTATTTATTCAGGAATTAATTAAATAATGAGATTATTTAATTAATTAATGATAATGATTATGTTAATTAAATAATTAGATTATTTAATTATTTAATTAATCATTATTTGGAGGGTGTTGATTGATATTTAATTTTTTATAGATAAAATAATTTGATTATTTTATTTTTATTAAATTAGATATTTATTTATGAATTTAAAAAGTTTAAATTCAAAACAAATTGAGTAATATCTTTAAAGATATGAGATATCTTAAAAGATTTAAATTGATTAGTTTTATCAAAATATATATATAAAGATAAAAAAGCGCACTTACAATTTGTATCATATACAAATTGAATGTGTGTGAATCAGTTAAGGAAAAGAGAGAAACAACGTGCAAATATTAATACTGTGCGTGAATTAATATGTAGTGGGCATGAGATGGCTTTTGCATGAGATGAAAATTGTATTCCTGCGGCCATATACAAATCCAACAACATACAACCTGATCAAAAGAAAAGAAAGAAAAATATTGTTAATTTTTTTTCACTAGAATTGTTCTAGTTGTTTTGACTTTGAAAAAAGAGTTTTATGAAGTTTTTTCTCTACATCCTCTATTCAAGTTTCTGAAACCGTGACACATCCACACGCAGTTACCAATCCCGAGAGATAGCGAGGAAGATCGAGTGATTAAGACAGGAGCACATCGTAAAGTGAAGGAGCATCCAAATATTGGTAAGATTGGTTTAGACAGGAGCATATCGTAAAGTGAATGAGCATCCAAACGTTGTGGGCATAAGATGGTTTTTGCATGAGATGCAAATTGTATTCCTTCGTCAATATACAAATCCAACAACGTGCAAACTGATCAAAAAAGAAAAGAAAAATATTGTTATTTTTTTTTTCACTAGAATTGTTCTAGTTGTTTTGACTTTGAAGAAAGAGTTTCTTTAAGTCTTTTCTCTACATCCTCCATTCAAGTTCCTGAGACCGTGACGCGCCTACACACAGTTACCAATCCCAGCAGATAGCGAGGAAGATCGAGTGGTTCAGACAGGAGCACATCGTAAAGTGAAGGAGCCTCCAAACGTTGATAAGATTTTCTTCTTCTGATTATATCGATTTTAATTTCCTGTGTTTACATATTGTATGTATTAGTTCTGAAAAATAATTACGATCCCAAGTTCACTGGTCTCAGATACATATTATGATATGTATAAAAAATTTAAAACCTAGTTCCGCTGCGTAACCAGTAAACGGGGTTCCAACAGGTTCAGATTTGTGAAACCTTTCTCTTCGAGAGGTCATGTGCCAGGTTACTGCTGAGTTTAAAATCCAGACGTCTGCAAATTGCTTTCTGCCTTCAACAACAGTTGTTGCCTCGCTGTATAGAACTTCACCATCGTCTGAAGTATTTGCTACACATCCCTGAGAATTTGATGACTCATGAGCTTTGTTGCATCCATTCTTCTTGTTTAGTCAACACTCACTTTTGACATGCCTTTTCTTACCATAACAGTATCATTTGGTGTTCTTCTTACTTCTTGATTTTGATCTACCATGATTGTGACTCCTACTGGGGCCACGTTCCATTGATCTCCCTCTTGTCATCGATAAAGCTTCTGATTGTTGTAAATTTACCAACTTGTCTTCCCTATTCTTAGGCCTACTTTCTTCTTCTAAAATAGCAACTGGAATGTCATCGAATACTAGATAGTCTGAAAGGATATTGTTCGTCAAGTTGATAACAAGTTGATCATATGAGTCAGGTAGACTTTCATTTTCATTTATTTTATGGCCTAACACAGTGAGCTGAGAAAACAGTGTATTTATGGTGTTGCAATGTTCGGCCACCGATGAGGATTCCGTCGTTCGAAGAGTGTAAAGTCTTCTTTTTAAGAAAATCTAATGGTGTAGTGATTTGGCCTCGTATAGCTTTGTCAAAGTATCCCATATCTCTTTTGTTGTTTTCTTCTCCGCCACACTTGATAATACTCCATCGGCTAGTGCTAGATGTAGATTGGTAACTGCATTGCCATCAATCTTGTCCCACTCGCCATCATCAGTGATCTCTGTTGGCCTTGCACTAATTTATGCCAAGCAATTATCCTTCATCAAGATTGCCCTTATCTTCATTTTCCACAACGTGAAATTACTTCCGTTGAATTTCTCGAATTCCAATTTCGCTCCCATCTTTGTGAAATTCATACAAAACATTTGATAAATAGTGCCCATGAATAGTACCGTATACTGAAATAATGACCGTAGTTGTGAACAGTACACCAGGTAGGTTCCCAGGTAAGAGAGGTGGGTCACAATGGACCTCTTAAGTACCAAGTCTTTCCTTAGCCATAACCTTTCTTAGACATGCACTTTCCATACCACCACACTTATTTCCAGCACCTGTACAATCCGTAGCTGTGAAAACTCAAGACCAAATCTTTTCTGATGTGGAAGATCAGACAATGTTGCAACCACAGAGCATACTAAGATATTTGAAAAGAGTATAACATCTTGCCAACCAAATGGCTCTGATACCACTGTTATGGAACTGACGTGTTTCGATTCCCAACGTAAATTCGAATTGAGAATAAAATATGAGATAAAAACAATGAACACAAGATTTACGTGGTAAAACCCTCAATGTGAGGGAAACATCCACGGACAAAGACCAGAAGGGTCTTATTAGATAAAAAACGATTACAACCTCTCTCTAATATTTTAGGAGAGAACTACAATCTTTTTCTCAAATAAGAGGAAAGAACAATTTAGGGAGAAAGAAGATAAGAGCTTGTTATCTTGGGATGATTTGTGGAGAAATATAGGGGGCTATTTATAGCCAAAGAACTCACCCACCTCATTAATATTATGCATCCAAAGTCTCCTCACAATTTATGTGAGTGGTTTGGAAATTGAATTTCCATCAATCAAATCTTTAAAAGTATTCAAGTCATTAATACATACCAACCAAGATTTACCAATCTTAGAAGACAAATGACTTTATTTCCTTCAATTTGCTCTCTGACTTAGCTTTTCCTTCACTTTCGACCCTAAATTATCGAGTTTCACACAAACTTCCCTTCTTTTACTAAAATATGTGCACAAGTTAGATCCAGCCATAAAATATATGAATTCACTCAAAATCCGATCAAAAGCATAGGTAAAAGTGGGCCAAAATATAGTATTGAAATAACTCGTTCTTTGTTTTTGTAAAAATAAATGTTGATTTAATATAATCTAACTCAATTCTTTCAAACTATCTAAAATTATTTTAGTCTAACTGTTATGTTGCAATATAATTATGTAATTGTCTAACTGTTTAAGATTCTATAATTATAAAAGTCCACTAGGCCTTATATCTGATGAAATAATTTCAGTACCAAAAGTCTTTCCAATACTTGTTAAATTAAGTCATTGATCTCATATTTTATTAGCACATAGTTATACAAGTCCACTGGACCATCTAATAAAATAATTTCAGAATTCAAATCTAGTACTATTTTCAATACTTATTGTTAAACTCTTCGATCTTCTGTTCTGTTAGCGCATTTCTCTTGTTCTCTTACATATTATCCTCAGACAAAGTAAAGTATTAATTTAATCATCAATATATTTTGTTTGGGTTAATTTTAGGGGTATTCCTATAATATAGAATTCAGTCCACTAGTTTCTAATATTGTCACTTTCAGTCATTATGTAACTTTTTCCGTTAGAACTACAATTTCTGATATGGACAAAGGGTAAAATAACCATGATGCCCTTAAGTTATGGTGATACTAGTTAAAGACCCTAATGCCTTCCAATTTTTAAAATAACAAAAAATTTAAATAAAAAGAATTAAAAAAATTTAAGTGGGTTTGATAGATCCATATTGGATCTCCACAATCCATCTTAAGATATGGACGGTAGAGATCCAATATGGATCTCTACAAAATACAAAAAATAATAATAATTCTCTCACACATCGTTCGATGTTTTCTCTCTCCCGAAGCAACTCTCTCTCTCTCTCCCCTAAACAACTCTCTCACATCGTAAAAAAAATGTAGATCTGGTGAACCAAATCAAATCCGGACCTAGAACCAAAACACCACACCACCACCAAAATCGGACCACCGCTACCATAAGCTAGAACCGAACAATCACCACCACCATTACACCATATCATAACAAACCTAGAAACAACAACCAAAACACGAGTACTCATACAAGAATCTCGCACCATCAATGAACGATGACTCGATTCACCAAGAATCTCGCTAAAATACAATCTTCCTAGGATCTCGCATAATAACAATCTTTGGTTGCACACCAACGGCTAGGGCAACACCCTAAACACTATATCAACACATGTATCAAACTATGAAAATATAGGCACCTTAAGCCTATACATCGCTTGTAAACTGTAACCATTCTTTCATAGTGAAGATTTCTCTTTCTATAACGATCGTGGTTTTTCCCTATTTAGGGTTTCCACATAAAAATACCGGTGTCTATTATTTTATCAGTTTTTCATATTTATCATTTATTTAACTAACTCGGTCACACAGTGAAAACAAGATCAGAATCACATCTCATTGGTTGATCTAAGCGTCGATCAGTCAGAGTGATGTTGACTAAGTTTATCCAAAAATCGACGTTACTATTACCATTTACAAGCTTGAGAATTTTCTCCCCTTTGAATAATTTATCAAACGAATATTTGAAAATAGTCATTCTTTTTAAATTACAGATTAACAATGCATTAAATAATATCAATATAATCATTTATCCAAACATGCTGTTATGAGAGAATTTGGGAAGAAGAGGAAAATAAGCAGAAAAGAATAACAGAGAGGGATAATTGGGTTTAATTCATCATAATCTTTATTAAATCAATAGATCCTTAAATAGGATCCTTAACTAATGTCCTCAAGAAGTAGGACTGCAATTACTTTAATCAAAATAAAGGGATAAGTATCAATTGTGTAACAACAGATAAACTTAACAGGACTCCTAACTAATTTATCCAACTAACTAATCCTAAACCAACTCAAACTCCTTAGCATAGAGTTGCATTGCATGGTTCTAGATGCGCACATATCATTCCACCCCTCTCAAATTATCCTTGTCCGTAAAGATAAAGTTGAGATAAGTTTGTGAGAAACGCCAGTCGTTTTCTGATATTGCATCTTCTCGCGGCACCCCAGCCCATTTCACCATAATTTCCGACTTGGGCCGATATTTTCCCTTTTGAGTTATACCTTCCGTTGTTCTTCAATTTGTCAACAACTCGAATGGTCCAAGGATGGTTGGTTCCGGTCATAGCATGGAAGGAAATTTTTGGGATCGGTTCTATGAAAGTTGGTTTGCTAGGCAATTCTTCGGGTGTGGCAGAAAAATATGGTACTCCTTTTTCGCTCCTTTCACGAGCTTCTCGGCATGTAATCCGACAAAACGAACCCTGCATAGTATTAGAAGACGGGATCAATTTTTGGTTAGGTGAAGAACCAAGCAGAACAGCGGTGGTGAAGCGGAAAGTGTTGGATTGGTTAAAGGGTTGTACGGAATCTTCAGGAGCGAAGGGGTTGATTTTGGTTTCAGATGTGTTGTGAGAGAGGCGTATAGCTTGGAGTTTTATCATGATAGTTTTGATGGTAGAATGAATTTGGTCAAATGTGGATTCTTGACGAGTCAGAATTTTGTATACTCTGTTATGGAACTCGGTATCCATGAACCATGCTCTGATACCACTTGTTATGAGAGAATTTGGGAAGAAGAGGAAAATAAGCAGAAAAGAATAACAGAGAGGGATAATTGGGTTTAATTCATCATAATATTTATTCAATCAATAGATCCTTAAATAGGATCCTTAACTAATGTCCACAAGAAGTAGGACTGCAATTACTTTAATCAAAATAAAGGGATAAGTATCAATTGTGTAACAATAGATAAACTTAACAAGACTCCTATCTAATTTATTCAACCAAGGCATGACTTAAGATTTTTGGGGCCCGAGGCGAACTGTAGAAAATGAGGCCATCAATACTCTAAATATGTTTATTTTTTTTCTCTAGTAAATACTTGTAAAAATCAATATAATAAATGAGGCCTTTGAAACAATATAATGATTTCTGAATTTTCATTTCATAAGAATATTAAGTTTTTTTTAGAGATATAAAAGAAGATTATTTGTGACAAACACGAGTGTTACTAGGATTCAATTCACCACCACCATTGATCCAATGTTGTTATTGTAAGAATAATAAATGAGTTTCTATTAGTGGGCCTTATAAAAAATGTGTATAGTGAACAATTTTTATTTATAGATTGGGTTTCCATAAGTGGGCTTTTTTTAAAAAAAAAATTATATGTGAATGGTGGACAATTTTTAAAGCTTTGAATGAGTCTGTTTTGTTTAAAATCTTATATGGATTACATTTTACATTCATTTTTTTTAAGGTACAACTTGAGTTCCTTTACAATCGGGGACCCTAGGCGGTTGCCTCACTGGGCTCTCCCTAGGGCCGGACTTGTATTCAACTAGTTGAAATGGTGAGAAATATCACCTTTTTTTTTATGAGTATGATGATGTCACCATATTAATAACTTATGTTTTAAAGACACCTATAATAATGAACTACCGAAATTGCTCTTAAAAGTTGTATTTGTGCTTTCATCTTCGGTTTCAGAAAGAGAAGTTTATTTCTCTCTCCAAAAAAGTAGTGTGGAAATCGATCTAAAGGGTTTGTCAGAAATATTTTTAAAATCTACAGGTAACTGATTTTTGTGATCTCCCTAATGTTTTGTCATGTTTTTGTGAGTGATTTAAGATGTATGCAATAAATGTATGAACATTTAGTCTCCAGAATGTGCACTAGGTCGAGCTTGTAGGTTTGTTGTAAGAGCTCGAGCTTTTGTAAAAGCTCGGGGTTTTTAAAAAAAGCTCGGTCCGAGCTTTTATAACAGCTGCGGGCTTTTAAAAGCTCTATCCGAGCTTTTATAAAAGATGCGAGCTTTTAAAAGCTCGATTCGAGCTGTTATAAAATCTCGAAGCTGTTATATAAAAGCTCACAGCTCTTATAAAAGCTCGGACCGAGCTTTTATATAACAGCTGCGAGCATTTATAAGAGCTCGGAGCTTCGAGCTTTTATATAAAAGCTCCGAGCTTTTATAAAAGCTCGGTCCGAGCTCTTTTACTATGCTTATCTGAGATGTTATTGTATTGAATCGAGATTTTATTTTGCTTTTCTGAGATTTTACTGTATTGGCTCGAGCTTGTACTTTGATTATCCGAGTTTTTTTTTTGTTCTGAAGGAATTTTTTAATTCCGGATTTTGTTATTATTTATGAGCTTTTTTATAACATTCATTTGGTTTTTTAATTGTTATTTGAAAATGAATTTAGAGATTGTTAATGTTAATAATGGTTTGTGATGTTGATTTTGACAGGAGAATGAATCGGGTGAGAATATACATCACTTACAACGGTCGATGGGAGCAGTTACCCGATGGAAGTCAGAGGTTTTTAGGTGCTTATAATCAAGGAATGCATGTGTCAAAAGTATGACTTACCAAGAGTTGGTGTAGATCGTGTAAACCGTTGTGAAGTATGATGTCGACAAATACAGTGTTGATCTACTGTGTATAACAATGGTTCTGGGACTACATGTCGCATGTTTATAAGAAACGATAATGATATTCAGTTTATATTGGGGGAAGATAGGACGATCCCTCAAGTATGTGTCAGTCTAATTGAGAGGGTAGCAGGAGGTGTCATTGGTGAAGAAATCCCTCCTCGTGATAACACCCAACAATTTTGATCTTCAGCCGGAAGCAACCAATTGTTCACAGAAAGAAGTGGAATTATGGTAGGGAAAACCGTGTGGTGTTCCACCGAAACTAGCCGACCAAGGTGAATTAGTCGGTGGCCAATTCGATGATGTGTTTAGATGTCAAATTAAGATGAATGATGGGCAGTTCAACCACCATTATAATGACTTTTATAATGACATAAACAATGAACAGAACAGTGAACCGAATGTTGGGCCGACACAACAGATGGATGATGAGGAGAATTTACATCTGGTAGATAATGTAGATAACAATGAGGAAGAGGAAGAGGCTGTCGAACCGGAAAGACGTACAACACATGTACAAAGATTTAGTTACAGTGCAGCAGATATAGCTGGGACTTCTGAGGTCCGGCCTAATTTAACTTTATTTGATTATGATAATGTTAGAATATAGGTTATTCCAGGAGCATAATCATACTCGTTTGGTATTGGTGGAAGTATGGACTCGGTTCAAGAAGAACCTACAAGCATGATATATAAGGGGTAATTTTTTCCTACTAAAACGGATTTGAAGAGACTCGTTAGCCATTTTGCAATGCGGCAGAACTTCGAGTGGAAGGTGAAAAGGTCGAATAAGACACTGTTACATTTGGTTTGTTTGATGGACAACTGTACATGGAAATTAAGAGCGGTTAGGAGAGATGAAAGGACATACTTCCAAGTAAGAAGTTTTGTGAACGAACACACATGTCCTTTGAAGGAGATTCACTGCCGTCACCGACAAGCTAGTACAGTCATAATTGGAGAAGTGGTTGCACCTAGACTTCAACAACAAGATGGTCGACTAATGCGTCTAAAGGACATACTCGCCGACATGAAAACAATGTATGGCATCCAAATCTTGTACAGTAAGGCACATCAAGCCCTGTAATATGCGTTGTCACTAGAGCCGACAAAATTGACATTTAACTTGTCAACCCGACACGTACCCAAGGTCAATAAACTGGTTGGATTGGCTTCTTAATGGGTTCGGGTCATAATCGGGCCGATCCGTGTAACCCGATTATTTTATGGGTGATGCCGGGTTTTGTCAAATGAGTTCGCGGGTGACCCGTTTAACCCGTTTAGTCATATAGATATATTTATAATTATCATTATTACAGGGGTTACAAATGAATTTTGACATACTATATAACCGTTCTTGGTAACCGTTCCTTAGGTTTCACAGTTTCAGCAGCAATCACTAATTTTGTTTGAACTATGGATGCCTGTTTTTACCTTTCGGGATGATTGTATTTAACTATATATTTGTTGCGTTATTTGATGGTATTATATTGGATTGGATTGGATTATTAAAAACCATTACTCTATTAGGTTGGATGTATTTGCGGCAGGTTGGAAAATTTCAAATTTAATATGATTTTTATAAAAAATGTCAGAAAAATGAGTTCACGTTAAATGGTTCACACGGGTCAAACCCGACCCATCATGACCCGATCAGATTATTAAACGTTATAGGTCAACCCGTTTAACTTGTTTAGTTAAATAGGTCGTGTTGGGTTTCAAAAGGTTAACCCCGTTTAATTAAACGGGTCATGTCGAGTTAAGGTTAATACTATTCGGGTCGTATCAGGTTGAGGTCAACACGACCCATGAACCCTGAATCGCCAGCCCTAGTTGTCACTGACCTATGGAACGGGTGAGAAAACCTTCAAACTACTGCCATCATTTTGCTACGTGTTAGAGCAACAAAATCTAGGGACAATAACTGACTTACAGTGCGACAGAGATGGTAGATTTCTCTATTTTTTCATGTCGTTGGGTGCCTCACTCATAAGATTCCGAAGGTGTATGTGTCCAGTTATTGCAATAGATGGTACTCATTTAAAGGGAATATTTGAGGCTACAATGTTTGTTGCAACTACACAAGATGGGAACGAACAAGTGTATCCAATTGCTTTTAGGTACGGTGACTCAGAAAATAACCTTTCGTGGGAGTGGATTTTGAATTGCTTGAAGGGTGCCCTAGGCCATATTGATGATCTGGTTTTTATTTCCGATCGACATGTAATCATTGAAGCTGGGATTTCTAAAGTTTTTCCCGATGCAACCCATACGATATGTTGCTGGCACTTTTCTGAAAATGTGAAGAAGCGATTTCACAGAAAGGATATAGCATCCATAATGGATAAGGCAGCTAGATCGTACACTGTGTTGAAATATAATCGCCACATGGAAGAGCTACGTAACCTGCACCAGAATGCATTCAATTATGTCATTGAAGCTGGTCCACACAAGTGGTCCCACGTACATTGTCCGGAAAGAAGGTATAAACTCATGCCTCAAATTCGCACAGCAATTGCCCATGCTCACATTGGCAGAGTTCATAAGGAATATGCTATAGAGGTGGTTTCCTGATCGCCATCATACTGCACAGTCCATGCGCCATCAGTTGACCTTCACATCACATATTGTGATCCTCAAACGTTTTGAGAAGTGTGCTTATTTGACCGTTAATCCAGTTGAATGGAACATATTCTCCGTCAAACGGTCCAAGAAGCAGTTGACTGTTGACTTTGCTCGGAAGACTTTCACGTTCAACAAATTTCAAATGGATATGTTTCCATGTTCACACGCACTTGCAACAACAAGGTATAATACTTTTATTTAATATATTTTAGGTACTTGCAAATGAATTTGACACCTCATGTAATTGTTGTTGTAAGGAGCGAAACTTGGATTACACATCTTTGTGTGCGGACTTCTACAAGAGACAGACACTAATCGATGCGTACTCGGTTCCTATTAAGCCTATTGGCCATTCGTCTTCATGGATAGTCCCAACTGACATCGTCGATCATGTGGTGTTAAATCTATTGTCGAGAAAGTAAGCAGGACGTCCGAGGGGGGGCTGGCATGCCTCTTCTTCGGAAAGAACAACCACTCAATCGTGTAGAAGATGTGGAGAATCAGGTCATAATGTAATCCATCTTTGATTAATGATGGTCTGAGCAGAATTGTTCCACCGGAATACCAACGCAAGTGTAGCATCTGTCATTCAGTTAGACACAACAAACAGACGTGCCCTGATAATGGACCTACCGTAGTATGACTGGCCGCATTTGGAATGAACCCATATTTATTATTTGTAATTGTACGATGTGAAAATGTTGCATTATTTTTTTCAGATTAAATAGGGATGTTAATTTTTAGTTTCCTATTGAAGAACGAGATGTAAAATTTGTCAATGTTAGACGATGTCATAAAATATGCAACATTTATCAATGAATGAATATTATTACATAATTTAATACAACTCCACTACTGTACAACATTCATTCCTCGGATTTGTGGTTGGGAGTTACAAAACACCTCCATTACTATCTTCTCCCGTATGGTGGGCATATCGTCTTCTGTCCAATTGTAATGGATCCTGTCTGCCAGTATGTACTCTATCAGCCTCAACGTATGCGTCCCACAGTTACCGTTTCAATGCACGACATAGACACGCGTTACAAAGATAATAATTTTTATTGGATCGTGTGTATGTACTATTATAGAATAATACATTTGTTGTTGTTACGGTAAAACTGTTTTCGACAGCAGGCTCACCCCAAAAACCCTATTCTCCCTCTTAAACTTCTCCCTACTAGGTGGCCTGTCATCGTGAAACCCAGACAAATGCAACATGGAGGGGAGAAACCACCTGAGTGGCCGTACCTGGCATTTCCTTATGCTGACGGGGACTTCCTGTCTGAAGGGGTATAGGATATGTATCATACCGGTAATCAAGTCCATGCTGGCCACAAGCCAATGCTGGGGTCCGATGTTGCAAGGAATAAGAACCTGTACCAGTGAAATAAACATATGACAACACAACTTATGTTGACCACAATTATGGGAGAAACAAAATATGAAAATCATTTTATAACACTTACCATGTCAACCTCGTGCCAGGGAGGGTTCCTGCCGGGAGAAATCCACGTACGGTCATAAGGTCTTCCGTAGTCCACCTGTACTGCAAGACCTTTCACCCCAGCGTCTTGACTTTACCATTATCACTGTGATGCACTATTTTCTCCCGCTGGTACTCCAATAATGGTTGTGGACAAACAAATCGTCATTGTGAGTTAAGATCAATTCATTGATAAATAAGTACACACAAACCAACAAACACTTACAAAGAATTGAGTTCCCAGAATGTTTATCCTCTGGTTGTAAATAGTGGGGTATGCTTGTTGATGCTTCCATAAGATGGCTAGGTACGCGTCCATGTGCTGTAAAAAGATTTGGAAACACAGTTAAAATACAAGCGTAAAAAAAGTCAAACCCAAATAAATTTAGTTGTCTACCGAGTCAAACAACTCCGTATAGTTCTCTTAAAATCTGTGGAACCAACCAATGTCAATTGGCTTCATGATATCAATATCGTGCCCGTATAAACCATTTTTTTGAATATCAGATAAAATAAACAGATTAACGTTGGTGCAGAAACACATCTATTACTTACAAACCCCCTGTTGAACGGTTTTTCTTATATGCTTTGTAGGCCTCCAACTGCCCAGCATCTATCAACATTGTAGGATAGAATGTATGCTCTGATGCTACTGGCATTGTCCTAAGCCTCTTTGGGCAAGTCGGGTCAGTGTATGGGCTGACCAGCTGCCACCAGCCCTTACGCGCACGGGGGATACGGAGGCCGCAGGGGATCCCATTCAGAATATAGATGAGGTATAGTTTCACACTATCGTATGCCTGTTGAAACTCACCTCGCCTCAGGACATCTCTCAACTCCAATGACGAAATCTCATCCTTACCACCAAAGTACCGGTGATGTAGCCCACTGTTAACACTAACATAATGGCTCGTATCCGGTAGTACATCAAACTGCAATCCGGTGATCAGCCCGAATTCTAAATTTGAAAACCTCACTTCATGCTTCTTTATCATAAACCACATCTCATCTGAGGGTCAATTATGATGCACCTCCTGCAGAAGTAGCTGTTGGATAATACCACCCGAAAACTTCACCGGTTGCTGCATGGTCAAAAAATGCCCAAAACTTAACACCCCTAACCGATGTCAGTCTTCCTTAGCCCATTCTGCAGGGACCCGGTTAATGGCGTCGTCTATCTAGCCAAAGGCATCAAAATGGTCATGGCGAGTGACTTTGCCTTCGTACTACTCTTCCTTTGGAGTTGTAAGCGACTCCCTCAACCGATTCGTCATCTGAAATTTAACAACAACATAATTATGTACCCTGTGAAATCCTCAGAAATAACAAGCTCTAACCTTAACAAAAGCTCGGATCAAGCTTTTGTATAAAAGCTCGGATCGAGCTTTTGTATACAAGCTTCTAGTTTTTGTATAAAACCTCTGAGCTATTGTATAAAAACTCGGAGCTTTTATAAAAAAGCTCGAAACTTTAATATAAAAGCTCGATCCGATAAAAGCTCGGAGCTTTTGTATAACAGCTTCGAGCTTTTATATAAAAGCTCAGATCGAGCTTTTGTATATAAGCCCCGAGCTTTTATAAAAGCTCGATCGCTTCAAGCTTTTATAAAAGCTCGGATAGAGGTTTTAAAAATGCTTGAAGCTTTTATAAAAGATCGAGTCTTTTATAAAGCTTCAAGCTTTTGTACAAAAGCTCCGAGCTTTTGAAACCTCTCTCCGAGCTTTTATACAAATGCTCGAAGCTCGATTTCATTTTCCTCAACAACTTTCAACAAATACAAAACCCTAACCTAACCCATTTTCAATCTCAGATCCATTTTCATTCTCAGATCCATTTTCATTCTCAGATCCATAAATAAAACCTAATTTAACATTTCATTCAATTAATCAACAACCAAAATGATACAAATTCTAGCTCAACTAACCTCGATCGATTGGAATATTCTGTTCAACTATCCAGATGACACTAGTTTCCAAGTTTCGGTACCGTCGCTGTGAAAACGAAGACGTCGATTCACTTTTTGTCTTTTTACTTTTTCTCTCTTTCTTCACAACGACAGTGATGACATGAGTATTTTTGTCTCCACATTTTAAATGATACATTTTAAATATGATTTATTAATATAGTTTTATTTACACAACAGCTCCCTAAAAAGGTGGCATTATTTTTTTTGAACCCTATTCAACTAACTAATCCTAAACCAACTCAAACTCCTGTTAATGGAGTTGCAATATTGCATGGTTCTAGATGCGCACATATCACATGCATTGTTGGATTGGTGTTGAATACTAATTTTGAAAAGTTCACCGTTTCCTTACTTGATTGAGACTACATGTGCGGATGTGCGGATGTGCGGTTGACTAATTGATAAATTTTCAATTTCCTTGCTAGATTAATATATAACTACAAGCTATTCACATTTACTTTTGGTAAAATGGTTATAAATTTCCATTTTTTTTTTGTTTGTGATGAGATTTAAATCTAATATTTACTTCTTAAATAGTAAAGTATAAAGAAACGCATATAATTTATATAGTAATAATTACATTCTATATCATACTTTTAAGAGAATAACCACATAGGTTACAACAAATTGTTAATCCCATTGGTATCAAAATTCAATATAAACTAAAAAAAAGTACACGATACTGTTTTAATAATGGATGCCGGAATTGTATTTTGATCATGTGAATCATAATAATACTAGTTATTGGAGGATTATTTAACAAATAACTATCAAATGATTATATCATGTGTTTGAATCCTCCCACGTTCTCTTTGCAACTTGTTGGGGACTAATTTAAGCATTAATAGCCATTCTTCCCCCAATACAACAATTAAATAAACCGATAAAATCATGTATTGAGATATCGATTCCGGATTGGCGTCAAATATTCGTTTTCAAAAGTAATTTGGTGTTTTCCAAACCATCTAAAACTAACTATTCATCATGTAGAGATAGCACCTGTACCGGCCAGCTGGTATATATATATATAATATTTCCAATCTTAAACAAAGTTTACTAGTATAAAACCCCTAGCTAACTTCACCAATTTAATCATTCACACAATTGTAATTCGATCTCTCAAAATGGTGGGTTCAACCCGTTCAAGGGCATTAGCATCAACAGCCCTTATTGTCTTCCTTAACCTTCTCTTCTTCACTTTAGTAACCTCAACAAGTGTCCCATACTCACCACCACCACCCACTTGCCCTAAGTTGGAGGCATGTCTTAATGTGTTTGATTTGTTACGTCTTTTAATTGGAGGTCATCCACCATCCTCTTGCTGCAGTCTCATTAAGAGTTTGGTTGATGTTGATGCCGCTATTTGCCTCTGCGCCGCCCTTCAAGTCGAAGCACTTGGTATCCACCTAAATGTTCCTATCACATTGAACTTGTTGATCAATAGATGTACTGGGAATGATGTTCCCGCTAGCTTCCAATGTACTGGCCAGCCTTCATTACCTCCACCTCCACCGCCTAAGACCCCTTCACCTCCACCGCCATCTATGACACCACCTCCACCACCACCTTATAAGACTCTTTCACCACCTCCACCTTCACCGCCTCCACCACCACCACCTTATAAAACTCCTTCACTACCTCCACCATCACCTTCACCGCCTCCACCACCTTATAAGACACCTTCACCACCTCCTCCATCACCTTCACCACCACCACCTAAGATTCTTTCACAACCTCCACCACCACCTAAGATGCCATCACCACCTCCACCACCACCTTATAAGACGCCATCACCACCTCCACCATCGCCATCACCACCTCCTCCACCGCCACCTAAGACACCTTCACCACCCCCACCATCACCTTCACCACCACCTAAGATGCCATCACCACCTCCACCATCACCTCCACCACCACCTTATGAGACGTCTTCACCACCTCCACCATCGCCTTCACCACCTCCTCCACTGCCACCTAAAACACCTTCACCACCTCCACCATCACCTTCACCACCACCTAAGATGCCATCACCACCTCCACCATCACCTCCACCACCACCTTATAAGACGTCTTCACTACCTCCACCATCGCCTTCAACACCTCCTCCACCGCTACCTAAAACGCCTTCACCACCTCCAACACCACCGCCTTCACCACCTCCTATATCACCTTCACTACCTCCTCCACCACCACCTAAGATGCCATCACCACCTTCACCATCACCTTCACTGCCACCTTATAAGATATCTTCACCACCTCCACCTTCCCCTCCACCCCCACCGCCACCGCCTAAGACGCCCACTTGTCCTACGTTGGAAGCATGTCTTAATGTGTCAGATTTGTTGCATCTTGTAATTGGCGGCGGCCATCCACCCTCCTCTTGCTGCAGTCTTATTCAGGGTTTGGCTGATCTCGATGCGGCTGTTTGCTTATGCACTTCCCTTAAAGTCGAAGCACTAAATATCCAACTAGACATTTCTGTCGCAGTGAAGTTGATGATCAATAGATGTACCGGGAATGATGTCTCCTCTAACTTCAAATGCTATTAAGTCTGTTAGATTTTTCTCACATTCATACGCTATGCATGGCTCTTTCATTCGATATTAGGACTGTCTATTGTCATGCAACAGACAATCACTAATAATAACATGTAACGTTTATTTGTTTTCTATTTTTTTTAGTAATTTTTTTACTATATGTCTTCCTAATCGGAAGCAAAATGTGGTAGCATCGTGAATGGAAATAAATGAATAAAGTTTGTGTTTTTTTTTTAAATCTAAACATATACATTTACTTAAAGATGAAAGATTTTAACATAGAATCGTAACTTAATCAATGGTTCACAAATCACCTCATATATATATATATATATATATATGTAAATCAACTTAAATTTATGATTTAAAATTTTGATTTCAACATCTCAACCATTTATGTATTTTTAATTCAACGGTTGAGATTTGAATGCATTTACAGCTCTTAGATTAATATCACATGTGTTTGAGATGTTGAAATTAAAATTTTAGATCAAAAATTTAAGTTGATTTAGCATGATCCCCTCTCTCTCTCTCTCTCTCTCTCTCTCTCTCTCTCTCTCTCTCTCTCTCTCTATATATATATATATATATATATATATATATATATATATATACTGTTGGAAATTTTATGATAAACTCTTAATTTGAGAGCACAAATTGAGCATGAAAAATTATATGGAAATGGAAGATTAAAGTGGATTCGAATTCTCATCCGTGAGAACTTCGAAATTGTATACTCAAATTCATAAAATGGTTAATGAGTGAATGAGAAATTGAGTCTCAAAGTGAACCCATGGACCCATGGTGTAGGGATTAAAGTGAATCCCACATTGTTTAGGAAAATCCTTTATACGTAGTATATAAGTGAATGTGTGATATGAGCTATCAACAAAGTGTGGCATAGAGGCTCCCTCTCGCGTGCGTTATGGGGGTGCAAATCATGGACCTCGAACCTTCGAATGCACGACTCGTGTGTGGGAACGACCTGCGGACACAAATGCCTCTTCAATTGGACCGTGAGAATCCAGTTGACCTTTTACCACTTCCCTAAGTCAACGTTTTTATTTTGTGAAGAATAAGGAAAACTTTAATTGTTTGGATTCTGATTTCTTACTTGATCACTAAGAATACAAAATCGATTTTGATTAGAAGTAAATCTTTTTGGAGAATATTATCTAATTAAATTATGCCCTTATTAAGTCAAAAACGTATTCACCAAGATAATTTCGAATTAATCCCTAAACCCTATTGCTTCGGTTTGGCTATATAAAAGCTCTACTATTCTTAAAACATCGGAACATACACAGTGTTTTGCAGCAGTCCCTTTCTCTTTTCTCATTTCTCATTTCTCTTCTTTGGTAAGTTCGGACTTTGTTTTGAGTTCGCTGAGTGTAATCGTGATTTGCACTTTTACTGTTTAAATCATTGTATCTTAGGAGACAATCGCCTTACACATACAGTGTTACCCGATGAAATTGTCTTAAGGACACCGTGTACAACACGGACCTCGATTTTACAACTTTTTTTTTGGATTGTTACTTTCTACAGATCGTATCGGATTGTTTTATGTTTTTACAAACAACTATCAACAATCTTAAGACAATTTCCTATTACGTCTTTCTTCTGTTTTATATAAAAATTCTGGTTCTGGTACATATAGTAGCAAATTTAAAATATCAGTGGTTCGATTTGAAATAAAATAAATAAAAATAAGTAAAACGGTTTGTGAAAATTGGGTCTGTTTTTCAGGCACTGGTTTCAAATAAATAACATTAATCTGTGAAAATTGAGTCTATTTCAAGACACTAATTTCATTAATAATCTGAGTTATACTTTGGCAAATCAGTTTTATTAATAGACACTGATTTCGAAATTAATTGGGATTTAACTAGGTAATCGGGTCTGTAATATCAGACACTGATTGTGATTTCCATCGTGAAATCTGATTTGAAAACAACTGATATTTGTGCTATTATTTTGTGATACTAAAACGATTTTGTTTTTATTTAAGATATTATGGCAAACAAATCTAATGTGAACTCTATTGTTCCACTAGAGACTCCGGAAGTTAATCCAAGTATGGGATTAGATACTTCGGCTGTGAATTCTTTGCTTGTGAGCGAGGTACCTGTAGTATTGCCTATTGTGGCCACAATGACTCCGATCATCAACTCTTTCGTGATAAACATGTCTGATCCGGTGATGAGCCAGTATATGAGTCAAGCGAATGTTCCCATGGCAAATCCATACATGAATTCGGTACCTTTACCGATGAATCATATGGAGAAGCCTGATAAGTTCAGTGGACCGAATTTTAAACGATGGCAGTAAAAGATGCTGTTTTATCTGACCACACTGAACCTTGGCAGTTTCATGACTGAAGATGTTCATAAACCTAATAGTGGTGAAGAGCGAGATGTTCAGGTATGGAATGCTATTGATGCATGGAATCACTCGGATTTCCCGTGCCACAATTACGTACTGAACAGGTTGTCAGATTCGCTATATAGCGTCTATTCTTCAAAGAAAACAACCAAAGAATCGTGGGAATCATTAGACCGGAAATACAAAACTGAGAACGCTAAATCCAAGAAGTTTATTGTGGGTTGGTTTCTTGATTAAAAGATGGGGGATTCCAAGACAGTTATGAGTCAAGTCCAAGAGCTATAGGTGATTCTGCATGAGATACATGCCGAAGGGATAACCTTGAGTAAAACCTTCCAGGTGACTGTAATCATTGAGACACTTCCTCTTTCATGGAAATAGTTCAAGAACTATCTCAAACATAAGCGAAAGGAGATGAAGATCGAGGATCTGATTCTCAAGCTTCGTATTTAAGAAGATCACATGAAGTATGACAAGAAAGATGTCAATACACCTGAAACGAATATCAATGTAGTTGAGCATGGGCAAAGTTCTAAACCAAAGAAGAACAAGCCTGGGAAAGGATCCAAATTGGGTCATAAGAGAGGAGTCTCTAATAAGCCAAAATTCCAAAGAAAGTGCTTCAACTGTGACAAGCTGAGTTATAAATCTTCTAAGTGTAGATTGCCAAAGAAGAAGAAGAAGAAGAAGAAGAAGAAGCACGAGGCAAATGTGGTTGATGGGATCTCAAAAGATGTATCCGAGATCAATCTCTCTACAGTTGTGACAGAAGCAAAACCTGGTTGGGTCAAACCCAAGGGAGTGGTGGTTGGATACTGGGGTCACTCGCCATATATGCTCTAACAAGGAGATGTTCAATATGTTTGAAGAAGAGGCGAATATGAAGAAGCTATATATGGGCAACTCAGCCACATCTGATGTCAAAGGACGTGGGCAAGTCATTCTCAAGATGACCTCTGGTATAATCTTGAGCTTGAACAATGTGTTGTATGTACATGAAATTTGCAAGAACTTGGTGTCCGGTTCGTTGTTAAATCAACATAGGTTCAAGATGGTGTTTGAATCAAACAAAATAGTCTTGACTAAGCAGGGTACTTATTTGGGTAGGGGATATGTAACTGAAGGGCTTTTCAAGCTCAATGCATCTGTTGTTAAACGAAATATCAAAAAGATAACGCTTTAGCTTACTTGCTTGCGTCTTCGAATTTATGGCATGGAAGACTCAGACACATTAATTATGATACTTTGCGTAGATTAATTAACTTAAATCATATTCCTATATTTAATATTGATCCTAAACATAAGTGTGAAGTTTGCATTGAAGCAAAACTAACAAGGTCATCATTTCAAACTATTGAAAGGAAATCTGAACCTCTTGATTTAATTCACATAGATATATGTGACTTAAAATTTGTTCAAACAAGAGGTGGCATCAAATATTTCTTCACATTTATAGATTATAGCACCAAATACTGATATGTATATTTGCTGAAAAATAAAGATGAAGCTATAAAGAAGTTTAGTCTCTATAAAACTAAAGTTGAGAATCAACTCAACAAGAAAATCAAGGTACTGAGAAGTGACTGAGGTGGTGAGTATGTAGCCCAATTTGGTGAATTCTGTGCACAACACGGAATCATACATCAAACCACTGCACCATATTCCCTTCAGCAAAACGGTATTGCAAAACGTGAAAATCGTACCTTGAAAGAGATGATGAATGCAATGCTGATAAGTTCTAGATTGCCTCAAAACATGTAGGGTGACGCTATATTGTCTAGCAATTACCTTTTAAACAAGGTACCCCGAAAGAAAGAAGACAATACTCCATATGAACTATGGAAAGGAAGAAAGTCTTCCTATAAATTCTTACGAATGTGGAGATGTCTTGCCAAAGTAGCCGTACTTATACCTAAGAAGGTGAAAATAGGTCCGAAAAATGTTGATTGCATTTTCATTGGATATGCACAAAATAGTAGTGTTCATCGATTCTTAGTCTATAAATCTGACATATCAGATATACATAAAAACACGATAATGAAATCTAGAAATGTAATGTTCTTTGAACATGTATTTCCATGTAAATCCAATGATAAAGCAAGTTCGTCAAAACAAACACATGCTGATAGTTGTGAGGACCAAGAACAAAGAAATGAAGTAGATGATGAACCTAGATGTAGTAAATGAGCAAGGACAGAAACTTCTTTTGGTCCAGAATTTATAACCTCTTTGCTAGAAGGTGAACCTCGAACTTTTAAAGAAACGGTAAGCTCTTCAAAAGGACTCTTGTGGAAAGAGGCTATTAAGAGCGAAATTGACTCCATCCTTTAAAATCATACTTAGGAATTAGTGGATCTTTCTCCGGGATGTAAACCGCTAGGATCCAAATGGATTTTCAAAAAAAAGATGAAAGCAGATGGGTCAATTGATAAGTATAAGGCTAGACTTGTAATTAAAGGTTACAATCAAGGAGAAGGCCTAGACTGCTTTGATACATATTCTCTTGTGATGAGAATAACCTCCATTAGGATGATACTTGCAATCGCAGCTTTGTAAAATCTTGAAGTACATCAAATGGATGTGAAAAAGGCTTTCCTAAATGAAGATTTAGATGAAGAAATTTACATAGAACAACCTGAGTAGTTTTCTATTCCTGGACAAGGAAAGAAAGTCTATAAATTGGTGAAGTATTTATATGGTTTAAAACAAGCACCAAAACAATAGCATGAGAAATTTGACAATGCTATTAGGTCATAAGAATTTAAGATCAACGAATGTGACAAATGTGTTTATGTCAAGAACATAAAAAATGACTATGTCATTATGTGTCTTTACGTTGATGACATGCTTATTATTGGTAGTGATGATTAAATGATCAAATCTACAAAGGATATATTGAAATCAAGATTTGATTTGAGATATATATGGGACCGGCTGATGTATTGTTGGGAATGAAAATCTTAAAGACATCTAACGGACTCATACTAAGTCAATCACACTATATTGACATGATTCTTGAGAAATTCAACAAAAATGATTCTAGAATTTTTAGAACACTAGTAGATACAAATCTAAATATATCCAATAATAAGGGTGAGAGCATCTCTCAACTAGAATATTCGTGAGTGATAGGAAGTCTGGTGTACTTAACAAGTTGTACAATATCAGATATAGCTAATGCAGTCAGCAAATTAAGCAGATACACGAGTAATCCAGGAACCGATCACTGGAAAGGAATAGTAAGAGTACTGAAGTACTTACAATTCACTGGTAATCATGGACTGCATTATACCAGATATCCAGCTACCCTAGATGGATACATTGTTGCTAATTGGATATCTGATATGAGGGATTCAAAATCCACTAGTGTCAAAATCCACTAGTGGGTATGTATTCACACTAGGAGGTGCGACGGTATCTTGGAAATCCTCCAAAAAAACATGTATAGCCATATTCACCAAGGAATTTTAGTTTATAGCATTAGATAAATGTCGCGAGGAAGCTAAATGGCTACACCAATTCTTAAAGGATATTCCAAGTTGGCCAAAGCCTATACCGGCGATTTGCATTCACTGTGATAGTCAATCAAGAGTAGGAAGAGCACAAAGCAACATGTATAATAGGAAGTCTAGACATATATGTCGAAGACATAATGCCATTAGACAACTAATCTCAACTGGGGTTATCACTATTGACTATGTAAGGTCAAAAGATAACATTGCGGATCCGCTAACTAAAGGGTTAAACAGAGAACTAGTTGTGACATCATCGAGAGGAATGGGACTAAAGTCCATTAGATAAAAAGTTGATACAATGAAAACCCAACCTAGTTGACTAGAGATCCCAAGATCTAGGTTAAATGTAACAACCAAGTTGTAAGACTTAATTGGATCACTGTGGGGGTTACTCTCTAGTCCATTCCTATGATGAAACAGTGATTCTCGTAGGGAAAAGGATAAACTATGTTTTTAATGATTCTTATGCGTTGGAATTCCAGGCATTGGAAATCTTTGCATAGTAATGCGGGTTACTCTTAATTAAGAAATCACTGAGAGAGAAGTGGGGCCGCTTTTAAAAGAGAATAGTGAAGGGCTATATTCTTCGGAGACTCTCACAGAACCATGCGCATGTTCATGGCCAAAATAAACATAAAAATGATAACCAAATCGGGTTTAGAAGATACCTGTGTACGGTGTGTGATAGTTTACACAAAACAGTATAACAGTTCAAGGATATCACATCTACTGATTAGCCAGTAAAGTAAGCATACCTTTACAAGGGAAGGTTCAAAGGTAACAACTACCTATCCTATGCATGTTTCGACCGTTTGAACATACCAAACATCTTCTTTGTGTCTCCTAGGTCATTTTCAATCATCTGGGGGATTGTTGGAAATTTTATGACAAACTCTTAATTTGATAGCACAAATTGAGTATGAAAAATTCTATAGAAATGAAAGATTAAAGTGGATTCAAATTCTCCTCCGTGAGAACCTCAAAATGGTATACTCTAATTCACAAAATGGTTAATGGGTGAATGAGAAATTAAGTCTCAAAGTGAACCATTTGTGTAGGGATTTAAGTGAATCCCATATTGCTTAGGGAAATCATATATGTAGTATATAAGTGAATGTGTGATGTGAGCTATTAACAATATGTGGCATAGAGGCTCTCTCTCTTGGGTGCGCAGGGGGGGTGCAAATCATGGACCTCAAAATTTCGAACACACGCCTCATGTGTGGGCGTGACTTGCGGACACGAATGCCGTTCTGATTAGACCATGAGAATCTAGTTGACCTTTTGCCACTTCCTGAAGTCAATATTTTTGTTTTGTGAAGAATAAGGAAAGTTTTAATTGTTTGGATTCTGATTTCTTACTTGATCACTAAGAATACATAATCGGTTTTGATTAGAAGTAAATCTCTTTGGAGAATATTATCTAATTAAATTATTTCCTTATTAAATCAAAAATGTATTCACCAAGATAATTATGAATTATTCCCTAAACCCTAGTGCTTTGGTTTGGCTATATAAAAGCTCTACTATTCATAAAACATCGAAAAATACACAGTGTTTTACCGCAGTTCCTTTCTCTTTCTCGTTTCTCTTGTCTGGTAAGTTCGGACTTTGTTTTGAGTTCACTGAGAGTAATCATGCTTTGCACTTTTACTGTTTAAATCATTTTATCCTGGAAGACAATCTCCTTACACATACGGTGTTACCCGGTGAAATTGTCTTAAGGACACCGTGTGCAACACGGGCCTCGATTTTACTGCTTTGTTTTCGGATTGTTACTTTTTACAGATCGAACCGGATTGTTTTGTGTTTTTACATGCAACTATCAACATATATATATATATAAGGCAACTTGATTGGAAGCCTGGAAAAGGGGGATATTGACAAGATTATTGTGAGTAATTTGGATTCCCAAGATGTGATAGCTTGAGGAGTAGTGTTGTAAAAGATTGCAATGATGTTTCCAAGATGGGAAATGGTAGGATGACGAAAGCCAAGGTTCATGACAGAGGGTGTTAAGATAGCGGAGATGATGGGTATATTAATAGTATTACGATCTAATCGGTTTATTTCTATACATATTTTAGGTCCCCATTTCCTATTATTTATGCTTTATTCTTGAGTGAAATTAAGTATTTTATGTGTTTATTGAGCATTTATAGGTCACATTCCATTCAAGAGGTGTTGGATGTTATTTTGGAGAAAAAGAGCAAAAAGTTGATATTTGGAGCAATGCATAACAGCTAGATTACGGATCTAATATCTCTCGGCTCCAATTGAATTGTGTGCCCTGCTACCTATGGATTAAAATCCTCAGAAGTCTAGTTTCCGGCACACTTTACGGATTACAAATCCAATATTCCAAAAAGAAGTTATGCCCGTTTTAGTACTCGATGGTCATATCAGTCATAATTCCGTGAATAATGATGAGATTTATTTTGCAAGTTGTCGGAATGAGAAATTTTTCCTTCTAGGAATTGTTTGGGAGTCTTCTGCAAACAAGTTGACACCTAATCCTAATCTTTCTTCAATAATTAGTCTTTTTATTGAATTAGGAAAGAAATAAAGTCTCAAAAAGATAGAGTTCTATATTGGAATTGATTTCCTTGTTGTTTAAGGACATAACATAGCATCTACACCTATTTAAACCCCATGTGAACCCTAATTTCGGGAGATAGAATCCAAGGGAGGTCTCAAGCCACCAAGGGGACCGTCCCCCATAACTCAATCACCATACACCTTCCATTCATCTTTACACATCGAATATTCAAAGACGAAGAAGAATTCATCATTGAAGACTTGAAGAACTCATTGAAGGCCAAGATGGGTTTTATCTTTTCTTTCTCTTCTAGTATTTTCATCAAGTGTAACTAATTCATATTAGGGAATCAATGTTAATCTCTATGAATGCTCTTTATTAGAATTGAAGATATTTTCATTAATTCGAGTTTTGATTTATTCAAATCATCATATGTCTTAATTCTTTATACTTGTTAATGCATGATCATACTTTGGCATGAATTTAGGGTTTTGATAATTTAATGATTGAGGTTGGAGTATTGATCTATACGTAATCTTAATTAATATTCAATTGAATGGATAAAACTGATATTAGCATTGTTCTATGCAAGTAGGTTTTGGTTCATTGTTCTTGCACTTAATGGGTTCTCGATTTAGTTTGCGCCATTGATCTATGGGTAAATTGTAATTGAGAATACTTGATTCATCCCAGGATCATACGGTAACAATAATACTTATACTTATGTTAAGAACGAACCCTTAACTTGATTAATATCTTTCAAAGTCAATTTGAAACATTGAGTAGACATAGTAAGGGAGCATTGATGACATTGTTTTTCTTCCGTTGATCACAAACCAATATTCTAAATTGCTTTCTTTAGTTTAATTTAATTTAGTTTTAATTCAATCTTCAAACAATATTTTGGTTACTTTATTTTAGCTCTAATTAGAACTAGTTTTCAATAGATAAATCTATTTTCCTCGTGGGAACGATCCTTACTTGCCACTGTGTTTATCTTCACGATTCGTGTACTTGTGAGTATTGTTTTTATAAAACACGAATTTACAACACAATCAACTTTTTGACACCGGTGTCGGGGATTAGTTGAATTTATTGGTTATTTCTAGTTTCAGTTTTATTTTAATTTTTTTAGCAGTAGAGTCATTAGTTAATAGTTTTTATTTTTATTTATTTTTTTGTTTTCTTTTGATATTTCCTTTTTCTTGTTTTCTTTTCAAGTACAATGGACTTTTACGGGCACCATACTTATGATGAGGAAAGAGAAACAATTCATGGATTTACTATGCAACTAGCTGATTTAAGTCGACAGATAGAGGGACTGATTTCAATGACTCCGAGGAGAAAACAAGGGGTTTGCAAGATATGTGGAATTGTTGGCCATGATCTATGGGGCTGCCATTTGAGAGGAGAATTTACAGAATATGTTGAAAAATAGACTCGAGCGTTGAATTCCTACAACATGAGGCCTATGCATGAACGATTTGAAAATTCCTACAACATGAGGCCTATGCATGAACCATTTGAAAATTCCTACAATTCGTGGTCTATCAATGAATCATATGGAAATTCCCATAGTCAGTGGTCGAGTTATGAACCATATGACAATACTTACAACTCGGATTGGAGGAATCATCAAGACTTCTCGTGGAGCAACAATAAAGTCAATACCTATGAGCAGCTGGTCTCACCATCATTGGAGGATACAATGAAGCAATTTATACAAACTATGGACCAAAGGATGAATCAACAAGATAAGAGATTCCAAGACACTGATGTGAGAATGCAAAATTTTGATGCTTCATTAAGAAAGATAGAAGCACAAATTGGGCAATTGATTGAAGCTTTTCAAAAGGAGGAGCCCGAAGAATTCCCCTACCAAACGGAGCAGGAAGAAGCTACCAACATCCCTTTGAATGATGAGATTGTTGATACCATAGTAACCCATGAATTTTCTGATGATTTTTCTAGTGTTGTAGGTGAAGAAGTTGAAAAGGAAGAGATGGAAGAAAAAGCGAAGGAAGCGGAAGATGTCCCTCCCATTACTTTTCCAAGCAGCCTACACAACATCAAATGGAATAAGTGGGTTTCTGAATTTATTTCACCATACTTTATATTGAACATTTACTTGCCTTTGCTTATTGTGTATACGAACATGCCGACATGTGAATTTTTTTTCCAAGACTTGATTGAGCTCAAATGTAAATTTGAGACATTGGAATTTGGTTGAGTTTTTCAAGCACCCGTCTTGCCGAGACGTTAAATAAAGCGCTTGGTGGGAGGCAATCCACCTAGGTAAAAAAAAAAAAAAATTAGTTTTATAGTTTTCTTTCTTTAGTATTTGTGTTTTAAGTTCTTGCCTTCCATACTTTTTCTTTATTCGTTTTCCATGCTTTTAATGTCATATAAACATTGAGGACAATGTTTAGATTAGGTTTGGGGGTGTGAATTTGTGTTTATTTTATTTTTGGAGTGATTTGTTCAAATCTGCGAAAAGTGCCATGTTTTGAAAAAAAATTAGGCAAACGTTTTGTTAAAACAGTATTCACTGGTGAAGAAATAATTTTTTCTGTCCATTCTGAGTTCTTTGTTTTTCGATATAAATCTAACGGTATAAAGAACGTAAAATTTTGGGCGGTGCTTTAAAAGTTATGAATGTTTCTTCTACCAAAGGTCATGGGCGATGCCCTGTTTTTGCAAATCTGCACGTGGACTGTTTTCAACGCCTGTTTTCTCATTTTTTCAATTTGAATTTTGAAATATTTTTAAATTAAAAAGTGTGCATTTATATGTCTAGTTTCTTTTGTTAAAATTTGGTTAACGTTTACCAAGTAATTTGAGAGATATGTATTAAAGAACAGACATAGCTCGTTTTAGAAAGTCACCAGTTTTGAATTATTTGTCCTCTATTTTTCGATGCTTCTTTTATGTGCTTTAAGAGCCGTAATATCTGCTTTAATCACTAAGTTTAGACTAACGTCTTGCCACTTAGAGTAGTGCATTTTATTTTTCAAAATTTTATGACATACTCTTGATATGATGGTGGATATGATGCTTAGTTGGATATCCATGATTAATAGTGGAGACTACCCTTGTGAGTTCACTAAGCCAAAAAGCGTACATAAATATAATTATAGAGGGTTCTTTTGTTTCAAATCCTAAACACTCATTAGGTTCTTAGCATTAGAAATTGATCTCAATAGGTTATGCATTGGATATTAAAGAACATTCATTATAAAAAGATATCACATGTGAACTTTGCTCTTGTTTTGGTTGAACCATTAGAAGTGATATAGGCAATGTGTGCTTTAACTCACTTAAAAGACCTTAAATATTTCCTACCTTATGTGTGTGCTCCATAACCAATTTTGAAGCCAAACACTATAAGACTTTTTCATTTATCACCCACATATATTAGCCATACCTTATAGCTTGAGATCATATTGAGGTAATGAAGATAATTGAAGAGAGTTCGAAATGGGTGATTTGTGATGTGCATGTACCAAGAGAAAGCAAGAAGATCAAATGCAAAAAAAGGTGTTGGAAGAATTAGGTAATTGATGTACAACTTCTCATCTTATAAAAAAAAACTGAAAAAAAAAAAGAAAACGAAAGATAAATGAATGAGATGATGAATCAAATGTAAGTGAAAAGGAAAAGAGCTTTACAATAAAGTGTTGAAAATCAAAATCAACTCAAGAAGGAGAATTAACAAAAATTGTTCAAGAAGCCTGGATGCAAGTGGAATGAAGAATTCGAATAAATTCGGTCAAGTATGAAGAATGTCAAAGAATGTCGAAGAATTTCTCGATATGATCCCAGGTTTGTTTGCTATCCTTTTCCCGTTCTTTCTTAACCTTTACCCAATGACCCTATTACAACCAAAGAAAAGACCTCATTGATCTTTTGGGAATGCTAGCTCGAGAGTAAAAGTAAACATGTGCTCTATCTTATTCTTAATGTCTGGTTCCGTTCATGAGATCCTTTGCATAAAATCAAGCACTCTTTCTATTATATATTCATATGCGATTATAACTTGAAATTTCTTGTGCATAAACTCCATTCGCATATGCTTGATAAGTGTATCTGCCTAGGTTCTGTGAGAAATTTTGAGTGACATCCTGTGAGAATTAGAGTCGAGGCGAATTATATCTATGGCATTTGATGAATGCGTTTTTGAAGCTAGAGTGTCTTGAGTATGGGCTTTTCATTAAAAATAAGTAGTCCATTCAAATTTATGGCATAATTTTAGTTGTTATTCAGTGGCTCTAGCATGTATTGACATTGAATGGTACAAGTGAATTTGCATTTTGATTATTTGGTTTTTCGTAGAAATATGTTTGTGGGTAGCATAACTGTAAACCCTCAGGAAACAAAACTCCTCCTACTAGGGACACCTAAATGTTTAAAGGCTTGTAGCATACGCTCAATGCTATCGTATTCCCTACGAAAGTGGTTTAGTTTATTTTTATTTTATTTTATTTTTAGATTTTTTTTATTTTTATTTTTTATTTTATTCTAGTTTTGCTCGAGGACTAGCAAAAGATAGATTTTGGGGTATTTGATCGGTCTATTGTTATACATATTTTAGGTCCCCATTTCCTATTATTTATGCTTTGTTCTTGGGTGAAATTAGGTATTTTATTTGTTTGTTGCACATGTATAGGTCACATTCCATTCAGGAGGTATTGGATGTTATTTTGGAGAAAAAGAGCAAAAGTTGATTTTTGGAGCAATACAGAACAGCTAGATTGCGGGGCCAATATCTCTCGGCTCCGATCGAATTGTGTGCCCTACGCCCCTACTACCTATGGATTAAAAGCCTTAGAAGTCTAGTTTCTGGCGCACTTTACGGATTACAATTCCAATATTCCTAGAAGAAGTTATGCCCGTTTTAGTACCCAATGGCCATATAAGTCATAATTTCTTGAATAATGACGGGATTTATTTTGCAAGTTTTCGGAATGAGAAATATTACGTTCTTGGAATTGTTTGGGAGTCTTGTGCAAACAAGTTGACACCTAATCCTAATATTCCTTCAATAAGTAGTCTTTTTATTGGATTATGAAAGAAATAAAGTCCCAAAAAGGTAGAGTTCTATATTGGAATTGATTTCCTTGTTGTTTAAGGACATGACATATCATCTACACCTATTTAAACCCCATGTGAACCCTAATTTTGGGAGATAGAAGCCAAGGGAGGTCCCAAGCCACCAAGGGGACTGTCCCCCACAACTCCATCACCATACACCTTCCATTCATCTTTACACATCGAATATTCAAAGACGAAGAAGAATTCATCATTGAAGACATGAAGAACTCATTGAAAGCCAAGATGGGTTTTATCTTTTCTTTCTCTTCTCTTATTTTCATCAAGTGTAACTAATTCATATTAGGGAATCAATGTGAATCTCTATGAATGCTCTTTATTAGAATTGACGATATTTTCATTAATTCGAGTTTTGATTTATTCAAATCATCCTATGTCTTAATTATTTATTCTTGTTAATGCATGATCATACTTTGGCATGAATTTAGGGTTTTGATAATTTAATGATTGAGGTTGGAGTATTAATCTATACGTAATCTTAATTAATATTCAATTGAATGGATAAAACTTATATTAGCATTGTTCTATGCAAGTAGGTTTTGGTTCATTATTCTTGCACTTAATGGGTTCTTGATTTAGTTTGCGGCATTGATCTATGGGTAAATTGTAATTGAGAACACTTGATTCATCTCAGGATCATACGGTAACAATCATACTTATACTTATGATAAGAACGAACCCTTAACTTGATTAATATCTTTCAAAGTCAATTCGAAACATTGAGTAGACATAGTAAGGGAGCATTGATGACCTTGTTTTTCTTCCATTGATCACAAACCAATATTCTAAATTGCTTTCTTTAGTTTAATTTAATTTAGTTTTAGTTTTAATTCAATCTTCAAACAATATTTTGGTTACTTTAGCTCTAATTAGAACTAGTTTTCAATCGATAAATCTCTTTTTCTTGTGGGAATGATCCTTACTTGCCACTGTGCTTATCTGCACGATTCGTGCACTTGTGAGTATTGTTTTTATAAAACACGAATTTACAACACAATCAGGGTCTTTAGGTCAAATAATGGATCTAGCGATGGAGTGGCGGTGTCCGGTAACCAATTAGTTTATATTAATTTTGAAAATGGTGGAGGCTTATTATGGTCTGGTTTGAGCTCAATTGGTGGTCTGGCTATTGATCTTTTTGTTGATATAAGGGATTTGAATCTTCTTTCTCATATGGTGAAGGTGGGGGAAAATGGCGCTTCTCTGCGTCCTTCCGAAAGAAGTCGGAAAAAAAGGATTTTTTTTTCCTTCAAGAATTCAAAGGATGAAGACTCGAAGTGGGGCTCATGTTGACAATGGCTAGACAGAATTGCTAGTGTTGTTTTTGGGATCGTGTCTTCTTGTGTGCACGTGTCTTCTTCTATTGTTCTTTTGGGTTGTTGGTCTTGTTTTGTGTATTTTTGTTTGGGTCTTGTTTAGGGGGCTTTCTTTTTATGGGCTTGACTTCTGTTCTACGTTTTGGCTTGGTTGGCTTGGTTGGTCTTTTTCTTCCAACCTTCATGGCTCGATGATTAAAGCTTTACTGTTCAATATATATATACACACACACACACACACACACACACGGAGGAAATACCCCCTTTTAGTCAAAAGTTTAGGGAGTTTATTAAATTTGCCTTTTTTTTTCTTTTGTCCAAAACTTATCTCTTCTTCCACATCTCTTATCTCTCTTCTTTCACGCACTAGTTCTCTTTTTTTTTATCTGACGTATGTTATCATATCTTCTCTTTTCTCTTTATTGCCTCACATTTTTTATTCCATCTTTCTATCTCATTTTTCTCATTTTAAACCCATTTCATTTCATCTGTAATCTATACAAAACCCATTTCATTTTTCTTCTCCAAAATTGTTCTTCTTCTTCTCCAGATCTGTTATTCTTCTTAATTCTTTTTTTTTATTTTTTTGTTTGGTCGTCCATCTTATTCTTCTCCGAATTTTCTTCTTCTTATTTCTTTCTTTTAAAAAAAAAATGTTTGGCTGGTAACCTACATTGAAGGTCACCTCCAATCATTAAAAAAAACATTTTTTTATGAAGATTGGTGTTGTACTATTGTTGCTTGTGATAGATGATAAAGATATTGTTTAAGATTGATGATGAACTATGGAATTTTTTATTATGATGGTGATTAAAAAAAATCACAAAATCTCTTCAAAGGTGTTAATAGTGAAATTTGGCCAGGGGTCAAAGAGAAATTTTCCACTTCCCCGCCACAAGTCGAAACCCATAATTGACAATCATGAAAGCCCGGATAGACCATAAAGTCACCCCGCAGGGGTAGGGAAGGTCGGCTCGGCTTCACAACTAACTGAAAACAAGCTAGGCGCGACCAGGACGAGCCCCACACTAATAATGGACCCCGGGCTTCTCCAGGCCACCTATCGGGGAACCCTAGCTTTGAGGTCGAGCTCCTCAACCGTCCCGTGAATGCCAGGAGAAGTCTCTAAGCTCAAGAGACATTCGAGAGAAGCCTAGCAACTTCTCCAGAAGCCCGCTGTCCTTGTTGGACATAAAAAAAGAATCACACCTGAATCTACACTACCCCGGTTACCTCCCAGGAATGTCTACAGGAACACCTCGAGCCCCTAAGGGTTAGGGAAAATCCATCTCAAGCTTCTAAGAACAGAGTCGGAGCAGGGATCTACCTCGCTCTACGGGGCAACATGCAGCTAACTGGGTGACCTCCATGAAGAACCATGTTGCGATAACATACAAGATCATATCTAGGAGATAACCATCATTAATCTCGTATACGTGCAAGCCAAGAGTTTGATTCCAAAAAGGAAACAAACTCACTCACGTTAATTGTTTCCGCTATTTATTCGGGGTCAACCACTTTTAAATGTAGGATCCCGCCTGATAAGGAGGAAACGGATTCAAAGGATCGTGGCAGAATATCAGCATATTCAAACCAACTTGAACCATATATATATAGGGTCGAGCAGGATACATAGAGAGAGAACAAGAAATACAGAAAAACATACATAGAAACAGAGAGAAGAGAGAAAGAAGAGAAAAGGGGAAGACCTAAATTCAGTATTCAGAACACGGTCACCTTTGTTTCCACTATTCGATGGGCACAAAGTTGCCACCATCCTAGATCTTAGAGAGACTACGAGCATATAAGAGAGTGATTTGTATTTTAAAGCAAGTATCAATAATAAAAGATCTCATTTACTGTTACTACGATCTAGCTTCTCGTTTACCTCTCAACAGGTCAGGTATCAACGGTAACGACCCCGGCCACCACTTTCGTGGTAGTGGTCTCGAGGGTGTTAGTAGGAATTTCTCATCCCGAGCAAATTTCCCATTAACAAAAAGTTTTTTAGTTTTAGTTTTTTTTTTATTTACATTTTTTTTAAGAGATCTAAAATCCATCCAGATCTCTTCAAAGGTTTTTTTACTTTTTTTTTACAGGAAATTTGGAAATTTTCCAAATCTATTCAAATCTAAAAAATAATTCAGATTAAAAGTTTCTAGATTTCTTTAAATAAACCAGGTCAACCAACTGAACACACCAAACCAACCAAATAAATACATCAGGTGTAAACCAATTACACACATGATGATAGATCAATTAAACACAAGATGATAGATCAAATAAACACACTAGAGCAAACCAATTAAACATATCAGGGGTAGATCAATTAAACACGTCAGGGAAGCATAAGGTGTAAATCAATTAAACGCACCCGAGCATCCAATTAAATACACCAGAGTAGACCAACTAAACACACCGAACAGACCAATATTTAAACACACTAGGGCAAGACCAGGTGTAAATCAATTAAACACATCATATAAAATCAATTAAACACATTATAACAAGGTCAGGTGTAAATCAATTAAACACATACACGGGCAAAATAAAAATTGTAAAAAAAGAAGATGAAGGTATGGAAAGAAGAAGAAGAAGATGGAGGTCCGAAAAGAAGAAGAAGAAGAAGAAGAATGAGGAGGAGGAGGAGAATGAGGAGAAGGAGGAGGCCTGAGAAGAAGAAGAAAAAGAAAAAAAAAAGAAAAAAAGTTTTTCTTTTCTAAGGAAAATTAGCCTTTCAAAATAAAAATAAATAAATAAGTTATTAATTTATTTTGATTGAAGGGTACTTTTTTCCTAATTGTGTATTTTTTTTGTAGAAACAATAAAATTGCTAATTCTGAGTAAAAATAGTAAAGCTCTTAATTTTATGGCTACTTTTAAATTTTACCTATATATATATATATATATATATATATATATATATATATATATATATATATGGGTTATGCTAATATCAACTTAAATTTCATACTTAATTTTTTAACCTCAATATCTCAACCACTCATTTGCTCATGTACTATTTAATCCAATAGTTAAAATATTAAAGTCAAAAAATTAAATTTCACCCAAACCCGAATCACGTGGGTCGGGTTCAGCTTTTAATATTCGGGTTGTGGGTTGTGTTCATTTACCATTATGTTAACCCGTAGTGGGCTTGGGTTCGGGTCGGAGAAAAAAACTAAACTCAAACTTGTGAACCCGTTCATATTCAAAATGCCTTGCTCGAACGACGTAGTTTGATCACTTAAAATTTTGAAGTAAAAAACGATGCCGTTTTAATTATAAAAAAAAAACAATTTTTTTCTCAGCTTCAAACTTTCAGTTTTGGGATGCACATTTATCCCCAGGGCCCCAAATCCCCGCACCCCCATCCCCATTTGGGGATTTTGTTTTGGTAAAAAAATGGCGAAATGGAGGGGGGGATGGGGATGGGGATGATTTTCATCCCCAAATTAAAATGAGGATGGGGATAGGGATGGGGGGGACCCCTCCCCATCCCCATTTCCCCATTTCCCCATTTCCCCTACAATTAAATTGAAATAGGGATGGGGATGAAGATCTCCATTTCCCCCAAAAGTATATGTATATAATTATAATATATATTTGAATTATTTGAAACATTTTATGTTGAATTTGTAATGCATTACTATTTTTTATCTGTAATGAAAGGTTTGTTTTTTAATTTAATTTATAATATTTAGTTAAATAGGGAAATTGGAAAATGAGGGACCGAGGGATACGAGAAAACAGGGAAAAACGGGAAAAATTGGGAACAGGGGATGGTGATGGGGGGACTTCCCCTCAAACATCCCTATCCCCAAATGGGGAAATAGGGGAAAGGTCTAGGAAGTGGGGATGGGGATAGGGGACCTATATCCATCTTCATTCCCCAAACGTGCATCCCTAGTTCAGTTCCTTTCCCATCTCTGATCTCTCACCATCGATCATCAGTCACCACCAGGTGACGCGCTGTCTTCACTTATCAAACTCCGTCGTCAACGGATATTCTTCTTTGCCTCACCGCTGTCACAAACCCATCAAAGTAAGTCTCCCATTTTTTTTAGGAACAACATGACAGAAACGAAAGAAAGAAACAAATAAACCAGCTGAATACTCATGGCAGTCTTTCAGGACAAAGTAAGTCCCCCATTTGCAGGATGTTAGTTTGTGTCTTTTTTTTCTGTAAATTATTCTTCTTTAACCATGTAAGTCGTTACAATTAAGCAATCTAGTGTGTGTAAACAAGTTTGAAAGTTGAAATTGAACTCAATCGTGGGAGGTGGAGAAAATAGGAATATTTAAATATACAATTAAAAGTACCTTGATATACGACTAGGGTTCTTTAAAAAAAATGATGGGGGGAGTTTCGTGCATATCCTAGAAGTTTCTAACTTTATATTTTTTTTATTCAACCTTCATCTCTTCACCCTACTTCCATTATATGACAACATTATTTAACAGGTTTGCGGGTTGATAGGTCGACTCGTGAACCTCACTAATTTCGGGTTTACGGTTGGGTTTGGTTAGAATAATGTTTCGTGGGTTCAAGTTTAATAAAACCAGACCCAAATCTAACCCATTGAATGTGTATATCTACTCATCTTTCCTTAGGTGTGTCCATTGGGGCATCGGATGTCCATCTAAGAATTTCAGACCGGAATATCCCTTCATGTGCTTCTCGTAAAAGATATTGCAAGGTCGGGATGGCATCCAATCCTGCCATCAGGGTTTCAAGTGTTACACTGCTCGTCTTACCAAACAACTGAGCTATGATGGCTTGAAGTTGTTGATAGGTCAGCGTTACGGCAAGATCCGGGTGGGGGGGGGGGAGGGAATTCCACTGTCCACCATCAATCGTTGGTTGGTGACTGTTGTCCTCGTTATGTGTGATTCTGTTGTTAGTTTCACAAGGGTTCCTCTAAGTTAATGTTTGACTAGACACCCTCATCCTTGTAGCGCCAATCGTTAACGGTGATTTTTTATCTATAAATGAACTTGTTGCTAACAATAGGCAATATGATGTTTCAATTATCTGAGAAGCTTATAATCAACACACCTCTTTGCTACGCGGATGAAATGTATAATGGATCATATGAGAGTAAAAGCAATGAACAATACAATAATTTTTATCTATGGAGAATCCTAAGGCAGAGAAAAAACCACGGTCGTTGTAACAACATGAGAAAATGATTCCATTATGTAAAAGATGATTTACAATCACAAGTTTAATCTCTTCTTTACTCTTTTGCCTTTGCCTAAAATATGTATGTATAAAGGAATCAGGGTGTCGCCCTAATTCTTGTAATCCAAGAAAAATCCTGAGTTTATGTGAGATCCTCTAGTCTTGTATAGTGAAATCTTTTCTTGTAGAAGTCGGTCTCCTAGATTATTGGGATCGTTTCTATTCTCCTGATTTATTCTTTATGATAACAATGATTGTCTTTCCTCATTCTTAACTGATCTCCATAAACTTTCGAATTGTTAGTGAATCGCCTAAGATATCTGTTAACAGAAAAATTTCTCGAGGTGAGAAATATCAGTTAACACCTTCGAGACCACTACCACGGAGGTGGCGGTCGGGGTCGGTACCTTTGATACCTAACTTGTTCAAGCAAAGGTGGGTGTTTAAATGTAAATACAATGAAAATGGGAATATAGCTCTTTATTATAGATCGTGCATGCCATACAAAAATCTCTCAAACACTCTCAATCTCGCTAGGTTACAGTAGCGTGACAACCTCGTGCATGTCAAATAGTAGAATACAACGACGGCCGTGTTCTGATTACAAAATTTAGGCCAAGAATCGACTCTCACTCACCCCTTTGTTTTCTTCTATTAGTCATCAATCCCCCCTTCTCTTAGTGCATACTTGGGCGTATTTATACACAGTCCAAATAGGTTAAATTTGTGATTCTCCCACCATGATTCTCTTAATCCCATCCCTCCTTATCGGGCGGGATTTTTTTATTTTGAATTTTGTTGACTTTTATCTAATGACAGAATTGAGAATATCTTTAGAGATAAGTTTGTTTCCTCTTTGGACTCAAACACTTGCCATGCACGTCTACGGTGTTTCAACATTCAGTAGAGTGTGGATATAAACTTGTGTGTCTTCATGGTGTGATTCCTCTTGGAGGTCATCGAGCATAACGTTCACTATTTTGTAGAGAGAGGTAGATTCGTGCCCTGGTCTTGGTACTAGGAGTTTGGCTAGACCTTTTCAAATCTATCAGAACTTGAGGTGACCGCGCATGCACTCTTTGGAGGTAACGGAGCTTTAGCGAGCTTTGTCCCACTGGTCCAGATGGGTTTGAATCTTTCTTTGGAGAGACAAAAAATACTGTAGTGCAAGCTGTGTGCTTAATGGGTCTCTTTCTGTGCTTGGAAAGGATGGATGACTTCTGGAGAGGTTACAAGGTAGCTTCAACCTCGGAGAGCCTGGACCGTCGTGCATCGGACTTCCTCTGAGTTATAGTTTAGGTGTAAGGAGCTCGATACGATCGTGTCGGGCTCCACCTCGGGTGTCCTATAGCTCGATGATTTTTCCTCACATCTACGGGGCGGTCTCCCCAGTTCGACCCCAGGATCCATGGTTCTTTGGTGGGTAATCTCAGGCTTAGATTCGGGCTAGGAAAGTGGAGAATTTCCCTTTTGATCCCTAGCCAAATTTGGCTATTAACAGAAGTCCCCTTTGACTTGAACACCGATGATTGAGTTGGGGTTGGAGTCAAATTTTCTATTTTAATTGGGAAATTTTCTCTTCTTCATTGTTACCAAGAGTCTTGGTGGAAATCTTCTCATTAATTGCATAAGTGACATGGAGAGCATAGGTCGGTGCTTTCCCTAAAATAATCCGGCCACGTTACGACCAATCCCGAGATTCGAGGCAATCCCGTTGAAGATCTTGCTTCCGTGTCACCGATGTCATCGTTTTATCCACTCTTATTTATTCCCGGTTGTTTCACCGCTTTCCTCACACTCTCTTTTCTCAAATTTGAAATTCTCGATGAAGAAAAATTTCCTCTTGATCAGTACTTCATCTCCTTTATTTTCTTTTGTCGAACTCGTAAGTCTTATTCTACCATATCGAAAGCCAACCATGACTCCATCGATTCTCTTATCGATGGTGCAGAAGTTTCCAACCTTACCCAGGGAAAACGGGCATAAAATGACTTCGATAGTGACTACTCTCCCCCGAACCCACAACGTCGCCGATCGAATAGAAACGTGGCCATTGGAACTAGGTTAACTAACCGACCAGATTGCCCCCTAAACTTGGTCGGCAAAGGTTCTGATGAAGAAGAGGGGGATGGCGTCGCAGGGAAAGGTCAAGTCACGGTTGTTGGTCCTCCTCCGGTGAGGCCTCTTCCCTATGACTTTAAGGTCATCCCAGATTCTACTATTGATCCAAATAAATCGACCGTCTGAGGTTCAACTATAGTTTTCCTGACAGCGTCTCCCTCACAGTTTCCTACAGAAATTATGACATCTTTAATTCACCTAAAGGCGTGCTTCTTATCCATGTAGTGGTCTTCGAGAACGGGGTCAGACTTCCTCTCCATTGTACTCTTCGACGAGCTCTTAGCGCTCTACAACTAGCTCCTCTCCAGCTGACTCCTGGCTTCTGAAGGCATCTGATTGGATTTCTTGTGCTATGGAAAGAACTGTACAAGCTAGGCAAGATTACCATGGAGCCCGGAGCAGAAGAGCTGGCTTATCTTTTTCAAATTGGAATCCTGTCTGGAGCTCTCTGAGACCAGTTCTATGCAAAAGCTAAGAACAAGCTCAACTTCATCATTCTCGATGCTTCAAAGAAGGACCCAACCTGGAAAGAGGAGTGGATCCTAGCAGGGGATGATTAGGGAAGCTCGATATTAATTGGTGGGCATGAGTTCACGATTCCCACCGCTTTCAACGATAAACCCTTATGGGGTCGGGATTCCTTACCTGTCGAGTTTGAGGTTGTATTGAAGGTCATCCTCGCTAGGAACTATTTGAACCTAAAGTTCCCAACTGTCGACCCCTTCGATTCTCACCGAGTAAATCGTTATCTGTGAATTTCTGATGCTACTCGTAAGTAACAGTGAGCTATCCTGTTTTGTTTTGTTGACTAGCTCGATTCTGACGGCTTCCCTTTCTTTTTTTTAACAGTTTTTGTTATTGTTCCAACTTCTCATGAGGTCCAGCAAGCTCATACTCCTCATCCTCGTGTCAGATTACCCCGGGAAGCCTCATTGGCTGCTTCGAAGAAAGAGGGGTCTACTGATCCAGCTGGGGTTTCACCTGTTCCCAATTTGTCTCATTCCCAAGCTAAGTCCAAGTTGGCTATTCTTGTGTCGTGGGCTTCCAGGGCTCTAAACCAAGGAAGGCCCGTTTCCTAGGCTACTGATACGACCACTGTTGCCTCTCCATTGGTTGTTCCTGTTATTGCTAATACCCCTTTAGTCACCTTACCCGATGCCTCTGCCACTTCATCCATGCTCCAAACTTCTCAAGCTCCCCCCCCCCCGAGGCTGGCATTCCATAAATTCCTCATGCCTACTCCCACCATCGGTCATGCTCGGTGAGGCAGAACGAGGTCTTGAAGCGGTTCATCGTCTTACCCCAGTGACAGGCTCTCTAAGATGGATTCAATGCCCATGGACATCTTGCTTACCAAGGGTGGGTCCTCTCTTCTGGCTGAGGTAAATATCTTATTCTATATCTTTCCTGTGACTATGGGTGCTGAACGTTTTCTAACCTTGGCTTTTCTCCCTATAGGCCTTCAAATTCAATGTGGTGATGGGCCACCAGATAACCTCCCTCCGTGAGTGGGCTACGTAAGATGAGGCCGAGGCCGAAGCCGAGAGGGTCATGTGGCTACTTACGCAAGCTCAGACTCTAGTACAAGAAATGAATTCTAGCTAGAAGAGAATATAGGCAGAACCGGTTGAGCTTCAGTCCAACCATGAGAGGATGAAACAGTCCTTTGACTAAGAGATCCTAATATCTGAAAGCCGTGCTAGGCAGAGGGACTCTTGGAATGCGAAAGCTGGATTGCTGGATGTCAAGGTCCTGGATCTTCATGCTCAAACGGTGAAGCTGTAAACAGAGGTGGATGCTTCCTTTAGCGTGGGATACTTCTATACCTCATTTCAGGTTACAGAAGCCCTCCCTTTTCCTTTTGACCTCTCTAGTATCACCGGCTGAGACAGGGAGGAAATCATGACCAGGGCTAAAGAGATTTCTCACCCCGAGGGTGACAAAGCTAGTCCTTCTAGCGAGGCTGAGGCCTGGAAGCAAGCAGTCGTGCTAAATCTTCCCCCTCATATTCCAATCTCCCCAGTATCAGGCTCTAGAGAATCCTCGAGGGGGGTTCAACTTGCGGAGCTCGAGAGAGGCCAACCAGAAGCCTAAGACCCCATAAAGAATCTTCTAGAGATGAGCTAGAGGTAGAGAATAGCAGAATGGAGTCAATAACCCCCCTTGTTGATGTGGCTATCCCACATGGGGTTATGACGGTAGTGAATGAGGTCTTGGAGGATGACCTAGTTGAGCAGCGGGCAATCGTGCAACCTCTGGAGGAAGGGGTAGCAGAAGGGGCAAACCAAAATTAGCAACCTCTAGAAGGAAGAGCAGAAGGTGAGGATCACCAGGAAAGAGGAACAACATGAGAGAACCATGAGGAAGCTGGAGCCTGATACAGTTAATTCATAACTCTATTTTGCTGCCCGGAATGGGGGGAAGGCACCCCGCTTTACTTATGCTATGTCTAGTTAGCATTTCCTTCACCATTCATTTATCTTCTGTAGCCCGGTACCGGGGTTTGGGCTCCCTGCTTGACAACTGTATCATTTCTAGGGGATAGGCTCCCGTATCATTAATGAAGACTGGCTTTAGATTTCATTCATACTTACTTTAATGAATTTTGACTTGAATGACATCTCATTGCTTCATTCCTGATCTCGACCTAGATGTGACCTCTGAAATAACTTGACTTAATCGAATTTGGCAAAAATAACGAGATCTTAAATTTGTTTAAGTGTGAAAGTAGACAGCTAGCTCTAGCCCTCAGCTCTCAGCAGAAACTTGTAGCTTGATGACTCTAATAAGTAGTCCTCTTATATGATTTCAGGCTAGTTTGCACATGTCACAGTAAGCAATCATATGCACATGGAGGATTAGTAACCAGTAATAACTTGGACATTGTAGTTTAGGTAAGAAAACTTTCCAAGCCCAAGTCCCTCTAGGGGGTTATAGCCCGACTAAGGCATCATGAAGGCTTGATAACTATTTTGGTCTTGAGATTAAGATGATAACTATGCTTTTACACTCAGACCCTTCTTGAGGTGGTAGCCCGACCAAGGCATCATGAGGGCTATCTAGCTATTTCCTAGTCTCGAGATCTGGATGGAAACTATGCTCCTACACTCAGACGGGGGGGGGGGGGGGGGGGGGGGGGGGTAACCTGCCCAAGGCATCAGGAGGGTTATCTAGCTATTTCCTGGTCTCGAGATCTGAATGGTAACTATGCTCTTACACTCAGACCCTTATTAGGGGGTAGCCCGACTAAGGCATCAGGAGGGCTATCTAGCTATTTCCTGGTCTTGAGATCTGGATGGTAACTATGCTCTTACGCTCAGACCCTTCTTGTTAAGGGATAGTGCCCGATCGAGGCATCAAGGATAGCGAGGGGGCTTCCCCGACTAATCCCTGGTCTTGAGGTGGTTATATCGAACCTACCCTGTAGACCTTAATTGGATACGGAGAAATTAATGTAGAATATAATTGAAGATGGAGAAAGCATACTTTATTGATAACAAATGAAGTACATTGTTGTTGGGGATTTTATTGAAACCTAAATAGAGTTAGTCTGCTCACGAGTCCCTTGTTTAGAGGTAGTACTACCTTAGGTGATCTGCATTCCAGGTGTGATCGATGGGTAAACCATCTATGTCCTCGAGCTTGTACGCCCCATTACGGACCACCACCTTTACCAAGTAAGACCCCTCTCAGTTGGGTCCTAAGACCCTATCTGACCTCTTCATGGTATTCAATGTCACTTTCCTAAGAACTAGATCCCCTTCCATAAAGTTTTGAGCTCTAACCTTCCAGTTGAAGTACCTAGCAACCTTGTTTTTGTAAATCGCTACTTTCTCAACTACCCGATCTTGTTTCTCTTCCAAGAGATCTAGATTAGCTCGGAGCTTATCCTCATTGCTTCCATGTTCAAAGTGTTGCACTCTGAAGGAGGTTAATTGTGCTCGATAGAAAGAAATGCATCAACCCCGAAGGTTAAGGAATAGGGTGTTTCTTCTGTGGTTGTTCTCTTTGTAGTCCGGTAAGCCCAAAGATCCTCTGAAAGCTCCTCGACCCATTTTCCCTTTCTCTACTGTAATTTCTTCTTTAACAGCTTCTTAATTATCTTATTGGTGGATTCCACCGGCCCATTAGTCTGAGGGTAGGCTATTGAAGCGAACCTAAGGTAGATTCCCAAGCCTTCACAAAAGTCCTTGAATCAGCTGTTATCAAACTACTTGCCTAGGTTGGCTACAATGATAAGAGGGGTTTCGAATCTGCAGACTACATTATTTTTGATAAACCTTGTCGTATTCTCTTTCGATATCTGGGAGAGCGGTATGGCTTCGACCCATCTTGTAAAATAGGCAATTGCCATAATATCATGCTTGGCTTGTCTAGTAGCAGTGGGAAGCGGTCCGATCAGGTCGACTCCCCACATAGCAAATGGATAAGGCGAGCTGAGAGATGAATGCTCTGGTGGGAGGTGACTCAAGTTCTAGGTCTTCTAGCATGGTTCATAGGATTGTACAAAGTTCTTCACATATTGATGAATAGTTGGCCAATAATACCCCATACGGAGTACCTGATATGCCAGAGCTTCCCCACCAATGTGGTTCCCGCATTCCCCTAAGTGAACCTCTCTCAACGCCTATTTGGCATCATCGGGATGCAAACACAGAAGCAGAGGAAGGAATCTACCCCTCCTGTAGAGGTATCCGTCTACCAGGTAATATCGGACAAAGAGCCTCTTAATTCTTTTGGCTTGATCGAGCTCATCAGGAAGCTTTCCTTCTTGGAGATAAACCACTATTGGATCCATCCAGCATGGCTGACAATCCAAAGTACAGATCTCTTTACCCGCTACTGTGTTTGGTCGGGAGATCACTTGGAGGGGAACTCCCAGTGGTAAGGCTTGGACACCATTCGTAACTATCTTAGATAGAACATCTACTCGATGATTCTGTTGTCGAGGCACTTGTTTGATCTTGAATCTCTTAAATTTATTCTTAAGCAGTTGAACTAACTTCAAGTAAGCCTGATAAACCCCGAAAACCTGATTAACTATGAGTAATGAGTCACTCTTGACCTACAGGTAATCGACCCCGAGCTGGACGGTTGCCTTCAACCCGCCTAGGAGGGCTTCATACTCCGCCTCATTGTTGGTGGCCTTAAATTTGAATCTGAAACAGTGGCAACACTCAGTCCCCTCTGGGTCTATTAGCATTATGCCAACTCCTCCCCCGGCTTGTCCGGATGGTCCATCTGTGTAGAGGATCCAGGACTTGCAACCCACCGGTCAGTTGTCAAACTCTGGAATCTTTTCAGGAGCTATATTTGCCACTACGGAGGTCGCTTGGCCTAGGGGCATTGAGAACTCTGCCAAAAAGTTCGCTAAAGCATGGGTTTTGATTGTGGTCATGGGTTTATAATTTAAATCAAATTGGGTGAGTTCCAGGGCCTATAAAACCAGCCTTCCAGATACATCTGACCTTTGTAAAAATTGAAGGAGAGGTTGGTCCATCACTACTGCTACTGAGTGAGCTTGAAAGTAAGGACAGAGCTTCCTTACCAAAGTCCCAAAGCATAGGTGAGTTTCTCCATAAAAGTATAATTTTTCTTCGGCTTGGTTAGAGCATGAATTTCGTAGTAGATAGGTTGTTGGACCCTATCTACACATTCTTTAACCAATGACCCACTCACTGCAGTTTCTGAAACAGCCAAGTAGATTTGCAGCTCCTCTCCAAGTCTTGGCTTGACTAGTAATGGAGGGCTCGTCAGATATTTCTTCAAGGCTTGAAAGGCTTGCTCGCTCTCTTGGTCTCATTTCATGTTTCTTCACTGCTTGATAGCTTTGAAGAAAGAGAGACATTTATCGGTGGAGCGAGAAATGAACCTGTTGAGCGTTGATACCTATCCAGTCAAGACTTGTACCTGTTTAAGTGATATGGGGGATTCTAGGTCCAAGATAGCCTTGATCTTTTTTGGGTTAGCCTCTATGCCTCTCTCATGAACCATGAAGCCTAGAAACTTCCCCAAAGTTACCCCGAAAGCACATTTGGAGGGTTCAATCTCATATGTTTTTCCCTTAGGATCATGAAAGTTCTGCGAATGTCATCCTGATGTCCTGATGTCCTTCTGCGGATTGTGATTTTGTGATCATGTCGTTGATGTACACCTCCATCGACTTTCCAATCTCAGGCCTGAACAATCGGTTAACTAGCCACTGGTATGTAACCCCAACATTCTTAAGACCCAACGACATCACTTTATAATAGTACAAACCTTGTCCGGTAATGAAACTGGTCTTATCTTGGTCGATTGGATGCATCTTAATCTGGTTGTATCCTAAGAATGCATCCATGAAGCTCAGGAGCTTGTTTTCGGATGTGGAGTCAATCAACTAATCAATCTTTGATAAAAGAAAACTGTCTTTTGGACATGCCCGGTTGAGGTCGGTGTAGTCAATGCACATATGCCACTTCCCATTCGCCTTCGTGCCATAACCATGACCTCTCTGATGAAGCCTGCTCTGATTAATTTATCTACTTCCTCCGGAACCGTATCGTTTCTTTCGACGTTAAAGTGACGATTTGTTTGCTTGATAGGCTAGAAGGTCGGATCCACTACTAATCGATGAGTAGCCAATGACATTGGGGTCCCAGACATCTCTTTGTGACTCTAAGCGAAGATGTCGTTGAATTCTTTGAGGAGCCTGATCAGACCCTCCTTCACTCTCGACTCATGGGTATCTCCGACCTTGACTACCTTGGAAGGATCGTCCATCCGGACGTGTATCTCTTCTAGTTTATCCATAGGATGCCCGCTGGCCAATTCCCTACTCTGTTCTTCTACATCTAGCATCACGGGGTCATCCTCTGGGTGATCTGCGGGATCTATATCTTCCAAGGTCATCTCAGGTGTCACCTCATCCTGGATCGTTGTAACTTGTGCAAACTGTTTTGCTAGAGCTGTCAGGTTGGCAGATACTGCATAGAACTTCTTAACTGCTTACTGGTCACCACGTATGTCCCCCACCTTGTCTCCTACTGAAAACTTTAAGACATTGTGGTAAATGGACAGGACCTCCTTCAAGGATAACAAGAAAGGTCTTCCTAGTATCGCATTGTAAGCCAATGTGGTATCTACCACCACCAAGTCTGTCATAACATTTTACTGGAGATATGTTGTTCCAGCGATTACTGGTTGGATCTTTGGTCACTCGGGATTGATCGAGTCCCTAGTGAATCCATACAGTGGAGTAGTGCAACTATTGTAACACCATTGTTTCAAATTCAGCTTCTCCAAGGTATCTTTAAAGAGGATGTCGACACTACTGCCTGTGTCAACAAACACACGGTGGACCATGCAGTTGGCAATCTGTATCGTGACCACCATGAGATCGTCATGAGGCTGCACGATGTTGTAGACATTTGCCTCAGTGAAAATAATATGTGCTAACTATGAGGGGTCAGCCTGGCTCTGATTAACCTTGAACATACCTCGCCTTTCATCTACACGAGAGATCTTCCTCGTGTGGTTTTTTCTGAAATTATAGGAGGTACCAGCTAAAGTGGGCCCTCCGCTGATGGTATGTATCACTTGGATTTGCTACATCAGATCTGCATGCTCCCCCTTTCTTTTCTTTGCATCCTCACGGATCTCAGCATGTATTTCCCTTCCAGTCTGAATATTATCCCTTACCTGCTGCAAGAACTCTATCAAACATCATCCCTTTATCAGAGCCTTGTTCTGATTGCGCAGGTTATAACACTCTGAGGTGTTGTAATCCACGTCTTCATGGAAATCACAGTACTTGTACCAGTTCATCCTATCGACAGGGGCTTTCATGGGTACGGGCTTCTACAGTAGCCCCTTATCCCGAATGGCAGAATAGATTGTTTCACAGGATGCATTTAATGGGGTGTAGTGATCATACCCTCTCTCATCTTGTGTTATAGGGGCCACTGTCCTGGGAGGAGGCGAAGTTCACGGAGGGGTTCGCCTTACTGGATACCGTTCTTGCTTGGGTTGAGAAACAGGGAAGCGGTATGTCAACCTATTAGGAGGTTTGTTATGATTTTACTAAGCTAGCCCGGGTCTGAGAGTTTCATTCTTTTGATGCTTCGTCGTTCTCATATCATCATGCTTCATCTTGACCTTGAGTTGTTCGTCGACTTCGACTTGCTCCAAAGCCCGATCATAGGCCTCTTGGTAGGTCTCTAGAGGTCACTTGGCAAAGGATAGGAAAAGCTTACCTGCCCACAGGTTCCCCCTGAAATTGGCAAGGGTCTCTTTCTTAGTGAAGACCCCCATATGGATGACTTCCTTATAGAAGCGTTCCACGTATGACCGGAGTGTCTCACCTAGCTCCTGGATCACATACTAAAGGTGTATGGGGTCTTTTGGACACGGTTTGACCCCTTAGAACCGTAAGCAAAAATTTGTTGATAGCTTTGTGAAAGAATCCACGCTATTAGCAGGCAACTTCCTAAACCAAGTCTTTGCATAGTCGGTCAGGGTGGTAGGGAACATCCTGCACATGGCAGCTCTGGTGGTATTTTGGATTTCTATTTGCTGGATGAAGCTCTCCAGATGGCTCAAGAGGTCTTCTGTCCCAAAAACTTTATCAGTCGGATCTTTTTGGTGAAAAGAGCATTCATCCTGTTCAAAAGATCTTTCTTATCCTTGTGAACTTTCCCTTCTTTATCCGCTGGATCTTCTTCTGTAGCTTTACCAGTTGGTCTCTCAAACGCTTGTTCCCGAGTTTTTTTTAGTTGACCTCAGACTCCTCGCTGTCAGATCCCTCTGATGAACTGGCGATCTCTACCTGTCCCTCTCTATGAATGGGATCTGCCTGTTGGCTTCCTTCTCTTCTAGAATAGGCTTCCCTCCTTGAAGTCACCGAGCGAGGAGCCTCTCGCTGCACCTAGGGTGGTAATGTGATGGTTTTCTAAGAACTGGGGGCATAGGCCCTAGCCTATCCCGGATCGAAGGTTGGGGCCCGGTCCTATCTCGGGATGGCTCTGGAGGAGAAGATCATAGGTGATCAAAAACGGGCTGTCTAGCTCCGTGTCTGCTCGACTCTCTCTGATTGTTCTGATTTGCTAGCTGGACTGCAATGCCTTCAGCGAGAAAGAAAAGACGAACGTTCTCTACGAAGGTCGCTGCTTGCTAGTCGAGTGCCGCCTGACTTACCATAGGGGGACCAAAAGCTCTCGCAGCAGTTTGCTAGTCCATAACCTAGCGTTAACGCCTGAATTTTCTTCCATTCTTAGAGGCCTTTCGTGTTGATGCCGCCGAACTTTATCCCGAAGCTTCAGGCTGTCCCTGGGAGAAGCGGAGCCTCATAACTCCTTAAAAACAACAAACACGTAACTGTTGATTTGATTTACTGGGTGTGGATGTTCCCCACAGACTGTGCCAGAAAGTGTTAACAGAAAATTTACTCGAAGTGAAAAATCTCAATTAACACCCTCGAGACCACTACCACGGATGTGGCGGCCGGGGTCGGTACCTTTTTGGTACCTAACTTGTTCGAGTAAATGTGGGTGTTTAAATGTAAATACAATGAAAATGGGAATATAGCTCTTTATTATAAATCGTGTATGCCATACAAAAATCTCTCAAACACTCTCAATCTCGCTGGGGTACAGTAGGGTGGCAACCTCATGCCTGTCGAATAGTAGAATACAACGACGTATGTGTTCTGATTACAGAATTTAGGCCAAGAATCAACTCTTACTCACCCTTTTGTTTTCCTCTATTAGTCGTCGACCCGCATTCTCTTAGTGCATACTTGGGCATATTTATACACAGTCCAAATAAGTTAAATTTGTGATTCTCCCGCCATGATTCTCTAAATCCCATCCCTCCTTATCAGGCGGGATCTTTTATTTTGAATGTTGTTGACTTTTATCTAATGATAGAATTGAGGATATCTTTATAGATAAGTTTGTTTCCTCTTTGGACTCAAACACTTGTCACGCACGTCTGTAGTGTTTCAACGTTCGATAGAGTGTGGATATGATCTTGTGTGTCTTCATGGTGTGATTCCTTATGAAGGTCGTCGAGCATAACGTTCACTGTTTCGTAGAGAGAGGTAGATCCGTGCCTTGGTCTTGGTACTAGGAGTTTGGCTAGACCTTTTCAAGTCCCTCAAACTTGAGGTGCCCTTACAAACGCTCTTTGGCAGTAATGGAGCTTTAGCAAGCTTCGTCCCACTGGTTTAGATGGGTTTGAATCTTCCTTCAGAGAGACAAAGCAGTACTATAGTACAAGTAGGGTGCTTAATGGGTCTCTTTCTGTGCTTGGAAAGGATGGTTGGCTTCTGGAGAGCTTACGAGATAGCTTCAACCTCGGGGAGCCTGGACTGTCGCGCATCGAGCTTCCTCTGAGTTATTGTTTCGGTGTAAAGAGCTCAATAAGATCGTGTCGGGCTCCACCTCGGGTGTCCTAGAGCTAAATGATCTCTCATCGCATCTACGGGGCTATCTCCCTAGCTCGACCCCAGGATCTATGATTCCATGGTGGGTAATCTCGGGCTTGGATTCGAGCTAGGAAAGTGGAGAATTTCCCTTTTTGTCCCTAACCAAATTTGGCTATTAACAATATCGTATTTCACAACTATTGCTTATGGCGAGTTGGTCTTGCTTGCTTGATCGTCACATTTATATGCCTATTTTAGGCCCCCGTTTCCTAGTTTTTGTACTTGTTTATGCACATTTTTTTATACATAAGGTGTGTTTTGAGCTTTGTGTAGGTAATGTTCCTTAAAAATGATGTTTGAGCTTAAAAGTGATGATTGAGAGGCATATTTGGTCCAGAGTTAAGAAAAAGGAGAATTGGAGGGCAAACGAGTAATTTCATCAAAAAGGGATTCAACACCTAAGTCATTTGGCGTTTAGAGACTGCCGAATCTAACCGCCGATTTACTCCAAAGGATTTGGCACCCAAGACATTCGGCGGTTAGATACCGTCGATTTCGACCCAACTCTGTAAATGGACAATTTTCAGGCCATTTTTGTTAGGCATTCTTGTCCTTCCGTGCCCATATTGTGCCCTAGCCTCCCAACATATAAATACATAATCTTATTCACCATTCATAATATCCAAGCTCTACAACATACAATTCATAGATCTAAACACCAAATAAGAGAGAAAGAGAGAGAGAGAGAGAGAGAGAGAGGCCCTTAAAGACATTCATGGAGGTTTTCCTCCATGAATGCCTTACCATTCACACTTTTACACATCCCCCGTCCATCTTATAGTAGATTGCAAGGAGAAAGGAGAGGTCTTTAAACCAATTTTGAGCCAAGCAAGCAAGGAGCTCTTTGAGGGGATTTCTTCAAGGGTTCTCCCTACAACTTATGTCTTCGTGTATATCTTGTTTTCTTTGATGTGTCACTTGGGATTATTTGTAAACCTACACTTGTGTTAATCAAGGTATATGATTTTTCTTATTTCGATTTGGGTCTTGTTTTATTCTTTGCTCTTATTATGATTTAAGCTCTTATTTTTACATGCATGTGTATGGATATTTGAAATAGATGTTTATTCATGAATTGGATTAGGAGTAGTATAACTTAATTTAAAAGTAATGTAATGTAAACATCCCATTCTAGTATTTATGTTGATGGATGATTCGAAATACAATATTTGGATTGATTTAAGTGCTTGACCTTGATGTGTGTTGATAGAACTTCACTATTGATGCATGTTATATGATTGAGCTAAATTGAAAATTAGAGTAAGGTGAAGATCACCCTTGGCTTTGATTATTGCTCCAAACAATATGAGAAATTCATAAAAGTAAACATCATGCTTAAGTCGATTTTGGTTATTATAGCTTCATGCTTAATGATATCCTTGGTTGTTGCTTTCACTAAATATCATATGTTAGTAGTAATTGAGGTTTAGATGACTCAACCCACAATCATACAGTAATAGTCATTTAAAAGAGAAGATTGAACCCTTGACTTTAATTGAATATGCTTGAAGCTTAACAATCAACTTGATATGCATCTTTGCTTGGTGAACTTATGCACCTTATGTGACCACTATCTTGCATCTCTCCGAGCCACATTTATTTTAGTAACTTAGAGATTTTTCCTTTAGGAGTAGATTAATTTAGCTTAGGAGTTGTGTAATTTAGAAAAGCAAGCACTCGATTACTTTTCTATGCTTAGTTTAGGTTTATTTCATTTACACGCTCACATTCTCAACTGCAATTATTCCTACACTTCACCCACATCATTCTCACCATTTCCATGTTCTATTTACATTACTTTTAATAAATACTAAAACTTGAGATAGTTTATGGATAACACCTCCATGTCGAACGATACCCTTGCGTGCAAGCTGTGCTAATCAAACGATTCTCATACGATTGCGAGTGGTTATTATTGATGGATAGATTTTTTAGATTTAATCATCGCCATGTGAGGTTGATTCAACGAGCTGTCCCAAATACAAACGACCCAATTCATGTGGTGGCGAATAGGTCTTGCAACCTAAGGTTGCTTCTATTCGTGGTGCTACCACGTGCCTTTTACCTACTTGTTGATGGTGTGGTCTAATGATGTAGACGTTCAATTCCAGCTTGTTTGTGTTGACTTATTAGGATGATCATAATTCCCCCCCAAAAAAAGGTCAAATATAACAAAAAATCTAAGCAACATATCAAGGATTCAAACAAAAAAAAAATCAAAGCAAGTGGTAGTTCAATGAATACCTTGACCAAGTAAAAAGACCTCTAAAAACAAGAGTAAAATCACTCAAGGACCAGAACTTTAAGCTTTAAAAATGACTAAGCTTGATTATATTCTCAAAGAATAATCTATCACTTTTTTAATCACCCAAATCAGGTCTAAAATGAACGAGAAATCGTTATTTGAAAAATGGTGCACAAAAAGGAATATATGGGCGAAATTGGAGGACAACAACTTAGGGATCTCTACACCGAAGCTTTTGGTACGGGCATCCCTACACCAAGGCCACCCGCATGCATTCATGGGCTTACGCGTAGGGAGGTCTATATACTAGGCCTCTATCTACGCGTGCCTTGTGAGTAGAGGAGCATAGGCACAAGGCTTTTGCCCACACCATCAAAAGGCCTTTCTTGGCGTAGACTTGCCTACGCCAAGGCCTTTAGCTTACGTGGGCAGCAAAGTCATTTTGGCGAAGGCACGCCTGCGCCATGCTTTCCCATCTACATTGGCAGTAAGGCTTTTTCCGAGGAAATTGTGCTTTCCCCAAGGCTAGTTGCCTACGCCAAGACTAAATTTGCATTGACCAACCGGAAATCAAATCCGGGCAACCTCACAACTCAAAAACAAAATCCCATTTTTGACCAACACTTGGAATATCCCAACGATCTAGAAAAAAAATTAGAAACACATTCGAATTTCTCAAAATGCCCCTGAATCTTAAACTAACTTGGAAATTCTCATAAACACTCAAAAACACTTAGATAAGTCTCCGAATCACTCGGAACTCATCTCGGGACAAATTCAAAGATGGTTGGACACGTAATGAACGGAAATACTTAAAAATAAAATTTTCATAATGAGATTACTAACCGACAAATAAAAATAATAATAAATATGAAAAACAACAAACATAAACTTAACATAAAAATGCACAAACACATTCAAGTTTGTCATTTCTTAAATCTAATTACTAGAACATGTTCATCTAGGAATTTACAGCAATTTATGAACTAATGCATGAGCATACAAAATTAAATGTGTGTATTACATATAAAGTGAACAACAATGCAAGGACACATATACATGAAATGTATGTATGTGTGCATCATAAGCATTGCAAGAGGTTAAGATCTCATTACCTTAACTTGACAATGAAGCACCACCACTTGAAGACTTTTTTACAAGATAAGTCGCCTGCCATCTTTGAATCAAATCATCACAAACCACCTAGGAAACTATTAATTACAAACACAAAGCGTTTCGATATGGAATGAAGCCAACACAAAATATAAACCTAACAATATGATCTCCGTAAGGTGGAGGTACTACACAAGCCTTTACAATTTCAGCTCATTTTCCACCTTTCTGCCTCCAAGCTTTCCAAATAAGCTCAAACACCTTATTTAGGGATAATTACCTACACAAGCTCAACAAACACATTAAAACACCAAAAATACCCGAGGTACGAGCACAAACAATAAGAAATAGGGGCTTAAAATAGGTATAGAAATGGTGTGATCAAATACCCTGAAACCTATACTTTTTTTGTCCTCTAGCAATATCAAAACAAAAACATAATCATAAACATGGAAACTAAAACAAACATTGAAAACCATTTTTGTAGGTAAACAAAGTGGCACTTAGCACGTGCCACAAGCTTTAAAACATCCATGTATCTCTAGTATGAGGAGTTTAATCTCCTAAGGGTTTATAACTATAATACCCACAAACGAAACTTTTTGGTTGCCAAATAGGCAAACAAAAATATTATAAAACCTTACAAATGTACAAATTGTAGATGATAACACTTCGATTAAGTAAGGATCGTTCCCACTAGAAATTGATTACCTATTAAAATAATAAGATTATATCTATAACTCTCTAGGACTCTAATCAAACTAAAAACAAGAAAACAAAAACACTTAACGCACACACATGAATGTGGGTTTTAAATTGATTATTAAAACGAAGAAAATTAAAGAAACACTTAACTAAAACGCAAGAAAAATTAATGAGAAAAAATATATCAAAAAACACTAGCTAGGACCTTCTATCTATTAGTAAACAATCATCTGATCTCTAGAGAATAATGAAACTAAAGATGTCAAACATGATAAAGATTTTCACAACAAGTCAGTGGGCATTCCAAGCAAGTTGCATTGATCCTCTAATATTTAGTTATTTAGTATGTAGATTGCATGATATTTGCATAAATACTTGTATTCCAAATTATAACCTAATATCGATATTTACTAGATTTAATTATTGGAGCCCATTAAGAACCATGAGAATATGAATATCGCATAAACCCTAGAACATAGTATTTATTCTAGGCTATTCATGAATCAATTTCTCTTAATTGAGTCTAATTTCAATTAATTGCTACATGTAAAAATATGTTTGTCAGGTATTCAAACTCTATCCTACAACTATAGATTCTATATTAAAATTATTATGCTCTAAGGTGATCAATCAAAGAAACATAATAATATAATTACAATTCTTATGGAGAAATTGAAATCATCATGCATGGAAAATAATGTTTCATTAAACACACTTGTCTATGGAGTTGAATCCATGTTTAGGGCTTCAAGCTAGCCCCAACTAATAAGAAAATTAGCTAGAAATAAAAATAATAAACACATCTAAAACTAAAGAAAGGTAGAATAAGAGAATGTTGCTCGAGTCTTCAATCTTCAATCTCCAACCTTAGACTCCCTCTCTTGTAGAAGACTCTTAGTATTTATAGGTGAATTCTCCTTGTGAGCTCTCAATTCTTCTTAGGTTTAGGAAATCCACCAAGTAGGAAAGAAAAATCAATTAAGGAATATGATTTCTTTCCTAACTTGAATTTCCTTTATTGATGATTGACTCCTAATTTTAGTTTAGGAAGTTTCCCAAACATCCACTGATCTTCCAAGCCATTAGAATATGGTTTTGAAAGTTTCAGAGCGTTATGGACTAATAAGGAGTGTATTGATGTAGTAAATTCTTTTCAATTTAATTAGAAAAGTTCATCCACAGGGATCTGTGATTTTATTAGTCAAAAGCTAATTAGTCTAGGAAAACTCTACTCTAAGTGCATGAAAATTAAATTACATAATGCTTGATTTTGGAAACCAATTGAGTTCTTTAAAATGATTAAGTTGTAACTTGTAAGTAAAAGCTAAAGCCAACACAACTCAAATAAGGAATCGATATAAGGGAGAAAACACTAGTGAACCGATGCAACCTTTCTTACACCAGTCAGTGCACTCAATTAGTGTCATTATGCACTTCAATCAAATATTAGGGTTTGTTTTAAGAAAAATTAATTAAGTTCTAAGATCTTTCCCATCACTCATACAAGGTCATGTGACGAACAATAGTCTAAACCCCTTTTTAACACAAAACTCTAAACCAAGATAACATAGTTAGGTCATGCATACATCAACTTTCTCATTTACTAAGCTTGTGATTAAGGTTCAAATGGAAAGGTCATCAAAATCTAAACCCCAACCTCATAGATAAACGAAGCCACAACCCACATCAATTGAGGTCACAATATCATATGAGCAAGTAGATCAGAGCATACGATTCAATAAATGAGACTAAAACTAAATTGAATTAAGAATAGTAGACTAAAAAATTGCATAGAGTAGTCCAATATGGTTGCATCAATCCCCTAGACAAAGGTTTAGTTACACATCAATGGAAAATAAGTGGACAAGATAAAGATGTAAAGAAAACCCAAATATGCCATGTGAGCTTCCTTATCTTGAGAGTCTTCTTTTTCTTGCTTTAAAATCTCCCAAAGACGGGTGGAATTGATGATAAAAAGAGGAATGCGCGAAATGGGATGATGAAAGGGAATATCTTGTTGTTAGGTGTGGAATCTTTGTGTGGTTGATATCAAATCTGAAAATCAAAGAGAGGTATATATATAAGTTTCCAAATAGGGCAAAAATTCTTCTAGGAAGTCATGATGATGGGCTACTGCGGTTGTGAATGTCGTTGTTTGGCTCGACGGTAGTTTAACCGTGGAAATCTCTATCACTTGGTTGCCGCGGTTTGATTAAACGGTAGTACGACACGACATATCTTGATCTTCTATAAAGCCCCCACAACGTAGCGGCAACAACAACGGCAGATCAACTGTGAAAATCTCTACTGCGATGGTGACGCAGTTTGGGAAAATGGCACTTCGACCGCAGCATGGGATGGCTTACTGGTCTTGCTTACAGGAACATCGCGGGTTGCCATGATGGCACATCAACTGAGGAAATCTCTATCGCTTGGTTGTTGTTGTCTTTTGAAACGACAGATCAACCGTGACACTAACAACTTCAATGCACCCACTTTTCGTAATTGCACTTTATTGCCCCAAATCTTCTCTTTTACACCAAAATACCCCTAAAGACAATGGTAACCTACAAAAGCCTCATTTGAGCCATTAGACACTCGATTCTACCCAAGAATCGAACAAAAACATAGGAAATGTAGTATTGCAATGGCTCGATCATGTATTCTCACCAACTGGGCTACAAGTCACCTAGAACTCACCTAAGAAATCACCTAACTTATGGATTTTGATGGCCATGTGTGAAGTTTGTTGCGAGGCGATTTGAGGAACTTGCCTAGGTTACTGGTGAAATTTTCAACTCTAGCCTTCAGTTACTAAAATGACCATATCTCCCTCTTGAAAATTCAGATTGAAGAGTCGTAAAGTTTACCAAAAACTAGACATCTGAGGCTTTCCAAATATATGTTGACCACAATCTGGTTCAATCTTAGAAGAGAATTACGGTATTCACAAGTTGGACATTTTTTATGGTCATTTCTCCAATACTTTTCTAAAATCATTTTTTTGTCTTCAAACTCATCTCAAGAGCTATCTTCTATGCAATCTCAACAAACACATGATAATATTCAATTTCACAAAAGAATATAACATAAAACATAGGAATTAGTAGTCTAAAATATGAACATTTATCAACCTAACATAAATCAGCTAAGCCAACTAATCAAGAGATGCAACTCGAATGTGCTAATTAAAGATGAATCACTACTAGAAAATTAGAGTTTTATGAAGCTTATTCTTGAATTTTTTTTTTCAACAATCACATTGTGTTGATGGATTTTAAAAACCATCATAAAAATTTGACACTTTTTAAAAAACGTCAGTACTTAATGACACATATAAAAAATGTCATTCACTTTTGATGGTTTTAAAAACCCATAAAAAATTATTGACGCTTAAATCTGTCAAAAAGTTGTGACTTTTAAAATATGTCAAAAATTAATGGTTGGATATTTAGAAAAACGTAAATTCAAAAACTTTTATTTTACGTCTTTCAACTAGCAGCCGCACAGATCTGGCCCTTCCTCTCTCTCAAACTATTCTTGAAGCTTGGCCCTAAATAACAACTAGGGGTGGGTATAAAAACTGAAATCGAATTGAACCGAATCGAATCGAACCGAAAAAGGGTGTTTTGTTCGGTTCATAGTTTCTATTCGGTTCAAACCGATTTGAAATTTAAAAAACGAATTGAATTCGGTTCGGTTTCGGTTTCGGTTTTGGATATACAAAACCGAACCGAACCGAATAAACCGAATTGTCTTAATTAATTATTTTGTAAGGTTCAATTTTATTATGAATTATTTGTTGATGATAATTTATTTTTGGGCTACATATATATACTACATTTTTTTTACTTCTATTTATAGAAGTTATGATGATTTTATATTTTGATTGAGTATGTAGACTGAATATGATTGAAATTTTAGATTCGGATTCAAAATTGGATTGTATTTTGTTTAAATTAATTCTTACATATTATGTTTTCTTAAAAAAATTTAAGGCTAAATGCCACAAATAACTTAAAAACTTAAAAAGTTAAAAAAAAAAACATATTAAAAAACCTTTAAAGCCCATTAGGTCCAAAACCGAATTGAACCGAACCGAGATAAAGGTGTTCGGTTCAACTCGGTTTTCAAGTTCAAACGGTTCAAACCGATTCACAATTTTAAAAAACCAAATATATATCGGTTAAATACGGTTTTGATCAAAACCGTAAAAACCGAATATATATCGATTAAATATGTTTTTGATCAAAACCGAATCGAACCGAATCGAACCGAACCAACAATAGCAACAACGGCATTGGCGGTAAAACGATTGGGAGAGCGTGAGACGACAAGCGGAGATAGTTGGCCACCCATTGTACGATTAGCTTCTGTCTGCACACGTGTCCTGCTTGTCGATGGCGACCCCCATTGACCAGTTGCCCATGATTGATGCCCAGTTGTCCCAGTCCGACGATGTCCTCGCCAAGTACACCGCCGTTGCCGAAAACGGACACGTGCCTGATAAATGAGAGCTTGATCCGTTCATTGTATCAAAATCTGTTTTTTTTTTCATTTTATCTAATTTTGTTTTGTTAATTATTATATATTTATATGCTGTGTCGGTTTGATATGGGTTTTTAGTTTTTACTTGATTTTTTTTCTAGTTGATAATGGAAGTGTGTGTGATTAGATACCGATATTTTCTATGGATGATGATGATACTGGTGTTTTGAGTGTGCTTTGGATAAAAAAATCTTTTTGATCATCTTCTTATTATCATTCTCCACTCGTTTGTGTTGGTTTAATTAATGTACTTGATTCCTTGCTCTGTGTTGCTGGAATTTGTTCTTAAAGTCTTTGAAAACTCAAATTGCTGAATCTAGTTTGAGCAAATTTGATGTTTGTTAGAGAAAATGTTTCTTGAATAAGTGAATGCTTGTCAAATTCAAGTTGACTTATTTTATTAGGATTGTTAATTATCTAGACATGTATTATTATCTCCTCATCTTGATGAGAATGGATGTTAAGATTAAGAATAGACTGATACACGATGATCAAATCCATAATTACGACCTATTTGACTAGTTTGACATACAAAACCAACATGTGGTTGTATATGTTATTTGAATTAAATTGGTATATATTAGGCATAAATGCTAGCAGTGAAGATAATCAAACAAACAACCCTTTTGTTTTGGTTTATTTGAGGATGTTCTCAATAGTCCTCCATTGATAAGAAAAGCCGCAACCGAATAATAATAACAACAACAACAACAAATTTTAGTCTTGTATAAATAGTGTGAGGACTAGAACATTTTTCTCATAAATTGTCATATTGATTTTTTTGAAAGCTTGTATATTAAAATTTAGTCTTGCATTAATTCTTGGACTGATGTAGAGAAACATGGTGATTAGGCTTAGTACTTGCCAGCTTTTAGCTATATCTGTTTAGTGTGGATTCTTGCTTTAACGTTGTCTTGGTGTTGATAAAGAAATTTGTATGGGTTGTGTTGCAAACATCAATGACTGAAGTTGGTAAATCTGTTGGTCATTGGGCCAGTCGATATAAAAGCATGGGTAAAACTATAATGTTGTTGTATAAGATGTGTAAATCATGTGTAAACAAGGAATTGACTTCCTTACACACGGTTTTTGAATATTTAACATATTTGCAGTGATTTTTTTTTAAGTAATCAAATTTATGATTTGAGGTTCTTAGATTTGATAACATATTTATTTTCAAAATTGCAGGTGTTCTTGGTTTTGGACAACATTATCAGTGACTCAAATCGAAAGGATGTTGTGCCTATTCAGATAAGATTGTTAATTTAAGTTAAATTATAGAGTGTATTTGCCTTTTCTGTTGGGTGTTTTGTAAAATAATATTGCTTTTTGGATATAAGATACGTTTTTATATGTATTATTTGCCATAGGTGTTTGTGAAACTGCCTATGGGAAGTCTTTTTTCTCTCCAGATTTTGTTTGGTGTAATTCAATAATTTAGTAAGTTAATTTTTTCTTTTTAAATATTTTGGGCTCAGTTTGTCTTTGACATGGAACTAAATGAGATATCTACCTATCATATATGTAATATCAGTTTTTTTATAATATCATTTAATTATATTGTTTAACCATTTATCAATTTTGATATCTAGGTGAAATGTACAGGGTACGGTCACTTGATGAGGTATGCTTGAAGAGAGCTGAGCACGTCTAGTCATTTATCTCACCAATATTGGTAGATGATTAGTTTGTTAAGGAATATTTATATTCTAGCATGTAATGAGATTTTTTTTATTAATAATAAAATTGCAGATTTGATAATTCGTATTTGTATTTTAAATTATTTTTTTTGTAATATAAAATTTTCATTTGTTTGTATTAGAATACAAAATTTTTAATTATATAGGATTTCAATTATAATATATTATTTTAATAAGCTATCAGATTTAATGTAATTACTATATATTTTTTTTTGAAAAATAAGATAATTTTATGATGGTTAAAAACCATCATAAACCCATTTTCATGACGATTAAAAACTATCAACAATTTTAACATCAAGAACGATTTCATGATGGTTGTAGCTTATGACAGGTAAAAAGCATCAATAAAAAGCTTTGAGAAAAGTGTCATAAATAAAACCGTATAAAGTAACTCTTGACACTGCCATGATGTAATTTGCTTTGATTCTAATCCTTACTGGATTTCACTCAAAATTCGCTCAAACCTAGGCATACTCTCATCAAACATACGTGAATAAGTTTATGCATACAGAAAATCAAAATATATCGCATATGAATTTCATCACAATAAAGCACTACTTGCTGAAATGGGTGTAACATCCTATAGAAAATTCGGAATTGCAAATCGTAAGTTTATCAAAAATTAGACATTCAGATCGAGCTTTCCGAATATACGTGGCACGAAACCCATTTCAATATGTGGAGAAAGTTATGGACTTTGACATACAGATATTCTACACAATCCTTTACAATTTCAGCTCTTTTTCCATCACTGTGCCTCCAACCAGTCCAAATATGCTCAAACATCTTATTTAGGGATAATTACCTGTACAGACACAATAAACACAATAAAACACTAAAAATACCCGAGAAACGAGCGTAAACAATGGGAAATGGGAGCATAAAATAAGTATAGAAATGGTACGATCATATGCATGGCTATGTGGATGTTAGGGTTGTCTACTGTCATGCAATCTTTTTTTTATTATTATTATGTCTTCCTAATTGTAAGCAAAATATAATAGCAACGTGCATGGGATGCTTAATAAATGAATAGAGTTTGTGTTTTCTTTAATATAAAAATACATGCCGTTTTTGTTTTTCATTAACTTAGAATCTTTACATTAGATTTAAACCCTCGATATAAATATGGAGGAAGGGCGGCTTAATCAAAGCCTTCTTCTTCTACTTAATTAATTGGTTCACAAGTCTCGTCCTAATACAAACTTTTAAGCGAGAGATTTTTTATTTTAATTTCGGTAAACACTTTAATGAAATCATAAAGATTTTTATGAATTTTAATCATAATTCTTTTGTCGATGATAAATTCATTGAAATATACTTATGATTTTTTAAAAAAAAAATTCAAGAACAATAACTATTTTGTTTTTGAATTTTCCCATATTTCTCTCAATTTTCTGATGCCTTCATGTTTATCAAAATCAAGATAAATTGTTCTAGTGCTTGAAAAATTCTCAAATTTTATTCATAGATAGATTTCATTAAATTTATTATCCATAAAAAAGTTCAGATCAAAATACATAAAAATTTATGTGATTTCATCATAATCCTTACTGCATTCACTTAAAAGTTCATAATAAGGATATATAGTTCTAGTGTTTTTTTCAAATTTTATTCCTAGGTTGATTTCAATGAACTTATCATCCAAATAAAATAAAAAATTATATCAAAAATCATAAAAATCGATGTGATTTCATAAAGGTCTTTACCAAATTTAAAGTAAGAGATCCCTTATGAGAGATTCACTGTTTATAAATAAATATAATATATATAGTAACTTTCAAGCAGTGACAAAAAATATTTGTCACTACAAATGAAGAAATTATCACAAATTCAATATTGTGACAAAAAAAAATGTCACTAACAATTTATCACTTTTGCCCCGTCACTAAAAATATTTGTGACAGTTTTTTGATACTTGTCACAAATCATGACTTTTATTGACACATTTTGAGTTGACCTTAATTAGTGACAAAATAAAAAATGTTACTATATTATTATTTAGTGACAATTAACCGTTTGAAGATTTTGTCATTGTACATATTTTTAGTGACAATTTATTGTTTAAAAAGTGTCACTATTCACAAATCTAGTGACAAATAATCATCTTAAAATTATGTCACTATAGATAAACTTAGTGACAATTAAGTTAACCATATAATAATTGTCACTACACAACAGATTTTGTGCCTGTTAACAATAACTGTATAGATACTTAGCGACAAATTATTCAATTGTCAAAATTTAATATGATTTTAAATTGTATAAAAAAATAAAATAGAAAAACAAAATAAAACATGTCACTCGTTGAATGACATTAAATCTATAAATAACTATTCCATTAAAAAATATCTAAAACCTAATATGATATCGAATTGATACAAAAGTAGTCCAGCATCTTTCAGAGTCTACTACTAAATACACATGTAAACCCAACTAGTATAAGTTAACATAAGTGTTAGGTCACACAGTATAACTTCCAACTGCATAACAACACACTTGAAACTCTTGATGTCTTGATTGTGAAATATTAGAAGCCAATGATCCAATCTTTAGGTTTTGCAAGGGAAACTTATATACATAAAGACATGACGGAAAAAAAATAGTGAGAACAAATTAAAATCACCAAAATAAATCCGAGGAAAATGCAACCATATTGGTAAAACTTAGCACAAATATAAATTAATTTCTATAAGTTTTATATCAAAGTATACAACTTATTAGAACAGTTAATCTATTCATCTATATATAAAGTTCTCCATAATGTCAATCTATTCATCCAGTTAAATATCAAATATCTTATTGGGTGTTTGAACTCTTTTCTATGAACTGCATGACAAATTATATAATAAAAGTTCGGTTTCATCAAACAATTGGTTGATCTATAAGAACCATTTTATCAAATAGTTAGTATGCATATAAACTAATATTGACATATACCATGTAAATTTAAGAACAAAAAGCTATAAATTATAAAATAATAATAATGAGTTCCTTAAGAAAATTAAAAACAAATTAAAGTTAAAAAAAATCCATAAATAGATATATATAATTCTACATACATATAAAAAAAAAAAATCTTACCTTATTCGATGACACATTCAATATATAGAATTCAAATTTAAGATTCCGACCCTGAAAACCAAGTACCAGAAAACAAACCCTAAAAAAATAACATGAATAGGGGAAGGTTGAGAGTTTTCTTTCAATGCTGCATCAAATAATTGGTTGTTCCATAATAATAATTTTATCAAATAGTTAGTATGCACATAAACTAATATTAACATATAGTGTGGAAATCTAAAAACAAATAACTATAAATCATGAAATAATAATAATGAGTTCCTTACAAAAAAAAAATGAAAACAAATTACAGTTAAAAAAGAACATCCATAAAGAGATATGTATGTTTCTACATACATAAAAAAAAAATCATATCTTATTTGATGACACTTTCAATATATGCAACTCAAATTTGAGATTCCAACCCTATAAAACAAATACAGAAAACAAACTCTAAAAAAATGAAATCAAGAGAAAGAGAAATTAAAGTTGAGAGTTTTCTTTCAATGTTGCATTAAACAATTGGTTGTTCAATAAGGGTGCGTTTGGTACACAGGACAGGACAGGACAACGTGGGACAGTTTGTTCTTGTCTCACGTTTGGTGCGTCTTTAGCATGGGACAAGACGAGACAATAAGATGGAACTAAATTATAAAAACTTGTCCCACCGAAGACCCTAGGACAACTTGTCCCATGTCAAATGACCAATTTACCCTTTAAATTTTCAAACAATTACAATCATATCTAATAAATTATATATTATAATTATATTTATAATATTATATATTACTAAATATAATAATATAATGTAATATATATATGATATATTAAACATTATTACTATTATTACAACACATAATATATGATTTATATATATATTAATATAATATAATATATATATATATATATATATTAATATGTATTATTAATATATATATATATAGTATAATATATGTAATATAAATATATATCTATATATATTAAATTATAAATAATATATATGAATATATATATATATATATATATATATATAAATTAATATTTATTATTAATATACATATATATATATATATTAAATTATACATAATATATATAAATTAATATTTATTATTAATATAATATATATATATATATATTATTTATATTACATATATATTTTATACAATATATCTATATTAATTAATATATATATATATATATATATATTTGTATTATTAATATATATATATATATATATATATATTATGTAAAATATATATGTAATATATATAATATTATATATCATATTATTATATATAATACATGAAATATTCTATATTAATATATTAATATATATATATATATAATATTATAATTTATGTTGTTATATATATAAGAGGGGTACTCTGGTCATTTGAATATCTTTTTCCGTCCTGTCTCAGTCATACCAAACGCATAACAGTAATGTTTATAGTTCTGTACAGACCTTCCAAACATAAGATAGAATAACATGTCTAGTCATGTCCTGTCATGTTCAGTCTCACCTTGTCCTGTCTTATCTCCTTGCCAAACGCACCCATACAGAACAACCTATTCCGTCCCGTCCCACCTTGTCCCGTCCCACCTCCGTGTCAAACGCACCCTAAAAATCTTATTATCAAACAGTTAGTATACACGTAAACTAATTTTGACATATGCTGTGAAAATCTAAGAACAAACGACTATAAATCAAGAAATAATAATAATGGGTTGCTTAAAAGAAAATTGAAAACAAATTAAAGTTAAAAAACATCTCTAAACATATATATACAATTCTAAATAAAATAAAAAATAAAAATCTACCTTATTCAAAGACACTTTCAATATATGAAACTCGAATTTGATATTCCGACCCAAAAAAAAATATAAGAAAACAAACCTTAAAAAAATAAAATCAAGAGAAGCTTCCATTTTCTATTTGGACAGAATTTTCTCTACAATCTCGGTATTTCTTCGGATGAAATATTGTTTCAAACCAAAAAGGTGTTATAAGGAGTAGAAAAAAAAAAGGAAAAAAAAAAACAAAGCATGGATGTGGCATTTTTTGGTATTGCTTTTTTTATTTATTTAAAGAAAATATTAATTGAGTTTTTATTGTAATTATTAATCGATTTTGATGTCTTTTAAAAACCTAATTATTTATAAAATAAAATCTTTCTTTTAAAACAAGTAATTTTGGGATTAATTATATTATTTGTTACAAATTATCAAAATTTATAATTAATTGTAACAATTATTTTTAACTTTTTTTAATTGAATAAGACATAATGACAAATAATAAAATTTGTAACAAAATAATGTCAATATTGATACAATTAAAATTTGTTACTATAGACAATTTTTTTTTTGTAGAGAGTAAGAACAATTACTTTAATTTTGAAAAGAACTTTGATAAAATCACATCAATTTTTATGAATTTTGATCTGAATTTATTTAATATATATATATAACGTCTCTACATGGGATCCTCCTGTACATATGTAACATTGCTTAGTGCGACTATGTAAAAATATTTTTGGTTAATTGCACTCAAATATCTAGAAATTTTCTCTTAAAGCAAAATATCTCTAAGTTTAATTACTTCAGCACAAATATACAATATGAACCTTTGACTAACGGTAGGGGCATTACATTCTTCTTTGTTTGTGTTATTAATAAATGACTAAGGAAAATAGCTTGTCTAATTAGGGGGTGTATTGGATTGAGATTTTAATGGATAATTTTAAGATACAAGGATTTTATAGATTTGTAAGACTATTATGATTATTAGGATAATTAAGATTATACTTTTAGGATTATTATTATTATATGGATTAGACTTTTATAATTCTTAAAGAGTTTTTAGACTTTATTTATAGACTATTAGCATTATCTAGACTTTATTTTAAGACTTTTTGGAATTTATAAATATGGACTTTTAGGAGTCAATTGTAATATTCAATTTTCTCCATACATTAACGAATATCCACACTCAATATGACACCCAATAAGAATATATGGTTATGATTGAAGGTTATTAACTTATAATTTTAAGACGTCCTTACTAGAAAATCACTATATATATTAGCTAAAACAACTATATATTTATCCATACTAATCATTATAATTTATGGATAAATAAACATTTATTTACACCTATCAAAGGAGCATGAACAATAATAAATATGTCACTATTAGGAATCATTGTTTAACATCTGTTCTATGAAATTTAAGTTTAAAAAATAAGCGAAATAAAATTGTTGCACTACTCTACCCTCCTATCTCCAATTTCCGGTCACCAATCACCCATCCGTGGATCACAATTCGTCCAAGTTGAAGATCTGATGGGGTATAGAAGATCTAATGAGGTATGAAAGTTAAGAAAACTGAAAATTTATGATAAAAAATTGATGGAGGTGTGGAGGTTGAGAAAGCTGAAGATGATTTTGAGTAAGAGAGAAAAGTTTAGAAAGTATTGAAGGAGATGACAAGACAATTTTGGGTTAAAGTTATTTATAAATATCACTAAAAAGTCTGGAAAATTTATTTTGTCATGAAATCCTAAAAATCTAGATCGCAATCCAATGCCACCAGACAATTTCTTACCTCTTGAAAATCTAGATTCAAAACTATAAGACAATATAAACTTTAAAAAAAAAATCTTAAAAGTCTAGATCCAATACTACAAGACAATATGGATTTTTTAAAAAAAATCTTAAAATGTCTTGATCGAATACCATCACACTATCTAATTTGTTAAAAAGTCTCAATCCAATAACACTAAACTTTTATTTCTTCAAATTGTCTAATAAAATCTTGAACCAATACACCCTTTACGTATCACCATACAAACCTTAAAAAGTTTAAATGGATTTAAACAACCGATTAATTGAAATAAAAACAAATATCAATTAAAAAAAAAAAAAGAACAAGAAAAAAGAGATCCAGTGAGACCAGATTTTCACCATTTTTAAAGCATGTCTAGTCTCTCTAGATCTCTTATAAAGAAGAACTCGATTTTTAATTTTATATTTTGTAAATAACCAAAGTCAAATTATATCCATGTTTGATATTTATCGTTCTACATCAATCGGAAGAAAATAGTGTTCTAAAACTCCTAAAAAACCAAGCTATCAGAACTTCGTAACAACACTATTGCTAGTCTTCTGGTTTTGTGGGTTTCTTCGAGCTGGTTTTTTTTTTCTACTGTTTGGTTTGGTGGGTTTTATTTTTTTGCTATAGTGTTCCTTTTTTCCTTTAGCAAGTGGAGGATATCAGATCATCTCAAAATTGGAGGATATCATATCTTCTCTTCCGTAGGTGATTTAAAGTGACCAGATCTCCATAAAAAAACGGAAATATATTAGTTATGTGGCTGGGGTAAATGTGTCTTTACACACATTTTTTGGTGATTTGTTAATATTAATGGTTTGACTTTAACACTAGGATATGTTTGTATCAGATTTCTCAAACTTAACGATAATATTGTCTTAAAGGAAAAAATTCAGGGTATTTTAGTATGATTAACCTTGATATTTAAGTGTTATGTTATGAAGCACAAATAGAACAATGTACCTTATTTGCAGAAAACATAACAATACCCCGGTCATTTGCAATGGTGCGTGGGTGTTATGAAAACAACCATAAAATTCCACTTTTCAATGGAAAACCTAGTTCTACGATTAATGAGAGAGCAGGGAATGTGTCCGACTTGGAGAATTTATTTTTTCTCTGTATTTGTGTTCCAGCCCATAATGAACACTTGATTGGGCTAAACTCTCAAGCCCAAAATCAAACACGTTGTAATATAATTATTTAATCTTTTGATTGTTTAAAATTATATAAGTATACAAGTCAACTAGAACATCTGATAAAAAAATTCCAGAACTAAAACTCTCTTTCCAATGCTTGCATCTTAAAGTCTACAATCTACTACCCACGATCGTGGGATGATCCAAACACATGCAGTTTGGAAAATGTTATGTACTTATTTTAAATTAACCCATAAAAATTTCTGGCTATGCAGCCATGACATCAATGTTAAACTCTAATTTGATTCGACACTTAGAGCCAAAATTCTAATCTCAATCTCCTTTATAAGTTTTCTTTCAACGAATTTCCTTCACCAAACAAGAAAAGAAAAGAAAAGAAAAGAAAAAACGATCTAATAATGTGACTACCGTATACATGCAATCGAAGTTTTAAACGAATATTTGAAAATAGTCTTCTTCTTCTAATATATACACAACCATGCATTAAATAATATATATAATCATGTATGCAAACATGCATCGTTCCCTTGGTGTCCAATATTAATTTAGAAAAGTTTAGTTCTTTCAAGTCATATAAATCTATAACGTGCTCCTTATTCGATTTCCTTACTTGACTGAGACTACATGTGCCAATGTGCGGTTGCCTAATTGATAATTTTTCAATTTTTCAATTTCTTTACTTGATTAAAAACTACGCTTTTCTCACATATACTCTCACCATAATGGTTGTCCACTTTTTTATAGTCCATAATGGGGTTAGAGTATAACATATATTCATTAAATGTAATGTATGGAGAAATATGTATTCTATTTATATTATGGACTGTGTTTATAGTGAATTGATCTCGACAGATTTCAAAAAACTCATCATCCAATCGGTGTAAGATTTCAAAACATTATATAAATCTATGTACTACTGTTTGAATAATTGATGCTGTTATTGTATTTTGATCATGTGAATCGCATTAATATTATTTTTTTAGAGGATTACTTAACAAATGGTTATGTATTAAGTCAAACTGCATGTGTTTGGATCATCCCACGATCTCTTTGCAACTTGTTGTGGACTAATTTAAGCATTAATAGCCTTCTTCCTCCAATACAACAATTAAATAAACCAATAAAATCATTTATTGACATATTGATTGCCAGATTTTGCGTCAAATATTTATTGTCAAAAGTAATTTAGTGTTTTTCAAACAATCTAAAACTCAGACTATATAAACTTAAACTTTTGATTTAATTTATTGACTAATATCTTAACTATTTATAAGTTGAGATATTAAAATTAAAAAAATTATATTATAAATTTAAATTGATATAATGTGACCCAATAAAAATATATAACTACTTAATTTTTTAGCTATTCAACATATAGAGATATATGTGCCTGCTGTATATATTATTTCTAATCTAAAACCAAGTTTACTAGTATAAAACTCTAAGCCGACTTCACTGATTTAATCACTCACACACTTGTAACTCGATCTCTAAAAATGGTGGGTTCTAGGGCATTAGCATCAACAGCCCTTGTTGTCTCCCTCAACCTTCTCTTCTTCACTTTGGTATCCTCAACACCCCCGAACTCACCACCACCACCACCCACTTGCCCTAAGTTGGATGCATGTCTTCATGCGTTTGATTTGTTGCGTCTTTTAATTGGAGGTCATCCACCATCCTCTTGTTGTAGTCTCATTCGGGGTTTGGTTGATGTTGATGCCGCTATTTGCCTATGCGCTGCCCTTCAAATCAAAGCACTCAGTATCCACCTAAATGTTCCGGTCACATTGAACTTGTTGATCAATAGATGTACTGGGAATAATGTTTCCTCTGGCAACCATTGTACTGGCAAGCCTTCATCACCTCCACAACAACAGCCTATGACACCACCGCCTCCACCACCACCACCTTGTAAGACACCTTCTCCATCTCCTCCATCACCTTCGCCACCACCACCACCTCCACCACCACCTCCACCATCACCTTCACCACCACCACCCAAGACACCTTCACCACCTCCACCAAAGACACCACCACCACCACCACCACCACCAAAGAAACATTCTCCACCTTCACCAAAGACACCACCACCACCACATAAGAAACATTCACCACCTCCACCAAAGACACCACCACCTCCACCGAAGACACTGCAACCGCCTCCACCTAAGACACCTTCACCACCTCCACCAACACCTAAGACACCTCCACCACCAGCACCTAAGACACCTTCACCACCACCACCATCACCTTCACCACCTCCTCCGCCTCCACCTAAGACGCCTTCACCACCACCACCATCACCTTCACCACCTCCACCACCTAAAACGCCTTCACCACCACCACCAGCACCTTCACCACCTCCTCCGCCTCCACCTAAGACGCCTTCACCCCCACCACCATCACCTTCACCACCTCCACCACCTCCATCACCACCACCTATGATGCCTTCACCACCACCACCACCACCGTCACCTTCACCACCACCTCCACCACCTCTTTCACCACCACCACCATCGCTTTCACCACCTCCTCCGCCTTCACCACCACCACCACCACCTTCACCACATCCCCCACCACCACCACCATCACCTTCACTACCTCCTCCACCATCACCATCACCTTCACCACCTCCACCCTCACCTTCACCACCTCCACCATCAACTCCACCACCACCGCCTAAGATGTCCACTTGCCCTACGTTGGATGCATGTCTTAATGTGTCAGATTTGTTGCGCCTTTTAATTGGCGGCCATCCACCATCCTCTTGCTGTAGTGTCATTCAGGGTTTGGCTAATCTCGATGCCGCTGTTTGCCTGTGTACATCCCTTAAAGTCAAAGCACTGTTTATCCAACTAGACGTTTCTGTCGCAGTGAATTTGATGATCAATAGATGTAATGAGAATGATGCCTCTAGATTCAGATGCTAATAAGTCTAATGCATGGCTCTTTGGATGTTAGGGCGTACAGTATATTGTCATGCAAAAAAAAAATCTCTAATAATAACATCTAATGTTTATTTGTCTCCCTAATTCGAAGCAAAATGTATTAGCATCATGAATGAGAATAAATGAATAAAGTTTGTGTTTTTTTTAAGTAAACATTTACAATAGACTTGATAACGTGGATTAGGGATGCACGTTTGGGGAATGAGGATGAATATAGATACCCATATCCCCATCCGACCCCCCCCCCATTTCCCCATTTGGAGAAAATGGGGATGGGAATGTTTGGGGGGAGGTCCCTCCATCCCCATCCTCAATTTTCCATTTTTTCCGTTTTTCTCTGTTTTCTCGTATCCCCCGTTTCCCCATTTTTCCATTTCCCTATTTAACTAAAAATTATAAATTAAATTAAAAAAAAAATAAGCCTTTCATTACAAATAAAAAATATCAATGCATTATAAATTCAACATAAAATGTTTCAAATAATTCAAATATATATTATAATTATATTTATATACTTTTGGTAGAAATTGGGAAATGGGGAAATGGGGAAAATGGGGAAATGGGGATCTTCATCCCCAACCTCATTTCAATTTAATTGTGGGGGAAATGGAGAAATGGGGATGGGGAGGGGGAGGGGTCCCCCCATCCCCATCCCCATTTTAATTTGGGGATGAAAATCATCCTCACCCCCCTCCCCATTTTCCCATTTTCCATTTTTCCTAATAAAAAAATCCCCAAATGGGGATAGGGTGTGGGGATTTGGAGACCCGGGGATAAATGTGCATCTCTACCGTAAACATAAATGTTTGTTTGGAAGTAGAATTTCGATCAACACCCTCAGACTGCAACATAGGAGATCGCAGTGGGGTAGGTACCTCTAGGTACGGTGTTTTTTAACAAGAACGAAACAATGAATGGGGGGTGCAGTATGTATCGATAAAACACAAGGAACAAACTGTTTTATTAATCAAGAAATTCTATGATACAATGTTGGGTGTGGTATTTTATTATAGAACTCTCTTCCTCTCTCTCCTACACAGTTGGCGATGGCGAACTCGTGCTAGTCGATAAATGTATATCTCTCTGTAGATGATGGCGAATATTTTCTGTAGGTTATGGCAAATGCTCTCTGGTGTTTCTTCTCTCAATTCTGGATCTTTTCCTTCGACTTTTGTCGTTGTATTTATGGTCTCTGATTCTTTCAATCAATCCCCGTAAATATGTTCAATTGATCTGCAATCATCAGAGTCCTTATTTTGGTGTTGATTGGCATTGACAGAGGCTGTAAGTTAGCGTGGGAATTGCTCCATTCAATTACGTAATAGTTTCCGTTGTATTTAAATTCTGATTGGGTTAACCATTTGTCTCATTTATGGCACTATAAGTGATGAAGATGTCAACCTTCCCTTCTGCCTTGTTGGAGACGAATGTTGGCTTTATTCATTTGGATGTTGTACAGGTCTAGTGTCCCTAGTATACCAATCCACTTGTGACGGGGAGGTCTCTATCTTGGCATACTGGTACCTCCTCGATACCATTCTCCCTACTAGGTGGATGGAACTCACTTATTATATTGGTCTTGGGTAGATGTCACGGTACTTGGATACTAGGTAGGTGTCACGGTACCTAGATATCAGGTAGGTGGTACCGTGGTACTGGTTCTCCTTGATACAAAGTGAAAGGCATAATATGGCATCGACCATTCCTAGATCACAGTATCAGTATTTCCTGGTACCTATGAGCCGGGATGGTCATGATCCAAGTCCTACCAGGTATTAGCCCGAAGAAAAGTTCCTTTTTGGACTCCTACCAAAAAAGACTGTTAATAGAAGTCTCTCCTAACTTGAACACCGGTACCTGGTTGGGGTTGGGGTTAGGGTTAGGGTTAGAGTCAGGATCTCATGGCGCTTGAAAAATTTTATTCATCGTTTTTCACCAGTAACCAATATCTAGAAAGAAATCCTGCATTTAATGAGTTTTCCACGCGTCAAGCCAAGAGTGGTCAGTTATTATAAAAAATGAGAGGTTTTTACGCCGCACATTTCTCGAAACTGTCTTTCCTGATTTCTGAGTATCTCGCCTCATTGATGAAGTTCTCTTTCCGTTGCCGATAACTGTCTTCCTTTCCTATTTATAATTTAACCTCTCGCAAGTCACCCACATTGCTTCCATATTGTTTCTTGCTCTTCAAAGAAATAAAAAAAAATCCCCAATTCTCCTCGTTGAACCCTAACTTCTTTTCTTCTTCAACCTGCAATTTCCAATCTTCTGTAACCATGTCATCTGATAACTTATACCAAATCTTCAACGGCGACTCTGCTGATAGCTCAAGCCTTGCTCATAGACGAAAAAGAAACCAATAAAGAGGTGATGACAGTAAAGGTGCCACAGTGTCCCCAACGCCGCCGATTGAACATGAATGTGATCATCGGGTCGGGCTTCAGCAACGACCCTAAAACTCTAGTCAATTTTGAATATGATTCAGTCGACGAGGTCAGTGATATCGGAGAAGATGGAGATCTGACTGGAGATATTATGGCCTTGACTGGTGGGGTACTCACCCTTCTTAGTAATTTTTGATATGTCCCCGAATCTACCTGTACCACTAATACAATTCGATGCCTAAAAAATGACTTCATGATCCCGTCTGATATATCCCTTACCATATCATACAGATGTATGATATGTACTTTCCTCCTCCAAACCAACTTCCAATTCATACCTCGGCTTTCAAGTGCGTGATTAGATTACCTCTTCATCCAACACTCCGTAGGGTGCTTCATGCTCTTCATCTCGCTCCTCTTCAACTGACACTAGGATTTTGGAGGAACCTGGTGGGGTTCTTGGTACTTTGGAGGAAGCAATGTGAGATGGATAGAATCACCAGGGAACCAGGACTGGATGAGCTTAGGTTCCTCTTCCAGATAGTGGCCAATGCCCCTGGTCCCAAGTAGACATGACCACGGTTCGGTTTGAACCGTGGAACCTAACCGTAACAGTATGAAATGAACCGTAATCGTAATCGTAATCGAAACTGTAGAATCGGTTCCAGAATCATAACTATAACCGTGGGATTGAAGGTTCGGTTTTGGTTCTTCTCTAAAAAAACCGATCAGGAACCGGAGGTTTAGTTCTGGTTCTAGAACCATCGATTCTAGACATTTTTTTATTTTTGTTTTTTTTAGATTTGGGCCGTTTGGCCACCAGAATATAAATATAAATATTTGTTTTTATTTTTCTCTCTTCTCACAGATCTCACTCTCTCTTCTCACTCTTTCTTCTTCATAATTCTTTATCTCTGATCTCTCTCCATCTCTCGATTTCTTTCCTTTGATCCAAACGACAACACTCAGTCACCACTCACTAGACTTCTATCGATCCCCTCTCACCGGCGATCTCTTTATCTTTCCGTTGTCACCTATTGCCGGTCATCTCTCTCTCTTCCAACACCGACCATCTCTCTCTCTTCATCTTCTCTTCGATCTTTTCTTCTATTCAATTTGTGATTTGTGTGATGAAGGCTTGTGTGATGATTTGTGATTTTTATTTTTCTTATTCTCTGTGATTTGTGTGATGAAGGTGATGATTGATGATCTGGTTTAGAAGATGGAAGATCTGGGTATTTGGTTTGTGATAACTGATGATTATAGATTTTTTTAAAAGAAACAAACTAGAAGAACCGGTGGAACCTGTGGAACCGAAATTGAAACCGAAACCGAAACCGAAATCGGAATCGTCTATCTAGCGGTTTCGGTTATGATTCCAGCTCCATCCGAAACTAGAACCGGTGGTTCAGAATCAGAACATAACCGAACCGTAATCGTGGGCATGACTATTCCCAAGGGTCAATTCTATCTTTGGCCCAAAAATCCCCTGAAGTTCACGGTTCTATGAGCTAGAAAAAAGGATATCTCATGGCGTACTAAATGGTTCATCGTAGGAGGTGACTATGGAAGCTTGATCCATATTAGGGGTCTGAATTCGAGGTTCATATTCGATTCAGTGGGAGAAAGGTAGTATTTCCACTGAGGCAGAGAGAATTCTGAAGAAAATCATCACCCGGTCCTACCTAAACATGAAGTATCCCACCTATGATCCCTTCAAATCTGGGAAGGTTGATAACTACCTCCGGATATCGCACGCTTCACAGGTATATAGCCTTCCTTCTTTACCTTTGCTTATTTCTGATTCATGATGATTTGGTAATACCTCTACCAGTCTATGACGTACCTCTTCATCCTGAAGATCAATCTTCCTTTCGACAAACCTCTCTTATAATGCCTCATTCTCACCTCGATTCTGCTGTAGGGGCTAGTACCTCGTCTGGATCAGCTGGACTTATGGTGAGCCCAATTCTGGTACCAACAAGATCTCTCTATCGTCCTTCTCTCCCGATAGGCTCCAACCTGGCTAAGATGGCGACCAGGCTTGCTAGAATCAAGAGCTCTTCTAGCTAAGTGCAGAGTCAAGTCCCCATTGTTCCTGATGTTGGACCTTCTCAACCGATCCCTCTCCTCCTCTGGCTATGACCATTGATTGTTCAAACAGGGTTGAGAGGGGGCCTGGTCTTGTCACTGCTCCTTCCACTGTTCCTCAAGATCGACCTAGTTCATAATCGGGAAACAACAGTTAGGATAAAGTTCTGTCTCGGTTTACAACAACTTATCTAGGCGGAGGTTTGCAAGCCATGGCCTCGATACCGGTTGACTAACGAGGTATGTTTTTATTATTAGAAAATGTCTGATAAAAATATATATAAAGTCCTTAGAAATGTCCTTAAAATGTGTAAACAAGTATAGTGACAAGCTAGGGTAACGTTCAAAGGGAAAGGGAAATTAAATGGCTAAAACTAGTTAACTACTATTAAATTAAAATAAAGCATGCAAAACTAAATATCAATGGTTGGGTTTGAAAAGTTAATAACTCTGATGCAAACTACAATTAGGCTAGTTAATCTAACATTCAACTAAGTTAATAAGAAATGTGTGCTAAAATATGATAGTGAGAACTAAGGAATTGACTGATCCAACAAGTCAATTATGGGTAAATTATGAACTCTCATGAATGTATATTAATCTATTATAACCAATCTAGATGTATGGAATTGGTTGTATGTCCCTTATGAGTGTCCAATCTAGATGTATAATATTGGCCACCATAAGTGATTGTTCATGAACACATATCTATCAAATTAAGGGGTGAATCTCTTTATAAATCACCAACCTAGGATGTATAGTATTGATGCTTAACCTCTCACAAGCAACCACTATAAGAAATTGAGCTTTATATCATGAGACATTCGCCACTGGCATAATAAGCATGTGTTAGATAAGTAATAACAACCACAGGCCTTTAAATATGCGTGTTTGATAATCACTTAAGAGATTTTCCACCACGGGCACTTATATGCCCATGTTGGATATGTTTTATTTACCACGGACAATTATATGCCCATGGTGAATATGCTTTTAGTAACCACAAGCATAAAAGGGTTTGTTGTTATTGAGAACATATATATATCCAGAGCTTGTAGTGTAAAAATAAAAAATCCCCAAATTATAAAACCCTAACATCATGTCTTTCTCTCACGATTATGAGGACCTACTCCTCCTTCTCCTCTTCGACCTCAATCTCTCATCTCACAACCCAGTCTAGCTGCAACACTTCTCACGCATCTATCGCCACCCACGTGTAAGGTGAAAAATCTCTATCTCTAAACGATATTATCTATGTCGGATTTTTAATGGGTTTTTGCAAATTCTAGTGTATAAGTGAGATATTTGTTTAGGATTTTATCAATCTCAATAGTTTCTATTTGTAGCAAGTAGTTGTTAGGAGATGAAACCAATTACACCGCCATTTCGTAACCTCTTTTGATTTTATTCCAAATCATTTTTTATTAAAAATTACATTTTGAATTTAAATTTTAAAAAGAAGCAAAGAGGAGATGGTGGGTATGATTTTTCACAGTAAAAGGTTTGTTTGGTTTTTTTTTTTATCTCTGTATACTTTGTTTCACCAGTTTTAAGAGAATTTTTTTAATTGTTGGTTCAAGTGTCAGGATCTTGGTAGTGTTGTTACTGTGTCTATAAGTTGTTGGTAACTTTTCATTTTGAGCGGTTTTAAATCATTTGAGGGTTTTGAATAGTAAAACAAAATATGGGGTTTTTCTTTCACTATCAAGATTTGAAAATTAAGGAATTATTTTTACTTCACTGAAGGGTTAAACATTCAATTCAAGGAATCAAAACCCCGGGTTTTGCTAATTACTGTTAGGTTCCATTTTTCTTTTCATTTTCTTTACTAATGTTTAAATGTTTAGTTGGTGTAGAGTCCATGATAGGGAAGTTGATGTGTTTTTTAGTTTCCAGGTATTATCTGGCTGATTGAATTGTTATGATATTTGTATGTTCCTCAATTGTTGATTGGGTTATTTCGTTGACAAACCACAATTTAAGGTTTAAGTGTAAAGGTTTAATTTCAATATTAGTATTAATTTTTTATGAGCCGTGTGTGTTTTTTGGGATGGTTTGAGAAGGGTGGGACCAATATTAAAGTATTGTTGGGATATATATCCTGAAATATAAATTTGGCTGATTTATATTAAAGTATTGTTGGGATATATATATATATATATATATTATGAGGGGAAATTGAAAAAAATACTTTAAGATTGATACCCCATCTTATCTATCTTTCTCATTTAATCAAGAAATCAGTTATAGATCAATATGTCAAGTAATCATGATATTGCTGCATAAGATAGATAGTTGGAGAGACTGACATTAAACCATTACTTACTACAACGAGAAGAAAATATCCAAGACTCTACTTTGATGTACATTTAATGAGAATATAAAAATAGGGCGGTGGCTACACACTTCATAACTCATAGGTGGAGGAGGCCTTCCTTTTTCCGGTCGGTAAGATATCTTATACTAGAGTTTGCTGGTATGAAGATCAACTTTTATTTTAATTAATTGTCATCGATCTTTTTTTTTTCTTTTCAACAACTAGCATTATAAGTATACTATATTGATTTGATTCTTGAAAATACCTAATGCAAGTTTTATTATTGAATGTCATTATTTCTTATGTAAAGGATATTTAGTCTTGTGGATTTTTTTATTGAATGTTTCAGAGTTTAATCTTCCAATTATTTGCACTAAACATGCTACATATAAATTCAAAAAAAAAAATTCAAAAAAAAAACACTCATCAACCACGGGCAATGCCTGTTGTAAGTAACGTATCGACCTCGTACAATGTCTATTGTCAGTAACGTATCAACAACGAGCACTACCGGTAGTAGGTATGTTAACTACTACGGGCAATGTCTGTGGTAGATGCACATCTACCACGAGCATTACCCGTTTTCATAAGCATTTTTCTTATAGTGAACCAACCTAAAGTACATAATTGATTACCCATTAGAGATTAGATAGAAATTAAGATTAGGAGATTAGATAGAAATTAAGATTGTTAAGTTTGGGTCTCACTTGAGGGATGTACTCTTGTTTGACCATTCCATTCAATTGAGCTGAAGAAAACCAAGTAGATGTATACCTAATCAAATACTCAAATCATTTCTCCACAAACAAGCAAAGAGAGGAATGTACAATCAAATACCCATTTGTTTTGAAATCAATTAAATCAAAGAGTGAAACATAATTGATAGATTTAATATAATGAATAGAGTTCAATACAAAGCCCATCATCCATAAGTGTTTCACATCAATTTCTTAGTGGGATATTTTTATACTCATGACAAATACATAAAAATAACTAGGAGAAGAGAGATAGAGAAGACCCATGTAGAGACTTCTTTTCTTCAAGCTTTAAACCAATCACCAAGTGTCCCTTGTTGAGTAGATGATGAAGATGATGATTAGATTTGATCAGGAATGATTTCTAGATCTAGGTTAGTAATTAGATATATTAAATGGGAGAAAATTCGTGCTTGGAAGAGGGTGGAAGAGTGGAAGTGTGTAAGAGAGAGTTTTCAATAAGAAAATGATGTATTTATATGCTTGGGCGGCTAGGGCATGGTCTGGGCATGAAAGGATATCATTGCCCCTCTAAAAATTGCCTAAAACTCATCATTTGTTATGCTGGAGAGTGCGGTGCACGGGTAGTGCATGGGTAAGGTACCGGTGCTACCCGTGCACAGCCGCGCAACAGATACTAAAATGGCCATAACTTCCTCTAGAAGACTCAAAAACACAATCTGTATAACCAATAGAAACTAGACTTCCGAGGCTTTTTGAATATATGTATTTTGAAACATGGTTCTCTAAGGAGGGAGATATGATCCTTTGAAGTTGGATGATCTGCACACTTTTTTTACAATTTCAACCCTTTTGTCACAAAATCTCACTTTTTTGCCTGAAAAGACATTGAATGCTTGAAATGACAAGAATAGAGCCATTAGATACCAAAATATGCTCGTAAAAAAGTAAAATAATATAGAATTGAGGGCCACAATATGTACAATTTTGACGTGATCAAACAACTTAGAGGTGGGGATGGGTTGTTAATCGATTAGTTACCAACTTTTTCGATTAGTCAATATTAACAAAATCAAGCCACCACAACCCATATACAACCAACGTAGTAGAAATGTAGAAAACAATGAAAACACGTTGAATGATTTACGTGGGAAACCCTCCGACAGGGAAAAACTCACCGGCTAGCCACCTTGCCACTCTGATCCTTAAATCCACTATTTGAATACTTGTTTACAGCCTAAGTTGACACTATAGTCATACTATCCTCAGAAGTAACATGAGATATTTAACCTGCATGCCTTTAATAATGATTCTAGACCAATTTCTTGTCAATCAACCTTTGATTGCAAGACTTACTTGCTTATGCACCTTCACTTAGATGTCACAAGACTTTGACTCTTTGAAAAGAAATAATAGTCTAAGTATATATATATATATATGGATATTCTAAATGCAATAAAGTGTAAGACTAAACACTATTTGCATAATTATATGTTAAGATGCAAATCTAACAGCCTAATTATGAAACAAGCCAACATACACATACATGATGTCTCAATTAGATGTAGAATGATTCTAGCAACCTAATAGTCAAATAACATGTACATAAGCATTCATAAACTTGACTAGATGAACAAAGCCAACTTAATCATCAACTAAGCATCTATGAAAATTTATGGATGAGCTATTTAGACATAAATGACCTAATGAACCCAATCATACAATAGAGTCCTAGCATATAATCATACAATACATGCAATAAAAACGCAATCTTAGAAAGTTTGAACAATTAATAAAGGTAGAGTATTTTTTCAACTTACTAAGATAATTAATGATGAAGACACATGCCTTAAAGATGCTCAATAATGCATGATGAAGTTGGGTTTTTGGGTTAAATAGATAAAAAAGCTATCTCGAAACTTCTCTCACAAGAAAACTTGTTTCTCACTCTTAGATTAGATTTTTGAAGTTCTAAATCGGCTGGAAGGAGAAGTATATCTATCAGCCAAGGAAAAAACTGTGTCGTTTTGATTAAACAACCTTTTTCGTGGTACAAGTAGACAAAACTTGTCGCGCAAAAAGCACTGATAATGTATAACATACTTTTTCACGGCATGAAGTTCGCGGGACTAGTAGACAAAATTTGTCTCGTGAAAAACATTGATAATGTTTTCGTGGCCAAGTAGACGAAGAAAAAGATGCCAGAATTCACGGTGTAGGACCATGTGACCTAAGACCTATCTAAAAAAAGAATGAAACCTTCTCAAGAGATCAAACATTACTAGAAACGAATTACACCACACTTTAGACTATCATGAAGTGTGAGTGTGGTTGTGAGAGAATGCACACATATAAGCAACAAGACACAAACGCATCAATTAAGAATGCATGAATGTATATGTGTGAAACTAATCTCTTCATGAATCAAAGTCAAGTGTTATACCTAAAAGCACTTGATCCTAAGGCTCTAGGGTGCTAAGAGAGACTTGACCATGAACATTAAAGAGCCTAATCCACTCTTACATAATAAACCCATCGTGGTTTGTCAACGAAGTAAGCCAATCAAAATATAAGGGACTTACATCGTGGTAAACCTTCGAAGAGGAAATATTCACAGATTGAACCATTCAACCACCTCTGAGTAACACCATTTTTTACTGGTTGGATAAAAGTACACCCTTAAAACGCCAATCAGCATGATTGTTTACTTTTTATTGGATATCCCTTCTATCCTACCCTCAAGCGTTTTACTAGTGAAAAACTTACCGACACTAAACTTAGAAGCCGCATACCTCTAATTGAGTTCTCCATGATCAACCTATAGATATGCATGATCCTAGCCGAGACTCTTTTTCTCACTCTAGAACTGTATGTCCCAACATGAGACTTTATGCCTATGCAAGGCTTCCTAACGTGATCAAATATGTGTTTATGCAAACACATGCAACATAGAATATATGATCAAGATATCTTATGGAAACTAGAAATAAGCTTTATACACACAATATATGTTTTTCTAGTTTATAATCCAAACAATTGACATCACACAAAGTGATGCAAATCACATATGAAATGTATGGATTTGTACACTTCATGAAGAACTAAAAATAGACATGAAAGTTCACAAATATTACTTTTTGGATTAATATTAAAAACCTCCTTCTTTGAACTATTGGATGTATAATTGCAAATGTTTGTATTTTAGAAACCTCCCCTATGGACTAACGTCGTTAGCATTCCGTTCGTGTTGACTACGTTTGACTATTAAAAAGTCCAAACTATCTCTATTTAAGCTTCGATTATATGAATTGACCATTATACTCTCATACTTTTACCAAATAAATTAATAAACTGATACAAAATTTCGGAATGTTAACTTGCAAATGAGAAGTTATTTTGTGGATAATTTTATCTCTAAAAATAACAAAATTACAAATGAACAAAAAACATTGAAAATATAACAAAATATGTATTTATTTATCTGTCTTTTTTTAATAAATCCAAGCAAATGATAATTTTCAATGCTTTTGGTTCATTTGTAAATTTGTTATTTTTAGGGATAAAATTGTCCACAAAATAACTTCTCATTTGCAAGTTAACATTCTTGCTATTTGTATCAGTTTATTAATTTATTTAGTTAAAGCATAAGGGTATAATGGGAAATTCATACAACTGAAGCTAAAATAGAGACATTTTAAATTTTTTAATGGTCATACTCAGTTAACACAAATGGAATGCTAATGGTGTTAGTTCAAAAGGGAGGTTTTTAAAATAAAAGCATTTGTAACTATACATCAAATAATAGTTTGTTAGGTTTTAGATTTATGTTGGTTTGATTCCATAACAAAATGCTCTTTGTTTGTATTGCTTAGTTGCTTAGATGGTTCGTGATTGGATGAGCTTCAAAAAAGGAAATCAACTTCGCATGCAAAGTTCGTCTTCACGAGGATTGGTGCTTACTTGGATGCTAATGTATCAAGATTCTCCTTCCTCTTGCAAGGTGTTAGCACACAAATATACATTGCATCCATTTGTGTCCCAGTATCATTGTTCTTAATTGGTATAACACGTTCACACACTTATTGAAGTATGCATATGTATTAGATTTAATTTGATAACTTTTATAAAATTGCATGTTCTAGGAATATCTCTAGGAAATGACATACTTGTGTGTTCGTGTGTTTATTTGTTTGTATTTTTATGATAACTTACTTGATTAGGTACTCATTTTGTTCTATATTGAGTTCTGGTCATTTCGGTTACTCATTCATATGTATTTGAGTTCCGAGTTGGAGGTTACTAAATTTTCCGTGTCTTTATCGTGCATGGTTTTTGTCTTTGTTTGTCGAGTCGATTTCCATATCTTTTGAGAAATTTTTGTTGACTTCCATGTCTATGAGGGAGTTACGGTTTGTATTCTGAAAATGGATTAGAATTAGGAGTTCAGAGGCAGGAGAACGGTCGAAGAACATCAGAGGAGCGTGGAAGGGAGCAAAGGGGAAGTGAGATGGCAAATTACCAAAACTATCCCTCCCCCGAGATGGCCACGGGCCATCTCGGGAAGGCCACCCTTCTGCCCCTGAGATGCCCACGTGCCATCTTAGGGAAGTGAGGTGGCAAGGCTTGATTGGCAGCCCGAGTTTCTCTCCTCTCCATATCATATTCCCTCAATATATATTTGAATTTCAAACAGAAATTCACACAAAAATTTCATTTTTGTTCTAGATATATCTCTCTCAAATCAACTCCGATTTTAGATTTTCAAAAGCCAAAATTGTTGGTCTTGAAGAAAGGAACAAGTCCCAATCATTTTCATTGTCAAATGATGTCCAGATTCTTTGCAGTCATCTGATCTCCTCTCGCATGCTCATCATTTGTAAGTGAATCATATTTTCTTCATTTTTCTTTTATGATCAACATGATGGATCTTCTTATTTGATTAAAGAAAAATGTCTATAATGATTTTGATTCAAATTTTGGACTTGTTTGAGTGATTATCGATATTAGCTCTTGTGTTTGTGATTGAATATCATTTTAGCTAATTTTGAAGAATATGAACTTGAATCTAGAATATCTTTGTGATTTGATCTTGATTATTGATTTCTAGGTTTTAGTCACATGTTCTAAGGACTAGGATATTTTGATTGTGATTTCTATCATCTACATCTAATTCTTATTTGATTTAATATGTTGAGGAATTCAAGTGTTGATTTGATCGCTTGATTTCAAAGCTAGTTTTTTGTGCTTTTTTGTTGAAGACTTGCTATTCTAGCTTTGATTGACATGATTAAGTTTGTAGATATTCTTTGTGAATGATTTTAATGCTTAATCTAGATCTCTAATTACATGTTCATAAGGATTAGTTACATTTGCTTGTGAGCTTGATTTGTACAAATCTAATTCTTCATAGACTGTGTTTGATATACTTGCTCAATTTGTTTGTGATTGCATCATGATTGCATGTTTACACTTCACTTATATCATTGCCTTGTAATAGGTTGAAGTCTCTTGTTAAAGTGAGTGAAGCTTTGACTTGAGCAAGAAGATTTGGCTAGGGAAGTGTTCTGGATATCCAAGCAAGAAGTTTTAGCTAGGATATTGATCCGGATAGCTAAGCAAGGAGTCTTATCTATGATCGAGAGGATCCAGATAGGCAAGAAAGGATTCTTCTTAGAGGCAAGAGTGCCTTGGATAGGAAGTTGCTTCCTAGAGGTGTGTTTGTCACATCTTGGATAGGAAGTAGGCAAAATGTTTCACTATGCCCGAGGGTAGAGTAAGGGTTGATAGCTTAAAGAGCATATCTAGTGTTGATTGCTTGTGAGTGTGTAACTCTTATTCGACATAATGAATTGTGGTTTACCGATGGTTGTGGTATCAACCCATAGATATTTCCTCTTTTGAGGTTTACCATGTAAAAATCTCTTGTGTTTTTTTTTTTGCCAATTTTAATTCTTTTTCTTACTTGCTTTGTATTACTTTAACTCTTGCTATATTGATTTCATATTGAGTTGTTGAAGCAATCCTCTTGTAAGAATTTCGTAAGTGTGATTAAATTGCTTGAGTTTTAAAAGAAGTTTAATATTTGAGCCTATACCTATTCACCCCCCCTCCTCCCCCTAGGTATATTTACACTATAAGGACTAGGAAATTTCAATTGGTATCAAAGTGTGTGTCTAGAAGTATTTAGATAGATCTTCTTTATAGTGTTTGTAATCTTGTTTTTGTGATAAATAATGATTAAGGAAATTTATTCTTTTGTTGCTTCTTTTGTTGACGGTGAGCCTATTGACATAAAGGATCAAAAGATCAAGGATCTTACACAAGAGAATGAAATAATTTCTAAAGTAAATAGGTCTCTCAATAAGAAGTTGGAAAATCATGATCTTGGCTCAAAAGAATTTAATGGACTTAAAAACAAAATTCTTAGTCTAGAGAAAAATTTGAAGGATAATAATGATAGACTAGGTATTTTGAAGCAAGAGATTGAGCAAAGAGATGATTCTCTTAATCGTGCTAGAAGAATTGAGAATATGCTTAGAGCTAAACTTAATGAGCATGAGAATCAAGAAAAAGTGCTTAATGACAAGCTTAATGAAGCTATTGAGATGATAAACAAGATGTTATCTAGTTCGAACAAGGTAAAAACTCTTGTTAAGGTTGGAAAGCTTCCAAGTGACAAAAGAGGTTTAGGATATGTTAATGAAAAGTTTACTCCTTTTACTAACAAATCTACTTTTGTCAAAACTTGTAGCAACTTGAATGTAAGCACACTATCTAACGGTAAAGCCATGGATGCTACTGGAGGTGCCTCAACATCAACAATGAATGTTAAGGAAAAGACTCAACAATGCCAAAGACAAGATTCATCATTCTCAAATTCTAAAGGCAAAACATCTAGTATTGCACGCCAAAGAGGTAAAATTATGAGAAGGCAAAATGAGTTGGATGCTCAAGCAAATGGTAAACTTCTCAAATTCTTACTTATTTGTCATTATTGCAACATGGTAAGGCATATTAGACCTATTAGACCTAGATGTTTTCAATACATTCGTAAATGTAGATATGCCAATGACTTGTATGATATGTCTTTGAATGGTCCTAGGTAATCATCTATGTATGGATTTAGAACTAGACCTAAGAAGACCTTGGAAAAGCATGTTGAGAATGAAATTGTTGATGTTTTGTTTGTGAAACCTTGTGTTGTATCTCACTCTAGTATGTGTAAGAAAGTTGATAATGCCTTGCTTGATTTGTTTGAGAATGTGACTAATGGAATCGATGTGTATAATAACAAGTCAAAGCATGTTAATAACAAGTCAAAGCATGTTAATAAAAGTAAGAGTGAAAAACTTGTTAAGAAGATATGGGTTAGAAAAAGACACAACACAATGTTTTGTTGCACAATATGCTCTTAGAGCTAACTCATCATAGATAGCGGTTGCTCTAGGAATATGACCGGCAATAAATAATTCTTTAAGAATCTTGTTATGAAAGAGAGTTGATGGGTTACTTTTGGTGATGACACCAAAAAAAAAGTTATAAGCAAGGGAACAATTTGTATCCTCGGATTGCCTAAACTTAGAAACACCTTGTATGCAGATGGTCTACAAGCTAACTTGATAATCATTGCTCACTTATGTGAAATTTTTGAAGAATTTAGTTTTAACATGGATGTGTGTACAATAATTGATAAAAAGATCAAAGTTGTTTTAGAAGTCAAAAGATCTTTAGATAATTGCTATTGTCTAGAGATTGATCTTCTATCTTATAATATGGCACATGAGTGTAACAAGCTTGATGGCATGAAAGATTAGGCTGCATGAACTTTAAAGATTTAAAGAAGCTTGAAAAATAATACATTTGTTAGAGTTTAATCTACTCTTGGTAAAAATCTTGATGGTATTTGTGAATCATGTCAACTAGGTAAATAAACCAAAGTGTCATAAAAAGAGCACTTACATTGCTAACAAGAAGCCCTTAGAACTTGTGCATATGGATCTAATGGGACCAATCCAAACCAAAAGCATTAATGGCAAGAAATACTTTTTTTTTTGTTGATGACTTTTCTCGATTTTCTTGGGTCTATTTTCTTAGAGACAAGACTAAAACTTTTGGTTACTTTAAGAAATTTTGTAATCAAGTTCAAAATGAAAAGGGTCTTGAAATTAAGAAAATATGTCGCATTATGAGTGATCATAGGAGTGAGTTTGAAAATGCCAAATTTAGTGAGTTTTGTGACGACATAGGGATATCTCATGAGTTCTCGGCTCCTAGAACTCCTCAACAAAATGGTGTGGTTGAGAGGAAGAATCGTGTCTTGTAAGAGATGGCTAGAGTCATGCTCAATAGCAAGAAAGTCCCTAGGAACCTTTGGGTTGAAGCTGTCAATACCGCTTGTTATATCTCTAATAGAGTTTTTAGAATGTCTGGCATAAAACAAACCTCCTATGAGCTTTGAAAGGGCAATAAGCCCAATGTAAGTTACATACATACCTTTGGAAGTAAGTATTTTATTTTGAATGATAGAGATCACTTAGAAAAGTTTGATGCTAAAAGTGATGTTGGTCTCTTTCTTGGGTATGCTAATAATCGTCGTACTTATAGGGTTTTTAACTTGAAAACCAAGGCTATTATTTAGTCTATTAATGTGAAGATAAATAATCTTAGCATGATTGATTTGTGTGATGATAATAGTTTTAATGAACCTAAAGAACATCTTTTAAATGACACTAAGACACATATTGATTTGACTAGTTATGATGCTAGTGAAGAATCATATAGTGAGTCTAGTCATAATAATGAAAATGATAATGTTATTGAAAAAGAAAGTCAATGGGTAGAAAATGCTTTAAATGATGATCAACAAAATGGTCAAAATGTTGAGAATCCTAACTCTAGACTTAGAAACATGCACTATCAATAAGACATCATAGGTAATTTGAATGAAAGGGTTAGAACTAGAAGGCAACTAGCTAACCAAATTTTATATGGTTGCTACACATCTCAAATTGAACCTAAAAACATTAATGAGGTTATAAAAGATGAGTTTTGGGGTGGGGCTATGCAGGAAGAACTAAATCAATATGAGAGGAATGAAGTGTGTTCTTTAGTTCATAGACCAAAAGACATTAATGCGATTGGAACAAAATGGGTGTTTAGGAATAAAACCAATAAAAGTGGCAAGATTGTGAGAAATAAAGCTAGACTAGTGGCTCAAGGTTACACTCAAGTTAAGGGTGTAGATTTTGATGAGACTTTTGCACCCGTTGCACGTCTTGAGCCTATTAGACTTTTATTGTCCATTGCATGCCTTAAGAAATTTAAATTGTTGCAAATGAATTTCAAAAGTGCTTTTCTTAATGGATACCTTCAAGAAGAAGTATATGTTGAACAACTTAAGGGTTTTGTAGACCCACACTCTCCTAATCATGTGTTTAAATTGAAAAGACACTTTATGGCCTTAAGCAAGCCCCTAGAGCTTAGTATGATAGGTTAACTCAATACCTTATTGAGAACAACTATAAGAGAGGTGGCATGATAGAACTTTGTTTGTCAAGCATCACAATAATGATATTGTTTTGTTGCACAAATATATATTGATGACATTGCTTTTGGGTCTACATGTAAAACCAAGGTTATTGAGTTTGTGAATGTCATGTCAAGTGAATTTGAAATGAGTATGGTGGGTGAACTAAATTACTTTCTTGGTATGCAAGTGAAACAATCTTGCAATGGCATTATGTTGTATCAATCTAAGTATGCTAGAAATCTTGTTAAGAGGTTTGGACTTGAAAGTGGAAAAGACTTTGAAACACCCATGAGTACTACTCGAAAACTTGACAAAGATAAAAAAGGAAAGAGTGTTGACCAAAGTCTCTATAGAAGCATGATAGGTAGTCTTCTCTATCTAATGGCTAGTGGGCCATATTTCTATGTTAGTGTTGGTTTATGTGCTAGGTTTCAAGCTAATCCTAAGGAATCTCACTTGAAAGGGTTAAAAGAATCATTAGGTATATAAAAGAAACACATAATCTTGGTTTATTCTATTCTTTTGATACTAATGATATTCTTGTTGGCTATTGTGATGCGGATTGGGCAGGAAACATTGATGATCATAAAAGAACACATGGCGATTGCTTTTACTTAGGGAATAACTTGGTCTCTTGGCTAAGTAAGTAGCAAAATTCGGTCTCTTTCTCTCTTCTTCTAAAGTTGAGTACATTACTGCTAGAAGTGCTTGCACACAACTTCTTTGAATGAAGCAAATCCTCAAGTATTATGAGATTGCACAAGGTAAAATGACTCTCTATTGTGATAATATGAGTGTCATTAACATCTCTAAAAATCCAGTTCAACACTCACGCACAAAGCATTTAGATATTAGGCATCATTTCATTAGAGAACTTGTTGAATATTCTATTATTTCTCGTGAGCATATTCCTACTAAAAATCAACTTGCAGATTTGTTTACAAAGCTTTTTGACAAAGAGAGATTTAAATCTCTTCGAAGATCCATTGGCTTGATTTGTGTTGATTAATGTCTATGTATGTTTGTGAGTGGCTTGATAAGATTTTTTTTTTTAATATCAATCTCTTTGAGAGCTACTCACTTGAGAAGTAATGATCTTGAGAAAATAACTTTTATTGTTTCTAGGTCATGCACTTGAGCCTTAGAATTTTGTTTTTAAAAGTGTACAAATGCTTCTTTTATATGTTTAAGTTTGAGTAGATAAGTTTGCAAATGTGTAGATTATGGATACATCTAAAATTTTATTGCTTAGTACATGATAGATGACCTATGGTTAGTATCCATTTTGCTTCAGTATCTACATAGAACTCAATGAGGATATTCATGAAAAGGGCTACACACATTGGTTGTAAAGCCGCTGAATGTAGGAAAGGGCTACTCCGTTGTGATGAGTGAAAGCTGTCATGAAGAGTATATGTTTATGTTAGAAAAAATCAAAGAAGTGTTGAAAAGAATCAATAAAAGAAAATTTTTTTGATTGAAAGCCTATAACAAAATGGGCTTAAAGGAGTATAGTTGAAAATTGTAATTGCTCGAGTTGACAAATAGAAATGGGAAACGAGCCACATGCACACACACACACTCATATGTTGACTTCTATTCTCTTTAAAACAAAAAATTTTGGATGATAATCGACATGACATAGATTGGAAAAGCTTTAGATGGATAGGTGTTGAAATGGTTTGCATGTTGATATTACAATTGCTCCTATTATATATGTTAGAAGCATTCCAAACACACACATATTTTGCTAAATGTTCATGATTCATTAGCAATGAGAGATTATTTTTGAGAGATTAATGAAAATCTATGATTCTCTCCTTGACTTTGAAGAGTAATGATATAATTTCTTTTATTGTTTGTAATGTGAGATTGTGTGATTCCCTTGTGAACAAGTCTACTAGTTGATCAATCAACTATTTTTTTTTTACAATTGTATGGTGAGGTTGAGGTTTTGCCATGGAATAACCAAAAGAGGAGATTGTTAGATTTTAGATTTGTGTTGGTTTGGTTCCATAACAAAGCGTTCTTTATTTTTATTGCTTAGTTGCTTAGGTGGTTCGTGATTGGATGAGCTTCAAATAAGGAGAGCAACTGCACATGCAAAGTTCGTCTTCAAGAGGATTGGTGCTTACGTGGATGCTAAGGTATCAAGATTCTTCTTCGTCTTACAAAGTGTTAGTGCACACACACATTGCATCCATATGTGTCCCTATATCATTGTGCTCAATTGGTATAACACGTTCACACACTTATTGCAGTATACACATGTAATAGATTTAATTTGACGACTTTTGTCAAATTACATGGTCTAAGACTATCTCTAGGAAATGGCATACTTGTGTGTTCTTGTGTTCATTTGTTTGTGTTTTTGTGATATCTGACTTGAATATGTACTCATATTGTTCTATATTGAGTTCTGGTCATTTCGGTTTCTCATTCATATGTTTTTGAGTTCCGAGTTAGAAGTTATGAAACTTCCTATGTCTTTATTGTGCTTGGTTTTCGTCTTTGTTTATCAAGTCAATTTCCATATCTTTTGTGAAATTTTTGTTGACATCCATGTCCATGAGTCGGTTATGGTTCGTAATCCAAAAATGGATTCAAATTTAGAGTTTGAAGGCCGGAGAACAGTCAAAGAACGTGAGAGGAGCATGAAAGGGAGCAAAGGGGAAGTGGGATGGCAAATTGAAAAAACTATCCTTCCCCTGAGAAGGCCACCCTTTTGCCCTCGAGATGCCCAAGCGCCATATCGAGGAAGTGATGAAAAGTACAAATACAATTTATTTGTCTTAAGCTAACCTAGAAGGGGGTGAATAGGTTAGTACACATTTTTCAATTCCTTGAAATAAACTTATGTTTGTCCCTCTAGATAGCTTGTCTCATAATTTTATTAATCAAACACAAACAAAATCAATTCAAAAAAAAAATGATTGTTCGAACAAAGTCAATATTAATAACAACTTGCATGTGATATAAACTCAACTTTTACATAGGCTATAAAGCACAACCTCTATCATATAATTAGTTTGATATAAAATAGATATATATCAATATCAAGCAAGATATATATTAACAGATATACAAATATCAAGAGATAGAGATAGAGAGAATCAACACATAATTTTTACGTGGTAAAACCTTCAAAGAGGAAACATACACGGGTTGATTCCATAACCAGTGGTAAACACCTTTCACTAGTAATATAAAAAGATACAATTTCTCAAGTGACCAACTACACTTAGAAAACTACCCTTCGACCTTATACAATGAAAGAGATGTCACCTTGCACAAATCAAAGAATCACTCTCCAAAATGTGACTTCTAGTGTACAATCCAAAGAATCACTCTAAGGAAAATGATTTCTAATGCGCAACTTGAAGAATCACTCTCCAAATGCGACTTCCAATGCTTAAGTCAAAGAATCACTTTAAGACATGATACTTCTGATGCACAATCCAAAGAATCACTCTAAGGAATGTGACTTCCAATGTACAACTTGAAGAATCACTCTCCAAATGCGACTTCCAATACTCAATCCAAAGAATCACTCTAAGGAATGAGACTTTCAACCTTTTCACAAGGCCACCTATATGATCATGAATGCAAAACGTAAACATGCATGCAACATAGAATATTATGATTAACACATCCTATGGGAACTAGACTTATGCATGCTCTAACTTCTAGGTTTATTCATGTCACTAAACCTTGAATCAATCATATACAATTAAGCACATAATCAAGACTTAGTATCAACCAAAAATCATGCTAGAATCATAACATGTGATCAATAGAATTCATAACAAGAAATATAGAGCATGTATTCACAAAGTATTCAATAGAAACACAACAAGCTCTAAATATACAATAAAATTGTGCTAATCATGAAAATGGTCAAATAAAAAGACCTATCACAAGTGGGGACTATTTTCATTTAAAATCAACCAATTGAAGCTCAAAATAGTCCTATATAAAAAACTAGCACAATACAAAACACAAACATGTGAAAACATAGGATTTGACAAAAACCTAACTCAACATGTAAGATTCAATCAATGTTCAATCTAGCTTCTATAGAGTTCAAAACTTTAATCAAACTACACATAATATACATACATGTATTGAAGAAGAAAACCCAAGGTAATTAAGATTTGAAGCTCAAAAATCAAAAGAGAAATCAATACCTCAAGTGAAAATTGTGCAGTGTTATTTTTATGTGTAAAGCTACCAGAAAACTCAATCTAATGACACCAAAATCTTATGGAACACTTGAATCACTCAAATCAGACTCAAATTGAAAAAGATATTGTATTTGGAAGATAGGAAAGTTGGAGAGAAAATTTAGGTACAAGTTTTTCAAGTTTTTCTTCTTAGAAAAGAAATAGAGGTGAAAATTCCCTATAAAGTGTGTGTCTAATAACCTAGGGGGGAGGGGGTGAATAGGTTTTAATCAAGTTAATTACCATTTTTTCTTGATTAGTCAATATTCAAAATTCACTCAATAAAACAAACATACAACATCAAGTATAAAGTGCGGAAATATAAATAACACTTGATGTTTACGTGGTCCAAATGGGAAAAACCACGGGCTATTCTGCTAGCCACACACGATCATAGAAATCCACTATATGAGAAAAATGTTACACCCTCAAGTGATTCTCGGACTCTCACTCTCGACAACCTTAGGCTATGGACACCGCCACTCACCACTATTGGTTCAGTCCCTAGTGATATCCCCTGATACACTACTCTTAGCGTGAGCACCTTCTACTCTACCCCTCGGGCCTTTTACAGTGGATACCCGACCAATTGCTTGCCAACCTATCATTGGTTGCAAGACTTGACTTACTTGTGAAACTTCACCTAGAAGCCACAAGACTTTGACTCTATGATGAGTATATGGTCTAAGTGAAATAATCAATGAATGCTCAATGCAAAATATGTTAGACCAAACATACAATGCTTAACTAGGTGTAGATAATGTAATAAAACAACCTAGTTATCAAACAATGCCTACATGCCCATACATAAGGACTCAATTATATGCAAAAGGATTCTAGCAACCTAATTGTCAATAAAAGTCCAACCAACACAAGTTGTCACAACATATAACTAAGGGAAATATATTTGCAATCAATAAATGCAATCAATGAGGCATACACATAAATGTTCATGAACTAGACTAGATGCATAAGGCAATCCTAATCATCAATTAAGCATACATGAACATATATAGATTAGCTATTTAGGTAAAACAACCTAATTATGCAAGCTATCACAATACAACAACCCAAACATCAACAACAATCTCTACTTATAGTAAAAATCCTAATCTAGAGACATACAAGTCATACAAGAGATATCTTGTTAAGCTTAGAACATAAGAATGATGAAGATGGTGTTCTACTTACCAAGTTACATGTGTTGATGAAGACCCATGCTAAGAAACATCCTAGATGTAGCTAGATGTTGTTTGTTTCATGAAAGGATGATGGGTTTTGGGTTTAGAGAGTTAAATAATAACTCTTGGAGCTTCTCTCTCAAAGAAAATACTTTCTCACACCAAAAAATGGTTTTGAAGCTCTGCAAAATGAGTGAGGAAGAAGATGGCATGTATATATGAGCCCTAGAGAAAAAATATGTCGTTTTGAAAATTGCCCGAAAATTACTCAGTGCACTGGTGAGCTGTGCTGGTCGACAAGCGCCACACCAGCGCACACCTACTGTCCAAGAGGCGCTGGTGAGGGCGCTTGTGGACTGGCGCAGCCGTAATAGTGCAACAACCCGAGATTCGAGCGACCCAAAATGTGAGCAAACAACATCCAAACCTTTTGTATAATATACCGTTGGAAAGATATGGAAGTCTAATTTCTACTCCAATTTACATAACATGATTTGGATGTCTGTAGAAAAAGTTATGGTCATTTGAGTGACCAAAGGTCAAAAACAGACAATAACAGAGATGCCCTGTTTTTGCAGTCACTTTGAAGATTTTAAAACCAATCCAAACGGTCATAAAATGTTACGATACCGTTGGAAAGGTATGGGTTTCTAGTTTGTACAAAAGTTTTCAAAACTCATTTTGAATCAATGTATAAAAAGATATGGTCATAAGACCATATAAAGGTTAGTTTTGAAAAATATTTAAATCATTGAAATACACTTTTTTAAAACTAGACACCTTACTCCATATAACCAAACCAAGAAAAGAATGAGACATTCTCATATGGTCACTCAACGTGCTAAAACAAACACACCACCGTGCAAGCGCGAACATAACACAATACCACACTTAAATCTATAAATGAAGTGCATGTGTGATTGTGAAGAGATGCACACATATAAACAATATCAACACAAATGGAATATCAAAAAAAGCATGCATGAGGTGTGTATGTGCACCTAAACTCTTCAATAGGCAAAGTCAAGTGAATATACCTTTAGTTCTTGAAGTCATGGAGATGCTTGGAAGCTTGCCAATGAGGACCTAAGCTATCCATTACACAATCATCCCCAATGTGGTGTGGTTTGTCATGAAATAAGCCAATCATAAATTCAAGGTCCTTACAAGAGGGAAATGGGATATTTAAAGGGAAATTAAAAAAAGGAAATCAAGCACCAATGGGAGAAGGATACCTCTGTATCCCATATAGGCATGTTGCCTCATTGGTGGCAGAAGGCCTCCTTTCCCGTGGAGCTCCACGTGCCTCCATAGGAAAGGGGTCTTGTCCCATTCCTTCTCTCTCTTGGGTCTTCTTCAGTTCTTCAACCATATCTCTAGCCTCCAAACTCCAATTTCAAATCCATTTTTGGATTACGAACTGGGACTCTTTCATACACAAAATATACCAAGAATATTTTTTCAAAAAATATGGAATTCAACTTGAAAATCATAGATGAAAACCATGCACGATAAAATCATGAAAAGTTTCTTAACTTCCTAATTTGAACTCGAAACTTAATAAATGAGTAACCAATATGACCGAAACTGAATATGGAATATCATTAGCACAAATTCAAGTTCAATATCATTCTAATACAATAAAATGAATATAAGAACACACAAGTATGCAATTTCCTAGATTTTACCTAGATCATGCAATTCTTTCAACGTTGTCAAATTCAAATCTAATGCATGTGCATACATAAATAAGTGTGTTATGTGTTATAGAAATTTTACACAACGATGGAGGGATACATATGAATGCTATGTATATGTGTGCCTAGGTCTTGCAAGAGGAATGAGGTCTCGATATACCTTTAACTATGCAATAAAGCTTTGTTCCTCTTACAGCCACCACTTTGCTTGAAATGTTGTCTAATCTTCCTTGAAACTTGATAATCCATAAACCCTAGACAACTAATCAATACAAGACAAATGTAGTTTTGATATAGAATTATGCCAACACAAAACTCAAAAACCTAACAAGTGAGGTGGCAAGGCTTGATTGGCAGCCCGAGTTAAAGCACCCATTTGGCAAATTCTATGTCAAAACACCTATACATATACTAAAACATACAAAATGAAGATTGGTCACAAAATCACACCCTCATATTACAATGAGTTAGTTTTCTTAGACTAATCTTCGCCAAGTCTTGTACTCTTCCAAGTAGTCTTCTCTGGTCACCACCTAAAATCAACTAGAAGCACAAAGCATATACAAGAGAAACATACATATATGGCAAGATATTTAGATAATTTCCAATAAAGTCCAAATGGATACACATGTATCCCCCTAAATACATGCATACTATCCATCAACAAAAATCATTATCCAAATATTACAAACCAAGTATCCAAATACCAAATGAAATATTCATCAACTTAAAAATTAAAAACAAAATCCTAAGATTAAGAGCACACGAGTTTTAGTATCTTGTTTTCTCCCCCTTTTTGACATAAAATGAAGCCAAAAGCTTTAAGAAAAAGAATACCAAACCGTAAGATCAAGCATTACTGAAAAATGTTCTTCTTGTTGCTGATCTCTTATACTGCTTTGTAGTGGATGAAGTAATAGAGGCAAGTTTGTCTTCTAAAGACTTGATCTTCTCATCTTGTTGTCTCACCTTTGCACCTAGTTCCACTACCTTAGCATCAAGCTTTTCAATCTTGATCATATGAAATTACAAAGCCCATTTCGGTAGACTACTTGTGCTTGACACAGCACTTGGCTCTTGGTGGACACCAAAAAGCTTAAGAGTGTCACTAGCTGTCCTTTTCTCTTTGTATGACATGAATGCTAATCGATTTTCACAAAATGTTCCAAAGAAGGTAGAAGCACATCATCAAATTTCAGAACTCCTACCTTTATTTAAAAATAAGTAATGAACCCTGAAAAAGCCAATTTCTTGTCCAATCTAGATAAAGATGCCGCACTCTCAATATGCTTTATCAAAATATCACCAAGGTTCAAGGGCTTGTTTGTCACCAAGGCATACACAATCTTGATCTTTTCTTTGTTTATCTTTGAAGCATTAGTAGAACCGACAAGATTGGCACATACATATAGATGCCAAAAGGCACTAACATTGGTTAACTCACTTTGACCAATGTAAGCTCTCTTCCCCCAATCAAATCCATCATCTTTACATAAAGTCCTCCCTATAAGATTAAGTGATCTATGTTGTCCACATAAAGTGGTTTCGACACAATATCATTGGAAAGACTAGGGAACTTGTTGATGGTTTTCGAGGAAATCATAAATGTTCTTCCCCTCACAGTTATCAAGGAATTTTTGAAGGTTGTACTATCCTTATATTAAAAAAAACACTCTATAATAAGGCTCTCATTTGCAACCCCAATAGTATTTATCCATGCTTCTCAATGTCTTTCATGAATAACTTGATTAATGTAAGAACCAAGTCAACACCTCTATCTTGAATAAGCTTTTTGGTTCCTATAACTCTCAAAGATTTCAACTTATTGGGTTTGGGTTTCCTAGAGGTTGTTGGTGTACACTTGTTTTTGGCTATGGGTTTTGGTGGATGGATAAGATTAGAAATCTTGTTCTTCCCCATGACTTAGTTATCAACTCTACAAAACAAAAACACATGAGTGGAAAGAAATATCCAAGTGAGTATTAGACAACAATATAAACATAAAAATGACATATGATAAAATAATGAATGATAAATGCATAAATTTTCCTTCTAAGCATATAGGTACATTTTACTAAAATCAACAAATGCATTTAAAAACAAAAACAATCCCAAAAATGAAGGAATTGGTATCTATCACAATTACTATCAACCTCAAAACATGAAGGAAATCGTTATAACAACCTACTATCAACTCCAAACAAGAAGGAACTTAATCAACCTCAAGCAATAAGGAATTGGTCGTAATCACAACTACTATCAACCACATGAATAAAGGAATTCATTGCAATATCAACTACTATCAACCTCAAACTAGGATATATAAATTGTCAACACATTCATGCAATTATTCCAAGATAGATATTATGCATCTAATAATTCAAATATTTTATCCAATCAATATGTCAACAAATAACAAAGCAAAATCATGTGAACATATCATAAAAGAGAACAAAGTCTAATATGCACCCCCTTGATAGATGCTCTATCTAAGATCAATATAGCATATTGTTCAAAATAATATTCACATATTCACACGTTCAAGCAATTTTAAAGAAATCTAACAAAATAAGCTCCACTATCTATAAGAGTTACATCAAGATTTTCAATCACTCTCAAAATTCTTCACTAATTGCTAGAATATAAAAATACTTTATAAGCAAATGTGTGTGTATGAATTTTTGCTTAAAATATATGTAGAGGAGTAATTTGATAATCAGCATGCAAATCACATCAATATCTATCCATCTTAAGTTTTTCCATAAAAGGTCAAACCTATTATCATCCTGATTTTTGCCTTAAAGAGAATAGAATTCAACATTTGAGCATGTGTGTGCATGTGACTCGTCATCCCATTTCAAATTTTCAACCTGAGTATACATGATTTTCAACTATACTCATTTTAAGCCTTCCTCCTTTTCTTTATAGGCATCAATTAAATAATTTTCTTTTTTTATTGTTGATTCAATTCAACACTTCTTTGACATTTTTTTAAAACCATAAACATATACACTTCATGATGACTTTCACTCATCATAATGGCGTAGCCCTTTCCAACTGTAAGTTCCTCGGTTTTTGATTGGCTTATTTCGGTTGAAAAAACCACATATTTGGGAATTAAAATACAAGGGTAGTTTAGGCTGGCTTTGCTCATGACCAAGTTCAAGCTTTAAAGGCATATCACTTGCTTAACTTTCTATGAAGAGGTTTTAGTTGCACACACTCACATATTATGCATTTATATTGGCATGCATTATGTGTTGCTCACACACACTGACTCACTCACTTGCATTTGGTTTGTTATGCATGTGTGCTTAATTGTTGTCTATGCGCATTCATAGGGTGGTTTTGTGTGTGTTTGCGCTTGCACGGTGATGTGCTTGTCTTAGTGAATTGAGTGACCATTTGAGAATGTCTTATTCTTCTCTTGGTTTGGTTATATGGAGTAAGGTGTCTAGTTTCAAAAGAGCGGATTTCAATGATTTTAATGATTTTCAAAACTGACCTTTGTATGATCGTATGACCATAACATTTTGTACATTATTTCAAAATAAGTTTTGAAAATTTTTATACAAACTAGACACGAATACCTTTCCAACGGTATATTAATCGTAATATTTTATGACTATTTGGATTGGTTTTGAAACCTCCAAAGTGACCATAAAAATAGGGAATCTCTGTTGTTGTCCATTTCTGACCTTTGGTCACTTATTTGACCATAAATTTTTCTATATTCATCCAAATCACATTTTGTTAATTGTACTATAAAGTATACTTCCATACCTTTCCAACGGTATATTATACGAAGGGTTTCAAAGTCGTTTGATCACAATTTGAACCGCTAGAATTTCAAGTTGGTATGTTAAGAGTGGAATTCTCACGAGCCTCACGCGAAAATGGCCCCAAAAATATTGGCAGCAATTTTCACTTCCAAAATTGTACCCCCTCCTGGTGTGAAACAAGTAGAAAAATTTTGGCTGCAATTTTCGCTCCCAAACTCTTCGCCCCCTCAAGAGGCGAAACCTATAGCGAAAAACCTGAATTGGGTAAAAACGTCTTTTCTTGTGCAGCTCGTTTTTACACTTTATATATATCATCTTCTTCCCAAATCAGACTTAGAACTCTAAAATTAAATCTTTAAGAGAGAGAAATTGACTCCTACAGAGAGAGAGCTCCAAGATCACTTTTTTACTCAACCAAACTCTCATTCATGCATATCTAGCATCATTTTTATTCTTATGACATGTATGCCTAGGTTTAGCTTTTATTATTAATTAAATGCATGTTCTTATGTTTGATTGCATTTATCACATGCTTGTGTTGTTGGTTGTTGGTTGAGAGTAGTGATTAGTGATAGCTAGCATTTAGGACGATTTTACTCTTCTAGCTAAATCTCTATGCTTTGCATTTAGATATTGTTTAGGTCTAATTGATTGCATTTGTTAATTGCATTAATTGTTCTTTGCCATGTTATATGACAACTTTTGTTGAATAGCCTTTGTTTGATAATTAGATATTATTCTCACATAGCTATATCTAGTTAAGTCTTCTTACACTTGCACTTGCACTTAGACATTGATATCTAGGAATTACATTTATTGACTTCTTTGAATTCCTAGATAAGCATTAAGTGTAGCCTATCACTACTTGTATGTTTGAATATTTCATCATATTCACTTAGGTTGTTTGACTTTTCATTGAGGTTAAGTCTTGTGTCTAATTGGTTAGTGCACAAGCAAGTCGATCGAGAATCACTATTAGGGCCCGTTGGGTAGTAGTGGTGGGTTAGTAACCTTGAAGTGTGACTAAAAGGTCAAATTAGGTTGTAAACATCATTACAGTAGTGGATTTGAGGATCGAATGTGGCTAGAAGGATAGTCTGTGGTTTTTCCCTTATCGAAGGGTTTCCACGTATATATCATGTGTCATTTATTGTTTTAAGCATAATTAGTTTAATTGAATGCTTTATAATTTAGGGTAATATTTGGTAATATTGATTAATCAAAAATTGGTAATTGATTCGATTAAAACCTATTCACCCCCCTCCTCTCCCCCCCTCTAGATATAGACATACACACTTTTAAGGGAATCTTCAATTGGTATCAAAGTTGGTTCCTAGATATACTTAGGTGATCTGTGCTATGTGTGTCTTGCTTTGTGCATTATTTTTTTGTTTCTTGCATTTTGTGTGTTGTATTACGTTTGCATCTCATTCATTCATTACCCTCAAACACTATGAATGGATACGGTGGTAGTCATGAGGGAGCTTCAAGCATATGACCACATTTGCTTAAGGGTGATAATTATGCCTTATAGAAAGGCAAGATGGAGTCTTATATTTGTCAAATAGATGACCGTGCATGGACGACGGTTGAAGATGGGTACACTCTTCTGAGGATGACCAATGATGATAGAGATGAAGTCCTCAAACCTAAGTCTTAATGGAGTATACAAGAATTTGAAGCTTTCAAGTGGAACAACATGGCAATGCATGCTATCTTGTGTACCATGGACGGTAATCAATACAAGTTGGTTCAAAACACTATGAATGCAAAGGAGGCTTGGGAGATTCTACAAACGGCTCATGAAGGAACCGAAGTAGTTAAGGACTCCAAACTTCTAGTCCTCCAAACACAATTTGAAATGATTATGATGGAGGAGGAAGAGTGCTTTAATGACTTCCAAGTGAAGTTGATGCACATCGTAAATCAAAGCTATCAACTAGGTGACCCATATTCAGATAGAAGGATAAAGCAAAAGATCATGAGGTCACTTCCTTCTAGATTCGAATCCAAGGTGACGTCTCTTGAAGAAAATAGTGATTACAAGTCCATGAAGCCGAGTGAAGTGATTGGAAGGCTTCTAGCTTATGAGTCTAAGTGGACCTCTACACCTACACCTTCCTTGAAGCAAGAGATCATGGCTTTGAAGACCTCCAAAGTGGAGAAAGAGGAGGATGACTCAGATGAGGAGATGACCCTTATGGTGAAGAAATTCAAGAATTTTATCAAATTTAACAAGAGGGGTTTTGGATCCAAAGGAAAGGAATTAAAGCATAAGAATCCCTTCATGCAAGTGGAGAAATCTCACAAGATGGATTCCAATAAGGGAATTCAATGCTATGAGTGTAGTGGGTTTGGTTACATTGCCACCGAGTATGCTAATTCGAAGAAGAAGAAGAAGAAGAAAGGAAAGGCAGTGGCCACCTCATCAAGTGATAGTGGAAGTGAAGAAGATTCATCAAGTGATGAAGAGGTTGTTCTTAACTACACGACCTTCAAAGCCTCTTTTGTAGAAGATGTAGAAAAAGGCAACAAAGCCTTAACCAGTGACCTTGAAAAAAGAGTAGATGAAGAGGTAGCTAGAAGTAATTTTTATGAAGCTACCATGAGGAAAATTGATGAGAGCATCACATCTTCAAGTGATGAAGAGGTGGAAATACAAAAAGAATATGACTCAAGTAATGAGAGTTCCTTATCTCACTCTTCAAATGGAAATGTAGAGAGTATGAACCTTGAAGGGTTCGTTGAGCATTTTCAAAGCTCAAGGTTAAAGATGAAGAAAAAGGTTCGAAGGCTAAAGGAAGTGAATCTTAAGCTATCAACAGAGGTGACTCACTTAAGTGAGAAAGTGAAGAATGGAATAAAGGTGGAAGAAAGCTTGAAGAATGAGCTTAGAGAGGCTAGAGAGTTGATTGCTAAAATGACTTCAAGTATGGAGAAGCTAGACCATTTGTTAGGAGTTGGCAAGAAGCCAAGTGACAAGAGAGGTCTAGGGTTTGAAGATGACAAGGAGACCTCAACTCCTAGCAAGACGGTATTTGTCAAGAACATGGTCTTCAAAGAACCCCTCCCTCCACTTCATCCTAGGAAGAAAATTGAACTAGAAGAGTGCTCTAAGAATGTCCAAGTCAAGGTGGCACCAAGAAGTCAAGCTCAAGCTCAACGAATGAGAACACATCAAGCATGCTTCCCTCAACCTAAAAACCATCAAGCTAAGAAGCAATTCATGCAAGTTTAACCAAGGAAGCAATCTTTTCCAACTCAACAACAAAGGAGGAGAGAACCTATACAACACCAAAAGGAAGCTTAAAGACATGGGAAAGCACCTTTGTCCTCACAAAGGAATGGTATGACCCCTCATTTTATTCTTTCATGTCATTTTTATGGTATTGATGGTCATATTAGGCCAAATTGCTTCAAGTACATAAACATGTATAGAACTAAGAGCATGATTGAAAGAAAAAAGGCTACAGCCAATATGTATATGCCTAGGAAATCTAGTCTCAATAATCATAGGAGTAATATGATGAGCTTGACCACTAGGAATGACAATGTGTCAACTAAATGGATTAGAAAAGATGAACCCACATGTCATTGTGCTAAAATTTCACCCATAGGCTTAACTAGGTCCAATGGACTTGGAAGGTCTATAGGGACGCATATCTCTTTTTGACATGATTTGGATTGACCCCTTATGGGGAACTCAAGCAAAGAGAGAGACCTTGCATTGCAATAATAAAAAATTTATTCAATTTTATGCTCTTTAATTAATTGCTTGAGTATCTTGGGTGCATATATTATTATATGACTTTTTATTCAATAAGTGTGCCCTTGCCTTATTTGAAATGCATGCCTCATTTGTGTTCAAATATGCATTTTTGGACTAGGAAAATTGATTGGGAAGTACATTTGATTGACCCAAAGTTTATCTCCATGTTCTTGTGAACTTGTTTGTGACTTGCTTAAATATTATGAATGAATTATGTGTGTGAAATTTTGTGGAGAAGCAATTGACAAGGCTAAGTCAAATAAGGACTTTGTATCCATTCAATTAATAAGGATGTCTCATCCAACTTAGTCGTGTCTCTCTTCTTAATGGTTGAACAAGACAACAACCAATTAGGATTTCATATCCAATCAATCAATGAGGATTTTATATCCATGTCTTGGTTGATCATTAAGGATTGAAACAATTGCTTATGCGTGCTTAAAATGTTTCTAAAAGCTATATCTTGCATTTAAAGACAAAAAGTCGTAAATTGGTTTGATTTCTTTTGGAACCCCTTTTGATATTTGCTTTGCCAAATACCATGCTTTTGAAAATTGATGTTGGTGTATTTCTTTAAAGGCAATTATTTCACACATGTTTTTAAAAATCAAACTCACTTGCTCTTCTCTCTCACTTAATTAAATTGCATAAAGTCATTGTATATGATTATGCATTTAAAGTGCAAATATCTCTCTTTGCTAAAGTGACCCGGTTAGGGAATACTCCTTTGTCTATCTTGTGACAAAAATGGGAAGTAGTGCTGGATTTAGAGGGAGTTGATATTGGATTTAGGGGAGTTGATATTGGCATGATTTAAGGGGAAACTGGCCTATTGAGAGGAAGTTGACCTATTTAGAGGGAGCTTTTGCTATTGCATTATTGATTGCATGTTGATTGTTTATATTATATGCAAATTTCTCTTGTTATATATTTATATTGATCACCTCACATACACTTTTCTTGGAAAGTGTAGTTACTTTGTTTTGTAGGGATAGTCATTCTACAAAATATAGAAGATTTGATGATCTAGACTTAGGTTTCTCTTTGTTATGTAGAATGTGTTCGTTGATCCCTTGTCATTTAGTTTGTTTACTGGTAAGGGTGAATTGTGAGTGGTGGTTTTGTCACGAAATAGCCAAAGGGGGAGATTGTAAGTTCCTCGGTTTTTTATTGGCTTATTTCGGTTGACAAACCACATATTTGGGGATTAAAATATAAGGATAGTTTAGGTTGGCTTTGCTCACGACCAAGTTCAAGCTTCAAAGGTATATCGCTTGCTTAACTTTCTTTGAAGAGGTTTTAGTTGCACATACTCACATATTATGCATTTGTATTGACATGCATTATATGTTGCTCACACACACTCACTCACTTGCATTTGGTTTGTTATGCATGTGTGCTTCATTGTTGTCTATGTGCATTCATAGTGTGGTTTTATGTGTGTTCGCGCTTGTACGGTGGTGTGCTTGTCTTAGCACTTGAGTGACCATTTGAGAAGGTCTTATTCTTCTCTTGGTTTGGTATGGAGTAAGGTGTCTAGTTTCAAAAGAGTGGATTTCAATGATTTTAATGATTTTCAAAACTGACCTTTGTATGGTCGTGTGACCATAACATTTTTTACATTATTTCAAAATTAGTTTTGAAAATTTCTGTACAAACTAGACACCTATACCTTTCTAACGGTATATTAATCGTAATATTTCATGACCATTTGGATTGGTTTTGAAACCTCCAAAGTGACCATAAAAACAGGACATCCTGGTTTCTGTCTATTTCTGACCTTGTGTCACTCATTTAACGATAAATATTTTTATTGCCATCCAAATGACATTTTGTTAATTGTAATAGAAAGTAGACATCCATACATTTCCAACAGTATATTATACAAAAGGTTTCGAAGTCGTTTGGTCACGTTTTGAACCGTTTGAATTTCAAGTTGGTGTGTTAAGAGTGGAATTCGCGTGAGCCTCACGCGAAAATGGCCCCGAAACAAGTAGCAAAAATTTTGGTAGCAATTTTTGCTACCGAACTCTTCGCCCCCTCAAGGGGTGAAACCTATAGCGAAAAACCTGAATTTGTCAAAGACGTCTTCCTAAATCAGACCTAGAGCACTGAAATTAAATCCCTAAGAGAGTGAAATTGACTTCTAGAGAGAGAGAGCTCCAAGATCACTTGTTTTTACTCAACCAAACTCTCATTCGTGCACATCTAGCTTCATTCTTCATCTTCCAAGCATGGGTCTTCATATGTTTCTTGACTAGGTAACTTTTACTTGTTCTAGATTGCCTCTTTTTATTCTTATGACATGTATGCCTAGGTTTAGCTTTTATTATTAATTAAATGTGTGTTCTTATGTTTGATTGCAGTTATCACATGCTTGTGTTGTTGGTTGTTGGTTGAGAGTAGTGATTAGTGATTAGTGATTAATGATAGCTAGCATTTAAGACGATTTTACCCTTCTAGCCAAATCTCTATGCTTTGCATTTAGATATTGTTTAGGTCTAATTGATTGCATTAGTTAATTGCATTAATTGTTCTTTTCCATGTTATATGACAACTTTTGTTGAATGGCCTTTGTTTGATAATTAGATATTAGTCTCTCATAGCTATATCTAGTTAAGTCTTCTTGCACTTGCATTTAGACATTGACTTCTTTGAATTCCTAGATAAGTACTTAGTGTAGCCTAGCACTACTTGTATGTTTGAATATTTCATCATATTCACTTAGGTTGTTAGACTCTTCATTGAGGTTAAGTCTTGTGACTAATTGGCTAGTGCACAAGCAAGTAGATCGAGAATCACTATTAAGGCCTGTTGGGTAGTAGTGGTGGGTTAGTAACCTTGAAGTGTGACTATGTGGTCAACTTAGGTTGTAAACATCATTACAGTAATGGATTTGAGGATCAGATGTGGCTAGAAGGATAGCCCGTGGTTTTTTCCTTGTCGAAGGGTTTCCACGTATATATCGTGTGTCATTTATTGTTTTAAGCATAATTAGTTTAATTGAATGCTATATAATTTGGGGTAATATTTGGTAATATTGATTAATCGAAAATTGGTAATTGATTCGATTAAAACCTATTCACCCCCCCCCCCCCCCTCTATAGGTATAGACATACACACTTTTAAGGGAATTTTCACCTACATTAGGCGGCTTCACAACCACTATGTGTAGACCTTTTCGTTAAGGTGCTCGTTGAGTTCTATGAAGTTGTCAAAGCAAAATGGATACTAACAATAGGTCATCTTAAATGTACTAGTCAAAAGACTTCAAGGTGTATCCACAACTTACATATTAGAAAACTCAACTTACTCAACAAAACCTACAGAAGAGGCAAAGTGCACTTTTTAAAACCAAGTTTTTATGACTTACTAGTACTTGATCTAAAAGCAATACATGAGATTTACTCAAGATCATTACTTCTCAAGAGAGTAGATTTCAAAGAATATGAAGCTCATATTTTTCAAAACATGCCACTCAACATTCAAACAAACAATTCACACAACATGTTTAAGACCTTCGTGAACAATATCACGACTAGATCTTTAGAGAGCAAATGTCAAAGAGAACCATATGTAAATTATACTAAGTTCTCTAACATGAAATGCTACATGATGTAGTGCAAGAAATGAGTTGAGAGATGAAACATCTAGAATGCAAGCATTAAAGAGATACATTAGCAAGAATTTTTCATCAAATGCAAAGTCTTCACCCTTTTTACGAGCTCTCTTAGCTTGTTTGTCTCCATGACAATAAGTTATTGGTGTGCCATCCCAAGCGGATAAAAATTAAGTTTTTCAACTCAAACATATATAAAAAAAATGAATTTCTCACAAAGTTAACCAATAGATTTTGACTAGCATAGCAATAAATGTGAGATAGCTAAGTTAGGTTAAGTTATAAAGAAATAAAGCTAGTTAGCTAAAAATCTCAATAACTAGACACTAAACTTAAAAGCTAACTCACATATGCTCCTTACACTAATGGTAAGAGCACTCACCCTTGACCCATGCGGTCTTGGGTGAACGTACACTTAAATCATGCTCATTCTTGACTTTAATGTTGAACATAGAATGAAGATCATTAATGATTTGATTTAAAAGAATATCTTTAATACTTATCTCCTCAACATTTTTAGAAATACATGCTTTGTCAAGATTTTCATAAGGATTAAACTTCTTCTTCAAACACTTTTTCACATGCATTTTAGGAGCAACATATTTATCAACAACTAGTGCCCAAGAATGCTTTAAAGTAAGGTCAACCTTTTTCTCTTTAGAAGCATTTTGTAATTTGTAAAATTCTATATACTTATAACACCTAGGTCTAATGTGACCAACGGTGTTGCAATAATGGCAAATAGGAATAAGAGATGTGATTGTACCTTATTGTCTTGAAGAAGTAATAAGAGTTTGCTGAGGTACCGTGTCTTGCACATTACCTTTGACTTTGAGAGAATTGTCCTTTAGAGAGTTTTTCACCTTTTAATTCTTAGCCTTCCTTGAAGTAGGTGTTGTTTTCTCAAGCTTCTCCTTTCCTTTCAAGTTTCTAGACTCTCCATGAGGTTGAGCAATTTTTGTGACATTTTTCACCTTGACCGAGCCATTTACCAAGTCTTTGATTTCTTGTTTGGCTATGCCGATCTCTTCAATGTAAGCTTGCTCTCTAACTCTCATATTCTTGACAATCTCTTCACTATTATAGATAAGCCTCTCTACTTCATAAATCCTCTTCAAAAGATCATTCTTTCATTCAAGAGTCTGAGTTTTACAAACTCATCCACTTATTTTCTAATCAAGTCATCTCTTTCTTTCACTTCTCTCAAAGCTTCATCTCTTTAGCTTCAAGTTTCTCAACCTTAGTCATAACCTCAAGATTGATTGCTTCCAAGTCCATATCCTCTAGATGCTCTTGTTTACTTTCCTTGTTCACAAACACGTCACCATCTTCCTCTACCTTAGTGTGTAAGGCCGTAAAATAACAAAATTGCTTACAAGCTCTTTATCACATTAGGACTCATCACTTGAGCATTCCTTCTTGCTAGAATCACTATCACTCTAAGTGGCAGCCATAGTTTTGCCCTTCTTGTCATTGTGGGCTTCTTTTTAGTGCACTCATTTGTAAAATGTCCATAACTTTGACATTCGTAGCATTGAACATTCTTCTTGCTCTTAGCTTGACCATTCTTAACAACTCTTGGAGATGATGGCTTCTTGACTTCCTTTTCTCTAGAAAAGTTACCTCTAGGCTTGGCACCTTCCCTTAGAAACTTCTTAAATTTCCTAACCATAAAAGCCATTTCTTCATTCTCATCATTATTCTCTTCTTCAATAGCCTTAAGAGCGATTCCCTTACTTTTGGTCTTTGGCTTCAAATACATCTTATAGGTTTGGAGTGACCCAAACAATTCATCAATACTTAAGCAATCCACATCCTTGCTTTCTTCTATGGTTGTTACCTTTGCCATGAATATTTTAGGGAGAGATCTTAGAATCTTCCAATCAAGACGCTCTCTAGAGATTAGCACTCCAAGTGCTTGACATTGGTTAGTAATAAGAAGACGAAATTGGAAATCTTCAAACTTGTCTTCATCACTCATATGCAAGCTTTCAAATTGTGATGTCAACAATTGAAGCCTAGACATTCTTACCACCAATGTGCCCTTATTTGTGACTTGAAATGTATCCCAAGGCCTTTTTGGCGGATTCAAGATTTTGGATGTAGGAGAATTGGTGTCTATCCACTCCTCCAAAGATGGAGTTCATAGCACGATGATGCCATTTAGCAACCTCAAAATCATTGGCCGTCCATTCACTTCTAGGTTTGGAGATTTCGGTTCCATCTTCTTGAACCTTACTAGGAGCAATATAGTCTTCTTCAACAACCATCCACACCTTTTCAACAACTGAGCGGATGTAGGCCTCCATCTTTATCCAAAACCCATAGTTATTACCACGAAGCAACGATTTCCTAGTATTTGACGCCTCTTCCGCCATAACATCATCTTGTAGTCTCATGGCTCTAAAGTCTCGCAAATTTTCCGTGAGTGTATCCCAGGATACTCACTAAGTGCAATTTAGTGACCCGCTCTGATACCAAATGAAAAGTACAAACACGGTTAATTTGCCTTAAGCTAACCTAGAGGGGGGTGAATAGGTTAGTATATATTTTTCAATCCCTTGAAACAAACTTATATTTGTCCCTCTAGATAGTTTGTCTCACAATTTTATTAATCAAACACAAGCAAAATCAATTCAATAAAAATATGCATGTTTGATGTATCTAGAACTTTAGGTTTTAAATAATATCAAATATATAGTGACAATGATGATGATGATGATGATGATGATGATAATAATAATAATAATAATAATAATAATAATAATAATAGTAATAATAATTGTTAATAGCCAAGTTTGGCTAGGGACTTTCCAACCTTCAAGCAAGGGTCCAAATTCGGGCTTATGTAACGAGCTATCAAGGTCCCCAAGGTCGAGCTACCACGCGATCCTGCAGGAGTAAGGCGAGGCCGCCCATACAATTTAAGCATCTTGCATGCATCCAGGCTCACCAATTAAAGCTTGATGTAAGCACATTAAGCTTCATGTACTAGGATAGGAGCCCGAAACTAGGTCGACGTGGGAGGACCTGGGCTCCCCGAGGTCGAGGTATCTCGTGACCTCCCCTGGAGCATGCTACCATCTCTACTTTCACCAAGAGACCTTTAGGGTGTCGAACTTGTCTTGCAATGCCTTCCCACTTCACTGAGGTATAATCTCAACCTATTCGAGAAGGCAAAAAGGAAGCCCATAAAGCTCTGTAATCACCGAAAAGCCCCAACACTGTTAGGTCAAGCTTCAATGGAGGCCCAGAATGGTCGGTAATAATATCGATACTGAAATATACATCGACAATCGAAGTAGCAAGTGCCATAATTAGATGACCTCTATAAGGCACCTTGCTAGGGCAAAATACATGATCAAACTACACTTCAACATGCATTAAACAGATACACGCGTGCTGGTCAAGTCATTGAAATCAAAGACGAAACAAACTTATCTCCTACCAAGATATATTTGAACCCGTTGATCAGCTAAAGTCAACCTCATTTAAACTCAACATCCCGTCTAATAAGGGGGGATTTGATTCAGTGATTTAAGGCGGAAGAATAACCAGTTAAACCTAAAATCTACAATATAAATACGCCTAGACACGAACAAATCAAGACCAGAAATTAGCCACCAATGATCAAAGCTTCATTATTTCCTAAATTCTATCAATAGAACACGACCACTAATGGGAAATTTTGTCCACTTATTGACAAGCACGAGGTTGCCACCTTCAGTCCATTCAGAAAGTGAGAGAGAGAAATTGAGCCATTTACACCCCATGTAATCAACTAGAATTAGACAATAAAACAATGTCATTTCTATCATACATCTCCTTTAGTGTTTCGTTATCGTCTCACCTCTTTCTTTTCACCTAACCTTGGTACTGAGGGTACCTATCCCGATCGCAACCTCCAAGGTTGTGGTCTTAAGGGTGTTAATTGATATTTCTCAACTTGAGAGAATTTTCAGTTAACACTTGTTAGCGCCGTATGTGGAAAGTATCCACACCCTTTTTTCTATCACGTGTTTGAATTTCTTTTGCAGATACAGTCACGCCATGAAGCTTCGATCTTCCCAAGGGCATCCTGAGACATCAGGACGCCAATCCACGGCCTCCACCCGAAAGGCCTAGAGGAAGGGAAAGAAATCGAAGCACCTGAATCCTGCTATGGTACCGGTCTATACTGCTCAAACCCCAGCCCCTCCCCCCTCCCCCCCGGTAATAAGGCAGGCCGTTCTAGATCAACAGGTTATGGCTTTCGTGGAAAACATCTGCTTGTGATTGGTTAATGAGGGAATCACCCGTCAACCGGTACAACCTAGCATCTGTGAGGGTCCTAACCAGCTGGGGACTAGGACGATCGCTTTCAATTGATTGGGGCCACCAGCACTAGCACCAGTCAGTGACAGGTTAGGGCCCCCGCCCTCGATCTGGGATTGGTTATGGCCCATGCCTCTTGATACGTAGGGACCGACCAGCTATCACCCTCGAAAGGTAAAGTCAGTCATCGATGTACCACCAATGAGGCTCAGCCACCTGGCACAGCCAGCGGATACCGGAGTAGTGCCTAGGGCCAATGCAGGGGGTAGCAGAAGAAGTAACTAGGAAACCCCCATCAAGAGGACAACCGGGGTGGAGATCATGTGTCATCTTAGGGATTAGACAACGAGAGATCCGAGGTCGAGTCTAAGAACACTGGGAGCAGACGCCTGTGAGATCAAATATCTCAGATACAAAAAGAGATCCAGAAGCTGAGAAAGGGCAAGCACAAGGAGAACCAGAAGGACCAACTAAGCGAGATGAATGTCCATTTCTCCCGAAGGTTAGGAAAGTAGAGCTCCCCCCAAAGTTTAAAATGTCGGTCGATAAATTCTCTAGCACCAAAGATCCTATGAGCCATCTAAAGAACTACGTCCAGCAGATGGAGGTCCAGAACGTGACCCGGGTGGCAATGTGCTAGATGTTCCCGACCATATTGACCAATTATGCAAAGATGTGGTTCAGAAAGCTTCCTCTGGCAGCGTAGACAAGTTCACCAAGCTCTCTAGCGACTTCTACTCACAGTTCCAAGAAGTCAAACCACAACCCAAGGACCCTATCCACCTCCAGTACGTGATCCAGGAGCGAGGGGAAACTCTCAGGTCTTACGTAGAGAGGTTCCATAAAGAAGTGATCCAAATGGGGGTATTTGCTGAAAAAAAAGACTTTGGCCAATTTCCGTAGGAATCTATAGGTGGGGAGGCTATTTCGTTCATTCACCAAGTGCCCTCCAAAGACCTATCAGGGGACCTACCATCCAACTCTTGAGCAGGCTGAGATCGACGAGTAGCTCAGGGTCAAAATCGAGCACTATGACATGAGGACGGTTAAGCACCAGAAGAAAGAGGCACCCAAACCTGCTTCAATCTAGAAAACCCAGAATAGACCCCCCAACAAATCTACATATCCCCCGCCACCTCTCTAACCTCAGCGGGATCAGTATCCGGTTAGGTGAACCCCTCCTCGAGCTTCACCACCCCCAAGAGTGGTCACCCCCGTGACCCAGGATGAGAGAGGATACAACCACTACACCCCTCTAAATGCTTCTCGTGAGGCAATCTACCTGGCTATCCGAGATAAGGGTTTTCTCATAAAGCCAACTCCTTTAAAAACATAAGCAGGTGCAAGAAACCGGTACAAGTATTGTGATTTCCACAAGGATGTTGGGCACAACACATCAGAGTGCTATAACTTGCCTAACCAGATTGAAGCTCAAGTGAGAGAGGGTTGCACGATTAAATTCCTGTAGCAGGTTAGGGATAAAATCCAGACCAGGAAGGAAATACTAGCAGAGATTTGGGACCACGCTGAGAAGAAAAAAGGAGAACAGAATGACCTGATGCAACAGATCCAAATCATACATATTATCAGTAAAGGCCCCACCTTGGTCGGAAGCTCTAACAATTCTAGAAAGAACCACGAAATGAAGATTCCCAAGGTTGAAGAAAGGCATGGTATATTCAAAGTATGTCAAGGTATGGTAGGGACCTCCTAGTCTACTCAAATCTTCTTCACTAAAGCTGATGTATATAACACCATCCAGCCACATGATGATCCTACGGTGGTCACTATACAAATCGTCAATTGTCTGGTCTACCGTGTGTTGATTGACACAGGTAGCAACGTGGATATCCTATTTAAGAACGCCTTAGATAAGCTCAACTTGAAGCAGTGGTGCTACAACAGCTACACAACTCCATTATACCAGTGGAGTCGAAGATCCTTCCAATAATTGTTGGGACCTCGCATCTACAATAAAACCTCATAACGGACTTTGTCGTGGTCGACACCCCCTCGGCCTACAACGCCATCTTAGAGAGGCCCTTTCTGTTAGCCCTCAAAGGGATATTATCCATCTACCATAATATACTGAAGTTTCTAGTTTGAAACGAGGTCAGAGAGGTAAGAGAAGACCAACAGGCCGCCCACAAGTGCTATGCAGTCTTTACCAACCCTGCAACAATGGTAAAGCAATTCGCTCAGGTAGCCATGGTCTGTGAACAGGATTTACCAGAGGCAGTTCCCGAGATCTCAAAGCCTGAGGGAGATTCAGGGAATGACATCCAAGAGGAGGACGAGGTAGAAGAGGATCGTGAATGAGTCAGTGGCCACCCCATGGATGTGCTAGAAGGGATCCTAATCAGAAGTGACGACCCATCTAATGCAGTCAAGGTTAGGGCCACTCTGGACCCGGGAGTGAAGAAAGGACTGATCGGGCTACTCAGGGAATTCAATGATATATTTGCATAGAGCCACAATGAGATGCCAAGAATCTCTTTAACCTTGGCTTCTCATCGGTTGATTATTGACCCTACGGTTAAGCTGATCAAGCAGAAAAGGTGCCACTTTAACTATGAGAGAAACATTATCATTCAAGAGGAGGTCAACTCATTAGGGAAGCTCGATACCCCGATTGGATCGCCAATGTGGTTATGGTCACTAAGGCAAACAGGAAGTGGCGCACATATGTCGACTATACTGACCTCAAATGGGTGTACTCGAAAGACGGTTTTCCTCTGCCTAAGATCGACCAGCCAGTGGTCTCCACTACTGAGAACAAGCTCCTAAGCTTCAAGGACACATTCTTAGGATACAATCAAATCAAGATGCACCCGGTAGATTAGAACAAAACTAGCTTCATTACTGGGCATGGTTTGTATTGCCATAAAGTGATGCCATTCGGCCTCAAGAACGTTGGTGCCACCTACCAGCTCCTAGTCAACTAGCTATTTTAGAAAAAAATAGGATGGACGATGGAGGTATACATTGATGACATGATTACCAAGTCCCAGATAGTAGAAGAACACCAGAACCACCTCCGTAAAACCTTCCAAGTTTTAAGGGATAATCAAATGAGGCTAAACCCATTCAAGTGTGCATTCGGGGTAACTGGGAGCAAGTTCCTTAGCTTCATGGTCAGTGAGGGAGGAATAGAGGCCAACCCAAAAAAGATCGGAGCTATACTGGACCTAGAATTCCCTACCTCATTTAAACTGGTCCAGACTTTGGCTAGTCGAGTGGTCGCACTCAATCAGCTCATTGCGCGGTCTACAAATAAATGCCTTTCTTTCTTTAAGGTGATCAAACTAGGAAGAAACATGAATGGGACCAGGACAGTGAGCAAGCCTTCCAATCCCCCACGGTCTATCTAGTCAGCCCGCCGTTGATGGTCAAGCCGGAACCCGGAGAGGAGCTGCAGATGTATTTGGCCACGTCTGAAATGGTTGTAAGTGAGGCATTGGTCAAAGAGTGTAAAGACGGGGTCCAGTGACCTATCTATTACATGAGCCATACATTGACCAAGCTAGAGAAGAACTACATCCTCTTGGAAAAGCACTCATTTACCCCGGTAGTCTCGGTAAGAAAGCTCTGCCCTTACTTCCAGGCGCATACAGTGGCGATCGTGACTGATCAACCCCTCCACCAGTTCTTATAGAGGTCAGATGTGTTTGGAAGGTTAGTCCTTTAGGCTCTAGAGCTCACCTAATAAGATTTGAAGTATAAAGCAATAACAACAATTAAGGCGCAATCATTAGCAGACTTTGTGGTTGAGTTCTTACCTCTCCCAAATCAGAAGACCTCAGCCGAACCAAGTCTAGAGATCCAGGAGCCCCAGTGGCTTGATAGCTAGCCAGTTGATTGCCTTCCTTGGACCCTCTACACAAATGGAGCGTCCGAACAAGCATGGGGGAAGGGTTGGCATTGTCTTGACCAACCTAGAGAATGCAGAGTGTTGCCACTGTTTCTGGTTAGAATTCAAAACCACCAACAACGAAGCAGAATATAAAGCTCTTCTAGCGGGGATGAAGGTTGCCATTGACCTCAGAGCCAATTACTTACATGTCAAGAGTGATTCACAACTTATTGTTAACCAGATCACAGGGCTCTACCAACCTAAAGGTGACAACATGGTCACCTATCTCAAGCAAGTTTGACTTCTTCAAGATCGGTTCAAGGGATTCAAAATCAAACAGATTCCACATCAACGGAACCACCGGGCAGACATCTTGGCCAAGATAGCCGCCAATGGGGGACAAGCTCCACCTAGGAGGGTGGTTCCACTTTAGGTAATCACCCAATCGAGTATAACAGTAGGAATTTTTTTTGGCTAAGTTGACCGACTGCCATGCTGGTTGGATCCAATTGCTGCCTACCTTCAAGAAGAAAAGCTTTCTGAGGACCCCGACCGAGCCTGGAAAATCAAGAGGGTTTCTGTTCGATACTTCATGGTGGATGGGTACCTTTACTGGAGGGGTAAATCCCTTACTTTGCTTCGATATTTGCATCCCAACGATGCCAAATGGGCATTGAGAGAGGTCCATTATGGGGACTGCGAAAATCACATTGGTGGAGAAGTTTTAGCTTATCAAGTACTTCGTATGGAATACTACTGGCCAACTATTCACCAAGATACAGAAATGTTTGTGCAATCCTGTGAATTGTGCCAGAGGACCTCGAACTTGGCCCACCTTCCTCCGGAACGGCTATCTTTAATCAGTTCACCTTACCCTTTCACTATTTAGGGGGTCGACCTGATTGGTCCGCTTCCCACCGCTCAAGGAGAGGTTAAGCATGTTATCGTTGCAATTGACTATTTTACTAGATAGGTCGAAGCATGAGCTCTCTCTCAAATTTCAGAGGAAAATACAACTAAGTTCATTAAGACCAACGTGGTTTGCAGGTTCGGCACTTCTCTCATCATAATCATTAACCTAGGCAAATAGTTTGATAATGCTCGATTTAGGGACTTCTGTGAAGGTTTAGGAATCGATCTCTGATTTGCTTCAGTAGCTCACCCTCAAACCAACAGCCTAATGGAGACCACCAACACAATAATCAAAAAGCTCCTGAAGAAGAAGCTTTAGCAGAAAAAGGGCAAATGGCCAGAAGAGCTACCCAAGGTACTTTGGGCCTATCGGACCACTAAAAGAACTACGACTGGGGAGACGCCATACTCCCTAGCCTTCCGAGTAGAGGTGGTCTTACCCATCAAGCACAAATTGACCTCGTTCTGAGTATATCATTTTGAACCAGAAAGTAACGAGTTTAAGCTCCGAGCTAAGCTGGACCTTTTAGAAGAAAAGCAAGATCGAGTAGCCGAGAAGGTAGCAGTTTACCAGAGCAAGATCGTAAGGTATTTCAACAGAAGGGTAAAGGTCAGAAGCTTCAAAGAAGGAGACCTCATTCTTAGAAAGGTGACCCAAAATACCTAGATAAGATCGGGTGAGGTCCAGGGACTCAATTAGGAGGGACCGTACCTAGTAAAAGTAGTGGTCCGCAGTGGAGCTTACAATCTGGAAGATATAGATGGTCGACCCATCGACCATACCTGGAATTCTAATCATTTGAAGAAGTTTTACCCTTAGACAGGGGACTCATTAGCATACTATCTCCATTTAGAAATCAATAATTCTTTGAAGCAGTTATATACTCCATTTTGATCATCAATAAAGTCTCCTGCTAAGCTTTTCCTCTCTTCCATTTGAGTTTAATATTCTCCACAAGTAAATTTGCCTTGTTCGCCATGAACCAAGGAAAGCTAGATAGCTTTCTTGATGCCTTGGCCGGTATCACCCCCCTCCCCCCCGCCAAAAGGGATATAAGTGTAAGAGCATAGTTGTCAACCAGATCACGAGACCATGGATCGGTCGAGGAAGACCCCTCACCTCTCCTGAAGCCTTGGCAGGGTACCACCCCCGGTTAAGAACGGTCCAATGAATATGGCATAGTTGCCTACTGGATCGAGATCACCACAAATGGTACCTCATCGCTATAAGGGTTCAAGATACTAGGAACATTTCGATAACATGAAGCCCAAGACCGGTCGAGGAAACCCCTCACCATCACTGAAGCCTTGGCCGGATACCACCTCTCGCTAAGAATGGTTTGATCAACGAGGCATAGTTTCCCACCGGATCTCTAAACTATGGAATGGTTGTTTGAAACTCACTCATCATCTCTAACGCCTTGGTCAGGTTATTCCCCCTAAAAGCAATCTAGGCGTAAGTGCATAGTTTCCTGCTGGATTGAAGTTACCGCAGAATGGTACCTCCCTAATACAGAGGAGAAAGGTACCTGGATTAGCTTGACTAAGGCATCGCGCTAAAGTATCGAGGTTCCAAAATATAGGATCACTTGGTGCCAAGATTCTTCCAAAAAGGAAAATCTATGTAACAAAGGGTCCCAAGAGGGATACCTCGACTAAAGTACCTCGGCAACCTTGTACCAGTAATTTGTTTACTCCTACTTATTTTCAGAGTGTTTTTACATTACTAGGGACCAATTACATCGGATGCACACTGGGGACTTGGATAGAAATCCTCAAGAACCCTGGCTGGGGTATCATCAAGGTGGCAAGATCTCATACTGTGTACCTAAAAGCAGGGTTTCCTACAAAGTGTCAGGAGTTGGTGCTTACCCTACCTGTCAATTCTTATCTACCATGTTCCAAGGTCTTTCTCTAATAGTTTTGATTAAATGAAAGACATGCTTAGAACTACGACGGGCTCAAAGTTAGGAATGAAGGGGAGCCAACCACCCAATCTATGCTTGGTAAAATTTACAGTTTTCTTGCATTACCAGGATTAGACTTAAGTCATCTATGTTCAAAGTCAATCAAGAAGGAAACAAGTTAGAAGCAGACAAGGGAAAGGAAAATTCTACCCATAGAATTAGAGAGCTCATCCCCTATTTCAAGCTACATTAAGTCTATCAGGGAGTCCATTCCCTGGTTTCGGGCTACTCATGAAAAAAAAAAGATAGAATATCCTGTTAATTGGGTTAAAGAGTTTGTTCATGATTCAAGCAGGGCGCCCACCCCCATTTCCGGGCAAAACAAACAAACTCAAAAGGGATCATATATAGGCCTCCTCCTCTTGGTTATTCCCACCAGTCACTCATTCCTCTAAGGGTTGCTCATCATTCTGCTATCCTAATGGCCCACCTACTTGTTGCTCGACCTACTCTCCAGCCAACACTTGGTTGACCACTTCTAAGACTTCATGAGGGATTGGTTCGATAGAGACCATGACCCCCACATGCTCGCATCCTTGCGCCACGTCCAAAGGCTCTACTGCCTAAGTAGAGTCAACTTGATCCTCTTTTACCTCCATAGGAGCAGGCTGATCTTGTTCTGCCAGGATGGTTTGATCTTCAGTCTTCTTGGGAGCAGACAAGACCTCTCCGGTCCCAGGACCCAGATGTAAGTTGTTTTCCTTTATCAATATAGCCTTCATCAGCGCTAGAGGTATGAGAAAGGCCCGTACCATCACCGGTATAAATGGACATCTGTTCAACTTTAGCAAGGATTTCATTCATGTCCCAGTCATCGATGGAAGAAAGGTTGAAGGTTGGAGGCAGCGCTTTAGCGACTTGGTAGGAAGTATAGAAGTATCCGCTCCTGAAGGAAGATTATACCTCTCTCTGCAGCTTGGTTAGTTGGGCATGCAGGTCCAGATTTTCTGCTTCTTACCTTCGGGTCTTCATCTTTCAGTCATCCCTCTCCCTTTTTACGCCTAACAGACTTCAAGGCATCCTGGTCTAAGGTCTGCTTTAGCCTCTCATAATCACACTGGAGTTCAGCTAGTTCCCTATCAGTTTTGTCCTGATTGGTTATCATCTCCTGTACCGGGTCTCGAGCTTTAGTAAGCAACCTCGTGGCAGTTTTAGCTTCGTAACATGATCATATAGAGAGGCCACTTGATGGCTCATAGCAACATTGTACTTAAAGGCCTACAGTGGACAAAACACAAGTCAATACATAATTAACTGACCACTCGAATCACTAACAAAGGAAAATGGTTACCTAGGCTAAAAGAGTGGATCCCTTGGTAATCAGGTGGTCGATAGGCACTAAGGCCATTGAGGAAAGGTTGCTGCCTAGACAAGAGGTAATAAACTGGTTCACAACCTCGCTCTGGTCAACGAATCTAGAGGGAGGCTAGGGACGACCTCCGAGTCCCTCTACAGTTGTAGTCTCTAGACTCTTCCTTGCTGGTATGGATGTAGGAGAAGGAATTGAAGCAGCAGGTATGCCAACTAAGGAGGTAGTAGCAACAGTGGCCTTAGTGGTAGGAGGGGTAACAGAGGTTGTGGCAGTGGTAGCAGCGGTAACAAGATTGGAAGCCCCTTTACCAAGCACCCTGGAGCTGGAGGGGTAGGAGCGTGTTGAGCTATTGCGAGAATGGACAGATGCATACCTTCCCAGATCATAGGGAAGAGCGGGCTCTCCTAGAGGGGCATCAGGGACCTGGGCCGAACTCTCACCAGTCATTTTACCACAGGAATTGCCACTCAAATCCTCATCGACCAACTTTAACGGGTCTCGATCGATTTGAAAAGCTAGTTCTAATGGAAACGTTTCGGCCCGAGCGACGACATAGAGGAGGAGGAAGGTCGTCCCCACTATCTTTAGGGACCCAATTTCCATGTGTGAGACTGGAGGTCACATTGCCCTCCACCATGCCTTCAGATGTGTAAGAGCTAAAAGTCGACATGATAATAAGAAGTTATGATTCGAAAAAAGAAAGAAAGGGAGTGTCGTTCCTTACGGAGACAAAGATGAAAGAAGGTCTTTTTAAAGTGCATTTGAAATTTGAAAAGGATTATCGCTAGCATGAGATAAACAAAGAGGAAGTTGTGTTTATATAGGCGTGATAGGGAAGCAAACGATAACGAGGGCGTGATCGAGGTTTTCACCTCAATGCCCTCTTACCGTCAAAAATATCGCCCTTTTCAAAAAAGAAACCACTCCCTCACTCGCCACGCGTAGCTTGCATTAAATATGAGATCTCCTACATGATACAGGTGACTAAAAGAGAGGGAAAATTTTGCAAAGAAAACAGAAAATCTGACTCCAACTCTGACTCAATCAACGGCGTCCAAGTCATAGGGGACTTCTGTTAATAGCCAAATTTGGCTAAGGACCAAAGGAAAATTTTTCACTTTCCAACCTTCATGCAAGGGTCCAAATCCGGGATTATTTAACAATGTATCAAGGTCCCCGAGGTTGAGCTACCACGCGATCCTACAAGAGCAAGGCGAGGCTACCCATACCATCTAAGCATCTTGCACGCATCCAGGCTCACCAATTAAAGTCCGACGTAACCACATCAAGGCTAAAAGTATAAAATAAAAGCATGCTTGCTGATAATGTGTTATAAATCAAGGCATAAAAGTATAGATAGTAATACTAACCGAAAAGGGAAAGAATGAGAGTAAACCAATCAATTAGGTTATTTCTCTGTATCTTTTGAATGCTTGCACAATAAGCCTATACATATGCATAGGGAGAATTGAATCTACAATAAAATAGGAAATAAAATCAAGAGATGCAATTGACCTACGTTGAAATAGGAAATGAGATCAAGATAATTAATTGGTAATTGTTCTCTAGGTGGTGAAAATCAATTGTTTCACAACAAATATATAATTGTTTAATAGAAAATATAAAATAAAATAAATTTAATTGTTTGAAGTAATAAATAAATATATTTTAGGTGATATGGCAGGGGTAGATTTGTCTTTTCAAATATTTATTTGGTCAACCCTTAAATTTAATGGTTTGACTTTAACAACATGATATGTTTGTGTTGATTTTCTCAAACCTAAGGATGTTTTGCCTAAATATAGGGTACTTTAGTGCAATAATCCTTTATTAATTAGTTAAAACTAAAGGCATTAATGAAACAATCAACCATACCAAATACAGACACATATATGCAATGAGGGCTTCTTTTGACAATCCAATTTCTTCTTTTTATATTTCTTTTCTAAAGACATTTCCTTTTGTTCAAAGATTATATTTCGTATCTTTTGGCACTCCTATAGTAAAGAAACTCCATTTTAAAAAATAAATTTATAAAAACACTTCATTTTATTTTAATAAAAGTTAGGACGAACCATCTTACACTTTAGATTCATTAGAGGAGTAATTTTTTTTAATTAAATTATCAAAAAAAATTCTCTCCTAAATAAATATTACATATTAAACACTCTCTCCTAAATTTTTAATAACTATATTAAACTCTCTCTCCTCCAATACATATCTCTAATTTTCTATCTTCATTCTTTCTCTAGCAAGACTACCAGTCAAGAGAAAAAAAACTTACTAACAAGCTCTATTTTTAAGAAATGCATATATGTGTATATTAAAAAAAAAACTCAAAAAACAAGTACCCTATTTTTCAAAAAAAAAAATCGAGATATGAAAATGCTTTTTTTTTACTTTTGTAGGTATGTGATTGCCTAGAGAACTTTATTTCTTTCATTCATCTTAGAAATTCTGAGTTTAATTGAATCTAGTTGCAACAAATCAAGGTATTTGTATTGAATTTATAATATGCATAAGTTTTTTTTTCTTTAACTATTAATCAGAGATTGATCGAGAAAGTATATGGAAATAAGTTTTTTTTTTTTTTAAAAATGGAGAGAGAGTAATTAGGAAAGAGTGTTTAATATGGCAATAACTGATTCAGGAGAGAGAGCTTAACACATAATATTTAATCTAATGATTTAGGAGACATAGTTTCTTTATATATATATATAATTTAATTGGTTTGGACTTTGGAGTGTCTTTAGAATTTTTTTGTCTTCTTTAGTAATTTTAATTCGGGTTAAAATTGTCATTAAAAAAAATAATTGATGTGTAAATAAAGAGTAATGCTAGACTTCCAAAAAAAATTCTCAAAAAACTTCTCAAATTATATGGTATGGTGAGCTGTCAATATCACATCTCTCACTATATAAATTTATGATTTACAAGATGTTGACAACTCATTAAACCACATAATTTGGGAAGATTTTTGAAAAAAGAAAATTTGAGAAACTTAGCATTACTCGTAAATAAATGATTTGTGGATTGTAAGGAGAAGCTCTTATATACAATTGTATATAATATACATGCATATATATATATATATATATATATGTTGACAACTCATTAAACCACATAATTTGGGAAGATTTTTGAAAAAAGAAAATTTGAGAAACTTAGCATTACTCGTAAATAAATGATTTGTGGATTGTAAGGAGAAGCTCTTATATACAATTGTATATAATATACATGCATATATATATATATATATATATATATATATATATATATATATATATATATATATATGATGCCGATATCGACACCCATAAAACTTATTAGTACACCCGTATTTTATTAAAAAAATTAATTACAAAAATATCTTGATAGAAATTTACCAATAATGACAAATTACTTTAATTAAAAATAAATCAAACAATATATACACTCATTAGTTACACCCATGTCTTCAACTATATTTCTTTATTAAAAAAAAACTTACCTTTAAACAAAAAAATAACTTACGATAAACCCTAATTAAACTCTAATATTATTCAAGTATCAAACTTTCTTATCATCACATGATTACCATATTGTTTTAGTTTTTGTTTTTGTTTTAGTTTTTCTTTTTCTTTTATGTACAGTTACGAACTATATCAATAAACAAAATATTTTTTAAAATGGTTGTAGTAAATATCAACAAGTTTTTTTTAAGATAGCTATAAATATCAAAAAGAATATTTGATTTTAAAGATAGTCGTATAAATAAGATAATTCTATATTGAAAATCTATTGACCCTATATACGGTTCCACATATTTCCTTTTATAAGGTTCATACATTCAAGATATTTCTAAAAGTAAATTTGATCATCATTAAAATATGATTTGATTCAAAAAATAATATGATTTTTTTAATAAATTGGGTGTGATAATAGTCTAAGAGTGTTTATAAATAATATGTATGAAAATGAATATATTTATTTCAATGAATGTACTATTAGCATTAAAATGTGTGTTTAGAGTAATATTTATTTTTAAAATTTTAGATATTGATGAACTTATAAAAATAGATATATTAATAAGTTTTATAGGTGTCAATATTTGTAACGAAATATATATATATATCCCACTAAAAGAAAGAAAATAAATCTTGTGGGCTGCACACTCCCTTAATTTATTTATTATGATCATATCTATATTTAAATCTAAATATATATCCCAATGTAGTGATGATGAGTCACTAAATTTTATAATATATATTCTGATAATAAAAAATTATTATTAATTGGCACCTTTCGTCTGTATACCACAATCTCAAATAATATAAGTCACAAATTTTCCTTTCGTGTGGAATACCCACTCTCTATACTTAAAAATTATTTCTTCAGTGCCCTCCTATTCAGCATTCCATATTCAAAACTTCTGCCTTCAAATTGGACCATAATTAAATAAGTAGTTAATTTTCATGCACTAATTTTTTCATCAACATGCACGCCTTAAATTAGATCAAATTAAAAAGTGTGAGAAGAACCAAAAGGCATGGAAATCCATGCCAAAATCCAATTCGAAACAATTTAGATCTATAAATTTAATTGATTGAACACTATATATATAATGAATTGAGATCCCTCCCTTATTTTAATTTTGATAAGAACCTTAATGAAAATACATGCCAAAATCTAATTCGAAACAACTTAGATTTATAAATTTAATTGATTGAACACTATATATATAATGAATCGAGATCCCTCCCTTATTTTAATTTTGATAAGAACATTAATGAAAATACATTGATTTTAATGAATTTCGAACTGAATTTTTTTGTGAATAATGAGTTCATTAAAATATATATATGAACAAAATTTGAGAATTTTTTAAATAATAGAACTATTTTTCTTGAATTTATTTATATTTCTTCCATTTTTTGATGCCTTCATATTTAACAAAATTTGGATAAATAGTTCTAGTGCTTGGAAAATTCTCAAATTTTGTTTATATATAGATTTCATTGAACTCATCATCGACACAAAAATTCAGATTAAAATTCATTAAAATTGATTTGTTTTCATGGTGATTTTTACCAAAATTAAAATAAGAGAGCCCTTACGAGATACTATATATATATATATTGAGTCTCTCGTAAGGGCTCCCATACGAGAGGGACAAAATGGTGTTGTTTGGCCTGATCATAAATCAACATGATTCTTGAAGAAAAAAGAATATAAATTAAGTGGATGAATATTCTATAGAATTGTTTGAATTTTTCTCACATACTTTTTACTTACAGTTTACCAAACATTTTAGCAAAAATATTGAAATTACTTTTGGTACTCACAACACTTTCAAAAATCAGTTATCAAACACTCAAGTGATGCTTCCCACAGTTAATCCAAAAGTAATTCCCCCCACAGCATAACCAAAAACACTTCCCTCATAGCACAACAATATCAAACTAAGCCCTAGTGCTTGAAAAAATCTTAAATTTTATTCATAGACAGATTTTGATAAGCTTACCATCCACAAAAAATTCATATCAAAATTCATTCAAATCGATGTGATCTCACGGTGGTTCTTACAGAAATTAAAATAAAGGATCCATTATGAGAAACCCACTCATATTATATATATATATATATATATATAAATATAAAAAAAATTAATTCTATAAGAAATAAAAAAATAAAAATAAATATCGGTTGTTTCAGCTTCTTTACTGTGGTTTGCCATAAATAAGAGAGAAAATAAAAAATAGTCACTGAAATTATTACAATTTCGTTTGTAACTACATACGACATTTTATTCATTAATAACCATATTTGTGAGAAATTACCTTAATGCACCATATAAATACTATCCTTAAACTCTCGTTTTCTCTATCTCTCTTTCACCTCTCTTCTCTCGCTCTACTCATCTCTCTCGTTTTCTTTTTCCTCTCTTTATTTCCCCACTCATCATCGTCGGATGTCGACGCCGGACGCTTGGACGTCGTCGAGCTGCCGTGGTTGCGCTGCTTGGCTTCACTATCTTCTCTCCCCCTTTTCTCTCTCTCTATTCTTTCTCCCTACTCATCTCTCTCTCCTCTATTCACTCACTTATTATTAAAAACATATTTAGGGAATAATAAATGTTGAAATGTATCAATTTTGAGGGTTGTTTGGGTTGAGATCTGATATTTTGGATGATTTGGGACTGGATGTTGGAGTTTGGTTTGAAAAATAATAATTGAAAGCATGAAATCTTCGACAAACTTGAAATATTTTACGAAAATTTGAAAACATGCTTTAAAACTTATCAGAAACTTGAAATCTTACCTGAAACTTGTCAACATTTTAAGTTTTTACATAAGATTTCAAGTTTTCGAACCAGTGATACTTGAAATCTTCTGGAAAAAAAAACTTGATTGAAATCTTACCCAAAAACATGAAATCTTACCTAGAAACTTGTCAATGTTTTAAGCTTTTACATAAGATTTCAAGTTTATGAACCAGTGAAACTTGAAATCTTCTGGAAAAAACTTGATTGAAATCTTACCAAGAAACTTGAAATCTTACCCAAAAACTTATCAACATTTTAAGTTTTTACATCAGATGAAACTTGAACCAGTGAACTTGAAATCTTCTGGAAAAAATATGAAACTTTATTTTATTCGATTCACAAAACATATAAAAGTGATGCAATAACGTTAAAATCATGTTAAAATAATTGTTTCGTACTCAATTAATTCACAAATTGAAGATATTTACACAACTTAAATTGATTTAGAGCAAATTGAAAAAAAAAAATTCCTCACTCACTTCTTCAAACTTTCTAACATACAAATCTTCAAGGGCGATTTCATGATTCCGTTCTTTTTGTCCTCTAACAATGGTGTGATTGTGTTCGATTTGCACGAAACAAAGAGAAAATTGAAGAAAAATACACAAAGAAGAAGAGTGCACAGAGAAGAATGCGTAAAAAAGATACAAAACAAATTAGTAAATTATTTTAGGGGTATTTTAGTAATTTATGGATATACACTGAATGTTTTTTTAAAAAGTGGTTATTAACGATTAAAATTTCATATGTAGTTAAAAACGAATTTTTCATATTAGATGTGGTCATTTTTATCAATTTCCACCTTAAATAATTTCAATAGTCTTCAAGTTTTTGTATTTTTGCTTATTTTGAATGATTTTTTTAAGGGAACCTCCACGCTACCCCAAAAATTATTATTAATATAAATAAAAATTTGCACATGTTACCCCCTGAGAATAGTATGCCTAAAATTAAGGGAAAATGCCAAAAAAAAACATCCCTATAGTTTTAGGTAATTCTCCTTTCGGTACACTATTTTCCCATATATTTTTTTAGTCCACATCATTACTGTTATTTAGATTTTCAGCTCCTACCGTACAAATTCTTTAGGATTTATGAGATTTTCGTTAATCAAGCCAGGGCATAATGGTAAATCGCGCTTACAATTGTTAGGTCTTTGAGTTATGTTGGTATAAGTTCCATATCAAAACGATATTTAATTTGTATTTGATTAGTTGTCTAGGTTTATATTTGAGTTAAGCTTCAAAAAAGAATGACAACACATCTAACAAAGAGAAGTCTTCAAGAGGAACAAGCTTTATTGCACATCGAAGGTATATCTAGACCTTATTCCTCTTGCAAGGTGTTTAGGTCCACACACACATTGTATTCATATGTGTACCCGCATCACTGTGCTCAACTGATAGAACACATACATACATAACTATTGTATGCACATGCATTAGATTTAAATTAACAATTTTTATAAAATTACATTTTCATTGACTATTTCTAAAAAATGGCACACTTGTGTGTATTTATATTTGTTTGTTAATGTTCACTTGGTATCGTACTTGAATATATTCTCATATTGTTCTTTACTGAGTCTCGAACGTTTGGGTTACTCATTCATATGTTTCGAGTTCTGAGTTGGTTTTTATAAAACTTTTCATGTGCTTATCGTACATGGTTTTTATCCTTGTGTATCGAGTCAAATTCCAAGTTTTTGTTGAAGTTTCATAGATGTCCATGTCTGTTAGAGAATTTCACTTCGTAAGCTAAAAACAAATTCAAAATTGAAGTTTGGAAGCCGAAATACGATCAAAGAACATGAGAGGTGTACAAGGGAAAAGAGGTGTGGCAACATGCCACAACATGTCCTTCATATAGAGACGTGTAGCTTCCAAGGGAAAGGAAGGGCTAGGCCCCCGCGGATGCCACATGCTTCCATAGAGTGCCCATATGGCGTTCTACACTTCTCAACATGTGGCCCCCTCCATGACATGTCACCTTGCCTCCAAATTCTTTTTAAAAACTCTTTTCCCTCTCATTTGTCTTTTGAAGAAGATTTTATAAAGAAATTGTTTTAGTTTTTCTCTCAATTTTAAAACACCATATCTCACTCATTTCTCAACCAAATTGATTGATTTAAAAAGTTATACACTTGTATTGAAAGTCTTTTAGCTTCTCCAAGTTATTTGAAATCAAAGTGTTCAAGTACTTGTAATGTCTAACACCAATTTCGTGGATGCATACACTTTACAAGGTATTTGATTATCTTTTGATTTCTAAGCTTTTAAATGTTCAAATACTTTGGGTCATCTTCATATTTTAGTGTATGTGACTTGAACAAATTTTGTTTAGAGATAGAGCTTCAATTATAAGCTAGATTTGTCTAATTAGAGACTTAAATGTGATTTAGGTTTTCTTAAATCTAAAACTTCACATGTTTGTGAGTTGTATTGTGACTAGCTAATATTCAAGGGTTATTTTAGTGTTAATTGAATCTATTGTGTTGATTGATAACATTACATGTGCTAGAATCTTTTCCTTGAATATATTTAAGTTTAGCACATTTGATTTTATATTAGAGCCTTTGAGATTTAATTGATTTTTTTGTGAATATGTGCTTTAAATATTTGCTAGAGAAACTTGATTGAGCATATTTTGTATTCTAGTATTTTTTGTTTCAATTCTAAAGTCTTGAACAAGTGCTTAATGAATATGTTATGTTTCAGGCTTTAGTTTGTGTGAATAAAATCTAGGATTTAAGTTTGATTTTGTGGGATTGTGTTTTCTAGGTTTTTGTTCATGCATAAAGAACTAGAATATATTATTTGTGAGCCTTCATGTCTATTTCTAGTTCTTTATAAAGTTTACCTAATCCATACATTTCATATATGATTTTAATCGTTTTGTATGATGTCAATTGTTTGAATTATAAACTAGAAAAACATGCATTGGCTACATAAAGTTTATTTGTAGTTTTCATAGGATATCTTGATCATATATTATATGTTGCTTATGTTTGCATAAGTAAACATTTGATCATGTTAGGATGTCTTGCAAATGCATAAAGTCTCTTGTTGGAACATACGGTTCTAGCTTGAGAAAATGAGTCTTGACTAAGATTATATGGATTCGTAAGTTTAGCATGGGAACTCAATTAGAGGCATATGGCTTCTAAGTTGAGTGTTGACAAGTTTTTCACTAGTAAAAGGCATGTGGGTAGGATAGAAGGGATATCTGATCGTGCCTAAAGTTTTCTATATTTTTGCTCTTATTTCCGTTCCTTTATCTCATTTTCGTGTGTTTCGGGTGTTTTGTGTGTCTTATAGGCTCTTTTATAATGTTTGTAGGGAATTGGTGCATTTTAAAAATTAGAGTTGGAAAACGTGAAGTCGTGTAGAAACAGGCCAAAATCATTGAAAAAAGGAAGCTTCAATGCGCAGGTTCTGCACGGGTACCTTACATGCGCTATGCCCGCGCACCGAAAGATGGTATTGAAGATTGCCCAGTGCACGGGTCTTCACCCATGCACTATCAGCACACCAGAAACACATCAGAAGATGGACTCCCGAATTTGCCCCGAACAAGGGTACTGCGTGGGTCTATTCTCTCTCTCCTATCTTAGTTTGTGCTTTGTAATTAATATGAGTAGTGAAATCCCCTATTAAAGGGTTGATGTGATTCATTTGTGAACTTTGGGCTTTGCAATGAACTCTATCATTTCTATTAATCTATCAAGTGTGTTTCATTCATTGTTTTAACCGATTTTAAAAATGAATTGGTATTTGATTGAACACTATTCTCTCTCGCTAATTTGTTGAGAATTATTTAAGTAGAGAATTGGGTATACACTCTATACGGTTTTCTAAAGCTCATTTGAATGGAAGGATTGAACAAGAGTACACTCCTCAAGTGAAATCCAGACATATTAATCTCAAACGTAATCTCAAATGGATAATCAATTCTATACTCTTGGTTGATAACTTGTGAGAGATTAAGCAACAATATTATACACTCTAGATCGGTGACATTATAAAGAGATTAGTCCCTTGTTTGGTAGACCCTTGTTTGGTAGATGTGCATTCATGTAAAATAATTTGTGGGTGGTCAAACTATACACTCTAGATTGGACACCCATAAGAGATATACAACCAATTCTATACACTCTAGATTGGTTACAATAGATTGATGTACATTCATGAGAGTTCTTAATTTGCCAATTGTTTGCATAATGGATCCATCAACTTTTTAGTCTCTTTATTATCCGTTTACACATTCATCCTATAGCTTAGTTGCATTTAATTAGTTTAATCATAGGTTGCATTTTAGTATAATTCCAAAACCAAAACCATTGCATTTTACTTTTATTGCTTTTTAGTACTAGAGTTTAATTTGGTAATAGCTATCCGTTCGATCCCTATGGACGATACCCGACTTGCCATTATATTGTTTTTACAAAGCAATTTTGAGCGCATTATGAGATTTATAAATTTTATTTGACAAGCTCTTTTACATATACAAAACTACACTTAGCAAAATCCAATATGAAGTAGACAATCATACGGATTGGTCACTTTGAGGGTGTACTTTTATCTAACTAGTGAAAGATAATGTTGCTCGGAGGTGGTTGATTGGTTCAACCATGGATTTTACTTTTCGGAGGTTTATCATGTAAAAATGATGTGTTAAATGTCTCTATCCCTTACTCTATTTTATTTGTGTTTATGTGATTGTTAAATCTTGTTTAGATCATTATATCAACATTTTTTGTAAACAAGATTGTTGAAAGGAAAGATAAGCAAACACACTTCTAAATCAATATGTACAGATCTCTTGTATTTGTATATAGTTATGCATACACTTGTATTTGTGAATATTGAGGATATATATATATATAAATAAGTTAGAATTGATTGATGTTTTAGTTAGATATCTTCACTTGTAAGTTATAGACTTTGATTGACATGCTTTATTGAATATGATTTCAATAGTGTATATACACCTTCATAATTAAATGTGTTGTGATACAAGTTATCTAGAGGGACAAACTTATGTTTTTTCAAAGGATTGAAAAAAGGTTTAAAACCTATTCACCCCCCCCCCCCCCCCCCCCACCCACCCACCCACCCGTCTAGGTTAGGTTTGGCAATTTAACCGTGCTTGTATACTTCAGCAGCTTCTGGAAGGTTTTTTGACAGATGTCAAAAAGGTAATTTAATATTTAATAAATAAAAAAAAATAAAACAAAATTTATTTGGGTGGTTGATATTGTAACTGTTATTGGTGTAATTTGGATGATACGACACGTCAACAAAAAACAAGAGTCGGGGGTGCCACGTCACCAAAAGTCAACTAGTTCAAACCAACCAAAGTTGACCAAAGAGAACATAACTAACCCCCCAACCAAGATAACGTAAATGATCGGATTAGAAAAGCTAATCGGGATTGAAAAGATATTCGGGGGAAAAGTTATGGTCGGGCAAAACCGTCGATCGGGGAAAGCAAATTTGGTCAGGCTTAACAGGTGATCGATTGCACGATAGATGGACAGCACCCAGATTTAATAAAGTTACGACTCAAACACGTAGAGAATGAGCCCTACTTAAATAAGGTGTCTAGAAGTATATTTGATGAGGAAGTAAATTTCTTTACAGATATCAAAGTCCAGATTAGGCAATAGATCTAATACAGTCGAAACAAAATCAACATAAAACAAGGACGAAAGATAACACGACTCCAATAAGTTAGAGTTTTGTTTAATTATAGGATTTTTCCTTTCTTGTACATCAAGAATTATGGTTCTACGCATTTATAAATAGACCCTAATAATACCCATAAAAAGGTTAATGACAATTAAGTTTGTAAGAGTGTGAGAGAGATTGTGTGTGTAATTATTATCAATTTAGTGAATTGTTCTCGCCGTTGCCAGCAACCGTAGATGTTTCCCCACATTAGGGTTTTACCACGTAAAATGTTGTACTTTGCTTGCTTTTTACTTATTTTGATTATATCGCTTGATTGCTATTCACACCCACTTGTTCGACGAGTGATCAATTAAACTTAATCCAAAAATTATCGTCAACAACCAACGCTATAAGAAGGGGGTGAACCTCCGCTAGCATTGAGTTTGAGTAACCAATTCCAAGAAAAAGTTTACAAGAAACGATATCATGGCCACTAACGTAGACAGAAGTCTATCTTTACGTAACACCGACACCACTCACGGTGCTAACGTCCCCAATCTTGTTGATGTCAATACCGCTGGAGAAGATCCATCCTCAAGAACTCTGCCATCTATCAGACCAGATACCATTACATCCACATATGTTACAGCTAGTATTTCCCCAGATGCGTTCCGGCAAATTCAGGAATCCCTACGAAAAGTCATTGATGATGCCGCTAGATAAGGAATCAGCATAACGACCACTTCCAATATGAGTTCACCATACCAACTATCTACGCCGGTGGTGGCCCAGGATCCCAGGGTATGTTCTGAAATAGTGGCAATCACACCAGAAGTACCCTAGAAATTCGGATGAGATAGGACGGAGCATCATGAAAGAAGGGAACGTTTACACAGAAGGGACGACCATAAAGAAGACCAGGGAACTAGGGAGCACAGGGAATCTAGTTCACGCGAAGGTTTGGAGAGGTATGGTGGAGAAGAAACCCGCCTCGAGCAAGAAGATAAGCATGACAACCAGAAGTAAGGGTCCCGCTCGAATTTGAACGATGACGAAACTGTCCCCAAAAGATGCAGGGAGCCAACCCCTACGATCAGACGTGATCCGTACAATGCCCAGATCAGTGAGCGGGTCCTTAGGGACCCATAAGGACTCACCATCAGCCAGAAATTTGATGAGCATAGAGAGCCGGAAGGGGATTAAGAGGTCCTACTCAGAGGAATAGAGGCCCTTGAGAGAAGACAAAGCCGGGGAAACCCTTTGATCGGTAACTCCAGAAGTCCATTTGCTGACTCCATAAGGCATGCCCGTTTTTCAGATAAATTCAAGATGCCACATATGGAACAATTCAAGGCCAATACTGGCCCACTGAAACATGCCAAGAGATATTAGAGCGCAATGGCACAATATGATTATGATAATGCTCTCATGTGCCGGATGTTCCTACAGACCTTGGGAGATCAGGGGTCCAGGTGGTTTGGAGGACTTTCAGCGAGATCTATTGGGAACTTCAAGGAACTAATGCAAGCTTTCACCAGGCAGTTCATGGGAAATATCCAGCGAAGGAAATTCATATCAGCTTTGTCAACCTTAAAACAAAGTAAGGATAAGAAGTTGAAGGATTGCCTAACTAGGTTCTCACATAAAGTGTCGGAAGTACATGATCCCAGCGATGACATGGTAGGATCTGTATTTATTAACAGTCTACAATATAGCCTCTTGATTCTAAACCTAAGACAGATGAGGTTGACCACATATGCAAGCATGGTAGATTATGTTAGAGGATATGTCATGGCGGAGGAGGAACAAATAGCTCATGGGGAGAGCTCAGACATGGCGGTCTACCAGAGAGCAGCTAAAAACATAAGGATGGCAACTCGAAGAATAGTGACAAAGAGGATAAGATCAGGGGTCCAGGTGGTTTGGAGGACTTTCAGTGGGATCTATTAGGAACTTCAAAGAACTAATGCAAGCTTTCACCAGGCAATTCATGGGAAATATCCAGCGAAGGAAATATATATAATTTTTGTCAACCTTAAAACAAATGAAGGACAAGAAGTTAAAGGATTACCAAACTAGGTTCTCGTATAAAGTTTCGGAAGTACAAGATCCCAATGATGACGCGGTAGTATCCGTATTTATTAACAGTCTACAGCATAGCCTCTTGAGGCTAAGCTTGAGACAAAAGAGGTTGACCACATATGCAAGCATGGTAGATTATGTCAGAGGATATACCATGGCGGACGAGGAACATATAGCTTATGGTGGAGAGCTCAGACATGGCGGTCTGCCTGAGAGCAGCCAAAAACATAAGGATGGCAACTCGAAGAATAGTGGCAAAGAGGTGGTTTGGAAGACTTTCAATGGGATCTATAAAGAACTTCAAGGAACTAATGCAAGATTTCACCAGACAGTTCATAGGAAATATCCAATAAAGGAAATTCATATAAGCTTTGTCAACCTTAAAACAAAAGAAGGACAAGAAGTTAAACGATTACCTAACTATAGGTTCTCATATAAAGTGTCGAAAGTATAGGATCTTAACGATGACGCGGTAGTATCCGTATTTATTAACAGTCTATAGTATAGCCTCTTGATGCTAAGCCTGAGACAGAAGAGGTTAACCATGTATGCAAGCATGGTAGATTATGTCAAAGGATATACCATGGCAAATGAGGAACAGATAGCTCATGGTGGTCTGCCTGAGTGCAACAAAAACATAAGGATGGCAACTCGAAGAATAGTGGTAAAGAGGATTATAAAGGCAATAGAGGCTAAGGTAAGGATGGACGCAAGGATAACGATAAAGGTGGTAAGCATTTTAAAAGACAATACACCAATTACACCCCGTTGGCTATGAGACAAGAGAAAATCTTGAATGTAAGAGAATAATAAAAAGCTTCAGAGACAGTTGAGCTTTTCTAGAAGAGACATAACCAAATACTGCAGATTTCATTAGGAGAATGGCCACGAAACCTCTAAGTGTTATCAGCTAAGGGACTACATCGAAAAGCTGATCATAGAGGAGCATCTTAACGATATGGTCCTTAGAAGTGGGGATGATCAATATAGGGACATCCCGAAAAAGGAAAGTGATAGAAGCCAAAGGAACCCCAAAAGAAATTCAGATATTGGGGCAATCAACACCATCTTTAGTGGACCGCACACTGGGGGTAGCAATCGAGAGAGGATGGCCGAGGTTAGAGAAGTCATAGACAGTCAGAGGAATCTGGAAGTAAATCTGTTGGGCCCCAATAAAAAAAGGTTCAAACAAGGATGGGACCCAATAGTCTTCACCGAGGCAGACACACATGGGTCGGAGGTAAGGCCGAATGATGCAATTGTTGTATCGGTTTTCATAGGGAAATGAGAAGAGCATTGATCGACAATAGGAGTTCAGTAGATATCTTGAGTATGGAAGTATTCGATCAACTTGGACTGTAAAGAAAAGACCTATGGCCACTAAAAGTTCCATTGAGAGGCTTTGGGGGCGTAGAAGTAAGATCACTGGGAACAGTAAAGCTGCCTATAGAAATTAGGAGCTTTCCCTGCATCATGACAGTGTTACTGGGTTTTATAGTCGTGAACGTGGAAAACTAGTCGTATAACACCTTGTTGGGCAGGCCTTTCTTGAACAAGTCAACAGCTATGACTGCCACATATGCCCTAACAGTGAAGTTCCCAACAGAAGCTAGGGTAGGTGTCATGAAAAGTTCTCAAGAGTGGGTGAGAAAGGCCAACCTAGTTGTACACTGGGAAAAAGCAGAACTAGGCATGAAGTAGATAGATATCTAAGGAGATGAGGAAGACCCGAAGGTGGATGAAGGAAAGGATACAGTAGAAACGCCTACCTGATTCTACTTGGACCCAAGAGAGGTATCTTCGAAAGATAGGAAGACCCAAGAAGACGAGTCAATCGAGAAAGCCATAATTGATGAGGGTAACCCCGATCAGAACATAAAACTTAGGGCTCGGTTGACGGGGGAAATTCGGGATGGAATGATTAGCCTGTTAAAAGAGTATAAGGACAGGTTCACATGGAAACATGAAGATATGTCCGGGATCGATCCAAATATAATTTCTCACTATTTAGCAGGTTATCCCGATTGGAAACCAGTCATCTAGAAAAGAAGAAGGTTTAACCCGGAGAGAAGCAAGGCAATCAAAGAAGAAGTAGCGAAACTATTGGCAGCAGGATCCATAAGGGAAGTGCAGTACCCTGAATAGGTTACCAACGTGGTGCTAGTAAAGAATACGAACGGTCAGTGGAGGATGTGTATAGATTTCACTGACTTCAATAAAGCATGTCCGAAGATAGCTTCTCATTGCCCTGGATCGATCAGCTGGTAGATGCAATAGCCGGTCATGAATTATTAAGCTTCATGGAAGCTTACTTGGGTTACAACCAGATTCGAATGTTCAAGCCCGATGAAGACAAAACCTCCTTCACAACTAATCAAGGTTATACTGTTACAAAGTTATACCTTTTGGTCTTAAGAATGCCAAGGCGACCTACTAAAGATTGGTAAACAAGATTTTTGCCCGACAGATCGACATAAATATAGAGGTGTACGTGGATGACGTGCTGACAAAGAGCACAACATCTGAAAAACATGCAAGAGATCTCAAGGAAACGTTTGGGGTGCTGAAAAAGTTTGGCATGAAGCTCAATCCAAAGAAATACGTTTTGGGGTACCTTCGGGAAGATTCCTTGATTTTCAAGTTCATCAGAGAGAAATCAAAGTAAACCTAGATAAAATAAAAGCATTGGAGGAAATGAGGTTCCCAAAAACCCTGAAGGAAATTCAAAGGTTAACGAGTTGCTTAGCATCCCTGAATCGATTCATTAGCAAATCAACAGACAAATGCGTGCCCTTTTTTAAAGAATCAAGAAAGGCAAGTGGGTAGAATGGAATAATGAATGTGAGCAGGCATTCTGAAAGATCAAGGAGTACCTAGGTAAAGTACCAATCTTATCTAAACCCTTGGAAGAAGAAGTGTTCTACCTATACCTGTCGGTCACATGTGTGACAACGGGATCAGTGTTAGTCAGGTTGGACGAGGGGGTATAAAAGCTAGTGTATTACATGAGCAAGGCTTTACTACCAACTGAAACAAGATACTCGCTAGCCGAGAAGATGGCATTGGCACTGGTAACAGCAACAAGAAAGCTTAGACCTTATTTTCAACCTCATAAGATCATGGTCTACACGGACTGCCCACTAAAGTAGATTTTATCAAAGCCTGAGGTGTCTGGGAGGTTAACCAAATGGGCAGTAAAGTTGAGTGAGTTCGACATAGCATATCTACCAAGAGCCGTAATAAATGGGAAAGTTGTAGCTGACCTAATCACCAAGTTTGATGAACCAAATGGCGAGGTGATCAAGATGCTGAAAGAGAATGAGGAGTTTATCTGGAAATTGCATGTAGATAGATCATTAAACATGCATAGAAGTGGGGCCAGTATAGTGATATCCACTCCAGAAGGTGATCAGGTAGAATGTTCCATATGGTTTGACTTTAAAGCTACTTACAACATGGTCGAGTACGAGGCATTTTTGGTAGGACTTAGGTTTGCACGTTACTAAGGGAAGATGAGTTGGAGATATTCAATGACTCGTAGGTAGTGGTGAACCAAATCTTATATGAGTATCAGGTCAAGAACAACAACACGGCTGCTTATCTAGGGATATCCAAGATTCTGCTTGAGAGATTCAAAGCCTATAGGATTACTCAAATCCAGAGGGAAAAGAATGAGAAGGCAGCCGCCTTATCAAAATTAGCTTCAGTAACTATCAATATAAGGTCAAAGACTATCCAGTTGCTCACCTCAAGAGACTGAGCATCAAAGATCAAGAGGAAGTATCAAAAGTAGGAGTGATCAAAGGAAAACAGGTCATCTAAATGACCCCGATCAGGGAATATCTAAAAGAAGGAACGCTCCCGGCAGAGGCGGCTGAAGCAAAACTCCTCAGATACGGAGCCACCAGATACTCAATAGATGGATGAGAATTGTACAGGAGAAGATTTCCAAAGGCCTTACAGAAGTGTGCCTGCCCAACAGAAGGTATACAGATATTAGAAAGTATCCACGAAGGGGTGTGTGGGAATAACTCCAGGGGTAAAAGTCTAGCGCACAAGACTCTCAGACAGGGTTTCTTCTGGCCGACACTATTCTAAGACGCTCAGGTAGTCGCAAAATAGTGTGGCAGTTATCAAAGAGTAGCCAAGGACATCAAATGGCCCCTTGAGTAGTTGAAGAAATTGACATCACCATGGCCATTCACCATGTGGGGTCTAGATCTGATTGGCCCAATGCCAAAAGCAACTAATGGATAAGTAAAACACGCCACTATGGTTGTAGACTACTTCACAAAGTGGGTAGAGATAGAAGCACTGGTACATATAACTGAAGCTAACATGACTAATTTCGTGAAGAAGAACATCATTTACTAATTTGGAATCCCGGACACAATAATCACGGACAACAGGACCCAGTTCGACAGTGATAAATTTAGGAACATGGGTCAGGACTTCTGCATAAAGAATAATTATACCACACCAGTACATCCTCAGACTAATGGCCAGACGAAAGCAATAAACAAGGTAATTAAGCATACTCTGAAGGAAAAACTGGATGCTAAAAAGGAGAATTAGGCAAACAAGCTACACAAAGTCTTGTGGGCATACCGGACCACGAAGAGGACTTCGATAAGAGGAGGCCCTTTATTCACTAGCATTTGAGACTTAAACAACAATCCCGGTTGAAGTAATTCATAATTCACCAAGGGTACAACTCTTTGATCCTGAGGCAATGTGGAAATGTTAGAACAGAATCTAGATGAGTTAGAGGAAAAAAAGGACATGTCGAGGATAACGAACATTGTCTATTAACAAAGTGCAACCAGGTACTACAACTCACATGTCTGAGTCAGAAGATTCCAATGCGGAGATCTAATTCTGAGGAGGGTGTCATCCAATACGAGAGAGAAATCAGTTGGATCGTTGACAGATAAATAGGAAGAATCGTACCAATTGGTTGGATTGGACAGTCATGAAGCATACCGTCTTACTTGACCAGAAGGGAGCGAACTGTCCAAGCCATGCAATGCTCAATACTTGAAGATGTTTTACCCCTAGGGGATTCTCAATTTTTATATTTATTTTTAGTATAGAAATAAATTTGCCTAGTTTAGCTTGCCTTGTTAGTTGATCGGTTGATTTTTCTTTTTAGCATTCAATAAAAATCCCCTTGAGGGAACAATTTCAAGAAGTCAAGAATGGTGTTCTAAATTTGCTTTCGTTTACAAAAGCAATCTCGGGGCACCTAGAAATAGCTCAGTCTCGATAGGAGCACCCGGGGGGCCTAGTGAGAAGGTCGAAAACATACGCCGCAAAGGCAGTGTACACTCGCTGAAACTAACCGAGTGTAATGAAACACTGTTAGGGCATTTTCAGGCCATAAAGACCTGACGTGATGCTCCGAGAGTTGAATGGGAAATGAAATATCTATGTTAGAAACAATTGCTAATAAAATTTAAGTGTTTGTAAAGATAGTGTGATATAAGCCACTCTATTGCAACGAATCTTGATCAATAGACTATTGGGAGACATCATAGTGACTTAGTTGACAGATAAAAGACAAGCATCTGTAAACTAGATACCATGCAAAAGGTCTATAAAAGAACACTACTTGACAAAAAAATAAAAGCAACAAATCGGTCGGGGGTTAAAGTAACCGATCGGGCCAACATAAATGGTCTACCCGACTCTGCCTAAAAAGGGATCATGACAAACCCCGTCATGCATAGTTACTTGGCCGAAGTTGGGATGACAAACTTAATATAGTTTAAGTTAATAAACAGTCCTGGCCATGCTAAAGCTACTTAGTTTATGATGGTGTATCCAAACCGAGCTGACTAAAAAACGAACAACTAACCAAGAAACGGTCGCAATCAGACACACTAATATGGTCTTAGTTGAGTTAGTCGACTCGGTGTACACTAGTTCGAGCCAACTCATGACTACGACTATAAATAAAAATGCTCGATCAAGAGTAGATCGTTCGGTTCCAGCATGACAGCTAACATACGACTTAGGCTATGTAGCACTGGGTAAAAATAATCAATCAAGCTTAAATTGTATTTCTTGGTGCAGTTAGAAAAATAGCTAATGTCACTGAACGAACCCGACCGGGGATAAACTGTTAAGTTAAAGATAGGACATTCGATTCAGTATGACAACGGGCAATTAAGTTACGAAATGATCCTCACCATACATAAGGATCTGGTTATAGTTGAGATAGTTAACTTGGTATAGTATAATGTGCGTAGTTCAAGTTAGCAAATGGCTATAACTGTTAGCAATCACTTAGTTTTTAGTTAGTCACTCAATATAGCTCAAGCCCCCAAGTATTCCTAATCACACAGCAAGACATTCAAATCATGCTAAGTTACTTGTTTAAGTACAAACAACAAACAGGACAAAAATGGTATTATTAATATCACAAAATCAAGAGATTACAAAATTATGGTCACTATAACAACTTAGATAGGGAGCAGGGCTAAAGGATCAAGCATCCAGAGTGCTTGAGGGACCTCCAGGTCCGGATCCACTATTTGGAAGGTCATTACCCCCATAATCCTTGGTCAGGTCTCTAAAGTTCGTCTAGCAGATATCATCTTCTAGGCCGTCAACTATAAATGGAGAATAATCTGTGTCTAGCAAGGGGCCAACATCAACTCTCTTTGTCCGAACATCACCCTCTTCGCTGGCATGGAAGGCAACTAAAGAAGACTTAGAGGGAAGCTCCAAGTGCATAGGATAGGGGTCTTTCCTAATGGATCTGCAATAGGCCCTCCATCTGACCCTTTGATTCTTTATGGCTTCTAGAAACTCGCCTTTAAGCCTCTTGGTAGTCTTGTCCCATTTTCGGTGAGCCTCTCCTGTGGAGCTCTTCTTGTCACCAAAAAACACTCGAGAAGTGGCCAGCCTTCTCTTAAATTCTCTAAACATGACAACTTTGAAAGCTGCAGACCTATTGTAGCGATTCACATTCTGAACTTCAAGGGCTGACCTGGTCTCCTAGGAGAGCACTTCTATACAGACTTGTTGTTCTAGATTCTTTGCCAAGTGCTCATAATGGATCCGAGTCTCCTCGTATGCTTGTTGCGTCTCAAGCATGACTTGTTAAATAGAGGTAAGGGTATTTTGGGCGATCCATGTCTCTTTTTTGAGTTTATCTATTGTTGTTTTAGCCATGATGGCCCTAGACTCAACTCAGTGCTTCGCAGCTCTGCGTTTGTGAACCTCTCCTCTAACTCAACATTTCTTGGTGTGAGCTCTTTGAGAGTTGTCTCAGCCATGGAGGCCTTGCCCTGAATGTTGGCTATAGTCTTCCTCAGAGCAACCTCAGTCGCAGCAAGAGCCCTCTTCAACTGAGATATCTTCGTAGCATGCTTCTTCTGGTTAGCTAAGGCTAGAGTCAGCTCCTCCACCGCCTAGAAGAAGAAGTGAAAACTTAGAACACTAGTAAATATACAAGCGAAAGGTAACACATAAAGCACTTATAAAACCTCCATTGTTACAGATCATAAGGATTTGCTCGGAGGTACTAGCAGCTATAGCTTCCCTCCAGTACTCGTCACCGATGTACCCCTCACCAGCTGACATAGTTCGAAGCATGGAAAGGGGGTTGGTGTGAGAGCTACTAGAACTAGGAAGCCAAGAAGATCTATAAACATGAGTAGTTGTGGAAGCTGATGGAGTAGATCAGTCATGAGAAGTGGTCAGAGGTACTTGCTGGAAGGGTCCGGCCCGTAACACTTTACACATTTGAAATGCCTTCTCCAGCCTGAATGACAGTTGTAGGGGCCTTAAAACCCCGTTCTTTAAGGACTTGACCTTCACTAACACCATCTTGATGAATGGACGGAAGAGTCGTGCTATAGGTAACATCTCTAGATTGACTCGTCTCAACATCTTCAGCCAGTTTGACTGTAGCACATGTCCTCGATTTGAACACTGGAATGAGTTCTTATTCCTCAGTGACATCAAGCATTTTCCTCATCAATAAACTTCCCCTTTGAATTGGGCCCACTATCATCATAGTCAAAGTCAGTAAAAACTATTTGATGTTTGATGGAGAATTATATGGGGGTCTTCCCTGAGTGTTGTGTGAGCAAATCATAAGTAGCCCGATTAGAAAAACGGTCAGCTTGAACATGAAAAGGCTCAGGATGAGAGGAAGGCACTGTCGGTTACAATCCGATCACATCACCAGTCCTTGCCAAAACCGGTTCAACTGTCACGGCCAGAACATGTGGGAGGGAAGTAGATGTTGTAGATACCCGATCGCCTCTTTTCTTCTACCGTCGTTCCCTTAAAATTAAATTAGTCAGGGTTTCCTGATCATCCTCATCTTTCTCATCCAGGATGATAGGATCAACCCCCGACTGGGAAGGCACCGGATCAGCAACAATTGGAGCTTCCACTCTTTTATGGATAACCTCAAGGCGGAGGACCCCTCTACAGTCTTGGCCACTTTGCCACAAGGAACCTCTCCACCATATTACTTTTTACTAGATCACCCCTACTAGGCTTATCTTTGCTAGATATCTCCCTATTAGACCAATCCCAATCAGATCCCTCTAAGGTAGACCTATCTCTAGACGACCCTCTTCTACTACTTTAGGAAAGAAGGGCATCACGACCGCTCACTTCAGCCTGTCCAACAAGAGCCGCCAAAGAGTCTTAACTAGACTCAAATATGTGCCCATTAAGTCGTGCTCGGGGGGAGCAATTCCCTAAGCCATCTGATCAGTGGTCGCTTTCCTGCTAACTCGGTCCAGATTTTTAGCCTTATCGGCTTGCTCGCCAATAACAAAGTCCATCTCGTACAGTGAAAAGAAAACTCAGTAAAAAGCAATAAAAATAAACACACACTACAAAAGATAAACAATATTGAGGTCAGAACTTACAGCACTTGCGACGAGCAGATATAGCCCAAAAAGATTCAACTCGATCAGCTCTTTCTCCGTAAACAAGTTACGACGGTCTCTGACCTTCTAGGAAGTTTGAGCCGCCTTGATGACTGTGTTGACCTGGTCCTGAGTCATCACATACGCAGTCTTACTCCTCAATAAGGGGCTACAAAAGTGCCTTGGGACACTGCTCCAGGCTAGCCATTGGGTGGGATCAGCCACCACAATCTCACTCCAATCACCACTAACAAATAACCAGTTGTTCTCCTAGTATTTATTTGAGGAAAGGAAACCCCAAATAAAGCCCTTGTGATCCTTATTAGTGGGAGGGGCAAGTTTATCATTGAAACCATAGGGAATCCATTTGCTCGCGGAGGTTGATTATAGATAAAAGGTGCCACCAGCGTCTGAAAGGTCAAGGGTATAAAAGTTAAATATCTCTTGCGGGGTCGGGGAGTTCTGGGCATCGATCTTCTTCCACATGTGCCACAAGCTAATCAGCACCCGATATGAGTTGGAGGTCAGTTAAGCAGAATCTATGCCCACATTAGTCGGAATCGAGCGATAAAAGGTTGAATGGGGATGGTGACCCCTAGAGGAAAACATGGGCCATAGATAGCAACTACACCAGGAGGAGGATTCCATATGGCACACTCGCCATTACAAATTAGTTGAATGTGGGAGGTCAAACTGATCTCTGAATTTCTCGAGTTCATCACCAGTCACCACATTTATGTCGTAATCAAAGGAGTATGGGTGATCTGTAGTAAACTTTAACATGTGTGGTCGTCATTCTCTCGGGACTTCCTTCATCTTTAGCTTTTGTGAGAAAATCTTCAAATCACTGGCAAGACGGGTAGTTTCCTTAGGCGAAGCTCAGGCGAAGCTCAGGCGGCTTGTCTCGGACTTGCTGTCTTCGATATATCTAAGCAAACACCAACAAATGCAAAAGTATGAGGGTTAGCAGATGAAGGAACAAACTCAAGACGAGCCATAGAGTAATGTACATTTAAAGCAACATGTTGAAACAAAGGGGTATATGCGTGAAAGTGACCCCAAAGTATAGATTCGAGCCTAGGGATATTCTCTTTATCGTCAGTCTCGACGGCAAGCATAAGAATCTCGAAATATTGATAACTAAGAGTGGGATCCATACCTGGAATATCGATGAAGCAACGAAAACATGAATTGTTCGTAAAGAAAGAAAGGAAACGAAGAAACGTTTGAGGTTTGCAGAAAAAAAAATTAGGGTTTTTTGTTGAAGAAGTTATGAAGTCATGAGAGGGAAATGAAAAGTTTCGAATTATATATAGGAGAGGGTGACGTCATCAAAACACGCAAATGTCACTAGGTGTAATAGACAATAGTGGAAGTAGGTGCACGAGACCCGAGATTCATGCGTCATTCGAAATTTGAAAAGTGGCCAAATGATTGTGTCAACCGAAATGGATGTGATTGAGGTTAATGCTTAGTTGTTAAACATTTAATGTGCATTAATGAGCTACACGACAAGAAAAAAAGAACAGATTAAACACACTTCACCGAACGAATTCCACCTGGAACGAGATGTTTGGTCTTGAATGTTTAATGGGTTATTGGTGTAATTTGGATGATGCGGCATGTCAGCAAAAAACAAGAATCGGGGGTGCCACATCACCAAATGTCAACCAGTTCGAACCAACCCGAGCTGACCAAAGAAAACCTACCTAACCCCTCGACCAAGATAATGTAAATGATCGGATAAGAAAACCCGATCGAGATTATCCAGATGGTAGGAGGAAAAGTTATGGTCAGATAAAATCGTCGATCGGGGAAAACGAATTTGGTTAGGCGTAACAAGTGATTGGTTGCGCGACACGCAAACAATACCTAGATTTAATGAAGTTACGACTCAAAAACGCAGAGAATGAGCCATACTTAAATAAGATGTCTATAAATATACTCTGATGAGGAAGTAAATTTTCTTATAGATATCAAAGTCTAGATTAGGTAAGAGATCTAATACAGTCGAAACACAATCAACACAAAACAAGGAAGAAAGATAACACTCCAATAAATTTTGTTTAATTACGGGAATTTTCCTTACTTGTACATCAAGAATTAGGATTTTATGCATATATAAATAGACCCTAATAATACCCATAAAAGGGTTAATGACAATTAAGTTTGCAAGAATGTGAGGGAGATTGTGTGTGTAATTATTATCAATTTAGTAAATTGTTCTCGCCATTGCTGGCAAGTGTGGATGTTTCCCCACGTTGGGGTCTTACCACGTAAAATATTGTGTTTTGCTTGCTTTTTACTTATTTTGATTATACCACTTGATTGTTATTCATATACACCCACTTGTTCGATGAGTGATCAATTAAACTTAATCCAAAAATCATCGTCAATAGTAACATGTCACTACAATTAGTAAACAAAACAAACCTCTGTGGTACCTTCACTCTCAAAACCTTTTCTTCTCGATAAAGACTGAAGTCTCCTTCAGTTCATCATCCTTTGCTCCAAAAATGAAGCCCTAGAACCACATTGGCTCCATTTTCAGCCAACAAACACGCTCGTTTAGAGTTCTAATGCTTTGTTCACATGAAGCAATAGTTGAAGAGAAAACAATTTATGCAAGGTTTTATGAATCAAAGTGAGTGACATGTTAGTTTTTTACACCTAGATGCATTTTCTTGATGTTTGTTTGATATTTGGTTCTTGTAGTTTGTGTAGATTTTTTTTAATCATCTATTTCATATAGTTACGGTTTTAGTGAAAAAAAGAGTCAATAACATGTAATTGGTTGTTTTTAAACTTATTTTTCGTGCCTTGGTACTGATATTTGTTGCATGTTATCTATTCAGATGTTTTTTAATGTTGTATTTCTTCTATTTATGGTTTCAGTGCATTAGAATTGGGGGATTTTCAATTAAAAGGTCTATAACATATAAATGGTTGTTTTTAAACTTAGTTTATACATTTTAGTGGTATTATTTGTTGCATGTAGTTTGGTCAGATATTTTTTATATGTGTTAGTGATGGATTTCTTCTATTGACTGTTTCATTGTGAAAGAATTGGGGGAAAATATTGATAACATGTAATTGCATGTTTGTTGACTGTGTTAGTACTAAATATGTTGTACTTTTATTATTAGTAAGGTAGTGACAGTTGATTTGATTGTGCATTAAGGTGTGTTAGTGTTTATGAAAGTTGGATGTTTGATTTACGCTTGCATGTTTATGTTTTATTCTTGTTTTTGTTGGTAGTGATAGTTGATTTGATTGCATGAAGGTGTGTTACTGCTTATGACAGTTGGATGTTTGGTTTACGATCGCATGTTTCTGTTTTGTTCTTGCTTTTGCTAGTAGTGATAGTTGTTTTAATAGCATAATGACATGTCTATGACTATGAAAGTTGCATGTTAGGTTTTTACTTGGATTTTCTTTTCTGTTATTGATTATTCTTGCAGTTGAGAATGGACATTTTCAAGATCACTCTATTGTATGGGACCAAAACAGTTGAGGTAGGTGAGTGTGTTGCTGTTCACATCAGCTTGATTACCTTGATTATGCAACGTCTGATGCTTTTCCTAACGAAGAGTACCATGTTTGGGCATATTTGCCTTTGTGTAGTGACACACTTGAGGTGAAAACAGATAGTGAGTTAGTATATGTATTTAAGGAGTTTGGGATTCGTGAGGTGGATAGCATTTGCTTAGAGATAGAGGAAACCTGTTACAAACCTTGTCCTCTAGTAGCAGAGTCATTTAAAGAACTAATAGAAAAACCTAAAGTGATCGAAGCAATAGGTTGGTGTGACTTTTAGGCCGGTATGGTGTATTATCATGGTGATAGTGAGGGTTAATTCATATATTCTAATGAGGGAGAGGGTAAAGAGTCTATTGAGAGATATGGTAAACACTTTAGTGAGGGAAAGGGTATGCATGATGATAAAGGTTAGGCAAACCATGATGATGGATGAAAGGGTATACAATCTGATGATGGAGAGGATATACATGATGATGGTGAGAAATAGGGCAGACATGATGATGAAGGAGTAGGCATACAGGAAGATGGCATACCTAAGGAGTGCATGGATTTCTTTTAGGGGTATCAGTCATGGTCAGAAGATAAGTACTTTAGTGACTCAGACCTTGAACCAACCCAAGTTAAGGTAGCTATATTGATGAAAGGTAAGAGGATGGTGAGGGGTGAAATTAAATTGTATATAGGTCAAACCTTTGATGATAGGTTCGTACTAAGAAAAATCATGATGAAGTATGCTATTAAAAATGTGTGGAGTTAGACAAAGTTAAAAATGACCTTGTTAGACAAACCTATAAGAGCATAGCACCAGGCTGTCCTTGGAGGGCACATGCTTCATGCATGATTGATATAACCACAATGCAGCTTAGAACACTAGTTGACCAACTTGATTGCCATAGAATTTACAACAACAAAGAGGTAAAAATGAAGTGGATTGCCTATAAGTTTGAGAATATAGTTAAGAGAAATAATGATATTTGTGTCCATGTGATTGGTGATTTGTTGTTGGACAAGTATAAGCTAACAGTAGATATTCGTAGGTTGTATAGGGCAAATCATAGAGCCTTGAAGGGTAAAAAAAGAACATGCTAACTATTTTCAGTACCTTAGGCAAAATCCATACACTTTGAACCAAACCATCAACAATACATATCTCCATCCACCAGCTACTATCAACCTTTCAGATGTTGTTTTTAAGCTTCAAAGCTCAGAAATTAGGTTTCATGGGAGGTGTAGGCTGTTTATAATATTGGATGGGGGTCACTTAAAAGGACCATATGGAGAAGAACTTATATCTGCAATAGCCTTGGATGTAGACAATGGTTTGTTCCCACTGGCTATTTGCATCTATGAGAAAGATACTCAGTTAAGTTGGTATTGGTTTCTAAACAACTTGAAGATATTTCTACAATACCCTATAGACAGGCATTTGACATTTATGTCAGAGAGGTAGAAAGGAGTGATTACAGTTTTAGAGACTCACTATAGAAGGTACATAATTTATGATTTATCATTGTTCATTTTTATGCTTAAAATTTTTCATTAAAATTAACACGTTTATTTCCTATGTTGAAGGTATTGTACAAGATCTATATATGCAAACTTTGGAATTACTTACCAAGGTCAAAACTAAAAGAAGCAATTTTGGAGGGTAGTAGAAGCTGCAATGTATTTTGAAATCAATGATGCATTGAAGGAAATCGGTAATATTAACCCTGCAATAAAGGTGTTGTTAGAAAAAATAGATGAATAACACTGGTCTAGGTTTGCCTATGACCAACTCATAATGTGTGACAATGTCACCAACAATATGACTGAGGCATTTAATGGCCTTTAAGAAACACATAGAGTTACAACTTACTTAGAAATGCTAGAGTTCATTAGAAAGATGCTTTTGAGGAAGTTTCATGAGAGGAAGGAAGAGTATGCTAAATGGGATTATGTCATACCATCTAGGGTTAATGCAAAAGTACTAAAGAACAGTGGAGAGAGTAGGATTTTGACAATCATATCAGCTTGGGAGTTGGAATATGAGGTATTTGGTCCATGCGGATTATATGTTGTCAAGCTTAGACAGTATAGTTATGGTGGTGGTAGCTGGCAGAAAAGTAGCATTCCATGCAGTCATGCAATGGTTACCACAAGCCTAAGTTGTGGTAGAGATTTAGTGAAAGATAGGGCAACTGACTATGTTCACCAAAGTCTGAGCATAAACACGTACTTACAAACTTACAAAGGCATGATACATCCAATTCCTCAACAAAAGATGTGGCTAGAAATAGAAAGGGGTGAACTGCTACCACCACCTTTTCAAACCCAACCTGACAAACCTAAACTTCAGAGATTAAAGGAACCAGATGAAAAAGCTAAATGAGGAAGGTTAGGGACTGTTGTGTGCACATCTTGTCAAAAACCTAGGCACAACAAAAGGAACTTGCAAAAGAAGAACAAGGTCAGCTCTGTATATTTTAATTAATTTGAGTTTGTTTTGTAACTGCTTAATCTAATTTATTTGAGTTTTGTTTTGACAGATACCAAACTAACCTCATTCATCGCTTATTCCCAATCACCAACCCAAACACAACCTCGATCTCAGCTAACCCAGGACTTGGATTGATCTTTGTGCATGTTTACACATAGATTATGGTTTGATTTAGTAGTTTTTTATCACAACATTTCTTTGTTTCATTGCATGTTGAAGTTGCTAGCAATTTTTGTATGTGATGAACCAACCATCACATATGCTTATTATGTTTTTGGAAGTGTTAGCACAAGAATATGTAGGATATTGGTAGTTAGATGATGTGATTGTTGGTTATGTAATTTTGAAAATGTTGAATGATTGCTTAAATAATTGTGTCTTTTATTTATTACATTCAATGTCTATATAATAAAGCTTAACTACATATAACATTCGATAGAAGCTTTTAGCACTAAGTAGAAACATTGCCCTAATTACACCAAACAAAACCAAGTTAACTACCATCATCATTTTTTACCCTCCTTATATAGACTCTAGGTGATGCATTATTGCATGGAAACTTTCTAGGTTTGTGCACCCTTTCAAATATCATTTCCAGCTTCTACAACATTAAATTTTCTCTGACATCATACCTTTGGGATATGTCATCACTGTATTCTACTAGGTTGAATTCTTCAATATCTGGATCCCAAAATTTATATAATTTGCATCTTCTTCTCTCACAGAAGAAATACAATTTCTTTAGGTTGTTTTGGGATTCGGATATCTTCACAGATATTTTGTACCCATATAGGGACTTTCAATTTTTTAATTTAATTATCTCTCCATTGATGTTTATTGTTAAGCTTGATGTAGCCTCCATGATAAGGTTGCTCCTTTTTTACTGATGTATTCTACTATGTATCACCTATGAAAACAAAAAAAAAATCCAGAAGATGTTTGATATTGTTTTTTGCTTCCTTGATATAGAGATTGCCTGTTGTAGCCTTCAACTGTTGAGAGCTTGATGTAACCTCCAGCTTTTTTTTATTGCTTGATATAGAATGGTGTGAATATTGAATAAGAAATGTGAGTGTTGAATGTTTGAAATGTAAAATATGTGTATGTAGCGTTGTGGTTTTATAAGGATTTAATATACGTGTGCAGTATTGTTTGTAGGGAAAGTGTGAAAGAGTCATTGCCCCAACGGTCTCCTTTGAGGGTAGCAACATAATTTACCAATACTGCACACCCATGTAAGACAAAAATAAGGGCATTGGAGTCATTTTACCAACATACTAAATAATAAAAGGCAATAAGGTCACTATACCCTATGTGCATGTCAGCAATCGTACTTTTGATGAAAAAGTTAATATAAGGGCCAATTTTTAATAATATGAGAAAACAGTAGACCTAACGAAGAATTACCTCAAGCCATAGGAGACGTTTTTGGTATTTTTCCTAAAATTAATCCAAAAACTCAAATGTAAGAGAAATGCAATGCAAAGAGCATCAACCAAACTCTAATTTTGAAAACCATTTGGGTCATGATAAATGAGAAATCTTTAAAGTTCTATAAGACAAATATTTCACCTAATGAAATTTTGATATTGAAGGCCAATATTCGCTATGTATGTATGAATTCTGCTATCACCTAGTAGTATTCTAGTAGGCGTTATGCGACAGTCATACGATAGACTGTTTTTTGCCAAAACAGCGTCGTTTTAGAAAAAAAAAATTACCAAGCGTAGTTAACGACATTGACTCCACCTAGCCTGCCTTAGCGGCCGCCTAGGTGGACATATAAGAGTTTGGCCACCTAAAAAAGCCAATTAGGCTTTTCTCACTGCTGCCAGTTCCGCCTAAGGCCTAGGTAACATGTCTAGGTCGATTACTAACACCATGATTATTTCTAAAACCATTCGTAAACCAATAATCATAAAAATAAGTTTTGCTCCAACATTAATCCATCCCATTGTTAATTAGAGGAAATGGGCATAGTACCAAATCCATCTTCACTTTTGAAACTATTATCGAATTAATAAGTCAAGTTTTAATGGTGCCAAATTAGATGGTGGGACCAAAATACCTCCACATATTGTTTTACCTTAATTTTTTTACTTCTTAATTTTCTACCATTCTCTCTCTTTCTTGCCATCCTCTCAATGTTCTCTCTCTTTCTTTTTGTCTCTCTTTCTTCCTCTAATCTCATAAGAATTTAACTCTCTCAAGTTCTTCTTCTTTTGTTTTTTTTTTCTTTAATTTCTTTCAACAATGAAGTCCACTCAACTTAGAAGCTTTTAAAAGAAAGAACGTAAGAATTGTTTTTTGTGATTTTGTAGGTATCAATTGAAGTTTTGGTTTTGATTTTTTGCAAGTTGCGATTATACCTGGAAACAATGATAAAAATTAGAATGAAAAATTATGTTTGAATTTGATAAATAACACAACAAACTCACCATTCACGTCAATTTGACAACAAATTCACAATAAAAACTAAAATTGAAAACTCAAAATCAACCAAAAAGATATTAGGGTCCGTCCTGTAAGCATTTTTCAGTTGCTGTTTTTCAAAAATAATAATGAAAATGAAAACAAAAACAGTATTTTTTGTTTCAGTTTCGAATTCTGAAAACGCATCTGGTAATATATACTGAAAGCTGTATTTTGAAAATGAAAACGAAAAAAACGCGTCTATTAGGTTAACCAAAAACTATCAAAAATTGAAACATCAATTTTGGTATTTTGTTTAATATTATTACAACTATAAACAAATTGATTAAATAATTAACCAATATAATTTTTGTATTATAATTTTTAAATTAAACAAAAGTAACACATAAATTATAAATAAATAATTATAATACATACATATATATATATATTATATAATAAAAATATAATTATATACATATTATAATAATATATTTTATATATAATATATAATATATTATTATATTTAATAATATATATAATCATAATATTATATATTATAGAATATTAATATACTAATTATATTTATATATAGTAATATATATTATAATATACTATATTATACTATTATATATAAGAGGGACACTTTGGTCATTTGAAAATCTTGTCCTATTTTGTCTTAACCATATCAAATGCATAACATTACAATTAATAGTTAAAAAAATGATATTTTTTATATAAAAAAAATGAAAAACAAAAACAAAAACAAAAAACAAGTATTTTGTGTTTTTCAAATTTTTCACTTTTAACACTGGTTTTGGTTTTGTTTTTCTTTTTCTTTTTTGTTTTTCGAAAATAAAATGAAAAACGGTTATCGAACGCGTTTTCAAAATCGTTTTTGAAAAATAAAAACGAAAACGGACTGAAAAATAGCTGCAGGACGAGACCTAATATCTCAAAATCAATAAAATCAAATTTGAAAACAAACCCTGACGAAAACGACTTTTTTCACGAAACGCCTTCAAATGCAACTGTTCTGTCGCGGAGAACTCTCGTCGCGTGCCGCCAGAGTCTTGTGGATTTCGTCGATATCTTCATCGTTGTCTGTCGTCGAAAGTTGAGGTCGATGAGAAAATTAAAAAAAAAATGAAAATTTTCATTTTTACCCAATAAGTCTCGAAAATTACAAATATATCTAATAAGTCTCGAAAATTAGAAAATAAGTCACAGAAATACAAAATATGTCTCAGAAACACCAAAATAAGTCTCAAAAACTGGAAAATAAATAAGTCTTGAAAACATCAAAATAAGTGTCGAAAAATAAAAGAACAAGATTTATTTTTGTAAATATGTTTTAAGAGTATTTTTATCAAATCAATACTTTAAGTGCTATTAAAAATAAATAATTAAGATGGTGATAACCTTAAAACTCTCTCTTTAAAGAGTGCTATTAAATTTTCAAACACTTATTAATTATATCTTTTTTTATACACCATTTGACACACTTTTGTATTCTATCACTAGATCAGTAGATCCTAGTTATATTAAAGGTCATTAATTATTTCTTTCATTTATTGTTAAAAATGCTTAAATAAAATGAAAAAAATAATTGATTAAATTTCTTCAATTACTGGAATTTGTATCATATATAAAACATGTTAGTATTTAAATCATCTTCCAAATTAATCATATTCGACGATTTGAAGATTTGAAGATTTTTCTTTTCTTTTCTTTTCTTTTTTATATAGATTTGATGATAACTTAGTACGAAGAAATTAAGTATAATGTTCTGTTTAAATTGTATTTTTTTAAAAATACTTTAAAGTTGATTTTACTAATTAATCATGAGTATAAATTTATTGTTCATTATTGTAAGTGTCCACATACACCAACGCCACTAACGAGCTATCAAAATCCCTATAAATTACACTCCAGAAGGGCGTGTGTCCACCACAAGGTTCCATCCATCTTTCTCGTTAAAATTAATTCTCTCTTGTCTGTCATTAAATCTCTCAGTCCACACCATGGCTGCACCAAAGACTTATTTTGAACAAACATCTTCTAGCAATCGAGAAATAATGTCATCAATTCAGGTCAACGACCCTGAAAAGAACGCATGCCATGTGGAGCCTACACTAGTCATCAATGAGTTTGATTACAGTCAAAGGGCACAATGGCTTCGAGCTGCTGTGCTGGGAGCCAATGATGGGCTGGTTTCTGTTGCATCATTGATGATGGGAATTGGTGCTGTTAAGCAAGACATCAAAACCATGCTTCTTGCTGGTTTTGCTGGCTTAGTTGCAGGGGCTTGTAGTATGGCTATTGGAGAGTTTGTTTCCGTGTACACTCAGCGAGACGTAGAGTTAGCTCAGAAGAAGAGAGATCATCAGAATAGAATCTCTCAAAGAGGAGGGCACAACATGAATGAAGAGGAAGAAGTTATTGAACGGGAGGCACTGCCAAGTCCAGTGCAGGCTGCTGTAGCATCAGCACTTGCCTTCTCGGTTGGGGCGGTGGTCCCCTTACTTGGGGCTGCTTTTATTTCCAATCATAAGGTGAGACTCGCGGTTGTCGTTGTGGTGGCTAGCATGGCTCTCGTGGTGTTTGGAGTTGGAGGAGCTGTGCTAGGGCGAACTCCTGTTGTTAAGTCCACTGCTAGGGTTCTCGTCGGAGGCTGGATGGCCATGGCAATCACTTTTGGCTTCATCAAGTTGATCGGCTCCGGTGGCCTCAAAATGTGAAGAATTAAACCAGAAAACTTTCGATGACACGTGTATTCTTTCAGGAAAACTATCAATTACGACGGTGTGATCTATTAAGATGAAATGATCAAGATATATATATATATATATATATATATATATGATAGACTTTTATTGAATGTATGTTTTCAATAAAACTTAATTTCCCTGTATAATTTTTGTTTTCTTTCAATTATATATGTGTAATTTGTTGTAAAATGTCAAGTGTACGTTCTGGTTTGAATTACACTGATCAGCAATGATTTTTTTTTTTAAAAAAAATGTTATCTCTAAAACTAAAAAGAAGAACATTTATTGCAGAATTACTCATTTCTGCTTGCAATTTAGGTGGATCCTTCAATAATTCCTAGCTACCTACTTTCTTGATCTTTACCTTTGTATAGAGAAAAAAAAAACATGTTTAAGATCAAGGTCCTGTTAGTTATGTTCACCGTAAATCCAGGAAATCAGGTGCACATGCTTCTTGCGTTTATTTCACCTGACCTGGTTTTCAGCTTTTTAGACAAGCTTGTAGTTAGTGAAATTAATCATTTTCGATCGAAGCCATACATAAACACAAAGGATCACCAAAACTCATTTCATCAAATCCAAACACAAATCATGAATCTTCTTCTCTCGTGCATTCAACTGCAATTTATTAATTGTCAAAGTCAAAGGCTTCGGTTAAAAGCAATATAAATACTAATTCATACTAAAAATAGAAAACCCCTTAACTTTATAGCTTAAAAGGGCTATTTCCTTGTAAAAATAAAGAGCACCTTTAAATTTAATTAAAATTCAGATATTATTGTAATTTTCAAACTATTACAAACTTGAGGGTCGTAATTAAAATTTTCACAAAGCTAGAGCCTAGATAACAGACCTCAACTCCCTATTGCACGATTGGTGAATAGTGTAAACTGTAAACGGTGTGTTTTATGAATGTTAGATGACTTAGGCCCCGTCCTGCAGCTGTTTTTCAGTCCGTTTTCGTTTTTATTTTTCAAAAACGATTTCGAAAACGCGTTCTTTAACCGTTTTTCATTTTATTTTCGAAAAACAACAACAAAACGAAAAACAAAACCAGTGTTAAAAGTGAAATATTTGAAAAACACAAAATACTTGTTTTTCGTTTTTCGTTTTTCGTTTTTCATTTTTCGTTTTTGTTTTTCACTTTTTTTTATATTAAAAAAAAATCTTAAACTATTAATTGTACTGTTATGCATTTGATATGACTAGAACAAGACGGAACAAGATTTTTAAATTACCAAAGTGCCCCTCTTATATATATATTATAATAATTATTCTATATATTATAATATTATATATTTTATGTATATTATAATATAAAATATTATATATTATAATATTTACATAATTAGTAAATTAATATATAATATTATAAAATAATAATATATAATATATAATTAATATTATATGATATATATAATATTTTATAATTATGTAAATATTATGAAATAATATTCTATATTATTATTATATATAATAATTTATATATTATATGTAATAATATATATATGTATATTAATACTATATATATTATGATATATATATATATATATATAATAATATATTATATAATATTATATATATAATATCAAATATTATATATTTACATAGGATATAATGTCATATATTATGTATTATTATATATAAAAATATAATATATTAAAAATATAATAATTTTTAGTATATAAAATAATATATATATTATTATAATATAAATCATAATATATGTAATAATATTTTTATATATAATAATACATAATATATGACATTATATCCTATATAAATATATAATATATATGTAATAATATATATAATATTATTATATATATAAATATTAATACTATATATTTTATGATATATATATATATAATATATTTATATAATATTATATATTTAATATAATATAAAAAATATAATAAGATTTCATATATTAAAAATATAATATATTAAAACAATTATATTTGTGTTATATAATAATATATATAAATTATAATTATTTATTTATAATTTAAGAGTTTAGTTTTGATTAATTCATTTTTTTGATATGTTTTTTTAATTAATTTTTGATGTGTTACTTTTGTTTAATTTAAAAATTATAATACAGAAATTATATTGGTTAATTATTTAATCAATTTGTTTATAATTGTATTAATATTAAACAAAATACTAAAATTGATATTTTAATTTTTGATAGTTTTCGGTTAACCTACCAGACGTGTTTTTTCCGTTTTCATTTTTAAAATACAGCTTTCAGTATTTGTTACCAGACGCATATTCAGAATTCGAAAATGAAACAAAAAATACTGTTTTCATTTTCATTTTTATTTTCGGAAAACAGTAACTGAAAAAAGGTTACAGGACGAGCCCTTATTGTTTTGGGGATAATATACATTAAAATAATTATTAATAATATGTGTTTTAGTTGTTTAAGACATCAGCCATATGCACACCATATTGAGAAAGTTATATCGATAGTGTTAAAATTATAATTATAAATTATATTTCTCTACCCAAATAATTAAAAAAAGCTTTGTTAGAATTACAATAAATAATAACGATGGCACTAAAACAAATAATGAAGTTGAAAGTTCACGAAGTTGAAACACAGAGTCCTAACTCTAAATACAAACATCTAACTCGTCCAAAACACTTTCTGGAGCTTAGTCAAGTTTTCTAACATCCAAAATGAAGTATTTTAAGTGTTGGTGAGCGAAAATATTAAATTAAGTTAAAAAGTTTGATTTTTCACTTATTTAATACTTCATAATTAACACATTAATAATTAAGCTCATACAATTAACACATCATTAAGAATACCTCTAAACAAAAATATCCCCAATCTCCTAGTAACTCAAACCCTAACCCTAAAAAAAATATTCCTAATTTAAGTAAACCCTGACCTTAACCCTAACTAACCTAACCCTAAATTAACCTAGGAGGAGGAGGCGGTGGTGGTGCCGTCTCCATGGACTTTGAACGGGAGGCCTCCTCCAAACTCAACGATAAAGACCGTCTCTTAATTTATTTTTAAATGATTAAATAATTGTAAATAAAAATAAATATTAATATTCTTTTGAAACCTAAATCCTAACTACTTGTTTTTTTATATAACAAAATTAATAATTATTTCTGTAAAAGAAATTTAATAAATATTAGTTAAAATGAAAAAATATAAAAATTAAATCAAATGTTTAAATGAGGGTAAAATGGTAAAATCTTAACCACTTAAGATTAAGTTAAAAATTCTCAAATAAAAAAATATTATAAGATACATGATCGTACGTGGTAAATAGTGTAGCTCACTGCTCACCTTGTTAAACAAAATAAACATATTATTACATGTGTAAGCATTCCCGCCTAAGCTAAAAGGTAGTTTCTTTACTCTCTTGATTTTTGAGTGAATGCAATGGAGACAGAAGATGATGTGCCTCTTCACTTGAAATCTTTAGCAGCCTTTCTCATTCGTCTCCACTCTGATCAGCTTCGCTCCATCACTCTTTCTCCAGGCCCCAAACTCCATTACCCTCTCTACATCGAGTACGTGTTCTATCTATGCCCCCCATTAACTCCATTACTTTTTTGCTTTAATTTATCTATTTGACATCTCTCCTTTTATTTCTTTAGTTTTGCAGATCTAATGAACGAGGATCCTCCACTTGCCCACCTCGTATTTTCCCACCCTATTGATTACTTGCGATTCCTTGATGATGCCGCCCTTTGGGCTCATGTATGTTGTTTGCTTATTTTGCTATATAATCTTCTTAAATATTATAAAAAATTGAATTCAATTTGGTTGTATGTGCACGGATTTGCTTTTATTCCTTCACAAATTGAGGAATTTTATGTGGGTATGAGCTATTATGACCTAGGTTTTGATATAGACTGAACTGCTTGACCAAACTTTTGTGAAGGAGGAATTTTTATTTTAATGGCTTTTCGTTTATATGACTTAGTAGCATTAATACCAAATGAGTGGTTCTAGATTTAGATTTGAGTCCCTTTATTGTTTGAGAAAAGGAAAAAAAAAATTGACTGATGATTTGATGTGGTATTTTGCATTGGTATACATAGAAAATCGTATTTGACAAATTGAAGTTTGAGAAAGCGGTTGAGAAGATATTCATTCATGTTCGTATCAATATCAGTGGTTCTCCACTTGAATGTCCTGGTGTGTATGGTTCTTTGCTTTTGGTAGGCATTTTTGGTTTAAAATTTTAATTTGATTGATATCTTGATGATTGGATCTCAAATGTACTTAGAAACTTTTCCAAGTATTGGACATGTGAGAGTAAAGCACCATGGGATTCTTCTTACACTCAAGGGGACTGTGATCAGGTCAGGAGCAACCAAGATGTATGAAGGGGAGAGGACATACATGTGCCGAAAATGCAATCACATGTAGGTTTGACCTGTGGCACTCTCTTGTGTTTACATACCATGTACTTAGTTTAATTTTCTTATTCTTGTATTCACTGTTAAAATAGTTTAAATGGGTTGTTGTGATAACATTATATGTAGATCAATTGGAAATTCTTGAGACTTGGCTTATCATGAGTAGGAACTGTAGCACGTAGCTTAATGTATTTTGATAACTTATTTATTTGGAATGGACTTAAAGCTAGCAAACAACAAGGCTGTCATAACAAGTTTCCTTTTATCTTTATCAGAATGACAACAATATCAGCCGCTACATAACTTTACTTCTTTTTGGTGTTATACTTTGGGGAAAAAAAAGTTCTTAACTATAAGAGCGGGAGTTACATGTAAGCATATTGTTCTTCTTAGCTGATCATCTGTAAATAATGATTGTGTGTAGGTTTCCAGTTTATCCTGAGTTGGAAACAAGGAACTCCATAGTGTTACCACCATCATGCCCCTCTCAGGTCTCTTGTCTAATCCAAGCCAGGTTATGTCTCGTAATATTTTTGTCCTTGATGAAGTTCCTAAAAGTTTTGAAGTAAATTAGTTAGCAGCAATCAGATGCTGCCATGTTAGATATATAGCAATTTAGGTATCAGCCTTATTAATGGGTGCTTCTTAATCTTGGAAGTTTAATCTGTTAGAATGACATCTTTCATCTCATAGTTTGCATTATGATTGGTTACTTCAAATTGAAGGGTGTTAATTTGATTATGTTTTCTGCTTTTTAATAGGATATGTGATTTTATCTTATTCTTATCTCATTATATGTTAGACAAGTGTTTAGATAAATTTGCATAATTTAGGTTTAGGTCACTCTAGTGTAAATATACTCTTGAATTTTGATTGCTTTTCCAATGTCTCCATTGACAGAGGTCAAAACATTGTGAAGGCACAAATTTCCAGTATGTAGAGAATACTATAATATGCCACGATTATCAGGAAATCAAAATCCAAGAAAGTACGCAAGTATTGGGTGTTGGGGTTATCCCGCGTTCAACTCTTGTCATTCTGAAAGATGATCTTGTTGACATTGTTAAAGCTGGAGGTACAATTTTCCATGATGCTCAAATTTTCATTTCTTGTGGATTTACTTCCCTTTTTTTTCTATTCCTGTAATTTTTTATTTTCATCCTTTTTTATAAGTTGTATCCTCATTGGAAAACTGAAGTTCATCCTGATTACCATTCTGCAAATTAAAAAATAAAAATTTGTGTATAGACTAGTTTTTTTTTTTTCAGATGTATATGTTTAGGCAGTTCAAAATAAGCAATTCAGCTAAAGTTTCATGCCAATCTCGACCATTCAGCTAAAAAAGATTTAAACGAGTGAAGATTAAGTGAAAAGAAGAAAAATAAAATATTAAGGAGAAAAGATAAAAAATAAATGAGGAAAGAAAATTATTGAACTTAAAGAGAGAGAAGAGAAGAAATAGGAAAGGAAATATAAATTACAAGAACTGCTACTGCTTTCATGTCACAATTATTTATGTCACTTTTAAATTTAAATTTATAGCAGACAATTCAACCCAATGACTCTTGCAAAGTTTAATATGGAATATTTTTAGGTGGAAGTAAGCCATGATGATATACAGAGTATTTGCTGCTAATTTAATTCTAGGGAGGTAGTAATTTTGGTCAAAAATACTAAGAAAGGTGTCAGCTGTCGGGGCCATGTGCTTTTTCAAGCATGGAACTATTTTACATCATATGTGCCTGCTTTTTGGAAATTTGTTTTCATTTCTAGACTAATTTCTCAAATAGCAAATATAGAATTTCTTTTGTATGCTTCTTTCCCTTTATTAACTTTGAATCTGCTTTTGAATTATTCAGCAGTTAATGAAATGATGAGAGTATAAATTCTTGTTTTTGTAGATGATGTCATTGTTACTGGAATCTTGACAGCAAAATGGTCTCCTGATCTAAGGGATGTGCGCTGTGATCTTGACCCTGTATTAATTGCTAATCATGTGAGGTAAATGGATTAGCTGTTGTAGAACTGAAACACACCAGCAGTCTTACCATAAGTTGCTTTATTTGAATTAGGACCAATTATAGAACAAACTTCATGCTTGTCTATCCTAATACCTCAAACATTTCTAAAACAATTATTACATGCCCTGTGAAACAGATTCTTGGGCATGGTCATTGTAGATAATTCCTTAGCCTCAAGGATTTGGGAACAATGTTGAAGTTTATATATGAATGAACCTGAAAATGAGATTTGATAGAATATTAGCTTTCTGTTTAGTTTGTTAGTTGTTCAAATCACCACCTACCTTGAGTTAACTTTTTAAAAACTAGAAGGTGCTGTGACATGCTACCCATGTTAATTAGCGTTAGTCTAACCACTTGGTCTTCAACCTGTATTATCTGTGGGTGACAACAGGGATGACACAATCATTGATTATATCCACGCTATTTAGTATTTGTTATACATGGTATCTTATTACATATGTTCTGTGGTTGTAGCTCATTTTAATGATGCATTTACATGTCCAGCTTTCCGTATTGATTTTTAAAGAACTTAAATTTGCAACCTATTGCTATCTTATGCTAGGGGAATTAGTATATCACTCTTAAGTATTGGAAGCGGAGATGAAATTTCTTGGGCTTGTAATATCAGTTCAATCCTAGATGTTGGAACTGAATAATGTTTAGTTCATTATTATGATGGTTATTTACTATTTATTTTTACTTTTAGGAGAACCAATGAACTGAAATCAGACATCGATCTCCCTGATGATGTTATCCTGCAATTCAAGCAATTCTGGTCGGAATTTAAAGATACTCCATTGAAAGGTAATATTTTTAGTCATGTACTTGCCTGTTTATGAAGTTGATGATGTAACTTGGACATTCATAGATGTGAGTCTTTTTTTTTTCATTTTTCTTTTTTTAGAAATGATTATTACTATAAATATAAACCAAACCCTTCCCACCCTGGTGTGAGCTGGCCAACTCCTCTTACACAAAAACAAGTGATTTTACTGTCTAAGTTGGCTCGTTCTCACATGTATGTGAGTCATGTAGTTGATCTCTAGTCGGAGAAATTTATATGTTTATTTTTTTTTCCGTGGAGTTTCATTTATATTCTTGAACTTGATTATATGTTTTTCTTGTATATCCTTAAAAACGTTTGATGTCGTTTAGGGAGAAATGCTATTTTACGAGGCATTTGCCCACAAGTTTTTGGACTCTTCACTGTGAAGTTGGCAGGTACATGCCATCCCATATTATGAATTATTTATTTATTTTAAAATTGAATTTCACCTGTATTGCCTAAATTTAGACTAATATTTCCTTTGTTTGTGTGATCTAAATTTGACATGAAATGTGTTTCCTCGTTTCCTGTTTGCTGTTCTTAAATTTTAGCAGTTTCCTTCAGTTTTACTTTCCATTAACCTAATTGTTATACATTCCATCAGTTGCATTAACGCTTATTGGAGGTGTGCAACAAGTTGATGCTTCTGGGACTAAGGTTCGAGGAGAGTCTCACTTGCTTCTAGTTGGTGATCCAGGTTATTATTATTATTTTCATTTTCACTATTTCACAGGTGCCATTTTCTTACCATTTACCTCCTAATTGTTTGAAATCTAAATTAACCTTGCAGCCAAAAGAAACAGATTTTAGACTATGCTGCAACTTCAGGACAGGTCATAGTTGAATATAAATAGCATAATAATGAATATAGGGAAGATGAACAATATAAAAGATGGAGAGAGAAACTTGAGGAAAGAGAAGTTAGCCATACGCCCATACACCTTATGATCATTTTTCTCAATTTTCAGAGTTTGACAAGTGCACAATAATTAATAGATTCATAATTTGTACCTCTGTAATTAAAAAGTATAGGACCATCTAGTCCAACAAGCTCGCTTCCACATAACAAATGTAAACATAAGAAACTAAAGAACTCTATAGCTGGAGAATAAGACCAAAATGTCCACATTATAATACAATGTACTAACGGTAGCATGAGATTTGAGAAAATATTTCGCAATTAATTTGTTTACTTTACTTGGACTGTCAGAATTCAGTTGCTCATTATCATGTTGTGGATGATATGGCAATTAACTTTATGTAGGCTCCAATTATGACCCAAGGCCCTCAAATGAATCTAATACATAAAGTATAATCCTTAAGCACTAAAAAAATATATGCAAATACAATCCATAAAATAATAAAGAAAAGAAAAAAAGACAATTGAGGAATACATTTGGTGATCACCATGTATACAAATACAATTAGAACCCAAATAAAAATCAGACTAGGTACTCCAGAAAGGCTAAGTGGAAGACTCGCAGCGTATTAGAAACTTGCCAGAGAAATCAGCTCAATGTGAAACCATGAAGAGGCATTCCTCAGCCATTTTCTAATAGATTGAATTTTCAAACGAAGATCGCATCCTTAGCTTAAGGAGGACATTGCTAAATGGAGATTAGCTAGGCAATTGACAACTTTATTCCATTAATCCACTAATAACAAATATGAGCATCTACAAAATTAAGGTCCCATTCTACAGCTGTTTTTCAGTCCGTTTTCGTTTTTATTTTTCAAAAACAATTTTGAAAACGCATTCGTTAACCGTTTTTCATTTTATTGTCGAAAAAAAAAAAAAAAAAAAACAAAGTCATTGTTAAAAGTGAAAGATTTGAAAAACACAAAATAAATGTTTTTTGTTTTCGTTTTTGTTTTTCATTTTGTTTTTCACTTTTTTTATATTAAAAAAAATCATTTTTTAAAACTATTAATTGTACTATAATGCATTTGATATGGCTAGGACAAGACGAGATAAAATTTTCAAATGACCAAAGTGTCACTCTTATATATATATATATTTCAGAATAATTTATTTTCAACTAGAACTAAAAGCATTAATGCAATAATATATATATATATATATATATATATATATATATTATAATTTTATGTATATTATAATATATATTATATATTATATAATTTTAATATATCATATATATATATATATATAATATTATAATATAATATATATTATAAATAATAATATATATTTTAATATTTACATAATTAGTATATTAATATTCTATAATATATATAATATTAATATAATAATAATAAAATAGTATATATTACATATAATAATATATCTATATATATATATATATTAATACTATATATATTATGATATATATATTTATAATGTTATTATATATAATAATATATTATTTAATATTATATATATAATATCAATATTATATATTTATATAGGATATAATGTAATATATTATGTATTATTATATATAAAAAATATAATAATATTTAATACATAAAATAATATATATATATATTATTAATATATATTGATATAATATATAAAGTTATATTTTTATTAAATAATATATATATATATATATATATATATATTATAATTATTTATTTATAATTTAAGAGTTTAGTTTTGATTAATTCATTTTTTGATATGTTTTTTTGAATTAATATTTGATGTGTTACTTTTGTTTAATTTAAAAATTACAATACAAAAATTATATTGATTAATTATTTAATCAATTTGTTTATAGTTGTATAATATTAAACAAAATGCCAAAATTGATATTTCGATTTTTGATAGTTTTCGGTTAACCTACCAAACGCGTTTTTTCCGTTTTCATTTTCAAAATACAGCTTTCAGCATACGCTACCAGACGCGTTTTCAGAATTCGAAACGGAAACCAAAACACTGTTTTCATTTTCATTTTTATTTTCGAAAAACAACAACTGAAAAACGCTTACAGGACATGCCCTAATTCTCCTACGTGTCACAAAACAATTAATCCTGCTAAAGTGTTTGGGTATTTTTATTATTTTTCTATACAGAATTGTATCTGTGCCTATAAGAATTGTTTAAATAGAGTTAACGGTTGTCTAACAATGGTACAACCTTCTTTTTCTAATTTCTTGCATCTTTTCCGAAACTTAAGATGGTATTAGAGACTAGTTGAACCCTAATCCTAATTACTGAAAAATAAAATTGAAGTATTATAAAATTAAAAATAAGGAGAAAAAAAATTATAAACAGTTTCCACACCAAATCCATACCAGCTACCATCAACCATCATCACACCTTTAATCACAACTGACAATTCTTGTCAGCCTCTTTTTGGCAGTCAACTTCCTGTTGCTTTTGCTTGGAAGATCTTCCAAGAGAAGCATCATGGCCTAGCTACTGTTGGAAGAGCTTCTAAAATTTAAAAGCTTTTTCCATTAGTGGGCTAAGCACCTCTAAAATTGGCTTTTAGGCCTAAAAGCCAAATGCCGGCTTCCAAAAGCCATGCCAAAAAGCGCTTAACTCTATTTATGCCATTCTTATATGTGCAAGTTACAGTTTTGTACTCTTCATATATATAAATAACAAAACTCCCTTAACATACAAAATGTCGATTGATAAATGATATGATAAAATTCTTTTTACAGTTTTTTTTATTACCGTTAAAATTACTAGGTAACTATTTTTACGATATGAATATCATAGGTACCGGAAAGTCTCAGTTCCTAAAATTTGCTGCAAAATTGAGCAACCGTTCTGTTATCACTACTGGGTTGGGAAGCACTAGTGCTGGATTGACAGTCACTGCTGTCAAGGATGGAGGTACTTTTCAATTACAACCATACTTGTGGCACGTTCTCAATTTATTTTGTGAGGATTTCTATTTGTAATCCACTTTCATTTTTGAACTCACCTTTTCTAAAACACTTTATTAAAAATTTCAAAATGTTTATAATAACCTTTTACATTTCATTTAATACTGAAAACATTGTTAACCACATTAATATTCTTTAAACACTTTTGTAAATCACCTTTTTATTCTTGTCAATTTTCTCCATGTTTTTATTAGTTCTTGAAATTAGTTGGATAAGGGTGGGAAATATTTTGTACACAAATAAAAAAGAAACATCTACTATAATTTTGAGATTGAAGATAAATACAGTGGCCATCATCTTTTTCATATCCAAACCTATAATTTGTTTATCTAAATCGTTATGCATTTGAAACAAAAAATATAAAATTAAAGAGCACAGATGAACCCACCATAAACGTCAATTTTTATGGCACAAATTGAATCCCAATATTTGTGAAAAGTCTTTAAAAATCATGTATTAATGTCTTTATATCCTATGTCTTGTAAAGTAATTTTTACTAAAGTTAGAATTGTTATTAAAATCAATTTTCAAATGGAGTGTTCAAAGATTACTTGTGATTTGCAAGTAATATCACTCGTTAATTTGTTCTATATTTTCTATTTTTATATTGTTTGTTTCTTCGTAATTCTTTTTTGGAGTTTAAACGAGCACTTAGAATTTGGGTTGTTGTCTATGTAATATATATGCTTTTAGTGTCCATATGCCGGATATTGTGTTAATCATGATGTGTTAATCATGTCACCTTTGCGTGTGTTAAATACACCCTTGACATGGCAAGAATAGAAGGGTAACTTTTTTTTATTATTATTCTCGTGCATGTGATATAACTTGAAGATGCAATGAACACCTCCAATGCATGATGGTCAAATTCGTACATGAAAATTAACAAAAAATAATCAAAATCTAACCCTTTATTTGGGACAACTTTGCCCATATTCTGTTGTAGAAATTACTAATTAAAATTAGCAAAAGATCAACTTTAGCATTACCAAGTCCTTTCTTTTCCCAATCTCATTTTTTATTTTCTTTTCTTTTACGACACTTCTTAATAAATAAGCTTTCACAACAAAAATAATATCAAATTTTCTTTCTTTGATGTGGGAACAAAGACCTCTAGAAATTTCTCCAAAGAATTTGAATCAGCACAAAAGTTGTTTTAGAAGAAACACACAACTGATTACCTAATTTCAGTAAGACATAGATTAAAATCACAATTATAACCACCCAAAGTTCATAAATTGATTTTTTTTTTCTTTTAAGTTATTGTAGTATGAATACTTGAAATATTTGGGTTTGGTAGTCTTTTCGGAAATTATTAAATTCTTATCTTAGTTTAATTACTAACCATTAATGTTTTTAATAGGGGAATGGATGTTAGAAGCTGGGGCCCTTGTTTTGGCCGATGGAGGTCTTTGTTGTATTGACGAATTTGATAGGTAGCCTCTTTGAGTGGCTGCATGAAAGAACTCTATATTAGCTTTATCGATTTTTGTAATCATCTTTGACTAATCTTAAATTTCCTTTGCATCAGCTTGGAACTGTTAATAGTAGTAAATAGGCTTTTATTGCATGTATGATAGTCTTTTTTTTTTTTTTTTGCCTCTTTTGTCTTGATATATTTGATTGGATGATGTAGGCATTTGTTCTTAGTAATTGTTAGAGTGTACTGTGTACTATGTAATATGAACAACCTCAAAGTGCCCAAAAGTTAGTTATTTGAATGTTTAGCTGAATATAGATACTGTACTTGGTCCTTGGTAGTGATTATAAGACATCCTTTTTTTAGGACTTGGGAGTATGAAAAATTGGAAATGTTAAAGCCTAAAATCATGTTAATGCTTATTTACAAAATAAATTTATAATGAATATCATTAACATTGGTTATTCCATTTATTCATTTTACATTTTTATGTATTTTGATAACGATTTTCTTTGACATCACTGTTTAGGATATAATGTTGCTGTTATATGTAGATACTATGGCACAAAAACAATGGAACTTTATATTGATTGTCAGTTTTCTTGAAGGAGATAGTGGAAAGAGGATGTCATTTTGCTTCATAAAATTCAAAGATGGACATAGAGACCATGATTTTGAGTTAAACTGAACAAACGCTCATAGGAGATCGGATCAATATCATTCAATGTGTCACTTTAGGATATAGTGTTGCTGTTATATGTAGCTAATATCATTCAATGTGTCACTTTAGGATATAATGTTGCTGTTAGATGTAGCTACTATGGAACAAAAACAATGGAACTTTTATCGATTGTCAGTTTTCTTGAATGAGAAAGTAGCAGATATGGCTTTCAATTCTTCCACGTTTTAATTTTTTTACTTTGTGATAGGCGGTAAATTCGTTGAATTTCAGTTGTGCTTAATCTACTCATGCTGCTGAACATTGTAGCAGTTATGATCACGTGCTTGATGTCATATTTCTTTGACACAGTTTATTAAACCAATTATGCAAAGCTTCAAATTGGTACATAGACAACTGTTTGCTGCTTGTTTCATAGTGTTCAATACTAAACTAAACTGTGTTTTTTCCTTTTTCTTTTAATCAATTTCTTTCTTTTGCCAGCATGAGGGAACATGACAGAGCAACCATACATGAAGCAATGGAACAGCAGACTATAAGTGTTGCCAAGGTAGATCAGTTTCTATAATAACATTGTGATAACTTACAAATTGATGTGAACTTGTGACCAGCACGCTTTTATTTCATATATCTGTTTTGTGATTCTTTTTAAAATGGTAGATATCCTCTCTTTGAATGGAAAAACATCACCCAGCTAAAACATGAAACGATATTATTTGACTTCTGTCTCATCAACAACCCTGAGTCAATATTTACCTCTGTTGGAACTGAACCTTCTTAGAGGGTGAATTGGTTGTTGCATGAGTAAAATGTCCAGGAAAGGACTTGCAGATCTTTGACCCTGAAAAAGATAAAAGAGAGTATATCATTTGAAGACACCACCTTGTCTTGGTCATTGCTGTGGTACTTCAGGCCTTATTTGTCTTCAAACTAATGCATTGACATCTAACTAAACCAGCCAAAAAGTAAAAGGAAAGAAATAGCTATAAAAATGGATGGCTTTTTAGATATAATCTTGATCATTGAAGTGTTCAACTGGATGGATTTTAATTAAATCAACTATATCCAATCGATCGATGCTATGTCAAATGACTTGGTTTGATGTTATCCATTGGTCTGTATTGTTTTTTCTTTTTCTTTTTTCTTTTTGATCATTATTCCTATTTACGCTGTGTAGAAACATAAAATAAGAAGAATTACTTAAAATCTGTTAAGATGCTCATACCTATAAGAGTTAATCTAATCCACTAAGCAATGTGGAATCACTAGATCTTTGAATCCCTTCTAATATTCTTCCCTCAGGTATTTTGCCTCTTTGTGTAGCTGTTGTAAAAGTTGGTATATCCTTGTTGAACTACAATGCAATTGTCTTGCCTTAGCCTTTATACATGTTTGTTATGTTGGTATAATGCTCTGGCCATATCATGTCTTTGCCTATTGGAACTGGATGGAAGATCTTTGTTTATCTCTTATCATATGTGTTGTTAAGATTTTTTGAGACAAAATATCATTGTCTATATCCATTTTAATTTTTTTGTATCATGCTCTATTTGGTGTGGTGCACAGCACAAACATGGCCACTAAATAAAATTTTTCCTTGTTTCCAGGCTGGCCTTGTAACAACACTTAGTACTAAGACTGTCGTCTTTGGTGCAACAAATCCTAAAGGCCATTATGATCCTGATCAGCGTATCACTTTCATTTCATTCAGAATAGATATGAATATTATATGATGTTTATAATATTATAGTCACTTGACTGTGCCAGTTATTGTTTCTATCTGTTAATTATACAGATTTTACTCTTGCATCAGCTTTCAGCTAACTTAATTATTCTTTATATTCAGTTTCACATTGTAACATTCTTAACCCTGCCTAGCTCTTTCTGTCAATACCACTCTCTCTGGCCCCTTACTGAGCAGATTTGACATTGTGCTTGTCCTATTGGACACTAAGAATCCTGAATGGGATGCAGTTGTATCTTCTCACATCCTTGCCGAGGTAATGTGCACCAACAATTATGTTACTTGTGTCACAAAGACTTTGACTATTACAAATAATGATTGTCATGAACTAATATCAGGGAGAACCAGGCAAAGAAAAAGACGAACATCTAGCACACATTTGGCCACTTGCAATGCTTCGCAGGTAAACCTTGTATTAGTAGATACTCACATGTAATGCATTGCTGTAAATCGGTAGATTCCCTCAAAAAGGTCCTTTAGCCAGCAATCTTATAAATAATATTAAACTATGCTTTAGCTAGTTTTGCTTGCATAATTTGTGGCTTTTCAGTTATTTGTAACTGACTCAAGAATATAGTCCTTTGCATATAGCGAACAGCATAAATATATGACTACTACATATGAGTAATGAGATCATGTATATCCTATTTTCAATACCACACTGAATCTGTTTTCAAAACTTTTGTTGTTCTTGTTGATTGATTAGTGCTAAACTAGAAGCCAGTCAGTGTTCCTAGGCCCTGAATAAGAAAGAAACTCTTTGAATCCCTGCCTTGTTCCAGCAAAGTACAAGAAGGGTTTGTTTTCCTAGGGGTAGCTTAGTGTTAAACTAGCAACCTGTTTGGTTTCTCTTCAACTCCTCAAGTCACTGCTGTTTGGAGGTTCTACTTGCTTCACCGTATACTTTGCTTTTTGTCGGTCCTTTCCAAAGAGTAGCATGTTTTATCCACAACTGTTCATTTTGTTGAAAGTATAACAGTCATTCTGCAATACCGGCTACATTGTCGGTGTGATGATGTTCTAGTAATCTAGTATAACAAATTTGTCATATTATTTTATGTGATAATTTCTTTTTTTTCTTTCTGGAATCTGGATGAACTTGCAGTTATAGCAGATATTCAAATGTGAGCATAGCAGTTTTTCTTCTGTTATTCCTTTCTCTCTAGGTCTGATGTACAGAGGAATTTTTTTCTCTCGTTATTTTTCTTTTGACATGATATCTTTTCTTGTCAGATGTGCATAATCAGGTCAGAATTTATCTTCTTTTGGTTTTCCTGCCAATTGATTCTAGTTTTTTGTTGAATTGGTTGCATTTGGGGGATTGATATCCAAGTTAGTTTTCCCTTTTCGTTTCCTTGACTAATGCTAGGAAATACTTCAATAATTTTCCAAATGGGACTTTTGATATGATACAGTTATATTGATATCTTTGATATCTAGTTCATGTATTTGATTGACCTAATAAATTTGATTCAACACACCTTGTATTGTCCATTTTCTTGCAAGGAATGTTGGCGTAAAACCAAAGGATCCTCAAACACACAATTAAGTTGAAACTAAAATCCCTTCAAGAGACGTCATGAATTAAGCCTTTGCAAATGTCTTGCAGGTACATTCACTTTGTGAAAGGATACTTCAGACCGGTCCTTACGAAGGAGGCTGAAAAGGTTATCTCAAGCTATTATCAACTCCAAAGAAGATCTGCAACACAAAATGCAGGTTCCACAATTAATCCCATTTTCTATGTGCCTATCATTGCTTTACTTTTCATTTCTTGTTTTTTTATTATAACATTACAAACATTACAGCCAGGACAACTGTACGCATGCTAGAAAGTTTGATACGTCTAGCTCAAGGTATGTTACCCTCTGCATTGTTTACACATCCCATGTAGATTCCAACTTTTTTTCATGGAATTTTGACCCTCTCAATTGTGCAGCTCATGCAAGACTTATGTTCAGAAATGAGGTTACTCGATTGGATGCCATTACTGCAATTTTATGCATTGAATCGTCCATGACTACCTCAGCCATTGTGGACAGTGTTGGAAACGCCCTGCACTCTAATTTCACTGAAAACCCTGATAAAGAATGTATCCTTGCCCTAATTATTCACTCATTAATACATGCATATAGAATATGTGATAGCACGAATGTTTCCGTGCTCACAATATGAAACACATGCTGAGTTTTGTTCAGTTTACTTGGTGTGATTTAGCACAAGTTAGTTCACATTTCTGGTGAAAAAGAACAGGTACAGTGACCAGTGTGACCTTTATCTTGTCAGTTGCATATGTCCATTTAGCTAAAAATGTCACCTTCATGAAATGCATTCTCCAATTCTAGGTACTGGTTTTAACATAATTGCCCTATTGATTTCACAAGGCATTAATATGGATACTCAAAACTGTTAGGCAACTTGTTAGGATTCAAAGAATAGTATACAGGTACTCTGACAAAAATAAATGTTTTTGTCCCAAATTGAGCCAAATACTATCTTTCTGCCTCTAAGAGTGTTAATTTTAGAATTTCAATCTGTGCAAATAATTATATTGCGAGTACATTCCAGTGTTGCGCTATGAATAATTAATCTCATCTGAATTATTGTGGTTTTTGTACTCTTGACTCCGTATACCATAGATGCCAAGCAAGAAAGGCTAATCCTTGAAAAATTGAAATCATTCGAAGAATTTCCTGACATAATCAGTATGGAATAATTGTGAGGCATGCAAAAACATTCCAGTTGACAAGTATTTGGTTGAGGCAGCCACAGAAACTTGTGAGTTGTGACACTATTGTGAGGTAGATGTATCTGAAGTAATTGTGCAGTGCTATCTAATGCATGAAATTTATTTGTACTTCTATAAAGAACATTTATTGGTTATTTTTCAATCATGAACTTCATTTTGCAGCTTACCATCCTGGTGCAACATTCCTCTGGTGGTTCCTTTTTGTTCTGTGTTCTTTTTCTTCCTTCATTTGATAGAAGAAAACTTCAAATATATACAGATTATTATAAGAAAGGAACAGAAATGTATGTTATTATGATGAATTTAGACATGCCTGAAGATCTAATTAAATCAAGGAGTATTGGCAGAACAGGCTGAACAGAATAGAAGTTTCAACAGTGTGTCAAATTTGAAGGGACCAGTTTCCAGAGGGAAGAGAATGCAAAGGAAAATAAGAGAAAATATGAAATCCACATCTAATGGTTGTTATACCATGATTTTTTTTTCAGTTTACATTGTCTGATAGAACCAAACTTTGATTTTGAAGTTATTTTTTATATATATTTATGATGATTTTTTGATGATTGCTAGTTCTAATATAACCATGAAATTTATTATTGAAAGATCTTATTGGATATTAGTCTCACACTTTTCATTGACACCGAAGATTTTTACATCTAATTTATTTGTGGTTCTTCGAAACAAGTTGTGTCATGCCATGATTTTTACATCTTATTTATGATTACTTTTGATAACGTCTCGAGATAATTAAGTACTAAGGTTATGTTAAATGCTAACTGTGATTAGAGCTTGTATGATTGAGTTTTTTAAAAGACATTTATTCGTAAAAGATCTACTTGCAGTAGATTTAGCGTATGTTTGGTATGGTTTTTGTAAGTAACAAAAGCGTTTCTTTAAGTTATAAGCTATTTTGAGGTTTTTTTAGTTCGGTGAAACTCAAAACAGTTTTTTTAACGTATGAATGGTCTCAATTACCCTTTAAAAAAACTATTTTATGTTTACTTTGAGAAGCCTAAAATTTAGGTTTTATGACAAAACTTCTTTTAAGTTTTTTTTAAACACATGAATTGTCTTAACTATCCTTTATAAATTTAAATATTCCACTATACAATTCATTCATTAAATACATTCTTATCACTTTTTTGTAATTTCTACAATCAAAAACTATTTTTAAAAATACATTGTTAATACACCTTTATTTGTAATTTATAGAATCAAAAGCCTTTTTTATTAAAAGTTATATTCATTAGAAGCTCTACTATAAAAAGATATACTCTAAAAGCTCTATTTGAAAAGTTATACCAAATACATCCTTATTCGAAGAGTGGTAGTATTTATACTCTTCTAAAGCTGTATGAGCATTTTTTTTTTACATATACATCCCAATAAAAAATTTAAAATGTTATAACTTCGTAAGTATACTCAACATTTTACCAAATATTTCATTTTTAATTTTTTTTTTCAATAAATACAAAAGACTTATAAATTTTAATATAATTAATAAAAATGAAACAATAGAAGAGAAGACTCCTTCCAAACCACAACATCTTCGTAAAGAAAAATAAAAACAAACGAAGATACGCCAGAAAAAAAAATATTCATTTTGTTTTTCATTTTGTTCTTCACTTTTTTTATATAAAAAAAAAATCTTTTTTAAAAAATTATTAATTGTACTGTTATGCGTTTGATATGGTTAGAACAAGACGAGAAAAGATTTTCAAATGACCAAAATGCCCATCTTTTATATATATATAATATTTATTTATAATGTTATTATATACAATAATATTTTATATAATATTATATATGTATATATAATATATCTAATATTATATATTTATATAGGATATAATATAATATATTATGTATTATTATATATAAATAATATAATATAATATAATGTAATAGTATATATAATATTTAAATAATATTTTATATATATTTTATATATTATTATAATATGTATATATATTATATATACAGTTAAATTTTTATTATAATATATATATATATATTATAATTATTTATTTATAATTTAAGAGTTTAGTTTTGATTAATTCATTTTTTGAATTTTTTTTTAAATTAATTTTTTATGTGTTACTTTTGTTCAATTTAAAAATTATAACACAAAAGTTATATTGGTTAATTATTTAATCAATATGTTTATAGTTGTAATAATATTAAATAAAATACCAAAATTGATATTTTAATTTTTGATAGTTTTTGGTTAACCTACCGGACGCGTTTTTTCCGTTTTCATTTTCAAAATACAGCTTTCAGTATATGCTAGCTACCAAACGCGTTTTCAAAATTCGAAACTGAAACCAAAAACATTGTTATCATTTTTATTTTCGAAAAACAGTAACTGCAAAACACTTACAAGACGGACCCTTAAATACTCTATTTAAAATACACAACTTTAAAAGTCAACCAAAGTAAAGGTTGGTAGAGTTTTCGAGACGGCAGAAAATTCAACTAAACAAGCACTTAATGATCATCTGTTTTTTTCACTAAAAACTTAATGGGTCTAAATCATAATTATTAAATTTTTTTTTTAAGTGGTTAAACAACTTAAAAATACCAAAAAAAAAATTAAAAAAAAAAAGTAAAAAATCTTGACTTTTCACTTAATTGCAAATCATTGAATTACATTAGATGCAATCCAAAATCTTTTCTTCTAATATTATTCTCTATATATAATATATTTCCATTTTTATCATATTTATTTATAGTAGAGATTTCTTTATTTTAATATATTGCTTATTTTAAATAGTTTTAAAAAAATTTAAAAAAAAACCTTAATCACTTTTCATATTGGTGTTTAATATCAATACTTTATTATGGTATTATGGGTGATGTATATAAATATATATATATATTTTGAGTGTTTTGTGTGAGTTTTTTTGCTACCTATTTTTTTTTTTGAAAAAAAAAATCTTTTCTAAGTAAAAATAAAGTTTGTTTAAAATCGAAGAAGAAAATCACAATCATATATGTTCATATATAATTATTATTTATAGATTGTTTTTATTCCATATTATATAAATAATTATTTAGTATGGATATAAATGTAAAAGTACTTATTTTTAAACAATTTTACTTTAAAAAAACAGACGTAATACACTGAGATGTGAGAAAAAAAAAAACACAAACATATCATTCAAGTTTAGATTTCAATCCATATTCAGTTTTTAAAGAAATTGAGAACTATTAGATCTTCGGATAAAATAAATAAATAAATAAACAACCCCTTAGTCTAGCTTTGCTCAAATAAAGGACTTAATGTTTGAAGAGATAAGTTGCCTCTATAATAAGCCTACACCCACGAGTTCGAGTCACGCCCCCTATCAACCCCAAAATATTGTCATTCCCCTTGGAATAAGAGAGAATTCATAATGATGATTTGTCAATGTATGCAAATTAATAACATCATCCACCAGTTTTGCAAGGTGTTGCATTACATGCTAAAACCATTTTCTGGGTTGATCAAATCATCAAATATGAATTTTTTTTTTTTTTGTGTAAATATATTTCTTGAATGCCTAGCAGCCATTTCTCTAAAACCCACCGCAAATGCATCATATCAAACAAAAAAGAAACAGTTATGCATGTTAGGTAATACATTGTGAAATTTCTTAGTTATGCAAGATATGAATGTTATAATATATATATATATATATATATATATATATATATATATATATATGTGTGTGTGTGTGTGTTTGTGTGATTTGTACCCTCTCAAACCCTAGTGATTGAAATTTGATTGTTAAACGAAATTTTTCGAGAAAAAAAAATTGTCAAGCAAGCACACCTGTACTAAACATTTGGTTTCTGTTAATGCTGGAAAACCTTAGATGCCAAGAAAACACTTTAGATGGTAAAGATGCCAAGGAATTCCTGTAGGAACGTCAGACTTTTAACATCAAAATTCACAAGAGAACCAAACTACGCTATGAAGGCAAACACTTGATACAAAATCTGAATTGACAACACTATATACTTTTATATTTTATTTGGTTTTCAGAGCAAAAACACCATTCATAATGGAGAGTGCATTTCTCCACTGATGTAATGTTGGACTAATAAATCATAATATTCCTTTGACATCAAAAATGATGAGCTCAAATTTACCCTGAACACAGAAGATCAATAATTACTTACATAGAAGTTTAGAATCAATAGAGACCCAAAAATTTCCACCAGAAAGTTCCAACTACTCCCCAGATGATGGCATTGATAAGAGCCATTACGAAACCAATTTTGAATACATCAGGAAGGTCTACATAACCAGCTGTAAAAAGTAACCAAAATATTATCAGCTACTACATCACAACAAACTAAAAAAAAAAGTTATTGTTTTAATATTCATATTTCATGTGATCAAAGATTTTTGTATAACTGGCTAGCATATGTCAGGATAAATGATGAAGGATATTTAAAATATTTGTGGGCAAATGGCCGTTAAAAAATTCTAAATGGACCATAACGAATTAAAGAATACTTGCCCTCCTTCAATATAAAACATATAAGAAGAATGAAATTAAGTGACATTAGCAGCAAACAATTAAGTATAATAAAGAAAGAATTCAAAACGAAGATGAGTGAACGGATAATAACACATAAGGTGGCAGAAGAAGACAAACCTCCAAAGTATACAGCAGCTTGACCACTGCTATAATGTGTTTGAGCACCAAAAAGATTTGTATTGTAAGCCAAAGCCAGGGCAGCCAACACACCAGGTACCCCAGCTGCCAATTGCATGGCAAGAAATGCAGAATATAAAGCTCCCACATGACCAGTTTGACTTGCAAACATGTAGTGGATGAAGAAGTAAGCTGCCTGAAGAACACCAAATGCAGCCGGCCAGCTCAAAGAGTAAGACTGAAGAGACTTGCCCACACAGTCAGATATCCAGTTTACAATACCGAGATTTGTCAATTGGCTTGCCATGCCCACTAAAACAGCAAACCAAGCCAAGGTATCCCATGCTGATTTTTCACTAAGGCAATCATCCCAATCAAGGACTCCAAACAGGAGGAGTATTGATAAGCCAATCATTGCAGCCACGACACTTGGCACACCAAGTGCATCTCTGCAAATGCAAAACAAGTTTGTCACACCCTTATACCATTAGTGCTTTAAGAAAAAAGAGGTGTAGCTAATATAAATTTGAATTCACTTAGATGAATGAATGAATGATCCCTTGGAGCAGTATACATTAAAAGCAGGCATGCCCAAACACATACAAGCATATGAATCAAATCTAAATCTTAATTTTTCTGGTAAATACCAGAAATCAAGAGAACAATTGCACAACAATATGAACGTGGAGAAGGTGCCCCTTTAAATGCCATTTAAGGAATGACTTCCCAGTCCCAACAACTGCTAGAATTCACCAATTTGTGTAATTAGAGGTGACTTAAGAACTAAAGTAGTCAAATATCAGAAAAAATACAGTATTATTCAACCATAATATAAATGTTTTATTCTGTTGCAAGTATAATTAAGGCCTCAGCGGCAAGCAATTACATACAAAAAACATATGGAGATTCTAGTTGTTATGTTCAAAACAAATTTTCAGTAATGAACATGATGAAAGAATTAATACTTACCCAAACACCCATAAAGAAACCGCAAGAAGCATTGTACCGACCATGATCCATTCATTTTTTGAGATAGAACCCATAATTTCCAGCTTCTTTGCAGCCATAGCAGGGGCATCTGGTGTGTCTTTGATTTCAGGAGGATAAAGCTTGTACAGGATAAGTGGAGTTGCTAGAAGAGAAATAATGGCCGGTAAACTGGCAGCCTTGAACCAAGACACCCAAGGGCTTGAAATTATCACTCCAAGACTCTCAGCTAATTTGAGGCACAATAAATTTTGAGCTGCAGCAGTCAGAAAAAGAGCACTAGAATTGCCAGAAGACTGTAAGACAACACACAAGCAATGAATAATTCAGAGAAAATAAAGTTAACAAAAAATATAAACCAAAGACTGTAAAACTCACACATTAAAAAAAAAAAAAGGATAAAAGAATGGAACCTGGCTTCGCCTGAACATAAAAATTCTCATGGTATAACACGTATCTAACTAAACAATATAACCACAAAGAAGAAGAAGAAATTTTTTGTCTAATAGCTTACTGAACAAAGAAGTTTGACTAGAATTCAATACTATGATTATTCTTTTTATATGGAACACGAGAAATCGTGAATAGCTAAACAAGAACATAGCAACAGAATGAAACATTTATCCCTACTAAATATGTTGAAACAATCTCTTGAAGCTGCTGCATGCCCTAAGCAGCAAAGCTGTAATGGCATGGTACTAGAGGCCAACCTATCTACATTATAAATCATAAAAATTGACCTATCATTAAAAACAAGAAGAAAAGGAAAAATCTCAAATGTTTCTAGTTTCTGAAATCAAAGAAAATATTAAGCTATATTTTTTTTAACAAAATCAAAACCATCATTAAAACAGAAAACCATGTACAACGGAGGGGAGGGGAGGACAGACCAATCCTAGGACACAAAAACTGCCAGAATCAGCAACAAAAGATTACACAGAAACCAAAGGCAGGCCTATAAAAGAGCCCTGACCAAAAAAAAAAAAAAAGAATCTCCTTGGGTTATAGCAGGAAACAAATAGTCGAAGATATGCCCAATGAATTTTGTCCCACATAATACGGACCTTCTCCCCCATATCGTCATAAAAACTTCTTCCTCTCTAACCAAAGTACAAAAAACAGAACTAACATAACTACTAAACATATCTGTCCAGGAAAAGGTAATACCTCATCTAGGAGAATTCCAACATAATGACCATTTTAGCATGTAAACTCCCATGTCTGGTCTATCCAATTGAGCCAGCGCAAATAAAAATTTGCACGAATATAAAATGCCCATTTCACATTCCACAAACACTTCAAATTAGCAAAGTGCAAGACAAAGACATGAAGACATTTTATACCAAGACTTAGAAGAGGAGTCTACATTGAACACTTCAATATACTACAAAAATTACCAGCAATTCAGTAAGCCATGCAAGTATTTGTATCATAAGATTTGACAAAATGAGTCTGTCATTGACATTGAGAACACCATAACCAGTCATACAATCATAATTAAATCCATGAAAGATGCAGTATGACACAGTCCACAGAGAAATATGAACCAGTCATTCATACAAGACACACATCGCATTCAATCTCAGTTTGCAAGCCACAGTATTCTATGCAGTTTAAGGTTCAAGATTGCTTGCAACAAACTCAAGTACATAACACAATCTAATCAGTGAATTACTGGTTCTTCATGGTGTATATTGGTCTATACAACAAAATGCTTAGACTATGAATTCTTGACAATTTTAAGCCATCAAAGAAATATGGACGATAAATGCAAACACTAGCCACATTACTTGAAATGACAATTTTATACCTGAAATTGTGACTGAATAAGATATGATCCAAGCTTCCTTTTAGAAGAATCCCCAGGATTGCTCCCCGAAGACAACGATAAGGACTTAATAATGGGCAAGAAAATGCCGCCAGCTCTGGCAGTGGTACTGGGCATAGCAGGAGCAATAAGAGCCTCACTGATAGTCAAACCATAAGACAAACCCAAAGTACTCTTCCCCAAACACTTGACAAAGTAAGTAGCAATCCTGTCACCCAAACCGGTCTTGACAAACCCGCGAGCGAAAAAGAATGAAATGACAATCAACCAAATAACTTCGCTGGTGAAAGCAGAGAAGGCAGCTGAAAAAGTTAGTGTCTTTGTGAGTACGGAGGCTGTGAGGCCAAGAAAAGCCCAGGCACCGACTGGCAATGGACCCAAAACGAGACCAGCGATTGTGGAGAGGAAGATTGAGAGTAATTGCCAGGCTTGTTGGGTCACTTGGACTGGTTTTGGGATGCCGAAGCGGACAATGAGACCTACAGCGATGGAGACAAATAGAGGAATCAATTTGGCTCCTTGTGGAGGAGATGGAGACGTGGTGGTGGTGGTGGTGTCGTCGTCGTTTTTGGAGGAGCGAATTGGGAAGTGGGTTGTGTGAGGTTTTGAGAGAGGAGTGAAGAAGAGGGGTTTTGTTGGGGAGACTGATCGGAGGGTGAGGAGTGCTGGGGAAATGGAGGAGGAGGATTTTGGTGATCTGGGGAATAAGGTGGAGGCGCGAGTGGTGGAGTGGGAAAAGGAAGTTGTGGTGGTGGCGGAGAGAGAATGGAGGGCTAAGCTCTCCATCGTGTGTTTGTGTTAGGGAGGGATGTTACGATGACAAGACTGCCCCTTTTAACTGAGTGAATTTATTGGAAACATCGGAAACATACGAAATATTATGTGCACGTTAATCGATGTACTACAGCTGACCCCGTTTGTTTCCTAGGATAGGATTCAGATTATTTTGAAGCCGTTTGGTTCATGGGCTGCAATATGATAAATCAGATTATTTTGAGGCCGTTTTCTATGTTTGGTTGAGTCATGAGATGGCTCATCTATTTTGATTTATCATTTATCCCACTGCAATAGGATAAAACATTTGTGTGAATCTTTTGTGGTTTTATTTGGTGAATCGAATGGGTTTGTGTGGGATCCTTGTAGATCGAGATTTTTTGGAGTTTTATCTTGGTTTGTTAATGGCAGAAACAGAGGAGATTATTCAGTTTTTGGTGTTGTGGTGATGGTGGTCGACGGCAGGGTGGATGGGTTTGTTTTTAAGACCAAACTGCTGATTATATCAATTCAAATCCTCCATTTTGCCGTCTTCCGCTAGAAATCTTATGCCTCCTCACCAATGTATGTGTTGATTATACCAGTGGGTTTGTGAATTGATTTGTTTACAACTTGTATGTGGCAAATCCATGTGCAAAGATTTCTGAAATGCATTCGATAATTTTTGTTTTAAAATTATTTTTAGTGTTGATATCTATACTGTCACTGATAAACATCCAGGCAGTTTATGTTGCAAAGCAGCTTTGGCATTTGGCATTCAAATAAGATGTTCAGATTTAGCAAACCGTCATCAAAAGTCTTGATTGTTCAAAAACACATTTGAATAATTATGTGTAAAAGGCAAAACAAGAAAAAGATTTCTTTTACATAATTTTTCTTAAAGAATTCAAAAAAAAAAAAACAAATATATGAAATCCTAAGAATATCCATGGGAAGACGTCTCCTCTTTTAACATCCATGAACCTTAATATATCATAAGCAAAATAAAACAACGAAAACAACCAAACTAAAAGTCTCATTGAAAAAAAAAACTGTCAGATTTTTCTAAAAAAATCAATTCAAGTTATTTTTTCTATTTTTAATACAATCCTACGTTACACCTAAACATAAAATTACTTTGTTTTAATCCTATCTTATGTTACACCAAACATAGGATAACACTAAATTTTATCCAATTTTATCTCATCCAATCCAATCCTATCATATCCCATAAAAACAATCTTATCATATCACATGCATCAAATGAGACCTAAGATCATATCATAAACGGGATTAGATATTATTAGTCATTTTTGGTGAGATTCGGTTGGATTGAATTAGAATAAATTAATAATGTAACATGTTTACATTCTTGTTTCATACAGTACGAGCTGAAATAAAATAATATACCCTTTTATTTCGTATAATGAAAGATTTGATAAAAAATAATTAAAAATAATTACTTTTTATGAGAGGTTGGTATACAATTATATTAAATTAATTTTTAAATAAATAAAATCATTTTAAATCAAGTCAAATAAAATAAAATTAAAATTATTTTCAATTAAATTTGATTACAAAATTATTTATTTATTTTAAATTTCAATTTACTTAATTCTCAATTGATTTCTTCTCCATTTGTTTTCGTTACCTACTCTTGGCATTTAAACGATATCAATTTCACTTGTATGAAACTAATACATTTGTAAGAATATAGAAATAAACATGACATCAAATTACATTAAATTAATTTTTAAATCAATTCAATTAAAAAAAATTAAAATTTGATTAAAAATTATTTAAATTATTTTTTAAAAATTATTTAAAATTAATTTTAAGTAAAATAACATTTATTTTTTAATTGATATTAAAAATATATTTTTAAATGTTATAATAGAATACATTAATATTAAAAAGGAATTAAAATGGATTTAATAAATTTAATATTTTATATATAAATAATTTAATTGAAATAAGAAAAAAAAAAACTATGACAAAAGGCTTTTGAGGCAGGAGTAGATCTATTTATCTACACGAGATTAGAGAAATCCAATCCTGGATAAACCATAAACATGGGATTGATCTAAGATTAGTCCAATCACATGTAACAAATGTACTATAATTTTAAAAGTATAAGTTCAGAGCTTTATTTAGAGATGTATATGACTTGAACCAACAATATCATGGTATAGATATAATAGTTTTACCTCAAGAACAATCTAATCCGATCATAATAGAGGTTTTATTTTAAAATCCAATTTTTTGAGATTTTATCGATAAAATCCAACTTTTGAGATTTTATCGGTAAAATCCAATTTTATATTTTCACGCAACTCCTTCGCACTTCATCAAAAAATTGAACTTATAAAAAAAAAAAAAAAAAAACTTCGTTTTATTATAAATTTATCATATTTATCTTCTTCCATTGAATAGCGACATTGGCAAGTTTTCAATAACAAAAAATTATATGACACTACTGTATATATATATATATATAAATAGGGGCGGAGCCCCCAAAATAAATAAATAAAATCTAACTTTAATTGTTTTTACAAATTTTAAATTTTGATTATTTTAATATGATATGTAATATATCCGGTATATCCTTATTATTTCTTAATTAAAAATATAAACATTAATTAGAGAAAAATTTAGGCAAGGTTTATGTTTTTAATACTTTTTAATTAAAATATTAAAAATATAAACCTATATCACGAAGTCATGGAATCAAATAAGTCTTGCATCACCAAGTATACCTAGTTCTTTTCCTATTTATGGCGCATTTACTAATCGGATAGGAACTTAATTCCATATTTATATGTAAGACCCATATAATCTCATTCTCAATTGATTTTGGTAAACATAATAATCATAAATAATGAATAAAGTTTCGTTTCTCTCATTAGAATTTTAATTAGTAAACCTGTACTTAATGTAGGAATGAAAATCTATCCTTTTTAAGATTCGATATCACATATATATCATTACATATTTCTTTAATTTTCATATGAGAAAGTAATTGATAATTGATGGATTTTACAAAAGAATTGAAACATCGGTTCATCTTCGTCAATATCTAAACGATATTACATTTGGTTTTTAATAACTTAGTTTATATACATTTGGTTTTTTAATAACTTAGTTTATTAATATATTTTTTTCTTCCCGTTAACTTAAGTATTTATTTTTGTCTTGCCCCCCTCCAAAGTTAAAATCTTGGCTTCGCCATATATATATATATATATATATATATATATATTCAAATCAGTGCGTACTGATATAAATTCATCAGTGCGTTGAATGTGGACCATTAGATTTACATACTTTAACTCAAAGTGAAAACTTCTTCATAATCAATGGTTCATATGCAACGTACAGATATAAGTTATATCAGTACGTACTGATAGGAAAACCACTTTATATATATATAAAAGAATTTGTTCGTTCACATTGTATATCATTCTTATCGCTTCGAAATGAAATAAAACTTTAAAGATATTAGAAGAAATTTGTTTTACAATTTGTGAAATGTAAAAAGATTAAGAAACTAATGTTGGAGTTTAACAAAATTAGGCTTAGTTTGGTATTGTTGTGCTGTTGGGAGAAGTGCTTTTAGAATTGTTGTGAGGGGTATTGTTGTGGGAAGAATCACCTTAGAGTTTGGTAAACTGATTTTCAAAAGTGCTCTAAAAACAATTTTATATGTTTGGTAAACTGAAGTAAAAAGTGTTGTGAGTGTATAAAATTACTAAAAAGGACATAGACATCTATACTTTACATTTTTCTTGTTTGTTTGTATTTAGTGTTAAGTGTTATATAATTATGATACTTTATTGAATTAATTTGCCCAATTTATTTATTTATTTATTTCTTTTTTTTATTCTACTTTTTTTATTTATTTCTTTTTTATTCTACTTTATTTAATTAATTAGTCCCATTTTTTTTGTACAGTTATGTCAACAAATTTTTTGTACAACAATGTAAACCCAAACAATTTTGTACAGTTATGGTATAATTATAGTACACTTATGGTGTGATTTTTTACAATATACCAAACAAATATCATTGAAAAAATTATATAAATTATGCAAACCCAAAATGATATATTATATAAACGAAAACTATCAATCATAACGTTATGGAACATGTTATATGACTTTTTTTCGTACGAATAATTGGAAATAATACCTAAGTGAGTGCACTCATTAAACTTTGTGTAATTATATTTCTTAACATTTCAATTTCTCGTTTTCTGGATCATTTTCTATTTCTTCATTAACCTCATCACTTAAGTAATAGTCAAAGTAACATCATGTATAAATCTTTAAATAATTAATTCGTATAATCAAAGCTTATACAATCCATTCAAATTGTAATATTTAATCTAAAAATAGCTGGAGTATAATGAAGTGCAATTGACTTCACTAAATTGACAATTTCTTTGCCAAAAGATAATGAAATGGGCATTCTCATGCAAAAACTATTTCATTTCCAAGACTGGTTCCTTTTGACCAAGCATCACTTTAGGATCACTCCTAAGAACTGGATGCGTTAAAAAACTAAGAGCATGGCATGTCACTATAAAGAAGTACCAGAACTAAAAAAATGGTTCTTTCATTGCATTCTTTTTTGAAATGCAACATTAGAAACTATAGCTTCTCAAAGGAGATTACCAAACGATGAAACACTTCATAACTAAGTTTATAATGCTAGAAGCGAAGCTAGAAGTTCACAGGGTGCTAACAAGCAGCTATTTAGTAATTGAAGTTGCTAACTAAGCAGCTTTAACTTAAAAGACTCTTCATGGATTCATATCCATTTGGGATGCTTCTGGCTTGAGAGCTAGTCATTACAAAATCAAAAACTACTTTCTACAAAATCAGAAACTACTTTTGTTGACGTCGTTTTCTGGCTTATGCCAGAAAAGCCAACAAGGACTGGATCTTGGCTATTGATTCAAAGAGAAAGAGATGCAGAGAGAGTAACAAAGACAAATTTTACGTGGTAAAACTCCGATGGTCGGAGAAACATCCACGGGTGGTTGAGAGTAACCAAGCCAAAATCCACTAAGAGAACAAGATGTTTTTACAAGCTCTCGATCTCCCTTTTTCTCTGTGGATTATTTTTGATTACTTTATGCTATATTGCCTCTCTGTTTTCGAGCCATATTATGGGTCTATTTATATGCTTATAGAACCCTAATCTGCTTTGTACAAGTAATACAAGATATTTGTATTTAATTGTGATTTGGTTACTTGCTTGAGGTTGATTTGTCTTCTTTCCTGTTTCGGAGTCTCTTATGGAAATCGAGTGGGACTCTAGTAGCGTAGTTCAATTTGACTTGTTTCCTTATAAGAATATAGTCTTCGAAAAGGAATCAAGTTGTTTCCTGATTGGGAGACTCTTCTAATTTAAAGGTCCATTATTTGGGATTCCTTCATGACGAATATCTTCGCGTATTTAATGACTTAACCCGTAAGATAAGTTCTTATTCGGGTTGTATTTACTCCCGAGTAAGACTGATACCTGATGGTCCCGAGTAGTGTCGTTTGAGCCCAAGTGAATGCGTTGTTTTAACCAGTCCCGAGTGTTGTTAACTGATCCCGAGTAGGTCTTTATTCGGTATATGCTTACTCGGGCTTGCTCCTCTTTAATGATGCCTTGTAGGATATTTCCCGGATGTCCATCTAAGCATACACCTGGCTATTTTTTCCTTCCTGTCAATGACGTGTATGCTTGGTAAATTTACATACAACAATACCCCCTTAAAATATTTTCGCCGAGAAGACTTTATTTCGGGCAAGAATATTTTAATCATTTTGATCTTCTTTCGTTAGAAAAACCGTCTTGCCATAATGATGTATTTTAATGGTGACTCTGTAATTTCGATTTGCTTTGTCACGCAAGATCTTAAATGATAGCGACGTTTCAAAGTTTTGACGGTTGAGGGCTACTTCTTGTCTTGACACGTGTCCCTTGTCTCTTCGTTTTTCAATATCGTTTATGAGAAGTGACTTTTGCGTTTATCCAAACGCCGCCAACATCATCTGGTTTTGTCATAAAACTTTTTCCCGCTTTGAAACCCTATGGTTTCGTGCCGTCTTGCCTTTAAATCCTTCATTGAGAGACTGTTGGTTTATTCTAAAAAATCCAGCAGAAATCTTTTTAAACTCAAATTTCTTCATCCAGAAGTTCGCGATTCTCCGCTTTGAAGATCTTGCGTCAGTCTCAATTCAAGGTTAGTTTCAATGGGCTCATCTTCCCGTCATCGTCTCTTTAAAATTGCTTTTGATGCATTAGAGCGTGGGGATTTCCAGTTAGTATCTTGCATTAGATGATTACTAGGGGATATCCCAATAGATGAACCCCCATTTTTAGAGGTTGATGTTTCTGGGCTTCACCCGATGTCACTTTCAGCCTCGTATCGAGTTCTCCATCTAGTTCTGATTCTGATATTTCTGATCACAGGGTATCTTCTCGAAGGACGGGTAAACATCAATGCACTAGCAAGGTATACAAGCACGGCTCGAGCAGCGTTCAGACTGGGGAACAAACTGTTAATGAAGGCGACGCTGGTGTACCCAGGGCGTCTCGCCTTTCGTTTTCTGACACTCGTCCGAGTGGCTTTGATATCGAACCGAATGTGGTCGGGCCAGTTTAGATAGAAAAATTCCGATCCCTATTTGATTTGCCCGACTCAGTCACATTGATTCCTGCGGGGAGTAGAGCCGTATGGAATCCTCATGAGGGGATGATCGCGATTTACGGATCGATGCTTTGCTACGGTGTCACACTTCCCCTTTAGCCTTTTATTGCCCGGTTTTTAGCTGAAGCAGGGATAGCCCCAGCTCAGTTGGCCCCGAATAGTTATAAAGTCTTGATGTGCATGTGGCACATGTTCAGCCGAATGAACCTTTCGCCGCCTTCCCCGAATGAAATCAGACATTTCTTTACGCTGAGGCAGGTTAGTAAAACGGGGACCTATTTTCTTACGTCTACTCCTTCGGACAGTTGGGTCCCTAAAGAAGTGGAGGCGAATCGGGGGGTCGAGGCTTCTGATTACCCAAAAAAGAAGGGCTGTATATGGGGATTCCCCATATCCAACAAGTTCTGGAAGAACAGTTGGTTTTTTGCTGGAGGGGCTCTCGGGCTCGATGTCACTATTCGATTTGAGGATTCCCGAATGGTGCTGAATGTTCCCCGCTTCTTTTGTTCCCCTGAAGCGTGGAATAAGAAAACAATTGATTATAACGATTCAGAACTGAAGAGGCTGGCCCGGGCTGTTATTAGCACTCTGGGAAAGAGAAGCAAGAGCTATCTTTTCAAAGAGGACGACTTGATCAAGCTTGGCTTCTTTAAACAGGTTTCGGGCCATCGCAGGCGTTGTGAGTAACCCAACGCTCTTTCTGCTGTGTTTCTCCGTTTTCCATTTCCTTTTCTAACTCTTTTTTTTCTTCTTTTTTTATTAGTGTTCTATACGGACGTTGTCTGCGATCTTCAGGCTCGTCAGGTGAAGGCAATTCTTCAAGCGAGTAGGAAGGAGGCTTCCCGTCAGGGTGGTGAGGGTATTGCTCCAGCCGAGCCTGATGAGGAAATTGATACTGCTGAGCAAATTCCTGAGTACGTTGATCGGGGTGCTCAGCTTTCTGCTCAGGATCTCGCTGGTTCGAGTGGCCAAGGTGAGCCAACTGTGACACAACTGCCTAAAAATAGGGAGAGGCAGTGTGAGAATCCAAGTGAAGAGCCTGTTGGACTGTCTGAGGCTGGCGATGATGGTAACGTCTTGACAGATCAAATGTCTGTCATTGCCGAGCTTTTTGAGTCTTTTCGGGATGATTTGCTGGAAGATCCTGCTGCTGATCTCTTCCACCCTTCTCGGGGTGAGAAGCGAAAGGCAGTTAGTTCGCCTCCTCGTCCTCTCAAAGTTCCTCGGGTAGTCACATTTATTGACTCTAGCGACGAAGATGTTACGGATGAGATTGCCCCGAGTGTGGGTGCTGGAGTATCGGCAGATGCAGTCCCTTCAGGTCCAAGTAGGGCCTTTTTTACCCCTGAGGTTGGAGATATGGGGGCTGAACCTTCGGGGGTTCCCTCTCCATCCCTAGAGCCAAATAGAGCTTCTCCTGTTCCCGAGTCTGGAAATCTAGGAACTCAACCCTCTGGGGTTCCCTTATCCCTTTCTCCAAAGGATATGCTCCAGGAGATGTCCTCTGGTCGGGCTTATATCGGGGAAGACCACTGGAGCCGCTTTAAAGATGGTTCATTGCCCGAACGTCTCCAAAACGTTTTCAACGGCGCATCTTATGTAAGTTTAGCTATGACTCCTTTACTGTTTTGCCTTTGTTGGATTTCTAAGTATATTCTTTTGCAGATGGTGGCCGAATTCGCTGAGCTTGTTCAGACGTAGCAATGTCAGGCTGATAGGATAAAGCGTCTGGAGGCTCAACTGAGGGCGAGTGAGGAGGGTCTTGCTCGAGCTGAGCAGACTTACCAGCAGGAGGTCGGTTCCGTGCAGATATTTGCCAAAAATTGCCTGGCTAAACAGGTTGAAACTGAAGACAAGGCATCTTTGGTAGAGGAGAAGGTTGTATCGCTTCAAAACCTTCTTTCTTCTACTGAAGAGTCTATGCTCAAGGCCGAGCAGAAGGCAGAGCAGGTGAAGTCGGCGTATGTCCAAAAAATCGAAGATTTAGAGCGCCAAGTGCTGACAGTTGAATCCCTTTCCCGAGAGGCCAGGTTAGAGCTGGAAGTCCAAGGGGTGGATAGTTTTAAAAGATCCCCTGCTTCCGATGCCCTACTTCTTCGAGAATTTCAACGTGGGCTAGTTTCGGCCAACGAATTCTTCAAAGTGAAGAGTAGGGCAACCGAGAAGGCCCATACTAACTGGGAGTTGTCAATCAAACACCATGTGGACCGGTCCTTAGAATCTCTTCGGATTCAGATGAAAGAATGAAGAGCCTACTGCCGTAGTCAAGGCAAGGAGCCCCATCTTATGCATTTAGAGATTCCGTTCGAGCACTCTCTCTGGACCTTTTACGCGAGTCGAGAGTCTGTCGAGGGTGTAATTCTGAATGTCGGGCCAACCCCGGGTATTGATTACAGCCAGTGGAGGGATGATATTGTTGATGATTTCACTTGGCCGTCTGATGAGAGTCTGCTTCTTGAATACGAGATGGTGCCAGACCCGAGTATTGGCAAAGGCTCGAAATCCTCGCAACCTTGATTTTGTAGATTTGTAGGAGATTCTGATAGATTCTTTATTTTTTACTTGTGTAAAGAATCATTTCTTTGAACTGTAACCATCCTTTTTAAGAGCAATAGAATACGATTTTCTGAGTTGAATGGTTTCAGTCTTTATTTTTGTTGCCGGAGGTTGTATTAAACTGGCTGGTGATCGGATAACTTAACCGAGTATCTTATTAAACCGGTTATCCGAATAACTTTGATTGCCAAGTATCTTATTAAACTGGCTGTTGGTCGGGTAATTTAACCGAGTATCTTATTAAACCGGTTGTTACCCGAAAAACTTCAATTGCCAAGTATCTTATTAAACCGGCTGGTGGTCGGGTAACTTAACCGAGTATCTTATTAAACCGGTTGTTACCCGAATAACTTCAATTGTCAAGTATCTTATTAAACCGGCTGGTGGTCGGGTAACTTAACCGAGTATCTTATTAAACCGGTTGTTACCCGAATAACTTCAATTGCCAAGTATCTTATTAAACCGGCTGGTGGTCGGGTAACTTAACCGAGTATCTTATTAAACCGGTTGTTACCCGAAAAACTTCAATTGCCAAGTATCTTATTAAACTGGCTTCTTTATTATTAACCGAGTCATCTTGAAACAGGAAAGTTTACACTTATGTTTCATACCCGGTTGCTACCCGAACGTTATATCAAGGCTCACCATGATTATACGTTCGAGTCCTTACACAATACCAAGGACGTCTCCCTAGTTTTTATGCACAAGGGTTTGCCGAATCGTTGAGCTTTTTTTTTAAAAAAAAAAAATTGCTTCAACACAGCTACGCATTTCACCAAAATTTCTCCCGATAGCGTCCCGACCATTTTTCCAGTCTGGTGCATCGGGTTTGCCTTTTTGCGAAGGTCATTTTGACCCTGCTCGGCTGGCATGCTCCTACGAGCTTCTCCGCCCTTTCGGGATTTGATGGTCCCGAGAATTCTATTTGCATGTTCTTATTATCATGCTCTTCTTCCATTTCTTATTGTCATATGCTTTTTGGAAATCTCGAGCTGGGTGCTTTCCTTTTGGAAATTCCTAATTTTATTTATTACTGCGAAAAATCAACAAAGATTAATATTACAGTTTTAATATTTATTCTGACTAATATTGTCCTGACTAGAAAAAGAATAAAATATTTAATATAAATATATATATTAGGGATAGAAAATCTTTAAATATTGGGCATTGCACGGTCGGGGTAACACCCCTCTATTGGGTCGAGCAATCCAATAAGCTCCATGGCCAGCTATCCCCTTGATCTTGTATGGACCTTCCCATTTGTCAGCCAGGGACCCCGCGGCTCTATTCTTTGTGTTCAGTGACACCTTCCTGAGCACCAGTTCTCCTAACTGAAATCTCCTGATCCGAACATGAGAGTTGTAGTGGCGAGCCACTCTTTGTTGATAAGCTGTATTTCTTATTCGGAACTTTTCCCTTTTTTCTTCTAGCTCATCCAAACTTTGTAGCAGTGTATCAATGTTTTGTTCTTCATCGTATAGCCTGACCCGGGGGGACGCATACGATGTTTCTATGGGGATGACAGCTTCTGTTTCAAATGCTAGGCTGAACGGAGTTTCTCATGTTGAAGTCCTTGCTGTCGTCCGATATGCCCACAATACTTCAGGAAGCTTTTCAACCCAGCTTCTTTTTTTGTCATCTAATTTCGCTTTGATAGTGTGCTTGATAATTTTATTTACTGCTTCTACTTGCCCGTTTGTTTGTGGATGAGCTGGTGTTGCATAGTAGTTAGCAATATGATACTTCTCGCACAATTGTCTGAACCTTTGGTTATCGAACTGAGTGCCATTGTCGATGATTATAGTATCCGGAATTCCAAACCTGTAGAGTATATTTTTCTTTACAAAATTTATGGTGTTGGCTTCCGCGATATGCACCAACTCTTCAGCTTCGGCCCATTTTATGAAATAATCGACAGCTACTATAGCGTGCTTCGCTCCACCCCTGTCCCAGCTGGCATTGGCCCGATCAGGTTTAGGCCCCACATGGCGAATGGCTAGGGGGCAGTGAGATTTCTGAGCTTTTCTAGGGGTTGTCGAATATCGTTGGCAATTCTTTGACAGGTATTGCAACTTTCCGACCACTGTTGTGCATCTGAGAAAAGTGTAGGCCAAATAATAGCCTTGCCTGAGTACCTTATGCGCCAGACTCCTACCCCAAGTGTGGTTCCCGTAAACTCCTTCGTGGATCTCTTGAAGTACTCGATGTGCATCTTTTTCCTGTATACATCTCTGGAGAGCTCGAGAAAACCCCCTTCTGTATAATTCTCCTCCGATCATGGTGTACCTAGTTGATCGATACCCGATGCGCTTTGCTAATACCAGATCTTCTGGGAGTATGCCTTCTTCCAGGAACCTTCTCAGCTGGACCATCCAACCGTCTTGCGGTGTTCGGATTTCTGAAATTTCCAAATGCTTAAGTTCAGCCGTACTCGGTTTAAGGAGGTGTGCAACTGGAATGGTTTTTGGTCTGATTGAGGTTGTTGCTGATGCTAATTTAGATAAAGCGTCTACCTTTTCATTTTCTTCTCTGGGGATCTGAGCGATCTTGTATTCTTTAAATTTTTGGAGGAGCTGTTTTGCTATGTCACGGCAAGCGACCATTCCTTCATCTTTAGCCTGGTATTCATCCATAACCTGGTTGACAACTACCTGTGAATCGCTGAATATCTCCACTTCGTCTGCCCCAAGAGCTATGCAGACTCTGAGTCCAGCTAACAATGCCTCGTATTCGGCCTGATTATTGGTTGCTTTGAAATCAAATATCATGGCACATTCGACATCATCTCCTTCTGGGGTGCGAACTATGATCCCTGCCCCGCTGCTATGAGTGTTTGAAGAACCATCAACATATAATTTCCATGGGAAATTTTTATCCAACAGTCTTTTTGCTTCTAGGTTCGGTTCTGTGAACTCGGCTATGAAGTCTGCCACCGCTTGTCCTTTGAGGGAAGTTCTGGGGACATAGTGAATATCGAATTCACTCAATTCGATTGCCCATTTAGTAAGTCTTCCCGATATCTCTGGTTTTTGTAAGATTTGTCTTAATGGGCAATTGGTGAGAACCTGGATCGTATGAGCCTGAAAGTATGGTCTCAGCTTTTTTGCTGCTGAAACCAATGCTAAGGTTATCTTCTCTGCCTGTGAGTATCTGGTCTCGGCAGGTAGGAGTGCCTTGCTTGTATAATACACTGGTTTCTGCAGTTCATCTTCTGTCCTGACTAGAACTGAACTTGCTGCGAGCTCGGTTATTGATAGATACAGTTGAAGTATTTCCCCTTTTTGTGGTTTTGAGAGGATGGGAGCTTGCCCCAAGTGTTCTTTTATTTTTAAGAATGCCTGCTCACACACTTTATTCCACTCCAGGCCTTTTCCTTTTTTGATTACTTTGAAGAAAGGCGCGCACCTGTCTATAGCCTTTGAGATGAATCTTCCCAAGGATGCTAAACACCCTGTTAAGCGTTGTACCTCTTTCAATGTTTTAGGTGAAGTCATTTGTTGCAAAGCCTAGATCTTCTCTGGATTAACTTTGATTCCTCTTTGATGGACTTGAAAACCCAAGAATCTTCCCGAGTGGACTCCGAATAAACATTTGCTTGGGTTTAATTTCATCTGATATCTTCTTAATACATCAAATGTCTCTCTGAGGTCGCTGGCATGGTCATCTGCTGAGACGCTTTTAGTCAACATGTCATCAATGTACACTTCCATGTTCCTTCCTATTTGCCGAGTGAAGATCTTGTTGACCAACCTTTGGTACGTGGCCCCTGCATTTTTTAAACCGAAGGGCATTACTGTGTAGCAATATAAACCCTGATCCATTGTGAACGCTGTTTTTTCTTCATCAGCTTTGTTCATCTGGATCTGATTGTATCCCGAGCAAGCATCCATGAAGCTGAGTAATTCATGACCTGCTGTGGCATCCACCAGCTGATCTATTCTTGAGAGTGGGAAGCTGTCCTTTGGACATGCCTTGTTTAGAGCCGTGAAATCTACGCACATCCTCCATTGTCCATTTTTCTTCTGGACGAGAACTACATTGGCGATCCACTGGGGGTAGCTGACTTCTCTGATTGATCCCGTTGCTAGTAGCTTTTCCACCTCTTGTTTGATTGCTTGACTTCTTTCAGGATTGAACGATCTTCTCTTTTGTACTACCGGTTTGGCATTCGGGCTAACTGCTTGGTGGTGGGATATTATTCGGGCATCTATTCCTATCATATCTTCATGACTCCAGGCGAATACATCTTTGTATTCTCTGAGCAAATCGGTCAACTCTCGCTTGATTTTTTCTTCCAAGTTGGCCCCGATCTTGACTTTCCTGTCCGGTTTGTCTTCTTTGAGTAGTATTTCGACCACTTCTGTCTTGTATTCATTCTAGCCCTCCCTTGGATCTAGTTCGAATGACAAGGATTCTTCACTCTCATTTGGCTGCATTAGGGTGCACACTTGTTCGGCATCATGCTTGTCTCTGTATACAGACAGGTTTGCTCTTCGGGCCATCTCTTGGATCCCTTGACTATCCCAACCCCTTGTTCTATTGGGAACTTGATCATTAATGCGTAAGTGGCCGTCACGACTCTTGTTTTATTCTGGAATGGCCATCCCAATAACGCATTATACGGCCAATTATCCAAATCAACTACCACGAAGTCGAGCAGGACAGTCCTCTGGCATGGTGCCATTCCTATCTTCACAGGTAATTTGGCCGTCCCGAGAGACCTGACTTTTATTCCCCCAAATCCTCTTAATGGAGTATGGAAAGGCTGTAAATCTTTTCGGTCCAATCTTATCTGGTCGTATAAGGGCCACGCTTAAGATGTCTGCTGAACTTCCATTATCTATCAAAATTCTCCGGACTTCTTTATGGCCAATCCGGGCGCTTATAACCAAAGTGTCATTAGGTCGAACATCGACACCATGGGAATCTGCCTCTGTGAAGACTATCGGGTCTCATCCTTCCTTTACCCTCTTTGGGTCTGGTTCAACCGAATTCACGTCGAAGTTATTCCTGGCTTCTACTGCTTCTCGAACTTCCTAAGTCCGTTCTCGGTTGCTCTTCCCAGTAGAAGGTCCTCCGAAGATTGTATGTATTACTTGATTGGCTTCAGGGCTGGCTCTTCGGTTTTGACCAGGGTTGTGATCAGCCTTGGCTTTCTTGACTTTCGATCTCTCATCTTTTTTTAAGACTACATCCCGTATGTGCCCTTCCCGAATAAGGGTTTCTATGTAATCTCTAAGCTGAAAACACTTCGAAGTTTCATGCCCGGTCTGTTTATGAAACCTGCAATACTTGGTTGTATCTCTCCGTGTGAACTGTGACTGTCGCCTCGGTTCTTGTACCATATTCTTTTCTTCCAGGATGGCTAGAATTTCTTCTTGTTTCTTCCGAAGAGGAGTGTAATTGGTATATCTGCCGCGGTATTTCTCTGTGGACCGTTCGGCGTTGCGCCCGATACCTCCATCCTTATTTTTTTCCTTGTTGTTCCCTTTCTGTTTTTCTTTTTGATTCTGCCCCTTGGATTCGGTATTTCTCTGTTCGGGCTTTCCTCCATGCATATAGCTTCCTCCTGTAACTAACTCTTCTTCCTCAGCCAGAGCGTATCCTCCCGCCATATCCATCATGTCGGCATACCTTGTCAGCCGTGCTCTTCTCAAATCGAAGGATAATCGTCCATTCTGCAAGTTATTAGTGAATGCAGCAATAATGGCTTCATCATTAGCGCTGCCAATCTCTGATACTGCTTGGCCAAACCGGCCCAAGTATTTTTTTAATGACTCGTACTTCCCTTGTTTTATTTGAGGGAGGTAGGCCACCGACTTCTTTCTGTGAACGTTGCTCAGGAATTGCCTTGAGAAGCTCCTGCTCAACTCGCTGAAATTTTGGATGCTTGCCGGAGGTAGTCTTCCGAACCATCTTGAGCCTGTGTCCCCTAGTTTTTGTGGAAAGTTGAGACACAACAGGGGGTCACTGCGGGCATATTGAGCCATGGCACTTTTATAGCGTATAACGTGCTCCTTTGGATCTGTATCTTTTTTGAATTGTTCCACATGCGGCATCCTGAATCTTTATGGGAAAGGGGACCGCAAAATTTCCCTGGTAAATGGACTGTTGGAGTCATCGTCGGATAGATCGTTGTAACCGTAAAGTCTGACAAGTGCCTCCATCTGTCACCTATTATTCTCTACTTCTCGGGTTAGACTCTGGATTGTAATATCTCTGTCCCCTACCAGGCTTTCTTGACGGTTGAACCGTTGGGTAACTGTCATTCTTTCCTCAGATTCTTCACTCTGATGCCTGGCCCCTCGTGTGACTCCATGATGACGTTTACGATGATGTTGATCACTGTCTTCTGATGATGATCGTCCTCTGCGCCGATCGTATTTACGATGTCTGGCACGTACTGTTTGATTGCGATCCAGCTTTTGGTGATTCTCCTCCTCTAGTGTTTTCTGTCCAGCCGGATTGATTAGGGAAGAGTTCCTTCTGGTTTCTGGCATAGTTATTCCTGGTCCTACCACCATTGAACGGAGCCTCGCGGGTGGAGGATTGGGAGTATACGCTCATGCGGTCAGCAGGTCAATCCCTTCCTTTGCTGCGTCCGTCACCAATTGCTGCAGGCTTCTTGGAAACGCATCGTAAGATCTCTGCTGGTTGGAGGAACTTGCTGGATCCCTGCCAGGTGCGCATGTTGGTTTTCTGTGTTTGCTGTAGAATTTTGTGACGTATTGCCAGTATGGAAATCGCCTGGTGATCTTTGGCCATTCCCTGAACTACTTTTGCTTCCAGCCATTGCTTTCTAACAAGTTCGGTGGTTCAGCCCCTACTTCTAGCGCCAATTGTTGACGTCATTTTTTGGCTTATGCCAGAAAAGCCAACAAGGACCGGATCTTGGCTATTGATTCAAAGAGAAAGAGATGCAAAGAGAGTAGCAAAGTCAAGTTTTACGTGGTAAAACTCCGATGGTCGGAGAAACATCCACGGGTGGTTGAAAGATCAACCAAGTCAAAATCCACTAAGAGAACAAGATGTTCTTACAAGCTCTCGATCTCCCTTTTTCTCTCTGGATTATTTTTGATTACTTTATGCTATATTGCCTCTCTGTTTTCGAGCCATATTATGGGTCTATTTATATGCTTATAGAACCCTAATCTGCTTTGTACAAGTAATACAAGATATTTGTATTTAATTGTGATTTGGTTACTTGCTTGAGGTTGATTTGTCTTCTTTCCTGTTTCGGAGTCTCTTATGGAAATCGAGTGGGACTCTAGTAGCGTAGTTCAATTTGACTTGTTTCCTTATAAGAATATAGTCTTCGAAAAGGAATCAAGTTGTTTCCTGATTGGGAGACTCTTCTAATTTAAAGGTCCATTAGTTGGGATTCCTTCATGACGAATATCTTCGCGTATTTAATGACTTAACCCGTAAGATAAGTTCTTATTCGGGTTGTATTTACTCCCGAGTAAGACTGATACCTGATGGTCCCGAGTAGTGTCGTTTGAGCCCAAGTGAATGCGTTATTTTAACCAGTCCCGAGTGTTGTTAACTGATCCCGAGTAGGTCTTTATTCGGTATATGCTTACTCGGGCTTGCTCCTCTTTAATGATGCCTTGTAGGATATTTCCCGGATGTCCATCTAAGCATACACCTGGCTATTTTTTCCTTCCTGTCAATGACGTGTATGCTTGGTAAATTTACATACAACAATACCCCCTTAAAATATTTTCGCCGAGAAGACTTTATTTCGGGCAAGAATATTTTAATCATTTTGATCTTCTTTCGTTAGAAAAACCGTCTTGCCATAATGATGTATTTTAATGGTGACTCTGTAAGCATACACCTGGCTATTTTTTCCTTCCTGTCAATAACGTATATGCTTGGTAAAATTTACATACAACAACTTTCTACGCTAATCAAGCACCCAAGTGAGTTATATTTTCAATAAATACTAAATCAAAATCTTATACATTTTCAAAAACCAAAAACCAGCAGAGCCCACAACAAAACACTGAACAACGCAAGAAACAAACCCAGACACAAGGACATAAAACAGAGACCAAAGATCAGTAAATTATTCATAACAATCTTCAATTTTCTCAGTAATCCAATAGAATATGCAAATCGATGCTTTTTTTCATTCCCAAAACTCAACAAAAATGACAATTAAAGCAATAACTCATCAGTAAACAAAGACCCAATTCATAATTCAAATTATATAAAACAACATTTAAATGAAATCAAATTTTCAATAATACAAAATTGAAGAATGCGAAATAATGTACCTGAAAAATATGAAATTGTTGATGAAAGATTACTGGATCAATACAGGAGAACAAAATGAGATCAAGAAAAGAGGGTGCTGATTAAAATTCGTAGGTGAATCAAAATTCATAGGTCTCACCCATCCATTTTTCCTTCCATTTTTCTCTTCATACCAAACACACACTTCCCCATTTTCTTCTCCATTATCCCTTCACCATTTTATTTTGTCTCCATTTTTCTTCCTACCAAACATACCCTAAGAGCCTAAGACAATTTTTCTTCTACGTTCAGAATTATAAGGGGAATTTGGGCAACATTTTGAATTTTTTGTTAACCCATGCAGTCATATCACATATGAGTATTTTCAAAGCTTTTGGTTAAAAAAATAAAAATAAATAAATAAATAAATAAAAGAGTCGGCACCCCTTAAAATCTGTATGAACACACTTTCGTAATCAAATTTTGAAAATCCAATTTTTTTTTACCCTTCTTTTCTAAAAACACTTCATTCTTAAAATTTATATTTTAAAAAATTCTAAAGGCACTTCATTTTGTTGTAAGATTATCTTTTTTTTATATATTTTTTATCTTTTTTTTTTATCTTTTTTGAATTAAATTCTTTCCTAAATCATTTGATTAAATATTACATATTAAACACTCTTTCCTAAATTTTCAATTGCCATATTAAACTCTCTCTTCCCTAATACATATCTTAAATTTTCTTATCTTCATTATTTCTCAAGTAAGACTAATAGTTAGAAAAAAAAAAAAAAGCTTATGAATGAGCTTAATTTTTCGGAACGGTATATATGTATATAGGGTCAGGCTAAACCAACTTAAATTTGTGATATAAAATTTTGATTTTAACAACTCAACCACCTATATGCTCTTAATTTAATAGTTGTAAATGTATTCAAATTCCATCCATTAGATTAAGAGCACATGAGTGATTGAGATGTTGAAAGTCAAAATTTTAAATCACAAATTTAACTTGATTTAGTTTGACATGTGTTTATATTAAAAAAAAACTCAAAAAGCAAGCATCTTGTTTTTTGAAAAAAAAAAATCGAAATATGAAAATGCTTACATGGTTGGCTAGAGAACTTTAATTTTATTTATTTTATATATATATATGAAAAACAAGGTATTAGTATTAACTTTTTAATATATATATATATTGGGTCAAGCTAAATTAACTTAAATTTATGATTTAAAATATTGACTTCAACATCTCAATCACTCATGTGTTCTTAATCCAATGGTTGAGATTTGAATACATTTATAACTTTTGGATTAAAAACATATAAATTGTTGAGATGTTGAAGACAAAATTTGAATTCCCAAATTTAAGTTGATTTAGCTTAACTCATATTTATTATTGTTAGTAGAAAATTGAAATATTCATATTTTTTTAATTATTAATCCGAGATTGATAGAGAAAGTATGAAGATAGATTTTTTTTTTTTGAAAAATGGAGAGAGAGTGTGTGTTATAAGAAGAGAGTGTTTAATATTTTAATAATATAATTAGGAGAGAGAGTTTAATACTTAATATTGTTATTATCTTTAATTCTATCTGTTATTAAAAAAAAAAAATCTATGACAGTTTTTTTTTTAAATATACCTTTGTTCTTTCTCTTCCCTTGCTTCTTTTCTTTACATATTTTTCTTTCACAAAATCAAACTCCATTTTTCTTTTTCTATCTCTTCATGTCAAGCAGCTCTCTCCATTTCTTCATGATTGTTTTTATCAACAAAATCACTCCAATTTAAGGTTTTAGGGTTGAAGATCCATTTTCTATTTGTAAAAGTTTTATGGATGTAAGGTTTATGTAATGTACTAATTGACTTTGAAGTAGAAAAGTGTTTGATTAAATTAAGAAAAAAAATAGAAATATTATAGAGAAAGCAATTTGTAATGATTTTGTTCTTTTAATAAAAAAAATTTAAACTTTTTTTTTACAACCAATTTTAGAAAATCGATTTTTATTTTCTTAAAAGAAATTGAAAATATATTTTAAAATATATTTTAAAAGAGAATCTAGGGTTTAAGAAAAGAGTAATGCTAGGTTTCCCATTTTTTTTCCCAAATAGTGTTGGCACGTGAGGTGTCAACATTTTGTAAATTATGAGATTATGTGGTGAGTGATGTGATGATGTTGACACGTGCCAACACCGTTTGGAAAAGAATTTTGAATTTTTTTTTTGGAAAACCTAACATTACTCTTAAGAAAATGGAAAGAATTTTAATGATATATGTTAGAGTAATGATAGGCTTCCCAAATTTCTTCCCAAATAGTGTTGGCACATGAGGTGTCAACATCACATCACTCATCATATAATCTCATAATTTATAAAATGTTAACACATCACGTGTTAACACCATTTGAGAAGAAATTTAGAAAAATATTTAGAAAGCCTAGCATTATTCTATATGTTAATATCAAAATCAAATCATTAAAAAGAAACTTTTTTTATCACAAGATATTAAAATTGGAAACTAATTAATAATTATTGGTGGGTGTACTTACAAACAATTTAGTCTTATTGGTAATTTTACTAAGAGTAGTGTTACTTTACCAAAATCTGGTATCCAAATAATGTAGCATCAATATGATCCATTAATTTAGATTGTATTAGATTTGTTTGATTTAAATGAATGGATCAGAGTGATGTCACATCATTTGTGCAGTCACATCATTTGTGTTCCAGATTTGGATACCAAATTCAGGTAAAGTATGAGATTTTTAAAAATATATTAATTTGGGATGTACATATAGGTTTAGAATAGGGCAAATATCGTCACTTAAAAATAAAATTACACATAAGGAGGCTTCACACAGTGAAAGTAGAGGTGTGGAAAGGAAGGGCCTGGCCTTAATTTTGAAAATTCATCTAAGTAAGGTGTGGATCAGACTTTAAATTTGAGACTAGCCTTTAAGACCAAAGTCTTACAAGGCAGCAACCATTGAGAATGGGGCCCAATAAGATTTGGGCCATTTACAAAGTACAATTTATAATAACTAAATTGTTAGGTTCTCTTTATTCCTTACAATATAATAGTACTTAATTGGCACATGTCACAAAACATGTATTGAAGTCTAAGTTACCTGTCGACAAATAACATATATAGACCCTCATCGTGATTCCACGTGTACTAATAGGTATACACGAAAATATAAAGATTCTTTAGTCCTCAAATCTGTCGAAGACATTTCTCATATACTACACGTAACAAATCATATATCATCTTGTTGCGGGGGGCAAAATCTTCCGTGTTCATTTAATATATATATATATATATAATAGTTATAACTTTGTAATTTTTTTTCAATTTGACCCCTATAATTTTTTATTTCTGTAGATTTACCCCTCTAATCTTGAATTTCTAGTTTCACTCTTATATATCACATAAGGTTCTTTACAAAAATCACATAAGTGCCTACTAGCATTAATGAAAAGAGGTCTTATGAACACATTTCAAAAGCATACTTAAACACTTTTCATATACATATAACTTTGTGATTCCTATTGTGAAAATGAATTTAGTATAGTTAACTCTCAGCAAACCAAATCAAACAAAGCTCTCAGAAGCTCACAATCCAATCCTTAGCCTTAAAAAATCATTTTTCTTTTGCTAGAAAAACTGCTTTCTCATGATGGAAATTCCAATAAACCTTTGTTGAATACCAGAGAGAGAGAGACAGTCAAAAGGACAAGAGATAAAAGAGCAGCAATTAATTCTACTTGAACCACCAGAAGAAAATCTTCCAAAGGGATATCTAGAGAGAAAAACGGAGAGGAGACATAACTATTTTGATTTTAATTTTTAAATTAGGTCATATTAAGATAAATAGATGTTTTATTCACGGGAAATAAGAATTAAATCAGCAACCTTTGATTCGAAAGTATATCAGCCCACTTAAACTAGGACATGTTCATGGTAATGAATGGAGCTAGAATCTTTTAACCAATTAATGACTTGGTGATAAAAAGTCGTCAATTTACTCGAGGGATGAATAAATTTCGAATTGGCACAAAATAATGATGAAAAACACAATTGTCTTTATCAAGCAAATATAAAAATCGAATAAAAGTTTCAGTTTAATCACTTGAAAGGAAACGATTTAAATCAAAGTAGAATCGTCGGGAAAAATCACATCATAACTCATCCAAGTACCTTAAAAAAAAAAAAAAAACTCTTTAGGCAACTTAAAATCTTATTTAAATTGATGTTAAAAGGAAAATACTTGGGTACTGACTAGTCAGTACCCAAAGTGCTGACTATTGTATTTTTATTGGTGGAAAAATTCATTACCAACCCAATATATTTAATATCAAGCACTTTAAATGGTTTTTTCGTCAATTAAAATATAAGGTTAGTACCTTGTGTACTGACCAGATATGTTTAATATCAAACAATTTAAATGGTTTTTCCACCAATTAAAACATAAGGTTAGTACCTTGGACCCAAGTATTGTCCGTTTCAAAATCAGATTATAAAATTAATAGTTAAAGTGATTAAAAACAAATATTTAATGTTTCCGGACTAGGTAATAGGGATGGCAAAATCCACGACCTGGCCTAAACTAACGGGGATCTGATTAGTTTGGGACAACTTTGGAGCAAGTAAAATGAGGATCTGGTCGGGCATGGGTTACATATTGTTGATTTGGTTTGTAACCGGGTTAGTTATGGGTCAAGCCATTGCCTCGATCCACCCCAGTTGATCCGGTAATCATTTAAAAATATGAAAGAATTAACAAAACTTTAATCTATTTATCACTTTTCCTAAATATATGATGATCCGGCCCCGATCCAACCTGTTGACATTCCTAAGTTCAAGTATTGTTGCCAAAGTTCAAGAACTACTATAAAAGACTTGAAAGGTAAATGAGATTAAGTTATTAATTCCAGAGTAGTCTGTGACCAAGTGAGTCAACTTGAGGGTATAATCAGGGCCTGTTTGGGAAAATTTTTGGGAGGTTTAAAAGCTCTTATAGAATCCAAAAGCGGCTTTTATTGATGTTTGATAAAATATAAAAAGAGCTTCTTTAATTTGGAAGCTATTTTAGTGGAAGCATCATCCACCCATCTTTCTTAGAAAGAGCATAAGATGAAAACACGCGAAGCTAATGTCCCGTTATACAGTTGTTTTTCAGTTTGTTTTAGTTTTTATTTTTTAAAAACGATTTTGAAAATGCATTCGTTAACTGTTTTTTATTTTATTTTCGAGAAAAAAAATGAAAAACAAAACCGGTGTTAAAAGTGAAAAATTTTAAAAACATAAAATACTTGTTTTTTGTTTTTGTTTTTCATTTCATTTTTCACTTTTTTTATATAAAAAAAAGTCATTTTTTAAAACTATTAATTGTATTGTTATGCGTTTGATATGGTTAGGACAAGACGGAACAAGATTTTCAAATGATCAAAGAACCCCTTTTATATATATATATATATATATATATATATATATATATTTTTAATATATATTTTATATACATATAATATAATTCTTTTTTTGATATATTTTTTTAAATTAATTTTTAATGAGTTGTTTTTGTTTAATTTAAAATTTACGATATAAAAATTATATTGGTTAATTATGTAATCAATTTTTTTATAGTTGTAATAATATTGAACAAAATGCTAAAATTAAAATTTCAATTTTTAATAGTTTTCGGTTAACCTACCAGACGTGTTTTTTCTGATTTCATTTTTAAAATACAGCTTTCAGTTATGGCTGGCAATTCGGATTCATGGATCGGGTTGACCTTAACGAGACACGATCCGAATAGTATTAACTATTAACCCGACACAACCCGTTTAATTAAACGGATTAACCTTTTAAAACCCGAAACGATCCGTTTAATTAAACGAGTTTACCCGTTTAAAAAAATTGGATATTTGTTTCTATGTGAAATACAGATATTTGCTTTCTCCTATAGAGATGAAAAGAGAATCAAACTTACCGATTTCTGGAATTTTTTTTTTGACAAACTAAAGAAGAAAAACTAAAAAGCTAATACTTCTAACTACAAATTACAAATAATCAAAACAATTACAAATAAAATAAAAGCTTCTCTAAGGTTCATGTTGACTTCAATTCATGAAAGAAAAACTTACAAAAGTCATTCTATAGTACCATTTTTTTCTTTATTTTCTCATTGTTGCTCTGCTGCATTTTTGGTAAAGATACAAAAATCATCTTCGTCGATCCATTCAATCTTCAATTTTTGACGGATTGAGCAACTAGGAAGAAAACCATTTCTTTCAAATTCATGATCTCAATCTCAATATGTTCAATGATTGATGATATTGAACATCATCATTGTTTTTCAGATTTTTTTCTTTCTTCAAATCACCATCTTCTCCCTCCACCACTGATCTCTACATCCCAAGTTTTTCTCGTTTGGCCCATTGATGGTTATTTAACTTTGAAATATAAAGATATTTGCTTCTATGTCAAAAGAAAATACGAACCTTAGAAGGGATGACGTCGGAGAGACGGAGACCAGTAAAGAAGACAGACGACGCCGTAGACTAAACCTGAGAGAGTGAAAGGCGATTTTGGTCGTGGAGTTAGGGTTAGGGATTTTGGGTTGTGACTGCTGCTTCTGTGTGTGAAACTGAAAGGGTGAAGAATGAGTGATTATATAGTATGGCAAAGTTCATTTATACCCCTATAATAATTAAAATTACAAATGTACTATATCTAATATACGGGTTAAATGGGTCACCCGTGAACCCATATAACCAAACCCGACCCAATCTGTATAGCCAAACAGGTTAAACGGGTCAACCCATTTATGACCCGAACCCGTTTAAAACCGACCCAAACCCGTTTATTGACATCGGGTTCGTGTTGGGTTCGCGGGTCACGGGTCATTTTACCGGCCATACTTTCAGTATATGCTACCATATGCGTTTTCAGAATTCGATATTGAAACAAAAAACACTGTTTTTATTTTTAAAAAATAGCAACTGAAAAACGTTTACAGGACAGACCATAAAACTACAACCTATATTTATAGGTTTACAAATCCTCTTCTACAGAGGATTTACTTAGTAGGCAATAATCATATTCTTAGGTGGATTTACTTAGTGACCAAGAATTTTTTTATAAAAAAAATTCTTTCCTACAACAAGACTACTAATCAAACTCATTAGTGTATTTATGACCATATTAAAAACTTTCTAATTTGACTAGATAAATAATTTATTTTATTTATCTAATTATCAAATATTGTCTTTAACATTAATTATACTACCAACAATAGTATAATATTAGGAGACCTTCTCTTTTTAGGAAAAAGATTTTGACTTTTATTTAAATAATTAATTAATCAACAAATTAATTAATTTCCATTTAATTAAATAATAAAATAAAAAATAATATATTAGGCTTTTATATATTAGCCTTGTCGCCCATGACATTATATATGCATATATATTATTTTTCTTATTTTATTAAATCCATTGAACCTTAATAAAAAGTCCACATGTGAACTAGACACAATCTTACAAAAAGAAACAAGTACACATACCTTAATACAATTCTAGATGGACCCCTAAATTAGTCCAGTAGAATATATCAAGTGATCCATATAAGTTCATGTGGATCGGGGATCTTGGCGGGCTATCTAAATTTAAGCTTCAATAGACATAACCTAATCACAATCAACAAATGATTCACTTAGGTCCAATCTATTAATTTTAGTTCATTCCACTGAAGAACTAAAATTGAACTATTAAATAAAGATATAATAAGTTAATATTTCTCATTCATACCCTAGACAATCTTTATGGAGATAATGTATCATCGTGAAGAATACCAGTAATCGCCAAGAGCTCATAGGCCGCTCATAACTCTCCAAGTTACCATATTTACTCATATAACCACATTTTTAACTTGGATATTTTGATTTATCCAGAAGTCATGTTTCAATAGACACTATTGAACACTTAATATTAAGATTTAATATCAAATACCTCAAAACATCCATATGATGATATTCTACTCTCATTTCATAAATGGAGCCACGATGTCCATATCTATAAATGAAGTCCTCTATCAATTAACAAATGAATACCACCAAACTATCGAGGATAGACTATGCTATATAATTGTACTTTTTGATAGCTCAAATGATAACATTTGCAACCATATGTCCATCATTTATCTCAAGATTGAGATAGACTCTCTAATTGTCCTCAAGTGAAAACTTTTATCTATTGACGATTGTGGATAAATTAATTCACTGTGATCCTATTCAATGCACCCAGTGCACTAGATTCTTTTGCTCAATGACACCACACTTTGATGATTTCAGACTAATCATAACATATTTGATCTCACTCAAATGCTAGCAAAAGAATCTACAACTTTAACAAGATAAATGAGTCCAACCTTTATCTTAAGTTGTGAATATTGTTCAAGACTAACTAATGAATTGTGTCTACCTCATATATATCCAGATGCATGAACAATTCTTCTTTTCTCATAGTCTTTTGACCTTATGATTATTTACTTTTGACAATTATAATAATTAAACTATAAATGCTATAAGATTTGTTAAACTAGAAATCACTTTATTAATATGAAAATTAAATACATTATTATACTTTTGCTATCGAGTATAATCCCAACAAAATAAACTTTTAATATATATATATTATTTACTCAACTAATATATACGTATGTAAAAAATAAAATACAAATGTTAAATTATAATCGAGGAAGGGATTTTTTTAAATGTTCTAACTAAACATGTTCAAAAGTTCTTTTAGAAGGGTAAACGTGTAATATCATAATTAGAAGATATTTTAAAATGTTCTATCCAAACAATCTCAAAAGCTTTTCAGGATACAAAAGCTTTTCTGGATACAAAAGCTCTTCTGAAATACACTATCTAAACAGTAATTGAAAAGCTCGGGCTTTTACTTCTCCTCCTCTACTGTTAAAAACAAAACGTAAAAGTTATTCCAAATGAGTCATTAATCCATCATAGAATTTTGTGATACGAGTGGCCAATGGTGGTTGGTCACGTGGTTTTTACCCATTTAAAAATCCAATGTTCTTTATTTTCTGTATTTGTATATACTTGATTAATTGTGTATGTTTTCCAAATTGGGTTTAATCGGACAAATCAATAAAATTGGATAAACAACCTATTTCACCATACTACCTATTTCACCATACTCTAGGTAATAATAAGTACATAGACACACTTTCAAGTTTTCATAATGAAACCACAGTACATAAGCTCATTTTATTAGTAAGTACATAGACACACTTTCAAGTTTTCATAATGAAACCAGAGTACATAAGCTCATTTTATTCAATGTTATAGTTGCCAATTGATTAACATCTTAAACTTGGATTTTTAATCTTTGAAGAAAAGGAAAAAAAAGACTCATTATCAAATTGATTAGTAATATTATATTAAGTTATGCCAAATCTAAACATCTCAACTTTTCAATTGAACTCCTCACCACTTATGTAGAAGAGATGTACATTATCAGCTCTTAGCCGAGCTAATGTATGGTTACACTAGGTATGTAATAAAAAGAGAAGGACTAATTTTGGTATCTTTCTTTTGATAAAACAAGCTCAATTAACTGATTAAAGAATTGATTAACAATAGGATAGATTCTTAATTAGTTAAAAGAGGATAATAAGAGTTTTTAAAAAAATTATAAAAAAATTAATTTTTTTTTTAAAAGAGGATAATAGGAGATGTACCATGTAAATGGCTTAATTAGGAACTTAGAGGCCGTTTTGGTATGAGGTAATCAAAATAATCTGATTATTAGGAAAGTTAAACATAGTAATGTGTTTCCTAGAAAACCTGTATATATGTGTTTGGTTGTGTATGTGAATATTAGTTTAGATTCCTGAGAATGTTAGAAAGTTGTGTTTTGTTGCACATAGAAATCTTGTATTATATATATATATTAATTAATTATAAAGGTGGGAAAACATTCACGGTTGCCGACAACGGCGAGGAAAGTTCACTATGTGAAAGACTATTACACCTTCAATCTCTCTTGCTCTCTTGAAAACCAAATTTTTCGTTCACCCCTTTGTTGGTGTTACTAGGGTCTATTTATACATGTATAGAACCCTAATTCTTGGTGTGCCAATAAGGTAAGTTCCTGTAGTGGAACAAAATTTTAACTTGTTAGAGCCGTTTTATCCTATTTCTTGTTTTACGTAGACTGTATTTTAATTGTATCAGATCTCTTGCCTAATATACACCTTGATATCTATAAGGAAGTTTGTTTATTTATCAAAGTGTTCTTCGAGATGTCTTGTTTAAGTCGGATTCTTCTTCTGCGTATTAGAGTCATAGCTTTATTAAATTTTAATGTTGCCCACGTGTCATTCAACCGACCATATGCCAATCCCAATCAAAGTTTCTTCCCCCGACCGGTGATTTCACCCGATCATACACTTTGACCCGACCACCTTGATTGTCCTGATCGGGCATTCTTATATAATCGTCTGTGTCATCTTGGTCGGGGGCTGGTGGACCTTTTTTGGTCAACTCAGATTGGTTCTGTTTGGTTGACTTTTAGTGACATGACACCCTCGACTATTGTCTATTGCTGACGTGTCATCTTATATGAATTACACCAATAACAATATCCCCTTAAACATATAAGACCGAGTATCTCGTTCCAAAAAGGAATCCGTTCAGTGAGGTGTGTTTAATTTGTTCCTCTTTTTTGTCTCGTAGCCCATTAATGTGTGTTAATGCTTGGCAGCTAAGCATTAACTCTAATAACGCTCGTTTCGGCTGATGCAATTATTAGCAACTTTTCAAATTTTGAACGACGTATGATTTTCGGGGTTTGTGCACCTACCCCCACTCTCACACGTTACGCTTGGTGACATTTACATGTCTTGGTGATGTCATCCACTTATTTATATATATATATATATATATATATATATATATATATATATATATATATATATGTGTGTGTGTGTGTGTGTGTGTATAATTCAAAACTTTTCCATTTCCTTCACACGAGTTCATAGTTTCTTCTACAAAAAACCCTAACTTTCTCTTCTTCGACGGTTCGTGCTTCGTTGCTCTCACCAATCTTTCAGGTATGTATCCTACTATTCGTCATCAATATTTTGAACTCATTATGCTTGCCATTGAGGCAGGTGATATGCTAGGCTTGAATCTATACTTTGTGGTCACTTTCAAAAGTACACTCCTTCCTCTCAACCCGTTGCCCTAAATATAGATTATTCCATAGAGCCTCGCCTAGGGAAACCACCCACCTTACGAGTGATTTGAAGATAACCTTATAAAAATTGAAGATGGAGGAAGTTTCAAAGAGAAAGACGGGCACGCATGTTAAAGGCTTTCGCTGATCACCAATGTGCCTTCGAGTATGAAATAAATGTGGTGACCGATGATGAACTTGGGAAGTGCAAGGACATATTCGACATCCCTCATTCGGTGCAATTGATCCCCAGCGACGGGCGTACTGTATGGAACCCCCCTTCGGGTGTTGTCACTTTCTATGGGGTCATTGATTAACAGTGAAAAATGTATGTTTACTAACGGATAATATCATCATTTTACACTTCCAATATGATTAATTCTCCAATTTAGATATAATTTCGTTCGCTCGCTTAAATAAATATGTTGTGTAGTAATCAGTGTATTTTTCTTTACATTTCAGAGGTAATTCGATCAATTCAGAATTATGGAGAAGTCAGATGGCAAAACAAACATTGTTTTCAAGTTTAGAACGTCAAAAACCTTAGGAAGGCCACGAAGGGCATTTTTATAATTTTGACTATTCATTGTTCACAGTTGACTTTCACTGTTCACAATTGACATTCACTGTTCTTGATGACGTGGCACATTCCTATTAGCCCAAACTGCAAGTGCACCGTACACGCGGCTGTAGAGAATCACATTCTAGAAGTCGATGCACTGTTTATAGTTGACTTTCTAGAAGATTATTGACCGATGATGTGGCACATTTCTATTGGCCTAAATTGTGAGTGCACCGAACACGTGCTGCAGAGAATAATATTCTAAAAGCCGGTACACTATTCAATATTCACTTTCACCAATCCGTTTACTGTTCACTGTTCACTGTTCACTTTCACAGATACGTTTACTGTTCATTGTTCACTATTCATTGATGACATGGCGAAATCTGGACGCTCTATTCTAAATTCATCCGATGGTCAATTTTCATCCGTATTTTGTATAAATAGGGGGCCTCTCCCCCTTAATTTCCATATTCTGAATCCAAATCTGATATTAGATTTATGAAATTCTCTCTTTTTTATTCTCAAATTCTCAGTTTAAATAAAATATCTATTTTCTAGTTAAATTATGTCTGACTAATTTTATATAGCTGAGACCAAAAGTGATACTGTTGGTATGGAAAATATGATCCAATTATGGTAAGTTTATTATTTTTTTGCTTTCTCCCCTCTGATCTTTGTGGAGTTTTTGACTCACTGTAGACATACAGATACTGTCTAGCATAGTGAGTACTTTTACCCATATCTATCAGAGAGTGGTTTATCCCCTTTGATCTTTGTGGAGTTTTTGATTCACTGTAGACAGATAGATATTGTCTAGCACAGTGGGTACTTTTACCCATATCTATCAGAGAGTGGCTTATCCCCTCTAATCTTTGTGGAGTTTTAACTCACTGTAGACATACAGACGTTGTCTAGCACAGTGAGTACTTTTACCCACATCTATCAGAAATTGGTCAGTGGAGTGGAATACCCTCCCATTAATCTGGACTAAGGATCATATTTGAATTACCAACAGTGGATCCCTTAGCCCCAGTTTTAATTTTAATTGATTTACAGTTTATAACAAGCTTAGTAATTAATCTAGATAATTAATTCTACAAGGACAAGTGAACAACCTCCCTATGGTTCGACCCGGTCTTACCGGTTAATTTATTACTGTGACACTTTTATACTTGGGAGTAGGAACACTTCTTTATGACGTGTCAGTCATGTTGTCTTCTGGGGTCACCATCCCCATTCAGCCTTTCATCTCTCGGTTTTTTACCGATACGGGTATTACTCCTGCACAGCTGAATCCCAACTCCTATCGTGTATTGATCAGCTTGTGACACCAGTGGAAGAAGATCAGGGGTAAGTACCCACCTAACGCCCCAAAAAATGTGCAACTTTTATACCCTTGGTCAATCAGATGCTGGAGGCATTTTCTATCTAAATTCGACTTCTTCAAACTACTAGATTCCTCATGACTTTGATCATAAGCCCGCCCATCCCACCCACAATGACCACAAAGGCTTCATCTGGGGCTTTCCTTCTTCAAACAAATACTGGAAGAACTGCTGGTTCTTCGTCCAGGGTGACTAAGGCAAGACCGTTGTGACTGATCCTAACCAGCGGTTAAACATAAATAGTGTCTCGACGCACTTTTATAGTTTCGAACTATAGAACAAGAGTGCACCTATGATGAATCAGAGCCAAGCCACCACAGTTGTCAAGGTGGCTCAACATCCTGGGAGGTCAGGGATCGCCGTAATCTGTACATAGAGAAAGACCTGATCTAGTTAGGGTTTTTCCCAACTATCTCTGCTTGGTGCAAATGCTGTAAGTCCTGACTTCCTTATGGACTTTTTTTTTGTCCTTATTGCTTTTTATTGGATTTCTTTTCAGTGTACAAGATGGACATTGTTACCGATAAGCAAGCTAAAAAGGCTAAGAACCTCGACCGGGTCAGCAGGAAAGAGGCCGTTGATCAGGTGGCTCAGGGAATTGCACCCCCTAAGCATAATTTAGTGGAACACGTATACGAGTCTGACCCTAACACCTCGATGACACTCACTAGGTAGGCTGAAAGGAGTGAACATGATGTTCCACACATAAAAAGTAGAAGAAGACTATATAGGGATAGATATACTCGGACGAGGTCCACCTATGAGAGATCTGACCGCGAAAGATCTAGTCGAGAGAGGTCCAGCAGAGATAGGCCAAGCAGAGAAAGGTCTAGTAGAAAGGAATCTGGTGGAGAGATTCCTAGTGGAAAAGTATCCAAGACTGTGGAGGGATCCTCCGCCCCCGAAGCCATCTGTAAACAAATAGAGGTTCCTCTTGTCACTGACCTAGTGGTTCCCCAGTTAGGGGTTGTTCCTATCATCCTTGATGAGGCAACGAGGATGACCAGAAGACCCTGACTGACTTAATTTCACGGAAGCAATGGTTGAAGAGAATGGGTGACCGTAAATCTACCACATCTGCTTCCCTCCCATCTACCCTAACCATGGGAACTAACCAAACCCTGGCCAGTGCTAGCGATATAGCCACGCCACAACAGGTTGTACCTTCAGTTCACCTTAAGTAATTCTAGGACCAGGCTGATCACCCCGTTAATTGGGTTCCTTTTGATCCTCTAGCACAACGCTCTGGCAAAACCCCCAGGCAGTTTTCTATCAAACGTCAGATAGTCTTTACTGAATCTGACTCTGATGATGGTGGGCTTAATTCAGAGAAGTTTTTCATCGATGAAGAAATGTTTGATGTTACTGAAGAGCATGCAATTCTTCCATTGATTAAGTTAGGGATCTCTTCGGATGTTACGGCAGTCAATTTGGCTGGGGATGCTGGGACCAACCAAGTTGGAAGTGCCTCTACTAGCGCATCCTATGTGCCTCTTAGCCAGGATGGTGTCAGTGAAAGTCAAGCCCTTAAAAGGCAGGGATCTAGGTCCCCTACAACTATCTTTCAAGCAGGGGAGGGCGGTGGAACTTTAAAGATGAAGAGTGTGGCGGATCGAGCCCTTCCAACAGTACCCCTGACTCTTTCTACTCCTAGTTGGGATGGATTTACTCCATCAGCTTCAGTGACTGCTCCTGTATCCGTGTCTTCTCTGCCTTCAAGTTTGGGTCACTCTTGCACCGACCCCCTTTCCATGCTTCGCGCAATGTTAGCTGGCGAGAGGTATATCAGTGATGGATATTGAAGGGAGGATAGGGTTGCTAGTACCTCGGAACGGATCTACATGATCTTCAATAATGGAGTCTTTGTAAAAACCATCTATTTTAATCTTTATTTGTGTTCATCAATAATCTTACTTTTCTTTTTATCTTTTTATCAGGCGGTGGAAGAGTTAACCAGGGCCTGTCCGATCAGAAGAAGTAGGCAGTAGAGATATCTCAGCTGAAAAAGATCCTTACTAAAAAGGATGATGCTCTCAAGTCTTCCTCGACCAGTGCGCCCAAGGTCAAGTAATATAAGGAGAAGCTGAAGAACCACAATGCGACTAAGGTTGCTTTTAGAAGGACTCTTGCTAACGTTCAGAGCAGAGCCTTCGCAGCTAAGGTGACTCTTAGAGAGCTCACCACGAAGAACATGGAGCTAGAAGAAAAGGTTACGATGGTAGATCTAAGAGGTGTTGAACTCGAATCGAGGGTCATCCTGGTTGAGACAACTGTAATTAAACTTTACAATTAAGCCTAGGTTGCCCGAGACACCCTTACCTCTGCCCATCAAGTCATGCTTGAGTCGCAACAAGCATCTAAGGAGGCTTAACTCCATTATGAGCATCTGGAAAAGGGTTTGGAGAAACAGTAAGTCAGCATGGAGGTGCTCTATTAAGAGGTCAGATCAACCCTTCAAGTCCAAAATGTGGAACGTTACAAAAGGTCTCCAACTTTCGAGGCTGTTATATTGAATGAGTTCGAGAGAAGTTTAGCTACCGCTAAGATGTTTTCAGTGGCAATAAGAGGTCTTCGGGGAAGGCTCACCAAAAATGTAACAGGACTATCAAGAAACACAAGGATGAGTTCCTAGAATCCGTAAACAACCAATGGATCAGGTGAAGGGTTTATTGCTGAAGGGATCCCCACCCTACGCACCTAGAGCTTCCTTACATTTCCTCCCTGATGGATTTCCACGTTGGATAGGAGAGTGGCACCTTGACAATGGGGACTGATGTTGGCCCATTGCCCGATATAGATTACTCCCCCTTTTATGGCCGATAACCCGGAATACGATATCAACTAGCCAGACTTTGGAGACAGACTTTGGAGACTTGACTAAGGGATATAGAGGCGATGATCTTCCCTCTGGTGGATCCGGGTCCGAAGGTCTCTCGAGCACATCAAATGCTTGATTTTGATGCCTTATTTCATGTCTATTTCGCCCCTATAATCTTTGATCATTATTTTTGTACCCCTTAAACTTTTGATATAAATGATAACATTCTTTTTTATTTATTTATTTTGTTATCGCTTGCATTTAGTCACATGATTCAGTACAAACCAAATGCTTTATTGCCCGGTCGCGATCATTCGGCTGCCTATGCTATAGAATTATCACTGAGTCAAGTAATCGATTTTTAACCGAGTAATCTACGAAAGGCTAAAGTCATCTGCTAACTTGAACTGTGTACATTACATTGCATCAAGTTAACTAACTTAGATATAACTAAACTCTTACACACGGCAAGGATCATCCGTAATTTAACCAGATATTCACCGTTAAGTTGAGTTGGATAATCCACCTTTGACCGAACAATCTATGACTGGTGGGGCCATCTATTAGCTTAAGCTATATGTGCCTTACGAAACTAAGCTAACCACCCTAACTTCAACAAAGTATCTACATGTGGTCGGGTTCATTCAATAACATAAGTTATTTTTCTAACAGTGCTCTGGATTACTGGCTTTAGCCTGACTGATTGTCTCGCTTCCCTATTGCTTTGTCGATTTATCGCCAAGTAATGTTCTTTCGTGGACCATTTGCATGGTATCTAATTTATAGACGCTTGTCTTTTATCTGTCAACTAAATCATTGGGACATCTCCAAATAGTCTGTTGATCAAGATTCGTTGCAATGGGGTAGCTCATATCATACTTAACTTTACAAGTGCTTGAATTTTATTAGCAAATGTTTTAAGTATAAATATTGTATCCCTCATTCAACTATTGGTGCATCCCATCAAGTATTTATGGTCTGAAAACTTCCTAACAGTGTTTCATTACACCCAGTTAATTTCGATGAGTATGCACTGCCTTTGCAGCATGTGCTTTTTACGCTTTATATTACCAAAATGTGAATCTCACTGTTTTCATTGTTGTTGTAGAGAGCGAAACTTGGATTTGACATCTCTGTGTGCAGACTACTATAAGAGACGACACTTATTGATGCATACTCGGTTCCTATTATGCTTGTTGGTCATCCTTTTTCATGGGTAGTGTCATCCGACATCACTGCACGGGTGGTTTTAAATCCTATATCCAAGAGACAAGCAGGATGCCCGAAGGCGAGTCGACATGCCTCTTCTTCGGAGAGGATAACCACACAATTGTGTAAAAGATATGGATAATCAGGTCATAATAGCATGATGTGTTCTAACCTGCCTTTGATTATTGAAGGTCCGAGTAGAGTTGTTCCCAAGGAATACCTTCGCAAGTGTAGCATATGTCATTCATTTGGATACAACAAACAGATGAGCCCTGATAAGGACTCTACCGTGGAATGAATGGAGACGTTGATATTGATGTCATTTTAGTTATTTGGAATTGTATGACTTGTTCGTTAACTTATTGTTTAATTAAATTGCTCTGTTAATTATCTGTTTTCTTATTGTTGAAAGTATGAAATGTGTGTTATACTTGTAATTGCAAACATTTGATATTTAAACAAAAATTAATAATTTCATTACTATAACAGTTTTGTACATCAATAACTACAACATAAATTGGGGCTTTGAGTTACAAAAAACCTCCACGGTCATCTTCTCCCGGATGGTGCCCATCTCGTCTTCTGACCAATTGAAAGTCTTCATGTTCGTCAGTACGTACTCCATCAATCTCAACGTATGGGTACAACAATTACCTCTGCAATGTACCACATGAACAACCGTTACAATAGAATGTTAATAAAACCAACTTTAAGTTAATATGATGTTCAAACAGTCATACCCTCTAGTCTGTTGTGGCACATGTGATGTAGTCGCCATGCTTACCCTAAAGTGCCTATTTTGCCTGTTGTACTTCTGTTAGCCTCTCTGTCTCGCATCATAAAACCCCACCTGATGCAACTTGAAGGGCAAAAACCATCTATATGACGTAACCTGTTGTTTCCTGATCTGTACGAGAATTTGCTGTCTGAAGGGGTCTAGGATGTGGATCGTCCCGACAATGAGATCGATGCTGGCTAGGAGCCAATGTTGGCGGCCAATATTGCACGGTATCAAAATCTATAGGTGTTTCAAGAAAGTGTTATGATAAACTAAAATTTTTTAATTAAATACATTTAAACCATAACTATATAACACTCACCACGTCAACCTAATGCCATGACCGGTTTTTTGGTAGGACCAATCCACGTATCGTCATCAGGTCCTTAGCAGACCACATGTACTTCAACACAGACAAGCCATTTGTCATGACTTTCTTCTCAGCATCACGAGACATGATTCTCCCTCACTGAATCTCTAAAAATGACTGTATATAGATAATTTACCGAAACGATTGGAACAAGAAGAAACAATGAGGCATGATTCTCCCCCACTGAATCTCTAAAAATAATTGAGGCAATGTCCTTAGCCTTTTCGGCCGACATGGGTCAGTGTATGGTCTCAACAACTGCCAACCTCGTTTACGAGTTCGCACCTTATGCTGACCGTGGTCCGCTCGGGTGTGGTGGGATGGGGAACTCTATCCCCGTGGATCGCGTTGAGGGGTAAGCTGGGGCCAGATTAACCTGCGGGGTGGGCTTCAACTGGATCGACTGGAAAGGTCACTGTGGGGTAGGGTAGACATATGCACATTTGGGGAATGAGGATGGACATAGGACCCCATCCCCATCCCCACTTCCCAGATCCTTCCCTCATCCCCCCATAATTTCCTCATTTGAGAAAAATGGGGATAGGGAATTTTGGGGGGAGGTATATCTATCCCCAACCCCAACCCCAGTTCCCCATTTTCCTAATTTTCCTCGTTACCTCGTTTCCCCCAGTTTTCCATTTTTTCGTTTAACTAAAAATTATAAATTAAACTAAAAAGAAAAAAACATTCCACTACAATCACAAAATAAAATTTATTAATGCAGTAAAAAGAGTAAATGTGTATATATACTCAGGGTTTCAAAAAATAGTAAATAAATAAAAATATATATTATAATTATAGTTATATATGTTTGAGAGAAGTGGGAAAATGGGGATGGAGGACCATCATCAACCCTATTTCAATATAATTGTAGGGAAAATGGGGAAATGGAGAGGGGTCCTCACATCCTCATCCCTATTTCAATTTGGGGATGATTTTTATCCCCATCCCCTCCCCCTACCATTTCCCCATTTTTTCCCAAAAAATAAATCCTCAAATGGGGATAGGGACTTGGGAAATTTGGGTTTCGAGAAAAATGTGCATCTCCAGATGGACAGGATGGACCAGAGAAGTCATTGTGGGGTATGTTGGGATGGATCGAAGGGGTCACTGTAGGTTGCTCGGGTAAACCCAAAAAAAGGCACCTGCTCCAATAGTGTTGTCTTTGTACCAGATCATGTATTGTCAGTAGGCAGTTGCTGCTCATGTTCATATTGTGTCCCGTCAGTAGGCAGCTGATGGTCACGTCTGGTCTCAGGGTTTATCTCCTTGTCATGACCACATGTCTTATCTATGTGACTAAAGTCCCGGCCATCGAACGGTGGACCATCCTTATAGGCTTGCGATGTCAAACCCGAACGACGAAGCCTCTGGATCATTTCCAGCAACTCTTGGTGCTGCTGATTTCACTCATTATCACTCATTCGGACGGTATCCAACACTGCAATGTTTTTACGTTCCTAGAAGTCCTGAAATGCTTTCAAAATTGTCAGTACTAAAATGTTTACTCTTTTGAAATGAAAGGATGAAAAACAAATATTGATATGTACCTCTCGATGACCTCCAACACCTCCTCGTGAATCACTTCCAGATGTATCATCGGGCATTGAAATTCAAACCCGTCTATACTGCCAATGAGTCTCTCTACTCAGAACCCTCGATGTCACTAGTTCCGCCAGTCGTATGATGTTTAGGATCCGGTACCGAAATGTGCAGTCTGTCATCGGCATTATACAGACTCACTCCCTCGTTTATACCCTCGTAGTACCGTTCACCCCTCTCAGCCGCTGTGGGCACTAGTTCAGTCCTCGTAAACATCTGAAACCATAGTTAGACCATTGTAATTGTATACATACTAACAACTGTAAACATTAAAAAAATAGATACTTACCCACGATGTGAAAATCTTTGTCAGCTTGTCCCCCCTCGGTCGTTTACTCAACTCCCATTTCAGAATATGGGGGACAGGTCGATTTCCTTGCGGATCCCAAATTGGGTTTCAAGCTTGGGGATAACCTTAAAAGTAAATATCTGCATAAAAGATAAGTACGATAAGAATCCAATATATTAATTCCATTAGTCATATGAAAACAATTATTGATAAAATGCAGATTGAAATTCTAAATTCTCACCAACAGTGCGTGAGGTATACTGTATATGTTGTACGACTCCGTGGTGTATAGGTTGATGTCCTTTGCTTGCTGGCATTTCTCAAACCGCTCACATCGACCGTCCAATGCATGCTTGAAACCAAAAGTGGACTGCCTATATATGTGTGCACCCCACGAACGCATAAAAAATGTCCAAGTCATCAACTAGCCGAATCTACCATACAGGAATTTTCACTCTCTCGTCCAACCCCATCAATATCCAGTTTAGCATATACAATAGGCACAGCTTCATAGAATCATATTGCTGCTCAAAAATACCAATCCAGGGAACAACTATCAGTTGTTCATAGTCGACCTCATCTCAACCAGCAAAGTACAGCTGGTGTATGTCACTCTCCACCATATCAGACCTCGTCATGTCCGAAATGACACTTAAATTCAGTCCGGTGATCAGACAGAATTTAACCTTAGAGAATCGAACCAAAGATTACCCAATATGAATCTCATCTCATCTTCCGGTCCATCGTGTTACAGCTCGCGCATAAGAAGCCTATGGACAACGCCAATCGAAAACTTCATCTGAAGATGCATCTGAAGGAAATGCCTAAAACACGACTCGATATACTGACACCGTTCTTCGACTATAAAATGTCTAAGGACCCTATTAAGTGCGTCATCGATATCTCGAAGGTCATTAAAATGGTCATGCCGTGTAATTTTTCCCTTGCACCATTCTTCAACTAGAGTTTTTAGCAAATTTTTCAGCTGATTACTCATCTCCATTATCACAGAAACAATGCACATAAGTTAGTAAAAGGCTCGGGCAGTTAACAAAACGGATCAGGGAGTTCAATATCAAAAGGCTCGGGGAGTTCATTAAAAGGCTCAGACATATATGTAAAAGCCTCGAAAAGTTTATTAAAACGCTCGGGCACTTTATAAAAAGTCTCGAAGATACACAATTACTAAAAGGCTTAGGGAGTTCATTAAAAGGCTTGGGCATATAAGTAAAAGGTTCGGGGACTTTATACAAAGTCTCGGAGATACTCAATTAACAAAAATCCTCAAGCAGTTCATCAAAAAACTCGGGAACTTCTTCAAAAGGTTCGAATATATTTACCAAGGCTCGGAGATTAAATTTGAAAACCATTTTATTAATAACAAAAAGCTCGGACTAAAACAAAAATGTCTCAGACGCTATTTCAAAAGGCTCGGAGACTCAAATTAAAAAAAAACCTAATGTTCATATCAAAAAGCTCGGACAACAACTAAAAAGGCTTGGACACTCTTTCAAAAGACTCAGAGACTTAAATAAAAAAAACCTAATATTTATATCAAAAAGCTAGGACAACAACTAAAAAGGTTCGGGCACTCTTTCGAAAGGCTCGGACATCATTTCAAAAGGCTCGGACATCATTTCAAAAGGCTCGAAATACTAGATCTTCATCGTCTTCTACACAAATTATTCAAAAAAAAAACCCTAACCTAACACAGAACCATACTCATATCCACAAATCAAACCTAATCTACAAGTCTAAACAACACCCAACATCAAACATGCACATAAACTTATCAAGGAAAAAAAAAGACAACAAAATTTAACTCTACTTACCACTATCAATCGGAGATGCTCGTCTTAACTATTGAAAAAGAAGCGTAGTGCAACTGCCAGTTACTTCGACGTCGAATTTAAGTGGATGTTTTCTCTCTCTAGTTTGTCTCTCAAAGTTTCAAAATGACAGAAACTGAATTGTGAAGGGATATTTTTGTTTTGTCACCTAAATTAGTGTCTTTTAAACATGAATTATTAATGTGGTGCTATTTGCACAACACCCACCCAAAATAGTGCTATTTATTTTTCAAACCCTATTCAAAAAATACATTGAATATCTTTCTACACTCGATTATTTTTATATATTACAATTTTATCCAAATTCAGTCTTCCAATATCACATAGTCGCCATCACGCTAACGATATATCAAACCAAAAAAAATGTATAATTTACTATGTAAATTCATTATATCTCTCTCACATAAAGGAATTCGACAGTAAACTTCTCATAAATGATCTAAAAAGAGTCAAAATCATAAATAGCTCAAATTAAGGGAGATTCCAATATTTTCTTTCTCAAATGATTTTTGGATAAAAATACCCCTAGTGCATTTATGACATGTGAGAGAAATGAATTATATATATATATATATATATATATATATATATATATATATATATATATGTGTGTGTGTGTGTGTGTGTGTGTGTGTGTGTTTGTGTGTGTGTGTGTGTTTGCGTGTGTGTATTCATTGACCTCCATTGATAGAGGTTTAGTTAGACCTTCACCAATGGAGGTCACGGAACAAGCCTCTATTAATGGAGGTTTGAAAAAAAAATTAAAAATTAAAATCGGAGGTTTCCAAGAACTTTACACATTGAATTATAATCTTAGCGTGTAATCATTTAATTTTAGCATGTAAACATGAATTTTGGCTTGTAAAAATGCATTTCTACTTGTGTTCATGTTGAAATTTCAGTGTGTAAACATGTTGATATTTCATTGTGTGAAAATGCCTGCATGAATCTCAAGATTTCACATGACTGTGGTCAAATGACATATGATTTTCGCCCATAATATGTCATTGGAATTATTTTAGCGAGGAGAATAATATTTTAAAGAGAAAAGAGAAAAAAGAAAGTTTTAGAGATAATTAACGTAAAAGTGAGATTATGGATATGGAAGTCAACCAAAGAAATTTAAAGGACATTTTCGTCAAGCCACCCATAAATATTGATAAAAATAGATAACTTAATGAGGATGAATAAATCTGAACAATATCATAAATCATAATTTGATGAATAAATTCAGAAATTATGTGTAAAAAAACACGCTAATAATTTGATTCTTTCCTACTCAAATTAGTTGCAGCTAGAGGATCATTGCACTATGTCGTAGGTAAATTTTATCAAACGTACACGTCATTGACAAGGAGGATAAAATTGCCAGGTGGACATCCGAATATGCATTCAGAAAATATCTTACAAGACATCACCAAAAAGGAGAAGCCCGAGTAAATAAGTATTGAACAAAACATACTCGAGGTCAACTGACGCCATATACTACTCGGGATCAGTTAAAGATGCTCGGGGCTAGTTGATGACATTTTCTACTCGGGATCAGATGACGTCACTCGGGATCAGCTAATATCGTGTTCTACTCGAGACAAACATGAAGAAAACCGAATAAAAGCCCAGCGCGTAGCTCACACGAGTCGAGTCGTTAAAATGCGCGAAGATATCCATATCAAAGAGGAATTCCAAGAAGAATAGAATACCAAACAAAGGGTTCTGAATAAGGCAACAATTTTATTTCTTCAAAATGACTACGCTTTTATAAGGAAATAAGTCCTAACTGGACTACATCACTAGAGTCTCATTCGATCTCAATACAAGTCTCCAAAATAGGAAAGAAGACAGACTACTTCAAACAAGTAACCAATCATAGTTAAATATAAAGATCTTTTATTACTTGTACAAAGAGGATTAGGGTTTTATGAACATATAAACAGACCCAAAATCTCGTCATAAAAGATACACAGAGAATATGGAAAAATACAGAGAGAAAAAGAGATATTGAGAGTTGTAAATCTTTTCAATAGTGGATTTTGGCTTGATTGATTATTCAGCCACCCGTGGACGTTTCTCCGGTCATCAGAGTTTTACCACGTAAAACTTACGTCCGATTGCTTTCTCCTTTTCTCTCTCTCTCTTTGAAATTATAGCTAAAATCCAATCCTTGTTGACTTTCTCCATACATCCAGAAATCGACGTCAACAATTGGCGCTAGAATGAGTGGCCGAACCTCAGATTTAACTAAAGGTAATGGCAAGAAGCAGAAGCAGAAGCAGTCATAGGGATGTCCAAAAATCTCCAGATAACGTCCATGTTGGCAGTAGTTCGCGAGATCTCACTGTAACCACGGAGAACCAACCAAGATATCTGGCTGGAATCCAGCAAGTTCCTCCGACCAGCGAAGACCTGACACAACGCTTCCGAGAGGCGCTGCAACAGTTGGTGGCAGAGGCAGAAAAGGAAGAAGTTGATACACTGGTTGCAGAAGAAGCGTGACCTGATAACATCCCACTTGTAAGGCTTCATTCGGTTGTAGTGGTTCCAGAACTAAATGCACCGGGAACCGGAAGAAATTTTACTCCAATTAATCAGGCCGGACATGAAACACCCGAAGAGGAAATACCATGCCAGAAAGAGAACCATGATCAGGCAACCCGTGCAAGACACCGTAGACCGGCACAGGGATCGGTTGTCATCTAAAGATAGCGATCGGTACCATCGTAGGCGTCATCACGGAACCATACTCCTGCAAGAATCAACCCGTGAAACTCGGCATCAAAGTGAAGAGCCAGAGAGAGGAATGACAATTACCCAGAGGTTTAACAGTCATGGAAGTCCGGAGGGAGACAGAGATGTCGTAATTCAGAGCCTAACTTGAGAAGTCGAAAACAATGGGCGTTAAATGGACGCACTGGTCAGACGTTATGGGTACAACGATTTATCTGACGAAGATTCTGACAGTCCATTCACTAGGGAAATCTTGCGGACTTCATTCCCAGAAAGGTTCAGGATGCCGCACATGGAGCAGTTCAAGAAGGATACAGATCCTAAAGAACACGTCAGACGCTGTAAAAGTGGTATGGCCTAGTATGCCCACAACGATCCCTTACTATGCCTCAACTTTCCATAAACTCTAGGAGACACGGGCTCAAGATGGTTTGAGAGATTGCCCCCAACAAGCATCAGAAGCTTCAGTGAACTAAGCAGGAGTTTCTTAAGGCAATTTCGGAGCAACGTTCACAGGAAAAAATCAGTGGCTTACCTTTCTCAGATAAAACAAGGAAAAGACGAGTCGTTGAAGAAATACATGAGAAGGTTCGGCCAAGCGGTATCAGAAATTGGCAGTGCAAACGACTAAGCGATAATTGCTGCATTTATCAACAATCTACAAAATGGACAACTATCTTTCGACTTAAAACGAGCTCGTCTAACCAGATATTCAGATATGATGGACATGGCGGGAGGATATACACTAGCCGAAGAAGAAGAATTAGCCACGGGAGGATGCTATATGCATGGAGGAAAACCTGAAAAGGACACTGAGTCCAAGGTGCAGAACCAAAAGGGAAAACATAAAGGAGACAGCAAAGAAAAAAGCAAGGACGGGGGAAATGAGAGTAATACCGAACAGACCACGGAGAAATTCCGAGGTAGATACGCCAGCTACACCCCACTTCGAAAAAAGCAGGAGGAAATTCTGGTCATACTGAAAGAGAAAAATCTGGTAAAATAGCCACGCCGACAGTCTCAGTTTGCTCGGTGAGATACAACCAAATACTGCATATTCCATAAGGAAACCGGTCATGAGACTTCCAAAAGCTACCAGCTCAGAGATTACATAGAAACCCTAATTCGGGAGGGACACCTTCAAGATGTAATCTTAAAAAGGGATGATAAGTCAGAAACAAAAAAAGATGTCAGGGCCGATCACAACTCTAGTCGAAATCAAGGGCCAGCTCATAGGCCAATGAAGTAATACAAACAATCTTTGGATGACCATTTACCAGGAGAAGTAACCGAGAGCGAACGCAGGAAATCAAAGAAGCAGTGGAGGCAAGACATAACTTTGACATGAACTCGGTCGAGCCAGACTCGAAAAGGGTAAAGGAAGGATGGGACCCAATAATATTCACAAAAGCAGACTCATATGGGGTCGATGTTCGGCCAAATGATGCCCTGGTCATAAGTGCACGGATTGGTCACCAGGAAGTCAGAAGAATCTTGATAGATAATGGAAGTTCGGTAGACATTCTCAATGTAGCCGTCTACGATCAACTCAGGTTGATCCGAAAGGATCTACAGCCTTTCCATACTTCACTCAGAGGATTCAGAGGAATTGAGGTCAGGTCACTCAAGATAGTAAAGCTACCCATAAAGATTGGAGTGGCACCTTGTTAGAGAACTGTATTGCTCGACTTCGTGGTGGTAGACTTAGACAATTGGCCATATAATACGTTACTGGGTCGTCCATTCTTAAATAAAACTAAAGCCGTATCAACCACTTATGCATTGATGATCAAGGTCCAGACCGAACAGGGGGTCGGTGTAGTCAAGGGATCCTAAGAGATGGCCCGAATAGCTAACCTGTCAGTATACAAAGACAAAAATGATGGTGAAGTATGCACTATAACATAGCCGAGTCAGAACAAAGAATCATTGTCATTCAAATTTGATCCAATGGAAGAGTCGAATGAGTCCAAAAATGAACCAGTCGAAGAAATTATCTTGAAAGAAGATGAACCAGATAAGAAGGTCAAGATCGGGGCCAATTTGGAAGGAAAAATCAAACAAAGCCTCGTTGATCTGCTTAAAGAATACAAAGATGTGTTCGCCTGGAGTCATGAAGACATGGTCAGGATAGATGCCCGAATAATATCTCACCATCTCGCGATAGACCAGAATGAAAAACCAGTGATACAAAAGAGAAGGTCATTCAATCTCGAGAGAAGTCAGGCAATCAAACAGGAAGTAGAAAAGCTACTCGCCGTAGGATCGATTAGAGAGATCAACTACCCTAAATGGGTAGCTAATGTAGTCCTCGTCCAAAAGAAAAATGGATAATGGAGAATATGCGTAGGTTTCACAAATTTGAACAAGGCATGCCCAAAAGATAGTTTTCCACTTCCAAGGATAGATCAGTTGGTAGACGCTACATCAGGCCACAAATTGCTCAGTTTTATGGACGCTTACTCGGGATATAACCAAATCCGGATGAACAAGGCTGACAAAGAAAAAATAGCATTCACAACAGATCAGGGCATGTACTACACAGTAATGCCCATCGGGTTAAAAAATGCAGGGGCAACATATCAAAGGCTGGTCAACAGAATCTTCGCATGGCAAATAGGAAGGAACATGGAAGTGTACATTGATGACATGCTGACCAAGAGCATCTCGGCAGACAAGCATACCTCAGACCTGCAAGAGACATTTGATGTTTTGAGGAGATACCAAATGAAGCTGAATCCAAATAAATGTTTATTCGGAGTTCCTTTAGGAAGGTTCCTGGGTTTTCAAGTTCACCAAAGGGGAATCGAAGTCAATTCTGGAAGGATCCTGAAGAGAATGACCTCACTAAGGACATTAAAAGAAGTACAACGCTTAACAGGATGTTTAGTTTCCTTGGGAAGATTCATCTCAAAGGCCACGGACAGATGCGTACCCTTTTTCAGAGTAATCAAAAAAGGAAAAGGACTCGAATGGAATGAAGAGTGTGATCAGGCTTTCTTAAAAATCAAAGAGTACCTGGGGCGGGCTCTCATCCTTTAGAAACCACAAATGTGAGAGATACTCCATTTATACTTATCAATTAGAGAACTAGCAGCAAGCTCGGTCCTAATCAGAACAGAAGATGGAGTACAGAAGCCTGTGTATTATACCAGCAAGGCGCTTTTACCCGTCGAGACCAGGTATTCACAGGCAGAAAAAATGGCCCTAGCATTGGTGTCAGCGGCAAGGAAGTTAAGGCCATACTTTCAGGCTCATAAAATCCAGGTTCTCACCGACTGCCCATTGAAACAAATTTTACAAAAGCCAGAGATTTCAGAAAGACTAACCAAATGGGCAATCAAGCTAAGTGAATTCGATATCTAGTACGTCCCCAGGACATCTCTCAAGGGACAAACAGTGACAGATTTTATAGCAAAATTCACATAACAAAATGTAGAAGCAAAAAAGATGTTGGGTAAAAATTTCCCATGGAAATTATATGTTGATGGCTCTTCAAACACTCACGGCAGCGGGGCAGGGATCGTAATATGCACTCCAGAAATAGATGATGTCGAATGTGCCATGAGGTTTGACTTTAAAGAAACCAATAATCAAGCCGAGCATGAGGCGCTACTAGCTGGATTCAAAGTTTGCATAGCTCTCGGGGCAGATGAAGTCTAGATATATAGCGATTCACAGGTAGTTGTCAACCAAGTCCTTGACGAATACTAAGCTAAGGATGAAGACATGATAGCCTATCGTGACATTGTAAGACAGCTCCTCCAGAAATTCAAAGAATATAGGATTGCCCAGATCCCCAGGGTGAAGAATGAAAAGGCAGATGCTTTGTCCAAACTAGCATCAGCAATAACCACAATCAGGCCAAAAACTATTTCGATTGCACATCTCCTCAAACCGAGCACAGCTAAGCCAAAAAACCATGAAATTTTAGAAATACAAACACTGTCAGACAGTTGGATGACCCAGCTGAGAAGGTTCCTGAAAGAAGACGTGCTCCCGAAAGATCCCCTACAAGCAAAACGTATCAAGTATTGATCAACAAGGTACACATTGGTCGGAGGAGAACTATACAGAAAAGGGTTTTCTCGAACACTTCAAAGATGCGTGTCAGAGGAAGATGCATGTCAGATATTACAGGAAATCCACGTGGGGGTTTGTGGAAACCATACTAGGGGTAAAAGTTTAGCATAAAAGGTACTCAGGCAAGGTCATTATTGGCCTACTTTATTCTCATATGCACATCGATGTTCGGAGAGTTACAATACTTGACAAAGGATTGCTAATGATATCCGACAACCCCCTGAACAACTCAGAAATCTCACATCCCCATGGCCATTCACCATGTGGGTTTTGGATTTAATTGGCCCAATGCCAGCTGGGACAGGAGGTGGAGCAAAACATTCCACAGTAGCTGTTGACTATATCACGAAGTGGGTAGAAGCTGAAGCATTGGTGCATATCACATAAGCAAATACCATAATTTCATGAAAAATAATAAACTTTATAGGTTTGGAGTCCCAAACACTATAATCATTGACAACGACACCTAGTTCGATAACCTGAAATTCAGATTGTTGTGCAAAGAGTACCAGATTGTCAATTACTATGCCACACCTGCCCACCCTCAAACAAATGGGCAGGTTAAAGCAGTGAACAAAATCATCAAGCTCACAATCAAAGCAAAGCTAGATGCCAAGAAAGGAAGCTGGGTTGAAAAGCTACCCGAAGTATTATGGGCATATCGAACGACAACAAGAACTTCAACAGGAGAGACTCCATTCACTTTAACGTTTGGAACAAAAGCAGTTATCCCCATAGAAACAACATATGCATCACCCCGAGTAAGGCTATATGATGAAGAACAGAATGTTGATATGCTATTACAAAGTCTAGATGAGCTAGAAGAGAAAAGGGAGAAGTCCCGAATACGAAATATGGCATATCAGCAAAGAGTAGCTCGCCACTACAACTCTTATGTTCGGATCAGGAAATTCCAACAAGGAGACCTGGTACTCAGGAAGATGTCATTGAATACAAAAAATAAAGCTACAGGTTCCCTAGCTAATAAGTGGGAAGACCCGTACAAAATTGAAGGAATAGCTGGCCATGGAGCATATTGGATTGCACGACCCAATGGAAGAGTCTTACCCCGACCATGCAACGCCCAATATCTGAAAATTTTCAATCCTTAAATTGTTTTATGTTTTTCTTTTCTAGTCAGGACAATTTTAGTTAGGTCAAATATTAGCTTTGGAACTTAAATCTTTATTGGTTTTGCAGTTATAAATAAAAATCAAACTTGGGATTTCCGAAAAATAAAGCATATGATAATAACAACATATGAAAGACGAGCATGATAATAAGAACATGCAAATAGAATACTCGGGACCATTGATTCCCGAATGGGTAGAGAAGCTCGAAGGAGCATGCCAACCGAGCAAGGTCAATTAACCTTAGCAAAAAGGCAAACCTGATGCACCAGATTCTGGAGAGGCTCTGGACGCTATCGGAAAAAAAAATCGGTGAAATGCGTAGCTGTGTTAAGCGGTTCGAAAAGCTTAACGATTTGGCAAACCCTTGCACAGAAAAACTGGGGAGACGTCATCGGTAATGTGTAAGGACTTGAGCATATGATCATGGTGAGCCTTGATGTAATGTTCGGATAGCAACTGAGTATGAAACACAAGCATAAATCTACTTGCCTGTTTTAAGTTGACTCAGTTTATAATATTAGCCAGTTTAATGAGATACATAGCGCTGAAAATTATTCGGGTAATGAAACAAGTTTAATAAGATACTTGGTGAAGTTACCCGAACATAATAAATAGTCAGTTTAATAAGATACTTGGCATAAATTTCAATAGCCAGTTTAATAAGATACTTGGTGTTAAAAATTATTCGGGTAACGAAACAAGTTTAATAAGATACTTGGTGAAGTTACCCGAATATCAGAAATAGTCAGTTTAATAAGATACTTGGCATAAATTTCAATAGCCAGCTTAATAAGATACTTGGCGTTAAAAATTATTCGGGTAACGAAACAGGTTTAATAAGATACTTGGTGTAACGAAACAGGTTTAATAAGATACTTGGTGAAGTTACCCGAACATCAAAAATAGCCAGTTTAATAAGATACTTGGCATAAATTTCAATAGCCAGTTTAATAAGATACTCGGCAACAATAGAATCAAGTTAAAGAAGACTCTGCGAAATTACTAGAGCAATGAATCAGATCAGACCACTCGGTTTTCAGAATTATAGTTAACTCGGAATTTCATTGATAAATCTTTATAAAGAATTGTTTCAAAGAATTGTTACAAAGAATCTCTACAAAAATGAATTTCTACAAAATAAATCATGAGAATTTTGAATTCTTGCCAATGGTCGGGTCAGGCACCATTTCGTACTCGCGGAGCAGACTTTCATTGGAAGGACAAGCAATAGTATCGACCGAATCATTCATCCATTGGCTATAATCTTCTCCCGGGATCGGTCCAACATCAGGCACCACACCTTCCACGACCAATTCCTGACTAGAGTAAAAGGTCAAGAGGGAATGCTCGGAGGGAACTTTCAAATGCATAGGATGGGGCTATTTTCCTTGGCCACTACAATAAGCTCCCCACTCCTTCATCTGAGTCCGAAGAGATTCCAAGGACCGATCCACATGATTCTTGATCGACAGCACCCTGTTGGTTCAGGCTTTTTCAGTTGCCCGATTCTTAACCTTAAATAACTCGCCAGCTGAAACTATTCCTCGCTGAAATTCCCGAAAGAGAAGGGCATCGTAGGTAGAGGATCTTTTGAAACGGTCTACCCCTTGGACTTCCAGTTCAAGCCTGGCCATTTTGGATAGGGACTCAACTGTCAAAGCTTGCCGCTCCAAGTCTTCAATTTTCTTTTCATACGCCAACTTGGACTGCTCCGCTTCCTGTTCGGCTTTAAACATTGATTCTTGGGAAAATGACAACAAGTTTTGAAGTGACACTGCCTTCTCCTCTGCCAAAGAAGCTCTCTCCTCGGCCTCCACTTGCTTCGCCAAACAATAGTCGATAAACACTTGGGCACTGCCAACTTCTTTCTGATAAGCCGATTCGACCCGAGCACCGCTATCTTCACTCTCTTTCAGCTAAGCTTCAAGACGCCTTATTCGATCAGCTTGATATGGCTACGTCTGAACCAGCTCAGCGAACTCAGCCACTATCTACAAAGAAACGAAATTAAAAATCTAGCAAGCAAAGGGCAAGGCAAGATTTAGAAATAAAACCTACATAAGATGCGTCATTGAAGATATTCTGAAGACGACTTGTCAGAGGCGCGTCCCTGAGATAACTCTAATGATCATCCCCGATAAAAGCCCGGCCAGATGACATCGCCCTGAGCATATCCTAGGGAGAAGGATAGGAAGGACCTCCCGAGGATTCAGCCATTAGATCTTCAACCTCGGGGGGAGAGGAACCTCTATTTGGGTCAGAAGTCTCCACACCCGCCGATGCTTGGACATGAACACTCGAGGGAATCTCAGCCTCGGCGTCTTCATCACTTGATTCATAAATGAAACTACTCGAGGAACCTTAAGAGGGCGAGTAGGAGAGCCGATCGCCTTTCAATTTTTAGCCCGAGAACGATGAAAGCTGAGATCAGCTGCGGGATCTTCCTGAACATCATCCCAAAAGGATTCAAAAAATTCAGGATCTGTATGTACTTGACCCTCGAAGGTTTTACCTCCATCACCGGCATTTGACCGCTCGGCAGACCCTTCATCAAGACCCTTACTTTGCCTCTCCCCGTCATCAGGCAACTTCTGAGTATGATCCGTTAGGCCACTCGGACCACTAGACTCCCCTGCGGTCAGCCAAACGACTTCCTCGGGGACATATTCGAGGACCTGCTCCTCAGCCACATCAGTTTCCTCGTCAGACTCAGGCAAGGCAATACCATCTTGGCTCTGACGAGAAGCTTCTTTTCGGCTCGCTTGAATAATCGAATTCACTTGACGAGCTTGAAGGTCGCAGACGATGTCTGAGTCATACACTTAGAAGAAAAAGAGGAATCGCGTCAGAATATAAAAAGCAAAAAAAAAATTGGGATACAAAGATCACTTACATCGCCTGCGGTAGCCCGAAATCTGGCTGAAGAAGCCGAGCTCTATCATCTTTTTCTCATTAAAAAGATAAGTCCTGCTTCTCATCTCCAGAGTGTGAACTGTTGCCCGAGTAAGTTTGGTCAGCTCAGTATCGCTGAATTCAAGCTTTTTCTTGTTCCATACCTCGGGGAACAGAAAAAATAGGGAACTTTTAACACTCTCCGAGTTTCCCCAGCCGAGAGAGTGATTTCAAGACCGAGATTCCCTCCGGTGAAAAATCAACTGTTCTTCCAGAACTTGTTGGATGAAGGTAATCCCCATACAAAACCCCTCTTCTTGGCTTCATCAGAGGTATCAACTCCTCGATTCACCTTTGTCCCCTCGGGGACTCAGCAGTCTGGCGGATTAGACATGAGGAAGTAGGTCTCTGTCTTACCAGACTGCCTCAGCTTGTAAAAGTGCCTGATTTCATTCGGGGAAGGCGGCGAGAGGTTCATTTGGCTCCACATGTGCCACATGCACATCAAGATCTTGTAGCTATTCGGGGCCAATTGAGCCGGATCGATCCCTGGTTCAGCTAGAAACCAGGCAATGAACGGCTGCAGGGGAAGAGTAACGCCGCAGTAAAGCATGGACCCATAGATTGCCACTATGTCTGGGGGAGGATTCCACGAAGCTCTATCACCAGCGGAAACCAGAATAACTGAATTATCCAAATCTAATCGGGCACAATACTTCCCGATCTCCTCTACCCCAACCACGCTCAGTTTGGCGTCAAACACACTCGGGTGATCAGCAGAGAAAGAAAGTCAAGATTTTCTGAACTCCTCTTCAACGTCCTATTTATTAATAGTCTGCTCCTTAATTCGGACGTTGCCCGAGTTGTGCTTGTGAACTTCTCTTTTACTTTGATGTTTTCCCATCCTTGATCGAAGTGGAACCTTGTGATTAGAAATGACAGATTCATAACTAGATGAATCAGAATCAGAACTGGATACATAACTAAAATAGACTTCAAGGTAAAGCCCAAAAATGTCGACTTCTAAAAAAGGAGGTTCGTCCGGGGGGATTTCCCCCAATAATCTTCGACGGCAAGATACCAGTTGAAAATCCCCATGATCAAGGGCCTCGAGAGCTATGGTAAAAAGTCGTTCACGGGAAGACGGGAAGACAGATTCATTAAAACTAACCTTGAATGAAGAAATCTGATGCAAAATATTTGACGGAGAATAACAACTTTCTGCGTAAAGTAATATGGGCTGGAAAAGCTTCTAGTTTGAGTCTCTAAGAATGAACCAACACAATTCCTCAGAGGGGAATTTAAAGGGGTAAATTGCATGAAACCCTAGAGTCCTAAGGTGGGAAAAATCAATGACAAGATTTGATGACGTAGGCGGCTCACTAGGAGACGCGTAGGCCGCTTCTCATAAATGGCATCGTGAAACGAAGCCGCAGAGGACACATGTTAAGAGAAGAACTGGCTAAAGGCCGTCAGAATTCCAAAACGTCACAATCATTGAGATCTTGAGTGAGGATGCAAACCATTAAGACACGCCATTATGACAAGATATTTACTCTGGCATCACAGAGACGAAAAACTTAAAGGATTGATTAAAATACTTTTGCCCAAAACGAAACCCTGTTCGGTAAAAATATTTTAAGGGGGTATTGTCGTAGGTAAATTTTATCAAACGTACACGTCATTGACAAGGAGGATAAAATTACCAGATGGACATCCGAATATGCATTCAGAAAATATCTTACAAGACATCACCAAAAAGGAGAAGCCCGAGTAAACAAGTATTGAACAAAACATACTTGGGGTCAACTGACGTCATATACTACTCGGGGTCAGTTAAAGATGATCGGGGCTAGTTGATGACATTTTCGACTCGGGATCAGATGATGTCACTCGGGACCAGCTAATATCGTGTTCTACTCAGGACAAACATGAAGATAACCGATTAAAAGCCATGAGCGTAGCTCACACGAGTCGAGTCGTTAAAATGCGTGAAGATATCCATATCAAAGAGGAATTCCAAGAAGAATAGAATACCAAACAAAGGGTTCTGAATCAGGCAACAATTTTATTTCTTCAAAAAGACTACGCTTTTATAAGGAAATAAGTTCTAACTTGACTACATCACTAGAGTCTCATTCGATCTCAATACAAGTCTCCGAAATAGGAAAGAAGACAGACTACTTCAAACAAGTAACTAATCATAGTTAAATACAAAGATCTTTTATTACTTGTACAAAGAGGATCAAGGTTCTATGAACATATAAATAGACTCATAATCTCGTCATAAAAGATACACAGAGAATATGAAAAAATACAGAGAGAAAAAGAGAGATTGAGAGTTGTAAATCTTTTCAATAGTGGATTTTGGCTTGATTGATTATTCAGCCACCCGTGAACGTTTCTCCGGTCATCGGAGTTTTACCATATAAAACTTACGTCCGAATACTTTCTCCTTCTCTCTCTCTTTGAAATTCTTCTCTCTCTCTTTGAAATTATAGCTAAAATCCAATCATTGTTGACTTTCTCCACACATCCAGAAATCGACGTCAACACACTAAATATCAAAGTTAGCATTTATTTTTCGCAGGGGCAGAGTTGAGAGGCCATTATATATATAAAAAAAAACTTTAGAGGGTCAAAGTGAAAAGGACTTAAAATTTGGTAACAATTTCATAAATTTTAGGGATATTATTATTTTCCACCTTACTTTTAGGTATTGGTCATTTTGCTCTCTCATGTTTCAGTATCAGTCATTTTGCACCTACTGTTAAAGTCCGTTAACATTTTGGGTCAAGTTACTATTTTACCCTTCTATTAATTTTATTAAAAAATCTAGTTCATCTTCAACTTCAATCTCCCGTATCAACACCATCATCATTCAAACCTAGAATCACTATCACATCATGTGATGGAACTTCTTAGATGAGATGAATACCGGAAAAAATAACCAAACTTCTAACATAATAGAATCCTAAATAAAATCAACTGAATGAATGAATCGTCATTCAACTCTATGCTAATAGCTAACTTAGTCAATTACATGTCAGTTTAATTAAACCAGCACTTCATGATACACATAAGTTTGAATACTAATTAGCTTTACTCACTGATAAGTATCATTAATGAAGTCCTATGTATGTGATTTAAGAATTTTGGATTGGGCTCTTTAAATGTATAGCACCGATTAGTGTTTGTTTTATGTAAGTGGCACCAGATGTTTGGAGGAGGAATTTTGTCATTTTTCTTAAGTCGGTTTTTGAAGACTATCACACTAGAAACCAGATCTAAAATACAAAACGAATGAATAACCCAACAAAACACAATCAAATCGGTATTCAAAATCAAATCGTTAAAGTTACGTACCTTGTTTTTTTTTCGAAATTGAAATCGAAATGGAAATGCTCAAGAAATCGTCGACGTCTACCGTTGAAATCCGGTTGGTTGGTTGCTTTGAACCGTCGTAATAACTTCTCTCTCTACTCTTTCAAGTCTCTCACTGTTAAATGAAAAGTAAAAAAATAAAAATAAACTAGACTAAATTATAGATAGCTGACGTGGACAACTGTGAGAGCATATTTGGAAGAAACTCATTTTATGTGCTTTTTAAACATAACTTATTAAAACGGAGACAGTGTTGAAAAGTCACTACTAAAAAGTGTTATTTAATTTTTGAACTCATCCAAAGAGTAGGTTCCTCGGAACCCTTATTTTAACTTAAAGTAAGGACCGTCTTAAAATTCATCGATTTTAATGAATTCTGATCTGAATTTTTAAGATGACAAATTATATGATATCCACTTCTAAACAAAATTTGAAATTTTTCAAGAACTACAACGATTTTTTTAATTTTGAGTAATGTTACACATCTCACCTACAATCTCACCATTTTCATCCAACACACGTGGCAACTGATGTGTCACTTGATGAATTGATACACTTTAATTGTAATTTAGCTCACCTACCCATGTATCCACTCAATAATTAATTTGTATCCATTCATCAAGTGACATATGAGCTGCTACATGTTTTGGGATGGAAATGGTAGGATGTGTAGTGACTTTTTTATTTTTCCTATTTTCGTCCTATTTTTCAGTACTTGTGTTTCAATAAAATCGGAAAAAAATAGTTATAGTCCTTGAAAAAAAAATCAAAATTTGTTTACAGATATATTTCATTGAGCTTATTATTCATACACAAAATTTAGATTAAAATTTATTAAAATCAATGAATTTTAGACCGTCCTTACTTTTTATTAAAATAGGAGATTTCTCGTGAAGACTCTCACCAACAATCCAAAATATCTTTCTTTTAATTTTTTTTTTTTCATTTCTCTATATATCGCATAATATTGAAAAAAAAAAGAGATATATGACACAGAATTAATTGGAAATTAAAAATATTATCATCGTGAGTTGAAAATATACATCCATACATCCATGTGCTCAAGATAAATTTTAAAAAAGAAACGTTAACACAGAGTCGGTCCTGACTTTTCGGAGGTTCCTGGACAAAATCTAAAAAATGGACCCCTTTGTGAGAGACTGAGCGTACACGATACATAACACATAATTAAAAAGGAATTTCGAAATTGAATCAAAAAAGAAAAAAAAACTTTAAATCGATTCAAAAAAGAAAAAAAAAAAACTTTAATTACCTAGATATGAGATCTTAATCCATATAATTGGATCATTTGTTGTTATTATTATTATTATTAATGTTTGGGCTTTTAAAAAAAATATTTGAAATTTTTTTTTTATCTAAATCAAAATCATTCAATTCAACACTAAACATAAAAACTTGGATCCCTTTTTGGGTCCTTTTTTCTTGGGCCCTGGACGGACGTCCATGCTCAGGGCCGGCTCTACGTTAACATTGCCCTACTAAACTATTAAAGAATGATAATATTAGATATTAAAATTTCATATCTCAAGAAACCTACTATTCCTATTATTATTATTTATCTATCCACATATTAATTTTTTTCAAGCTTTTTAAAGTAAGTAAAATTTGAACCGTTGATTTGAAAGTTATTTATCTAAATCTTAAACTCGTCCACCAATCAATTGAGCTACGTTCGTAGACACAAACCTATTAATTGAATTATATCAATAGTACACGTTTATCTTGTTGAACTAACAGTATAAGGTTAATTCAATGTATACCTTCCACATATATATTTATAAGTTGTATGTTCGAATTATATCCATGTTAGTAATAGTTTAAAAAACAAACTGCTTCAAATAGAAAAGAAAATGCACTCAAATTATACCCCATTGTAAGCTTATGATACAATGCACTATATAGTTGTATTAGATTCGAAAGTTAGAATATTTGGAATTACACGTGCATGGAAAACTTATCAGAATCACGAAATAAAGGTTGATTAAGTCATATCCAGCTTGGGCTCAGGTGGGGTACATACCCCGACCTGAAAATTTTCGATTTTTTTTAGTTTTTGAATATTATATATTTAATTTCTAAAAAAAAAAAAGAGCACTACATATTTAATTATATATAAAAAAAACTTATGTTTTTTCTTCCTTCTTTCACAATTATCGATACATGTTAAATTAGTTTCAAACAAATCAATATATGTTAAAGTAATAAAGTGTATCCTGTAAGGTTTTTTTTCATTTGAGTTTTTGAAAAGAAAAATAAAAAATAAAATCAATAATTTTATTAAAATATTAAAATTTGAAAATTATTATATATTGAAAGCTGAATTCTAAATATAAAACAATAAAAACGTGTTTAGTAGATCAACTGAGAATATATATATGTAATATTTAATTATGAAAACTGTAAAAAGTAACAAAACCATAGAACGGATTATTATTTATAACCAAATTCTAATTTTTTATTGTTTGTAACAGATCATTATAAGACATTATTGTTTTTAGTCAATAAATTACAAAACTATCATTTTATCCTTTTTTTCCCTTTATTTTTTTCTCCTCATTACTCATCCATCTCTATCACTCACATCTATCACCCATATTTTTATCACACATATCTTTATCAAATCTTAGTTCTCAACGAAATTTTTGTCAAGAAATTAAATTTATTTTGAAGGAAAATCGCAAAGAAACCAAGATTTGGGAATTGGTTTTTAAAATTTTTTGAGTTTGTGGTTGAATCTTTCCTCAAAACGTTAAGGTTTGTAAATCTTCAACTTCAATAGTATTATTGTGTTTCTTAGATGATATTGTTGATGTGTATTTGCTATTTTATTTCAATTTTGAAATTTTTTCGGTGACAATGGAAGAAACTTCAATTTCGGTTTGAAATTATATTTTACGCAGTGTGTCACAGTAAAAGTGATATGAGTTGGTTATTTCATATTTAACGTGACACATCATGTAATATTATGCAGTCATGTAATTTTGAGGTACATGAGATATTTCATGCCCAACATGACATACATGAGATATTTCATGTCCAACATAATATACATTGGATATTTCATGTCTTATGTGAAATACTGTATAAATATGAAATTTCATACCTAACATAACATACATAAGATATTTCATACACAACATGACATACATAAGATATTTCATGCACAACATGACATATATGGGATGTATCATTCCTTGCATGAATAGTGTATAAAGAGGATATTTCATACTCAATATAATATACATGAGATATTTCATTCCTAACAATGGGTCCTTCCAGAACATGTTAGTTCTTACATTGTACATTCATCTAAAGGGAGAAGACCATCAAAAAAAATTAGGATACATTCTTTCTTAATTAGAAGGGCTGAAACAAGGGTATGTACCCATTGTGAAGAATCTGGACACAATCGCATCACTTGCACTAAGCTTCGTCAAGCACCGTCTATTAGCAAATCAAGTTCATCATCAGTTGCGTAAAAACCTCCGGTCCGTAGACAACATGCATGCGGAATATGTGGGTTGCTTGAACATAATATTCAGACATGCTCAAACGTGGAAGCAAAACCATAAAAATTTTATTTTATACCGTTACAACTTTTGTTGAGTGTTAGATGTTAACTTTTGAAACTTGTTGAGTGTTGGTTGTTAACATTTGAAACTTTTGTTTAATTTGTATTTTTCTTTTACATTATAACATATTATTATTCAATACTGTATTATTGTACCTATGTACTAAACCCATAATTACAAATAATATTAATTTTATTAAATATTTAAATATAATGTTAATAATTTTTAAAAAAAATATAGAAATTGGTGTGAGATTTGGTTCTACAAACAAGATTCGAAATGCATATATAATAATAACAACAATAATAATAATAATAATAATAATAATAATACTACTACTTTTTACAAATTTGATATCCAAATAATGTGACAATACTATAATCCATTCATTTAAATTGTATTATATTTGCATGATTTGAATGAATGAATTAGAATGTTTCCACATCATTTGAGCATCATATTTGGATACCAAATTTAAATAAAATAGCAATACTCTTATATTTATATATATATATATATATAGTCTTTTTTTTCTCGATACGTACTGATATAACTTACATCAGTGTATCATGTGGACCACTGATTATGGAGAAACTTTGAGAAGTACATACACTTTGAGAAGTACATACACTTTGAGTCAAAGAATACAAATTTATATCAGTGCCACTGACTTGAAAATTTATATATTGTTATATGAATATTTTATCGAATGTACACGTCACTGATTAAAAAATTGCTAGATGGGCATCCGAGTAGGTATCTAGAAAATACCCTTCAAGACATCACAAATGGATAGGAACCCGAGTAAGTCTGAACACGGGTATTCGGCACATTGTGTCCTACTCGTGACCAAGTATTTAGCACGTTATGTTTTACTCGGGATAATAAGGGAAACCCAAACAAAGAAACCCAGCACACGATTCACACGTTGGTGAACCAAGAGTCATGCTCAAATACGCAAGACACCCGTAGCAAAGAGTTTCTAGAAGAATAAAACACCAAATAGGAAACAGATTCCAAATCAAGCAATAACTCTATTTCTTTAAGAAAACCGCACATCGATAATGAAATAAGTCCTAAATGGACTATACCACCAGTGTTATATTCAATCTCAACAACGATCTTCGAAATAGGAAAGAAGATAAAAATGACTCCAACAAGCAACCAACCTTAACTAAAATACAATTCCTTTTACTTGTACAACAAGGATTAGGGTTCTATGTACATATAAATAGACCCATAATCTCATTGTAAAGAGAGATAGAACAAATATACAGAAAAAGTCACTAGAAAGGAGAGACAAAAGAGATCGAGTGGTGTAATTCTTTATTTCAATAGTGGATTTGGCTCGGTTGTTTATTCAACCACCCGTGGATGTTTCTCCGGTCACCAGAGTTTTACCACGTAAACTTGTGTTGTATTAATTTCAACTTGCATTCTCTTTCTCTTTCTCTTTCTCTTTGACATGTCATAGTCAAATCCGACATTGTTGACTTTCTCACAAATCGAGAAATCGACGTCAATAACTGGCGCTAGAAGGAGGGGGCGAACCTCTGATCTGATTAAGCAATTGCTAGCAGCGAAAGCAGAAACAGTTCTTGGGATATCCGAAATTCTCCAGATAATGCTCATATAGGCGAGAGTACACGAGATCCCACCACAACCAACACTCCCCATGGCTGGTATCCAACAAATCCCTCCTACCAGTGAGGACATAACACTTCGTTTCCGCGAGGCACTGCAATAGCTACTGACAAACGTGGCAAGAGAAAGAGTAGACCTATTGGCTGCAGAAGAGGCGCATCCGCCGAACCCTCCACCTACAAGGCTTCGTTTGGTTATAGTTGGGTCGGAGCCAGATGTACCAACAGCTATTAGAAACTCAGATCAAAGCAATAAATCTGGGGGTGTAACACGTAACCAGGACATGGATCGTGAAATGCCCGAAGAAGAAAGACCATGCCAAAAGCGGAGTCACGGTCAGGTGACCCATGATAGACACCGTAAATATGACCGACGCAGGGATCGGTCATCATCATCAGAAGATAGCTATCAGTACCATCGTAAACACCATCATGGAACTATACACCTGCAAGGATTAGCCCATGAGACTCGGGAACATAGCAAAGAGGGGCTGGAAACGGGTATGACGATCACCCGACAGTTTAACCATCATGAAGAACCGGTAGGGGACAGATATGTTATGATTGAGAGCCTGACTCGAGAAGTCAAAAACAACAGGCGTCAAATGGATACGTTGATTAGGCGATATGGATATAATGAGTTGTCTGATGATGATTCTGATAGTCCTTTTACCAGGGACATCCTGTGAACCCCATTCTGAGAAAGGTTCAGGATGTCACACGTGGAACAATTCAAGAAGGATACAGATTCTAAAGAACACATCAGACGATATAAAAGCGTTATGGCTCAGTATGCCCACAGCGACCCTTTGTTGTGTCTCAATTCCCCAAAAACTCTAGGAGACACAGGCTCGAGATGGTTCGAAAGATTCCCCCCGACAAGTATTGGAAGTTTTGACGAATTGAGCAGAAGCTTTTCAAGACAATTCCTAGTCAATGTGCACAGGAAAAATTCAGTCGCTTACCTTTCCCAGAGTTCAGCAGTGCAAATGACGAAGAAATAATCACTGCTTTCATAAACAACCTGCATAATGGACGGTTGTCTTTCGACCTAAGAAGGGCTCGTCTAACTAGATATGCCGATATGATGGATATGGCTAGAGGATATGCATTAGCCGAGGAAGAGGAATTAGCAACAGGAGGTTGCTACATGCATGGAAGGAGACCCGAACAAAAAGATGTCGAGTCAAAAGTACAGAACCATAAAGGAAAACAAAAAGGAAATAATAAAGAAAGAAAGGTCGGGGAAAGTGGGCGTAATGCTGACCAGAACATGGAAAAGTTTTGAGAAAAATACACAAACTACACCCCTCTCCGGAAAAAACAGGAAGAAATCTTGGCTATACTAGAATAAAAGAATCTGGTGAAGGAGCCACGTCGACAATCTTAATTTGTTCGGCGAGACACAACAAAATATTGTATATATCATATGGAAATGATCATGAGACCTCCAAATGTTACCAGCTTAGAGACTATATAGAGACCCTCATTCGGGAAGGACACCTGCAAGATATAGTCTTGAAGAAAGATGGGAAGTCAGAAACAAAGAAAGAAACCAAAGCAGATCATAATTCTGGTCAGAAATAAAGGTCCCAAGGTGAATGAAGTAATACAAACTATCTTCGGAGGACTATCAACTGGGAGAAGTAACAGGGAACGGACTCAGGAAATCTGAGAAGCGGTGGAGGTAAGGTAGAATTTTGATGTCAACTCCGTCGAACCAGACTTGAAAAGAATAAAAGAATGATTGGACCCAATAATATTCACAAAGGCTGAATGATGCCCTCGTCATAAGTGCATGAATTGGCACAGAGAAGTCAGGAGAATTTTAGTAGACAATAGCAGTTCGGTAGATATTCTCAATGTGGCTATTTATGATCAGCTTAGGTTGGATCGAAAGGATTTGCAACCTTTTTATACCCCACTAAGAGGATTCAGGGGAATCGAGGTCAGGTCTCTCAGAACAGTGAAGCTGCCCGTGAAAACAGTGTTACTCGACTTTGTAGTGGTAGACCTAGACAACTGGCCTTATAATGCGCTGTTAGGTCGACCATTCCTGAATAAAACCAAGGCAGTAACAACTACCTACGCTCTAATGATCAAATTCCCAATTGAATGGGGGGTAAGAGTAGTCAAAGGGTCCTAGGAGATTGCCAAAAGAGCTAATCTCTAGATTTATAAAGACAGAGACAATAGTGAGTAAGTGTGCACCATAACACGACCAGATCATATCGAGCAAGGATCACTGCTGTTTGAGTTCGATCCAAGGGAAGAGCCAAAGGTATCTAAAAGTGAACCAATAGAAGAAGTAGTGTTAAAAGAAGATGAACCAGATAAGAAGATCAAAATTGGGGCTGATTTGGAAAGAGAGGTTAAGAAGGACCTTATTAATTTGCTTAGAGAATACAAAGATGTGTTCGCTTGGAGTCATGAAGACATGGTAGGGATAGATGCCCAAATAATATCACATCATTTGGCGGTGGATCCAAACGCGAAACCAGTAATACAAAAGAGAAGGCCATTTAACCTCGAGAGAAGTCGGGCAGTTAAGTAGAAAGTAGAGAAGTTACTCGCTATAGGGTAGATCAGGGAAATCAGCTACCCGGAGTGGGTAGCAAATGCGGTCCTAGTCCAGAAGAAAAATGGCCAGCGAAGAATGTGCATGGACTTCACAGATCTGAATAACGTCTACCCAAAAGACAGTTTTCCACTTCCGAGAATAGACCAACCGGTTGACACTACATCAGGCCATGAATTACTCAGCTTCATGGACGCTAACTCGGGATACAATCAAATCCGAATGAATAAAGTTGATGAAGAAAAAGCAGAGTTCACGACCGATCAAGACTTGTGCTGTTATACATTAATGCCATTTGGGCTGAAGAATGCTGAGGCAACATACCAAAGATTTGTCAATAGGATCTTTGCTCATCAAATAGGAAGAAACATGGAGGTTTACAAAGACGACATGTTAACCAAAAGTGTCTCGGCAGAAGAACATGCTTTAGACCTATGGGAAACATTCGATGTCTTGAGGAGATACCAGATGAGGTTAAATCCGAATAAGTGCCTTTTCGGGGTTTCATCAGGAAGGTTCCTTGGTTTTCAAGTTCATCAGATGGGAATCGAAGTAAACCCAGAGAAGATCCAGGCCCTCCAAAAAATGACTTCACAAAAAAACGCTAAAAGAAGTTCAGCGCGTAACAGGATGCTTAGCTTCCTTGGACAGATTTATTTCAAAGGCCACAGATATATGTGCCCCCTTTTTCAAAGTAATTAAAAAGAGGAAAGGACTCGAGTGGAATGACGAGTGGGAACAAGCGTTCCTGAAAATAAAAGAGTACGTAGGGCATGCTCCCATTCTTTCAAAACCTAAAATGGAAGAAATACTTCATTTGTACTTATCCATTACAGAATTAGCAGTAAGCTCAGTTCTAGTCAAAACAGAAGACGGAGTACAAAAGCCAGTGTACTACACCAGCAAGGCTCTTCTCCCAGCTGAAACCAGGTATTCACAAGCAGAAAAAATGGCTCTAGTGTTGGTTTCGACAGTAAGAAAGCTGAGACCATACTTTCAGGCTCATACAATCCAGGTTCTCACCGATTGTCCACTTAAGCAAATCCTACAGAAACCAGAAATATCATGTAGATTGACTAAATGGGCAATCGAGTTAAGTGAATTCGATATTCAGTACGTCCCTAAGACATCACTCAAAGGCCAAGCAGTGGCAGATTTCGTAGCAGAATTCACAGAACCAAACCTGGAAGCAAAAACGATGTTGGGTAAGAGTTTTTCATGGAAGCTGTATGTCGATGGTTCCTCGAACACTCATGGTAGCGGGGCAGGGATCGTGGTATGCACCCTAGAAGGAGATGATGTTGAATGTACCAAAAGATTCGATTTCAAAGCAATAAACAATCAAGCCGAATATGAGGCACTGCTAGCATGACTCCGAGTTTGCATAACTCTTAGAGCAGATGAGGTCGAGATATTCAGTGACTCGCAGATAGTCGTCAACCAAGTTTCAGATGAATATCTGGCCAAAGATGAAGGTATGATGACTTGTTTAGGCATAGCAAAACAACTCCTTCAAAGATTCAAAGAATACAAAATTTTCAAGATCTCTAGAGAAGAGAATGAAATGGTAGACGCTTTGTCCAAACTAGCATCGATAACAACCACAATCAGGCTAAAAACTATTCTGGTTGCACATCTCCTCATACCAAGTATAGTTGAGCCGAAAAACATCAAAATCTCATAAATCTGAACACCGTCAGACGGTTGGATGACTCAGCTAAAAAGATACCTAGAATAAGGTATGCTCCCGGAAGATTCCCTATAAGCCAAACGCATCAGGTACCGGTCAGTAAGATACACGCTGATTTGAGGGGAACTGTACAGAAGAGGATTTTCTCGAACACTCTAGAGATATGTATCAGAGGAAGAAGCACATCAGATACCACAGGAAATCCATGGTGGAAAATGCAGAAACCATACTGGGGGCAGGAGTTTAGCACACAAGGTACTCAGGCAAGGATATTATTGGCCCTCTTTGTTCTCAGATGCACAGCGATGCTCGAAAAGCTGTAGTGCTTGTCAAAGGATCGCCAATGATATTCGGCAGCCCCTTGAACAACTTAGAAGCCTTTCATCTCCATGGCCATTTGCCATGTGGGGACTAGACTTAATTGGTCCAATGCCAGCAGGGACAGGGGGTGGAGCTAAGCACACAATTGTGGCCGCTGATTATTTCACAAAGTGGGTATAAGCTGAAGCCTTGGTACATATCACAGAAGCAAATACCATGAACTTTGTGAAGAAGAATATACTCTACAGATTTGGATTCCCGAGTACTATTATCACTGACAACGGCACTCAGTTCGATAATAAAAAATTCAGACAGTTGTGCAACAAGTACTAAATTGCAAATTATTATGTCACACTTGTCCATCCTCAAATGAATAGGCAAGCTGAAGTAGTAAACAAAATCATCAATCACACACTCAGAGCAAAGCTAGATGCCAATAAAGGTAGTTAGGTTGAAAAACTTCCTGAAGTGTTATGGGCATATCGGACGACAGTAAGAACTTCTAGAGGAGAAACTCCGTTTTCTTTGGCGTTCGAAACAGAAGTTGTTATCCCGGTAGAAACATCATACATGTCACCTAGGGTCAGGCTATACGATGAAGACCAGAATGTTGATATGCCGTTACAAAGCTTAGATGAGCTAGAAGAGAAATGGGAGAAATCTTGAGTACGAAATATGGCATATTAGCAAAGAGTGGCCCGGTACTATAACTCTCACGTTCGGATCAGTAAATTCCAACTATGAGACCTGGTGCTCAGGAAAGTGTCGTTGAACACAAAGAACAAAGCTTCATGCTCGTTGGTTGAAAAATGGGAAGGCCCATATAAGATCGAAGGAATAGTTGGTCATGGAGCATATTGGATTGCCCGACCAGATGGAGGGGTTTTACCCCGACCATACAATACCCAATATTTGAAGATTTTCTATCCTTGAAATTTGTTTTTAATTTTTAGCCAGGGTATTTTTAGTTTTTAGCAATTCTTAGATTTACATTGTTAGTTTTGCAGTTATAAATAAAAACCAGTCATGGGATTCCGAAAATATAAGCATATAATAATAAGAACATATGAGACGAGCATGATAAAAAAAACATGCGGAAAAGCATGATAATAAGAACATGCAGGCATAAAATAAATTAAAATAAAATAAAATGTTCGGGATCATTGATATGGCAAAATCCCAAATGGGCGGAGAAGCTCGGAGGAGCATGCCAGCCGAGCAAGGTCAGTCGACCTTAGTAAAAAAGTAAACCCGATGCAACAGATTCTGGAAAACGGCTTGGGGCACCGTCAAGAAAAATCCCAGTGAGATGCGTAGTTATGTTAAGAAGTTTAAAAGCTTAACGATTCGGCAAACCCTTGTGCAGATAAAACTAGGAGACGTCCTTAGTAACTTGCGTAAGGACTCGAAAGTATGATCGTGGTGAGCCTCGATGTAACGTTCGAGTAGAAACCGAGTATGAAGCACAAGTGTTTACTTGCCTGTTTTAAGATGACTCAGTTAATAATATTAGTCAGTTTAATAAGATACTTGGCACATGAAATCGCATCGGTCAGTTTAATAAGATACTTAGTCCATGAAATTGCATTAGCTAGTTTATTATGATACTTGAGTTAGAAATTGTTCGGGTAACGAAACTACACAGTTAAAAAAAATGCTCGACGATTAAAGGAATTAACAATGGTCGGCTGAGATTTGGCATTTCAAACGAAAACGTGGAAAAATATGGGATTTCATTGATCAATTCTTTTTTAAAAATGAAATTTTACAAATATGCCTAAGGCTGAGATGAGGATTTAGAGCTCTTGCTAATACTTGGGTCGGGCACCATTTCGTACTCGTGGAGGAGACTTTCATTTGAAGGCCAAACGATTGAGTCGATCGAGTCGATCGAGTCGTCTATCCATTCACTATAATCCATTCCAGGAACCGGTCCAGTGTCAGGCTTCGACCCGTCCACGCTAGCTTCCTGATTAGCATAAAAAATCGATATGGAATGTTCTGATGGAACCTCTAAATGCATACGATGGGCTTCTTTGCATTGGCTTCGACAGTAAGCTCTCCATTCTTTCATTTGAGCTCGAAGAGACTCCAAGGACCGATCAACATGGTTTTTAATTGATAGTTCACAGTTCGCCCGATCTTTATTAGTCGCCTGATTTTTAACTTTGAAGAACTCACCAGCCGAGACTAACCCTTGTTAGAACTCCCTAAGGAGTAGGGCATCATAGGCTAGAGACCTTTTAAAATGATCAACCCCTTGAACTTCAAGTTCCAGCCTAGTCTCCTTCAAAAGGGATTCAACAGTCAAGGTCTGTCGCTTAAGATCTTATATTTTCAGCTCATAGGACGATTTGGCCTGTTCAGCCTCTTGTTCAGCTTTGAGCATAGACTCTTGGGCAGCATAGAGTAAATTTTTTGAAGGTTACAGTCTCTTTTCCTCTACAAAAGCCTTCTCCTCAGCCTTCATTTGTTTAACCAAACAATGGTTGGTAAATTCTTGGGCAGAGTTCACCTCCCTTTGATAGACTGCCTCAATCCAAGCACGGATGTCCTCACTCTCTTTCAGCTGAACTTTGAGAAGTCTTATTCGATCAGCTTGATGTCGTTGAGCCTGAACTAACTCAGCAAACTCGGTGACCACCTGTAAGGAAAAGTGAGTTAAAAATCCAAAGACAAGCGTTAAGGCAAAAGACGGATAGAGACTTACGTAGCTCATGCTATTGAAAATGTTTTGAAGACGATCTACAGGAGAACCATTCCAGAAGCAGCTCCAATGGTAGTCCCCAATAAAATCCCGACTAGATTGCCTTAGTGTGTAAAAATTCCTGATTTTGCGAGGAGAGGGCGGTGACAAGTTCATCCGACTCCACATGTGCCACATACACATTAGTATTCTATAACTGTTCAGGGAAAGTTGATCAGGGGCGATCCCCGCCTCAGCAAGGAACCAATAGATGAACGGTTGAAGAGGAAGAGTTGTACCAGAGTAGAGCATGGACCCGTAAATCCCTACCATGGCCGGAGGAGGGTTCCAAGCGGCTCTATCACCAGCAGGAGCCATTATAACTGAATCGCCCAGATCAAACCGAGCACGGTACTTCTCAATTTCATCTACCCCGACCACATTCGGCTCGACATCATATCCACTTGGGAGATCAAGGGAGAAGGGAATACGAGATGCACTGTGCTCCTCCTCAACATCCTTCTCATCAACTGTTTGCCTTCCAATTTGAATGCCACTTGAGCCATATTTGTGAACCACATGGTTACTTTGATGTTTTCCCATCCTCGATCGCAAGGGATCCCTGTGATGATCAAAAACAGAAGATTCAGAACTAGAACTAAAATGAGCATCAAGATGAAGCCCAGAAACATCAATATCTAAAAAGGAAGGTTCGACATGAGTAGTTTCCCCCAATAATCTATGAACACAAGAAACCAATTGAAGGTCTCCGCGTTCAAGTGTTTCGAAAGCTATAACAAAAAGGCGATGATGTGAGGCAGGATTCATCGGAACTGACCTTTAAAATAGATACGAAGAAACCAGGAAAAACTTCAATGGAGAATTAAGGCAAATTCGTGTGTGAGAAAATCTGGGCTAGTTATTTACTTCTGTGAAAATGAACCGGAGCAGCCCCTTTCAGTAAACCATTTAAATGGACAATGACAAGAAACCCTAGAATCTCAAAAAGCGGGTAAAATCAAAAAGAAAGATTTGATGACGTAGGCGGTGTATTAGGCAACCCATGAGTCGTTTCTCATAAATGTAATTAGAGGAATGGAACGGTTGAAGGGCACGTGTCACAGAAAGAATTGACCAAACCGTCAGAATTCCAAAACATCGCAATCACTGAGACTTAGCGTGAAAAGACAAATTTTATTTACATGGTAGCCATTAAGACACGTAATTAATGCAAGGCGCTATTTAAGGATCATTATTCTAGTATTAATGAGGCATAAAAGACTAGAAGGTCGATTAAAATACTCTTGTCAAGAACAAATTCCTACTCGGCAAAAATATTTTAAGGGGGTATTGTTATATGAATATTTTGTTGAATGTACACGTCACTGACACGATGGACAGTCCCTTAAAAAATTACTAGATGGGCATCCGAGTAGGCATCTAGAAAATACCCTTCTAGACGTCACAAAGGGATAGGAACCCGAGTAAGTCTGAACACGGGTATTCGGCAGGTTGTGTCCTACTCGGGACCAAGTATTTAGCACGTTATGTTTTACTCGGGATAATAAGGAAAACCCAAACAAAGAAACCCAGCACACGATTCACACATGGGTGAACCAAGAGTCATGCTCAAATACGCAAGACACCCGTAGCAAAGAGTTTCTAGAAGAATAAAACACCAAATAGGAAACAGATTCCAAATCAAGCAATAACTCTATTTCTTTAAAAAAAAACCGCACATCGATAAGGAAATAAGTTCTAAATGGACTATACCACCGGAGTTATATTCAATCTCAACAACGATCTCCGAAATAAGAAAGAAGATAAAAATGACTCCAACAAGCAACCAGCCTTAACTAAAATACAATTCCTTTTACTTGTACAACAAGGATTAGGGTTCTATGAACATATAAATAGACCCATAATCTCATTGTAAAGAGAGAGAGAACAAATATATAGAAAAAATCACTAGAATGGGGAGGCAAAAGAGATCGAGTGGTGTAATTCTTTATTTCAATAGTGGATTTGGCTTGGTTGTTTATTCAACCACCAGTTGAAGTTTTTTTCGGTCACCGGAGTTTTACCATGTAAACTCGTGTTTTATTAATTTCAACTTGCATTCTCTTTCTCTTTCTCTTTCTCTTTGACAGGTCATAGTCAAAATCCGACATTGTTGACTTTCTCACAAATCGAGAAATCGACGTCAACACACACACACACATATATATATATGTGTGTGTGTGTGTGTGTGTGTGTGTGTGTGTGTGTGTGTGTGTGTGTGTGTGTGTGTGTGTGTGTGTGTGTGTGTGTGAGAGAGAGAGAGAGAGAGAGGGATCGGGAGACATAAGTTTTGATATAATTTTTCAACCATTGAATCTATGAGATTTGAATGGTTTAGATTTAATAAATTGATTTCTTTTGTATTCCCTTCTCATTTATCTATCATTCATTTATTTTGTTTTCTCTCTCCTCTCTCTTACATCCACTTTTCTAATTAAAATTTAATTAATATTTCATCTTCTTCTCTCAATCTTTCATGCGTTTTTTTACTCTTAACTGTTAATATATAGTTTTTTTTTAAAAAAAAAAATCCTTTTATTTTCCATTCAACTATGTCTTGAAACAGAGCAATGGGTATTTGTGACCTTTATGGGTATTTTCGTTCAACTATGTATTTTTGTGAACTTTAATTGCAAGTAGTGTTAATTCACCATTTTAATAAGGGGTCAAAAAATTATTGGCACTATTTGGGAGGGGGGTGTTGTGCAAATATCACAACTTTACTAATATATTTTAAAAGACACCATTTAACGTGTTCAGACGAAAATACCCCGAAATATTAAAAAAGTGAGGAATTTATCGTTTTCTAGGTTAGAGAAAAGCAACAGTCAAACCGATAAAAAACTAATCGACGGTAAAGTGACCGGAACGAGAGTACACGAGAACAGATGCGATTGACAAAGGTAAGATTAGTTGTTTTTCCTCGTTTTTGTTGTTGATAACTTGCATTACATGTTAGAATTGAGTTTTGTTGATTGAAATTGTAGAAACCGGTTAAAATAGAGATATGAGAATGGTTGTGGTTTAGGTTAGGGTTTGTAATTTGGTTGAATATCTGTTGAGGAATATGAAATATGGGTTATCGAGACTTTTTACAAGAGAATCGAGCTTATTTGTAGTTGAGTCGAGTTTTTTTTTCCGTGAAAATTAGGTTTTGATAAGTCGAGCTTTTTTTGTAAGGTTTCGAGTTTTTTTTTAATGGGATCGAGCATTTTTGAAAGGGATCGAGCTTTTTTGAAAAGGAATCGATTTTTTTTAAATAGACTCGAGCTTTTTTTACATTGGATCGAGCTTTTTCATCATAAGATCCAGCTTTTTTAAAATAAGATCAAGCTTTTTGACATAGGAGCGAGCATTTTGGTATGGGATCTAGTATTTTTTTCATAGGATCGAGCTTTTTTCTAAAGGGTCAAGCTTTTTTGTAGATGAGTCGAGCTTTATTTTCGTGAAAATTAGGTTTTGGTAAGTCGAGCTTTTTTTTATAAGGATTCGAGCTTTTTTTGAATAGGATAAAGCCTTTTTGAAAGGGATCGAGCTTTTTTCTATAGACTCGGACTTTTTTTACATTGGATCGAGTTTTTTCACCATGAGATAGAGCTTTTTTTACATAGGATAGAGCTATTTTGTTAAGGATCGAGCTTTTTTTTAAAGGGTCGAGTTTTTTTTGTCCTTGGATCGAGCTTATTTTTTATAGAACTGAGCTTTTTTACAATTGGACCAAACTTTTTGTTATAGGATCGAGCATTTTTGTCATAGGATCGAGTTTTTTTTAAAGGGTCGAGCTTATTTCTCCTAGGATCGGGCATATTTTTTTTATGACCGAGCTATTTTTACATTGGATCGAAACTTATAATTTTGGTTCCGAGATTTTTTCTGTTTAATGATGTTGTATTTCTGTTATATTGCAGATGAGAAATAGGTTGAGGGATTTGCTTAAAACTCCAGAAAGAGACTGGTACGAGGACAAATTGACTCGACACAACCATTTTGATGCCCTTGCCCATATAGACAACGTGATGAACCGGGTCCCTACAGATGAAGATCGGCGTCGGTTCATGGCGTTATGTTTCGAGCATTTCCTGACGATACATCGGGAGATGAAGTTTTCAGGTGGTATTATCCATTGGTTGCTTTTGAGGAAGCTGCATCATAACGGCCTAACAGATGAGATGCAGTTCATGTTAGGGAACCAGTCGGTGAGGTTTTCAAAGGTGGAATTTTGTATGATCATCAGATTACGGTTTGGAGTTGTACCAGACACGACCAAGTATGCAGTAGTGGAGAATGGCATATATCAGTTGGAAGGTTTCCTCATGCATTCCATATGTCAGTGACAACGCATAATCGAGGGCGGCGAGTGCCTTACTGTACATGATTTGGATTCCATACATTGATTTAATGTCGGCGATTATGTCCTTCAGACGCATTAGTCGACCATCTTGTTGTTGAAGTCTAGGTGCACCAACTTCTCCAATTATTACTGCACTAGCTTATCGGTGGCGGCGGTGAATTTCCTCAAACGGACAAGTGTGTTCGTTGACAAAACTTCTTGCTTGAAAGTATGTCCATTCATCTCTCCTCATCGCTCTTAACTTCCACGTACAATTTTCTATCAAACAAACTAGATGTAATGTTGTCTTATTGGACCTTTTAACCTTGCACTCGAAGTTCTGCCGCATTGCAAAATGGCCTACTAGTCTCTTCAAATCCTTTTCGTTGGAAAAAATTGCCATTTATATATCATGCTTTTAGGTTCATCTTCAACCAAGTTCCTGCTTCCACCCATACCAAACGAGTATGATTCTGCTCCTGGAATAAGCCATGTTGTGGCATTATCAAAATCATCTGGAGTTACAATAGCCCGGACCTCGGAGGTCCCAGCTATATCTGGTGCACTGGAACTAAATATGTGTACATGTCTTACACGTCTTTCCATTTGGATAGGTTCTTCATCATCCTCATTGTTCTCTACATTATCTATCGGACTGAAATTGCCCTCATTATCCACCTCATGAATCATCCCAACATTTGGTGTTGTATTCTGCTCATTGTTGATGTCATTGTAGATCTCATTGTATTGGTGGTTGTACTGCCTACCATTCATCTCAATTTGACAACTAAAGACATCGTCGAATTGAGGTCCTAGTATATCAGCATGGCCGGCTACTTCCGGTGGGACAACACATATGTTTTCCCGACCATCAATCTCACTTCTTTCTGTGAACAACTGGTTGCTTCCGCCTGACGATCGAAATTGTTGGGTGTTATCACGATGAGGGATATCTTCACCAATGACACCTCCTGTTGTTAGCCTCTCGATTAGACTAACACGTACTTGAGGGATCACCCTATCTTCCTCTAGCATAAACTGAACATCATCATTGTTTCTTATAAATGTACGACATGTAATCCCATGAACAATTGATATAGACTGTAGATCAGCACTGTATTTGTTCTCATCAAACTTCACAATGGTTTGCACGATCGACACTAGTTCGTCGTAACTCAAATTCTTTGACACATACAAACCTTGGTTATCGGAACCTAAATATCTCTGATTTCCGTCGGGTAATTGCTCCCATCAACCGTTGTAATATATGACTATTCTCACCCTATCCATTGTCCTGTCAAAATCATCATCAAAAACCATTATTAAGAAAATAATAATTAATATTAAATTTACAATTATAAAGGATTAAATAAAAATCAAAAGTGTAAGCGATTGAGCTTTTTTTGTACATGATCGAGCTTTTTTTAATATGGATTGAGCTTTTTTTAATATGGCTCGAGCTTTTTTCAAATATGGCTCAAGCTTTTTATTTTAGGGGTCGAGCTTTTTTTGTGAGGAATCGAGCTTTTTTGTGAGAGATCTAGTTTTTTTGTGACAAATCGAGTTTTTTTTATGACAAATCGAGTTTTTTTTTGTGACAAATCGATCTTTTTTAGTGAGGGATCGAGCATTTATTTTTAATGATCGAGATTTATTATAGTTTGATCGAGCTTTTTTACTAATGTTTCGAGCTTTTTAAAATGCTTTCCAGTTTTTATGTTCAAGATTTTAAACTTGTTTGCACCACTTCAAATCAACTCGACCAAATATATACAAAAAAAAATGCATATATGTTCATACATTATTTTTAAAATGTTTACAACTAGTAGACATAAACAAAGAAAATTGAGACAACATGTTCATAAATGTTCATACATTGTTAAACCACACAGAAATGCATGAAAATTGAAAATGAAGATCAAAAATATTAGTTTATCTTCTTGTGCAATATCTGAAATCGAGCTCGTTTTTTGAAGAGATATCTGGAGTAGTTGATTGATTTTCAGACAATTTTTTTGGAGAGAGGCTTTTAAAGAATAAATAATCGATTATTTAAGGGTAATTTCGGTAATTCACCATAATATGTGCATTTTAAACTTAACTTATTATACCGGTGGCATCACTGCAACTCAAAAAAAAAAGGTTCTCACCATTTCCACTTTTAATAAATTATTAATCCTAGACTATTACTAGAGAATAATAATGTTAAATCATGACGTGGTTCTGGTTCGGAAGATCATTAGCATTGCATTGTAAACAAAATCAAAAATGCTATCAAGACAAAATAATTCTCTTGAACTCAACCCGATGGTGATTTTTTTTTTCTCTCTTGCTTCGACTTCTTTACATATGCAACTTGCAAGTTATATACCGTGATTCCTGAGAGAGAATAGAAAGGTAATGACGAGAGGAAAAAGAAAAGCAAATGAGAGGAAGATAAAATATTAAATAGATTTTCATTAGGAAGGGGAATGCACGAGAGAGTAGAGATAAAAGAAAATAAATTAATGAAAAATAAATGAAAAAGGAATAAAAAAAATCAATTTATTAAATATAAATCATCCAAATCTCATAGATCCAATGGTAAAAAAATTGAATCAAATCTTATGTTAAAACCAGTGTCCCTCGATCTCTTCCCTTGGTTTTCCAGTCGGTACGTACTGATATAAGTTATATCAGTGTGTTATATGTGGATCATTGATTATGGAGAAATTTTGACAAGTGCATAAATTTTGAATCAAAATATATAAATCTAATAGTGCACATCCAACGCAATGATGAATTTATATCGGTGTATATATATATAATTTATATACATATATACTACTACTACCAAAGTCTGAACCCTAACTGTAGAACTTCAATTCTATGTGAAGTCTCCGGCAACCACCCAGATAAGAGACCGATGGTTTGAGAGGCGGAAATGCATACAAATAAGTGAATATTTTTTTTAATGTTATCTTTGATTTTATTTTTAATGGGATATGATCCAAGATATCTTTCTTTTTAAAGTATTTTTTTGTTCATTTCTCTAAATCCTTATAATATAATATTTATGACAGAGCGTTAATTGGAAATTATGAATATTATAATTGTGAGTTGAAAATATATATCCATACATCATGTGATCTGAATGATTGGAAATTATAAATATTATAATTGGGAGTTGAAAATATATATCCGTCCATCGCGTGATCTGAATGATTAAAAAACAAACATTAATAATGCATCATTAAACTAATGAATGATAATATATTTTTAAAAGGATTACAAGAACTGTTACGATAGTAATATCGAGATTAAACAATATATATGTATATAAATATCTACTCTCATAATAAGAGATAACTACTTTATAATATGGGATAAAAACTCTTCACACGTACTTATAAAATATATATGATGATGTTTAAATTTTTTATCATAAATATAGAAATGAGATGTTCAACCACCTATATTGTAAGTTGATGTGCAATAATAATAATAATATAGATATTAGCATTTCGCATATCAAGAAACTTATTAATTGAATTATATAAATAATATACATTTTACGAAAGTACTTCCAATACAAGAGTTGTTTATGAAAAGAAAAATAGATATATATGATAAGTAGACAGTCTATTAATAAATATATCTCTAATACAGTTGTACATATTCAACTTCAAATTAATGTGATAAAAAAATATTAGATATTACAAACACGATTGTCTACTTTCAGACGGTCTGTTGAAGAACTATTTTTTCGGTTGATTATGCAATTGTTTTAAATTAAAATTAATTTTTCATTTACTTTTAGTAAAGAAATAAAATAAAAAACAGAAGAAAAAAACTAGACGCGTAATTAGAAAACGTGTTTTAAATAGAAACATGTTAGACTAAATTTTAAGTTTATTGTTTATAAAGTCTATCTCTATGTCACGTACGAAGAAAGTTCATCCACATTGTTTCTATATAAACTATTTTAAAAAAATAATAATAAACATATGAATAAAAAAAATGACGAGAGTTGATCGATCAGGGGTGAGTAACCATGACGTCGTCGGAACTCTCTGACTTTGAATCTTCAATTATTATTTTTATTTCGAAAAAGCTCTGATATTGATTAATTGAAATCAGAAATATTCCAACTCTTGTTTTATTATCATTTATACCAAAATTAAGATTATTATTATTTCGTTCGAATTTGATATCTAAATGATTCGATATTACTTACACTTAATGATTTCAACCATTCAATTATAATAGAGAGAAATTAAGAATTCACGTTATTTAAACATTAAATTTAGATAAAATAATATTATTTAAAAATTAAATATTGGTTTTATGGTCCAACACTTTGAGCTTACGAGCAATGTGAATAGCACACCACACAACCACAAATGAATAAGGGTGACAAAGAATACGATTCCAAAAACAAAAACAAAAAAAAAACAAATTCTTTATTTATATATATGATATTTTAGATTTCGAGCAGCATCTATGACCCTATTTTTTATATATTTTTTCTTACACAACTTCTTAACCTTTGGATTGAAATGTTTTAATGGTCTAGATTAACTCATATTTGAATACGAGTGTCAGTACATGCATTGAAAATCTCACTTTATCCATTCTCTTACCTATGATCTTTAATGAACATTTTCATATTTTTTCCACTTTTCCTTGCACGTTTTGAATTCTCTCTCCACTTCTATGCACACCATAGACATTCTCCACTTCTATTCTCACCATAGACAACCAACCTACTCGTTAACGATTTTAAAAACTCATCGATTATATATATAATTGATGTCATATAATCGAAGTATTACGAAAATTAATCGGAATTGAATTCAAAACTAAGTTCAAGTGTGGTATGTATTTACCCCTTAACTACAAAACTTGATTTGTAATAATTACATGATAATTATACATAACCTTTATGAGGTTTTAGAAATTAAAACAAAAAACCTTATTAGATAAATTTAGATTTATTCAACTATTTTAAATTTTAAAAAATATTTATTGAAACTTTTAGTAAAGTTATTTTTTTTAAAATATATATCCGTATATCATGTGATATGAATGATTTTTAAAAAGAAACATTAATAGTGCATCATTAAACTATCAAAGAATGATAATATTTTTTTAAAAGTATTACAATAACTATTACAATAGGAATATCGAGATCAAACAATATATATACATACAGAAATATACTTTATAATAGAAGATAACCACCCCACAATACGGGATAAAAACTCTTCACACATATTTATAAAATAGACATGGTGAGGTTTGAATTCCTCATCACAAATGTAGAAATAGGGTGTAGTACCACCTATACCATTAGTTGATGTGCAATAATAATAATATTAGATATTAGCATTTTGTATATCAAGAAACTTATTAATTGAATTATATCAATAATACATATTTTACGAGAACACCTCCGATATGAGAGTGATTTATCATATATATATATATATATATATATATATATATATATATAAGTAGACAGTTTATTAATAAATGTATCTCCAATACAGTTGTACATATTCAACTCCAAGCTGATGTGATAAAAAAATATATTAAACATTACCAATATGATTGTCTACTTTCAGACGGTCTGTTGCACAACTATTTTTTTAACTGATTATGTAATTGTTTTAAATTGATATTAATTTTTTATTTATTTTTGATAAGGAAATAAAATAAAATAAAATAAAAAAAAAGAAGAAAAAAACTGGACACGTCATTAAAAAACGTGTTTTAAATAGAAACATTTTAGAATAAATTTTAAGTTTATATTTGAAGAAGATAATAACAAGCATATGAATAAAAATTAAAAAATTACGAGAGTTGGTCAACCGGGGTTGAGTGGCCATGATACCGTCGTAACTCCCTAACTTTGAATCTTTTATTATTATTTTTATTCCGAAAAAGTTATGACTTTGATTAATTGAAATCAGAAGGATTCCAACTCTTGTGTTATTATTGTTTATACAAAAATTAAGATTATTATTACTTCGTTCGAATTTGATATTTAAATGATACGATATTACTTACACTCAATAATTCCAACAATTCAATTATAATATAGAGAAATTAAGGATTCATATTATTTTAACACTCAATTCAGGTAAAAAACGTTATTTAAAAATTAAATATTGGTTTTGTGGTTCAACATTTTATGCTCACCGAGTAACACAACTAAACCAAGAGTCGGATGAAATGGGGTGATGTGTATGATTCCCAAAAAGAAAAAATCTTTATATATATATATATAATATTTTAGATTTGGAGCATCATCTATGACTCCATTTTTTTATATATTTTCTTACACAGCTTCTTAACCTTTGGATTGAAATGTTTTAATGGTCTAGATTAACTCATATTTGAATACCAGTGTCAGCATATGCATTGAAAATCTCACTTTATCCATTCCCTTGCATATGATCTTTAATGAACATTTTCATATTTTTTCCTCTTTTCCTTGCACATTTTCAATTTCTTAACCAACTCGTTAGAAATCCTACGCTTTGATGAATTAAAACTACTTGCCTCAGTTGATAAGATAAGAAATCAAATTTTAGGGATGAATGAATTAAAAGAAATATACTAGACATCGGTTGTTAAATGATGTAAGTGATATCCCTTTACCATTTAACTACAAGACTTTATTTGTTTATAATTACCTAATATTTATATATAACATTTATGAGTTTTTAGAAAAAAAAAAAAAAAAAAAAAACCTTGTTAGATAAATTTAAATTTATTCAACAACTTAAAATTTTAATTTCTATGACAGATATATATTATAAAATATTTATTGAAACTTTTAATAAAATTATATTTTTTTAAATATACATTGTTGAGTTATGGATTTATACTCCGTAGGAGACTATTGACATAAATTGTAATAAAAATGATTTGGAATACAACTATCACTACATAGAGATATTTTTCTATGTGCATCTTATAATTTAATAAATAAATATAATACTCGGATTCCTAATTTATTTGGATAATTGAATTAACGTGTTTTTTAGTATGAAACAAGAGGGTGCAAATAAGTAAACAAATTTTTTAAAATTATTTTTTTGATTTTTTAAAAATAAATGATATAAAAGTAAATTTATTAAATTTAAAATTTCACTTATCTAAAAAAATAATAATTTTAATTTATTTAAGAGATCAGTTTTAAATGAAACCAATATCTTTTGTAAAATAAATCTATAATGGTATTCCTAGAAACCGATGTTTTTTAAACTGCAATATTTAAGACATCAGTTTTTTTATAAACCGATATCTTTTGTAAAATAAATTCATATCGGTTTTTCTAAAAACCGATGAATTTCAAACTACAATATTTAAGACGTCAGTTTTTTTATGAACCGATGTCTAAACTTAAAAACCGTTGTTGTAAAACACCGATGTCTTTTAACAATTTTATAGTAGTGAGAGAGTATAAGGGATTAAGAATATAACATGTATCATTTATGTTGTTTGGTATTAAAAAAAGAGTTGAATGGATGGATTGATATATAATTTATAAAATTACTATATTGTCCTTTAATAAATTAGAGAGTAATAAAAAATCGAAGGGTATTATAGTCATTTCCTTCTAATTTTCTCTCCATATTTTCTCGTCCGTCCAATGATGGGCGGATTCCTTTTGGTGGGCTCGAAAGGATCATCTCTCCCTTCGCTTCTCTTCTCCTCTTCTCTCCTCTCTCTTATCCCTCCAACCAAACAAGGGATTGGAGCTCTTCCTCAAACCCTCTCCCTCCCTCCATCTATCTTTCCTACCAAACAAAGGATAAGGGTGAATAAATCAAACATAATTATTGATTTTTTAAAACATATATATATATATATATATATATATATATATATATATATATATATATATATATTCTGTCAATGATTCTTTTTTTTTTCACTATAAGAAAAAATGTTTATTATTGACATTTAAAAACTGTCAATAAACTATCCTCTTGACAGTTTTTGAACTGTCAAGGAAGCCTGTGTCAACAATGATCTTACACTTTTTAAATTTTCAAGAGTATTTGATAGTTTTTAACTGTCAAGAGTTTTGACAGTCAATAACCGTCAAGTATTTATTCTTAAAATTTATCAAAAAAAAATAGGATTTTAAGTTTCTATTTTTATTTTTTAATTTATATGATTTTAATTATCCACCCAACAAATCAAATGCAGTAGATTATATAAAAATAATAATAATTCCTAGAAAAATTAAATTAAATATTGAATACTTTAACGATAGTTTCATATTCATTTAATTTTACAGAAGAAAAATATATTCTATCGAAACTTTTATTATCATTCTGAAATATATTATACATATTTATACTTATTTATTGAGTACATCAACAATCAACAATCAACAATGAACAATGTTCATAAAATTATGAAGTTGCAATAGGTCCCCATCAAATCCAGCATATTTCAATTTCTACTTAATCTGTACAAATAATTTAATAACACCATTAGACACAAGCATTTAAAAAAATGATTACAATAAAGGCAAAATATATATATATATATATATATATATATATATATATATATATAGTAAATGCAAAAGAAATAAATAGAGGTTAAACCCAAGTATTAATTTTCAAAAATATGTTACATACAGTAATAAAAAAAGGCTTAAGAAATTTTAACTTCTTTGATGACAACTTACATCACACCCTTTTTCTTAGCAATAACATAGCCATGGATTTGTGGAGAACAATAAGACAAAAATTCTCGGTACCATACGAAAAATCATGACAGCATGGTTGTATTTATAGTTTAGATATGTAAAAGTTTAAGACTAGATAGGAAAATTGATGCACATAGATAGAAGGAGGAGAAAAAAACAAAGAAAAAAAATAGTATGGAATATGTAGAAAGAGATCATGATCAAAGGTTATAGGTGAAGAGAGGGTGTAGAAGTTTTCTCCAAGTCTGACACACCACTTTGTTAAAAGATAAGAAATGGTGGTTGTATTTGAATTAAATTAGTTATCTATTAGTATTTGGTGGGAATTAAAAACTTTTAAAATTTAGAAAAAGTTTACATTTTTTCAAAAAAGGTGAAATAGTTTTGATAGTTTCTAAAACAATCAAGATTAGTTCATATTTTTTTAAAAACTGTCAACATTAGTTGACAGTTTTTATATTCTGTCAAAAAGTAATAAAATTTGATAGTTTTTAAAAACTATCATTAAAAAACTATCAAGAATAAAGCTTTTTCTAGTAGTGTTTCGAGTCTTGATGTAATCTCTTGTCTTTGCTTTCTGAAAGATACTGTACCAAATCGAGAGAAGATTATATTAAAAATAAGACAAAAAATATAACTTAAAAAATCTTTTTTTCTATATATATTTAAGCTTTGGCAATAGTTAAATTAAAAAAATATATCAATATAACGAAAATAACTGAATCTTTCTACTATAAGCTATTTAAAATTCAAAACACTAGTAAAATAAGGGCTCGTCCAATAAGAGTTTTTCATCTGCTATTTAGAAAAAACGAAAATGAAAATAATATTTTTGGTTTCAGTTTCGAAATCTAAAAACTCGTTTAGTAGTATATACTGAAAGATGTATTATATAAATAAAAATGGAAAAAACGTGTTTGATATATTAGCTAAAAAATATTAATTATTGTAATTTTTCTATTATTTTTTCTATTGTAATTTTTTAATTTGAATAAAACGTGAGTCAATAATTCATCACAAATAATTATCAACTAACTCATAATTTATAAATAAATTTTAATTTTTACTAAATATACATTATATAAAAAAATTGAAATTTTTTAGAAGAAAAAAAAATTAATAAAGGAGAGAGTTGATTTGCTCCTCCATGTTTGCTTTCATGGATATGAAGAAGATGTTTGCCTTCATGGAGATTTCATGAAGATTAATGGATATTGTTGTATGTAAATTTTACAAAGCATACACGTCATTAACAGGAAGGAAAAAATAGCCAAGTGGACGCCCAGATGTGCATTCGGAAAATATCCTATGAGGCATCATTAAAGAGAAGAAAAGCCCGAGTAAGCATATACTGAATAAAACCTACTCAGGATCAGCTAACAGCACTCAGGACTGGTTAAATAACACTTCAACTCGGGCTCAAACGGCACTACTCGGGACCATCAGGTATTACTCTTACTAGGGAATAAATACGACCCGAGTAAGAACTTGGTGCTTATTTCATACGGATTGTCATTAAATACGCGAAGATATCCGTTATGAAGGAATCCCAAATAATGGAACTTCAAGTTATAAGAGTCCCCCAATCAGGAAATAACTTGATTTCCTTACGAAGACTGCATTCTTATAAGGAAACAATTATCTACTGGCCGCAGGAGCACATACTACCAATCCTCCACCTGCAAGGCTCCGTTCGATGGTGGTGAGGCTAGGAATAACTATGCCAGAAACCAGAAGGAACTCTTCCCCAATCAATCCAGCTGGACAGAAAACACTAGAAGAGGAAAATCACCAGAGGCTGGATCGCAATCAAACAATACAAGTCAGACATCGTAAATATGATCGGTGCAGAGAACGGTCATCATCAGAAGACAGTGATCAACACCATCGTAAACGTCATCATGGAGTCACACGAGGGTTCCGGCATCAGAGTGAAGAATCTGAGGAAAGAATGACAGTTACCAACCGGTTCAACAGTCAAGGAAGCCCGGTGGGGGACAGAGACGTCACAATCAAGAGCCTAACTCGAGAAGTAGAGAATAACAGGCGACAGATGGAGGCACTAGTCAGACGTTACGGCTATAACGATCTATCCGACGATGACTCCGACAGTCCATTTACCAGGGAGATTTTACGAACCCTTTTCCCAGAAAGATTCAGGATGCCGCATGTGGAGCAATTCAAAAAAGATACAGATCCAAAGGAGCACGTTAGACGCTATAAAAGTGCAATGGCTCAATATTCCCGCAGTGACCCCCTATTGTGTCTCAACTTTCCGCAAACACTGGGGGACACAAGCTCAAGATGGTTCAGAAGACTACCCCCGGCAAGCATCGAAAATTTCAGTCAGTTGAGCAGGAGCTTCTCAAGGCAATTCCTGAGCAACGTTCACAGAAAGAAGTCGGTGGCATACCTCTCTCAAATAAAAAAAGGGAATGACGAGTCATTAAAAAAATACTTGGGCCGGTTCGGCCAAGCAGTATCAGAAATTTGCAGCGCTAATGATGAAGCAATTATTGCTGCCTTCACCAATAACTTGCAGAATGGACGACTATCCTTCGAATTGAGAAGAGCACGGCTGACAAGGTATGCCGACATGATGGATATGGCGGGAGGATACGCTCTGGCCGAGGAAGAAAAGTTAGCTACAGGAGGAAGCTATATGCATGGAGGAAAGTCCGAACAGAAGAATACTGAATCCAATGGGCAGAATCAAAAGGAAAAATGGAAAGGGAACAGCAAGGAGAAAAACAATGATGGGGGTAATGGGCCCAATGTCGAACGGTCCACAGAGAAATACCACGGTAGATATACCAATTACACCCCTCTTTGGAAGAAACAAGAAGAAATTCTAGCCATCTTGGAAGAAAAGAATATGGTACAAGAACCGCGGCAACAATCACAGTTCGCCCAGAGAGATACAACCAAGTATTGCAGGTTTTATAAAGAAACCGGGCATGAAACTTCAAAGTGTTTTCAGCTCAGAGATTACATAGAAACTCTTATTCGGGAAGGGCACCTGCGGGATGTAATCTTAAAAAAAGATGGGAGACCAGAAACCAAGAAAGTCAAGGTTGATCACAACCCTGGTCAAAACCAAAGAACCAGCCCCGAAGCCAATCAAGTAATACATACAATTTTTGGAGGACCTTCTACTGGGAGAAGCAACTGAGAGCGAACTCAGGAAATCCGAGAAGCAGTAGAAGCAAGGAATAACTTAGACGTAAACTCGGTTGAACCAGACCCGAAAAGGGTAAAAGAAGGATGGGACCCAATAGTCTTTACAGAGGCTGATTCCCATGGCGTCGATGTTCGACCTAATGACGCTTTGGTTATAAGTGCCCTGATTGGTCATAGGGAAGTCCGGAGAATTTTAATAAATAATGGGAGCTCAGCAGACATCCTAAGCGTGGCCGTATACGACAAGCTAAGACTAGATCGAAAAGATTTACATCATTTCCATACTCCATTAAGAGGATTTGGGGGAATAAAGGTCAAGTCACTCGGGACGGTAAAACTACCTGTGAAGATCGGAATGGCACCATGCCAGAAGACTGTCCTGCTCGACTTCGTGGTAGTTGACTTGGACAATTGGCCATATAATGCATTATTAGGCCGGCCATTCCTGAATAAAACAAGGGCCGTGACGGCCACTTACGCATTAATGGTCAAGTTCCCAACAGAACAAGGGGTTGGGATAGTCAAGAGATCCCAAGAAATGGCCCGAATAGCAAATTTGTCAGTATACAGAGACAAGCATGATGCTGAACAAGTATGCACTATAATGCAGCCAAATCAGTGTAAAGAATCCTTGTCATTCGAACTGGATCCAAGAGAGGGCTCGAATGAATACAAGACAGAGTTGGTTGAAATACTACTCGAAGAAGACAAACCGGACAAGAAAATCAGGATTGGGGACAACTTGGATGGAAAAGTCAAGCAAGACTTAACCAATCTGCTTAGAGAATACAAATATGTATTCGCCTGTTGTCACGAAGCTATGATCGGGATAGATGCCCGAGTAATATCCCACTACCTCGCAGTAAGCCCGAATGCAAAACCGGTGATACAAAAGAGAAGATCGTTCAATCCTGAAAGAAGTCAAGCAATCAAAAAAGAAGTGGAAAAACTACTAGCAACTGGATTAATCAGAGAAGTCAGCCCTCAGTCGGTCGCCAACGTAGTCCTCGTCCAGAAGAAAAATGGACAATGGAGGATGTGCGTAGATTTCACGGATCTAAATAAGGCATGTCCAAAGGATAGCTTCCCACTTCCAAGGATAGATCAGCTGATAGATGCCACAACAGGTCATGAATTACTTAGCTTCATGGATGCTTACTCAGGATATAATCAGATCCAGATGAACAAAGCTGATAAAGAAAAAAAAGCCTTCACAACGGATCAGGGTTTATATTGTTACACAGTAATGCCCTTCGGTTTAAAAATGCAGGAGCTACGTACCAAAGGTTGGTCAACAAAATCTTCACTCGGCAAATAGGAAGGAACATGGAAGTATACATTGATGATATGTTGACTAAAAGTGTCTCAACAAATGAGCATGCCCACGACCTCCGAGAGACGTTTGATGTTTTGAGAAGATACCAGATGAAATTAAACCCAAACAAATGTTTATTCGGAGTCCATTCGGGAAGATTCTTGGGTTTTCAAGTCCATCAAAGAGGAATCGAAGTTAATCCCGAGAAGATCCAGGCTTTGCAAAAATGACTTCACCTAAAACATTGAAAGAGGTACATCGCTTAACAGGGTGTTTAGCTTCCTTGGGAAGATTCATCTCAAGGGCTACAAACAGGTGCGCGCCTTTCTTCAAAATAATCAAAAAAGGGAAAGGCCTGGAGTGGAATAAAGAGTGTGAGCTGGCATTCTTAAAAATAAAAGTGTACTTGGGTCAAGCTCTCATCCTCTCAAAACCATAAAAAGGGGAAATACTTCAGCTGTATCTGTCAATAACCGAGCTTGCAGCAAGTTCAGTCTTAGTCAGAACAGAAGATGGAGTGTAGAAACCAGTGTATTATACAAGCAAGGCACTCCTATCGGCCGAGACCAGGTACTCACAGGAGAGAAGATAGCCTTAGCATTGGTTTCAGCAGCAAAAAAGCTGAGACCATACTTTCAGGCTCATACGATCCAGGTTCTCACCAATTGCCCATTAAGGAAAATCTTACAAAAACCAGAGATATCAGGAAGACTTACTAAATAGGCAATCGAGTTAAGTGAATTCGATATTCATTATGTCCCCAGAACCTCCCTCAAAGGACAAGCAATGGCAGATTTCATAGCCGAGTTCACAGAACCAAACCTGGAAGCAAAAAGACTGTTGGATAAAAGTTTCTCATGGAAACTATATGTTGATGGTTCTTCAAACACTCATGGTAGCGGGGCAGGGATAGTAGTTCGCACCCCAGAAGAAGATGATGTTGAATGTGCCATGAGATTTGATTTTAAAGCAACTAATAATCAAGCCGAATACGAGGCATTATTAGCTAGACTCGAAGTCTGCATAGCTCTTGGGGCAGATAAAGTTGAGATATTTAGCGATTCACAGGTAGTTGTCAACCAGGTTATGGACGAGTACCAGGCCAAAGATGAAGGAATGATTGCCTACCGTGACATCGCAAAACAGCTCCTCCAAAAATTTAAAGAATACAAGATCGCTCAGATCCCCAGAAAAGAAAATGAAAAGGCAGATGCTTTATCTAAATTAGCGTCAGCAACAACCTCAATCAGACCAAAGACCATTCCAGTTGCACACCTCCTTAAACAGAGTAAAGTTGAACCTAAGCATTTGGAAATTTTAGAAATCCGAACACCGCAAGACGGTTGGATGGTCCAGCTGAGAAGGTTCCTGGAAGAAGGAGTGCTCCCGGAAGATCCGGTATTAGCAAAGCGCATCAGGTATCGATCGGCTAGGTATACCATGATCGGAGGAGAATTATACAAAATGGGGTTTTCTCAAGCTCTCCAGAGATGTATACCGGAATAAGATGCACATCAAATACTTCAAGAGATCCACAGAGGAGTTTGCGGGAACCACACTGGGGGTAGAAGTCTGGCGCATAAGGTACTCAGGCAAGGCTATTATTGGCCAACACTTTTCTCAGATGCACAACAATGGTCGAAAAGTTGCAACACCCGTCAAAGAATTGCCAACGATATCCGACAACCCTCAAAAAAGCTCAGAAATCTCACTGACCCATGGTCATTCGCCATGTGGGGCCTAGACCTGATCGGGCCAATGCCAGCTGAGACAGGGGGTGGAGCGAAGCACGCCATAGTAGCTGTCGATTATTTCACAAAATGGGCAGAAGCTGAAGCGCTGGTGCATATCACGGAAGTCAACACCATAAATTTTGTAAAGAAAAACATACTTTATAGGTTTGGAGTACCGGACACCATAATCACCGACAATGGCACTCGGTTTGATAACCAAAAGTTCAGACAGTTGTGCGAGAAGTATCATATTGCTAACTACTATACGACACCAGCTCACCCTCAAACAAACGGGCAAGTAGAAGTAGTAAATAAAATTATCAAGCACACCATTAAAGCAAAGTTAGATGACAAAAAAAGAAGCTGGGTTGAAAAGCTTCCTGAAGTATTATGGGCATATCGGACGACAGCAAGGACTTCAACATGAGAAACTCCGTTCACCCTAGCGTTCGGAACAGAAGCTGTCATCCCCACAGAAACATCGTATGCATCCCCACGGGTCAGGCTATACGATGAAGAACAGAATGTTGATACGCTACTACAAAGTTTGGATGAGCTAGAAGAAAAAATGGAAAAGTCCTGAATAAGAAATGCAGCATATCAATAAATAGTGGCTCGCCACTACAATTCTCGTGTTCGGATCAGGAAATTCCAGATATGAGACCTGGTGCTCAGGAAGGTGTCGTTGAACATAAAATATAGAGCCGCAGGATCCCTGGCTGACAAATGGGAAGGTTCATACAAGATCGGGGGGATAGCTGGCCATGGAGCTTATTGGATTGCTCTACCCAATGGAGGGGTGTTACCCCAACCATTCAATGCCCAATATCTGAAGATTTTCTATCCTTAATATATATATATATATATTTATATTGAATATTTTATTCTTTTATTGGTAGGATAAATATTAAACTGTAATTTAAATCTGTCGATTTTTACAGTAATAAATAAAATTACTCGGAATTTCCAAAAAGATAGCATCTAGTTCCGGATTTCCAAAAAAAGGATATGATAATAAGATCATATGGAAGCAGAGCATGATAATAAGAACATGCAAATAGAATTCTCGGGACCATCAAATCCCGAATGGGCGGAGAAGCTCGTAGGAGCATGCCAGCCGAGTAGGGTTAAAATAACCTTCGAAAAAGGTAAACCCGATGCACCAAACTTTGGAAAAATGCTTGGGATGCTATCGGGAGAAATTTCGGTGAAATGCGTAGCTGTGTTGAAGCAACTTTTTTTTTAAAAAAAAAGAGCTCAACGATTCGGCAAAACCTTGCGCATAAAAACTAGGGAGACGTCCTTGGTATTGCGTGAGGACTCGAACGTATGATCATGGTGACCCTTGATGTAACATTCGGGTAGCAACCGGTATGAAACAAGTGAAAAACTTGTCTCAAGATGACTCGGTTAATAATAAAGAAGCCAGTTTAATAAGATACTTGTCAATTGAAGTCATTCGGGTAACAACCGGTTTAATAAGATACTCGGTTAAGTTACCCGAACAACGAAGAAACCAGTTTAATAAGATACTTGACAATTGAAGTCATTCGGGTAACAACCGGTTTAATAAGATACTCGGTTAAGTTACCCGAACAACGAAGAAGCCAGTTTAATAAGATACTTGACAATTGAAGTTATTCGGGTAACAACCGGTTTAATAAGATACTCGGTTAAGTTACCCGAACATCGAAGAAGCCAGTTTAATAAGATACTTGGCAATTGAAGTTATTCGGGTAAACACCGGTTTAATAAGATACTCGGTTAAGTTACCCGAACAATGAAGAAGCCAGTTTAATAAGATACTTGGCAATTGAAGTCATTCGGGTAACAACCGATTTAATAAGATACTCGGTTAAGTTACCCGAACATAGAAGAAGCCAGTTTAATAAGATACTTGGCAATTGAAGTTATTCAGGTAACAACCGGTTTAATAAGATACTCGGTTAAGTTACCCGAACATCAAAGAAGCCAGTTAAATAAAATACTTGGCAATTGAAGTTATTCGGGTAACAACCGGTTTAATAAGATACTCGGTTAAGTTACCCGACCATCAGCCAGTTTAAAACAACACTCGGCAACAATCAGCAAAAAATAGACCAAAACCATTCAACTCAGAACAAAATTGAATTTTATTGCTCTTAAAAGAATGGTTACAGTTCAAAGAATGGTTATTTACAAGTAAAAAATAAAGAATCAGAATCTTCTACAAATCTACAAAATTAAGGTTGCGAGGATTTCGAGCATTTGCCAATACTCGGATCGGGCACCATCTCGTATTCACGAAGCAGGCTCTCATTAGACGGCCAAGTAATATCGCCGACAGTATCATCCCTCCACTGGCTGTAATCTTCACTCGGGACTGGCCTGACATCCGGGACTACACCCTCAAACGACTCTTGACTTGCGTAAAAGGTTAAGAGAGAGTGCTCGGACGGAATCTCTAAATGCATAGGATGGGGCTCTTTGCCTTGACTACGGCAGTAGGCTCTCCATTCCTTCATCTGAATCCGAAGAGATTCCAATGACCGGTCCACATGGTGTTTGATTGATAGCTCTTAATTAGCACGGGTCTTCTCGGTCGCCCTATTCTTGACTTTGAAGAATTCACCGGCCGAACTAGCCCACGTTGAAATTCCCAAAGAAGTAGGGCATCGTAAGCAGATCTTTTAAAACGATCCACCCCTTGGACTTCCAACTCCAACCTGGCCTCTCAGGAAAGGTATTCAACTGTCAGCACTTGGCGCTCCAAATCTTCAATTTTTTAGACATACGCCGACTTTGCCTGCTTCGCCTCCTGCTCGGCCTTAAGCATGGATTCTTCAGCAGAAGAAAGAAGATTTTGAAGCGATGCAACCTTATCCTCTGCCAAAGTTGCCTTGTCCTCGGCTTCAACCTGCTTCGCCAGGCAGTGGTCAGCAAATATCTGTACAGAGCCGACCTCTTGCTGATAAGCCTACTCAGCTAGAGCACGACCCTCCTCACTCGCCTTCATCTGAGCCTCCAGACGCCTTATCCGATCAGCTTGACATTGCTGCGTCTGAACAAGCTCAGCAAATTTGGCCACCATCTGTAAAAGAATATACTTAGAAATCCGACAAAAGGAAAACAATAAACTGAGTCGGAATTAACTGAGTCAGATTTAACTTACATAAGATGTGCCATTGAAAACGTTTTGGAGACGTTCGGTCAGTGAACCATCTCTAAAACTGCTCCAGCGATCCTCCCCGATATAAGCCCGACCGAAAGACATCTCTTGTAGCATATCCTGGGGAGAAAGGAATAAAGGCACCCCCGAGGTTTTAGCTCCCAGATTTCTAGACTCGGGTGCAGGCGAAACCCTGTTCGGCTCTAAGGATGGAGAAGGTACCCCCGAAGGTTCAGCCCCCATATCTCCAACTTCGGGGGTAGAAGAAACCCTACTCGGTTCTGAAGTGGTTGCATCTACTGATGCTCCAACACTAACACTCGGGGCAATCTCATCCACAACATCTTCCTCGCTTGAGTCAATGAATGAGACTACCCGAGGAACTTTGAGAGGACGAGGCAGCGAACTAACTGCCTTTCGCTTCTCACCCCGAGAACGGTGGAAGTTGAGATTAGCAGCAGGATCTTCTTATGAATCGTCCCGAAAAGACTCAAAGAGTTCGGCACCGGTAGGCACTTGATCTGTCAAGACGCTACCACCGTCGCCAGCTTCAGACAGTCCAACAGGCTCTTCACTTGGACCCTCATACTGCCTTTCCCTATTTTCAGGCCGTTGGGTGAAAGTCAGCTCATCTTGGCCACTTGGACCAGCAAGATCCTGGGTAGAAGGCTGAGCACCCCGATCAACGTACTCGGGAATCTGCTCAGCAGTATCAGTTTCCTCATCAGGCTCGGGTGGAGCAATACCCTCATCGCCCTGGCGGGAAGCTTCCTTCCTACTCGCTTGTAGAATCGCCTTTACCTGGCGAGCCTGAAGATCACTAACAACGTCCGTATCAAACATTATAAAAAAAATAAAAAAAAAATAAAAAGAAATTGTTAGAAAAGAAAATGAAAAAACAGAGAAATACAACAGAAAGGGCGCCGGGTTACTTACAACACCTGCGATGGCCCGAAATCTGTCTGAAGAAACCGAGCTTTATCAAGTCATCCTCTTTGAAAAGATAGCTCTTGCTCCTTTTTGAAAAGATAGCTCTTGCTCCTCTTTTTCAGAGTACGAACTGCTGCCCGAGTCAGCCTCTTCAGCTCTGAATCGCTATAGTCGATTGTTTTCTTGTTCCACGCTTCGGGGGAACAAGAGAAACGGGGAACACTCAACACCATTTGGGAATCCCCAGATAGAACAGTTATATCAAGCCCGAGAGCCCCTCCAGCAAAAAACCAACTGTTCTTCCAAAATTTATTGGATGTAGGGAATCCCCATATGAAACCTTTCTTCTTTAGGTCATCAGAAGCATCGACACCCCGATTTGCCTGTGCTTCTTTGGGGATCCAACCATCCAAAGAAGTAGACGCAAGAAAATAGGTCCCCATTTTGCTAACCTGCCTCAGCGTGAAGAAATGCCTGATTTCATTCAGGGAAGGCGGCGAAAGGTTCATTCGGCTGAACATGTGCCACATGCACATCAAGACTTTGTAACTATTCAGGGCCAACTGAGCTGGGGCTATCCCTGCTTCAGCCAAAAACCAGGCAATAAAAGGCTGAAGGAGAAGTGTGACGCCGTAGCAAAGTATCAATCCGTAAATCATGACCATGCCCTCAGAAGGGTTCCATACGGCTTTATCCCTCGCATGAACCAAAGTGACTGAGTCGGGCAAGTCGAATCGGGAGCTGTATTTTTCTATCTCAGCTGGCCCGACCACGTTTGGTTCAGTATCAAAGCCACTCGAGCGAGTGTCAGAAAACGAAAGACGATACGCCCTGTGTACTTCATCAACGTCGCCCTCGTTAACAGTCTGAACGCTGCTCGAGCCGTGCTTGTATACCTTGCTTGTGCTCTGATGTTTACCCATCTTTCGAGAAGATACCCTGTGATCAGAAATATCAGAATCAGAACTAGATGGAGAACTCAATACGGGGCTGAAAGTGACGTCAGGGTGAAGCCTAGAAACATCAACCTCTAAAAATGGAGGTTCATCTATTAGGATATCCCCCAGTAATCGTTTAATGCAAGATACTAACTGGAAATCCCCACACTCTAATGTATCAAAAGCGATTTTAAAGAGACGATGGCGGGAAGATGGTCCCATTAAAACTAACCTTGAATTAAGACTGATGCAAGATCTTCAAGCGGAGAATCGTGAATTTCTGGATAAAGAAGTCTGAGTTTAAAGAGATTTCTGCTGAATTTTTTAGAATAAACCAAAAATGTCTCTCAGCGAAGAATTTAAAGATGAGACGGCACGAAACCCTAGGATTTCAAAGCGGGAAGAAAATTTATGACGAAACTCGATGACGTAGGCGGCGCTTGGGGAAACGCAAAAATCATTTCTCATAAATGATATTGAAAAACGAAGAGACGAGGGACGCGTGTCAAGACAGGAAGTAGCCCTCAACCGTCAAAACTTTAAAACGTCGCTATCAATTAAGATCTTGCGTGATGGGGCGAATCGAAATTGCAGAGTCACCATTAAGACACGCCATTATGACAAGACGGCTAGTCTGTCGAGAGAATTAAGATGATTAAAATACTCTTGCCCGAAATGAAATTTTCCTCGGCAAAAATATTTTAAGGGGGTATTGTTGTATGTAAATTTTACAAAGCATACACGTCATTGGCAGGAAGGAAAAAATAGCCAGGTGGACGCCCAGATGTGCATTCGGGAAATATCCTATGAGGCATCATTAAAGAGAAGAAAAGCCCGAGTAAGCATATACTAAATAAAACCTACTCAGGATCAGCTAACAGCACTCAGGACTGGTTAAATAACACTTCAACTCGGGCTCAAACGGCACTACTCGGGACCATTAGGTATTACTCTTACTCGGGAATAAATACGACCCGAGTAAGAACTTGGTGCTTATTTCATACGGATTGTCATTAAATACGCGAAGATATCCGTCATGAAGGAATCCCAAATAATGGAACTTCAAGTTAGAAGAGTCCCCCAATCAGGAAATAACTTGATTTCCTTACGAAGACTACATTCTTATAAGGAAACAAGTCCAAATTGAACTACACTGTTAGAATCCCACTCGATTTTCGTAAAAGACTCCGAAACAGGAAAGAAGACAAATCAACCTCAAGCAAGTAACTAAATCACAATTAAATACAAATATCTTGTATTACTTGTACAAGGCAGATTAGGGTTCTATAAGCATATAAATAGACCCATAATCTGGCTCTAAAATAGATAGGCAATATAGCATACATCAATCACAGTAAATACAGAGAGAAAAAAGAGATATCGAGAGCTTGTAAAACATCTTATTCTCTTAGTGGATTTTGGCTTGGTTGATCTTTCAATCACCCGTGGATGTTTCTCCGGCCGTCGGAGTTTTACCACGTAAAATTTATCTTTGTTACTCTCTCTGCATCTCTTTCTCTTTGATCCAATAGCCAAAATCCAGTTCTTGTTGGCTTTTCTGGCATAATCCAGAAATCGACGTCAACAGATATGGAGTAGATGTTTGCTTTTATCGAGATTTCATGAAGAAGAAGGAATGAGCAAAGATGAAAAGCAATGTTAGAAGAAGAAGGGTGAGAAGAAGAAGAAGAGGAGATGAAGATCAAGAAAGGAGACCGATGAAAAGCATATTTAAAAGAGAGGAAAAAAATTTGTTACTTAAAAAAAAATAAAGAAAATATGTATTTTGTGTGCTTTAAATACTTCAACGCTAACACTAGTTTTGTTTTTAATTTTATAAACAATTATGCCCTATCATGCAGCTGTTTTTCAGTCTGTTTTCGTTTTTATTTTTCAAAAACGATTTCAAAAACGCGTTAGATAACCGTTTTTTATTTTATTTTCGAAAAAAAAAACGAAAAACAAAACCAGTGTTAAAAGTGAAAGATTTGAAAAACACAAAATACTTGTTTTTTGTTTTTGTTTTTATTTTTCATTTTGTTTTCACTTTTTTTATATAAAAAAATCATTTTTTAAACTAATAATTGTACTGTTATTCGTTTGATATGGCTAGAACAAAACGTAACAAGATTTTCAAATAACCAAAATACCCCTCTTATATATATATATATATTACAGAATCATTTATTTCCAACTAGAACTAAAAACATTCATACAATAATATATATAAAATATATTATTTTATAATATATAATTATTATATAATAATATAATATTATAATATATATTATTTATATATATTAATATTCTATAATATATATAATATTATGAAATAATAATATATTATATTAACGTAATAAATATATATATAATATTATAATATATTATTATAATATAAAGTATAATATATTTAATAATATTATACATATATATATATTAATATACAGTTATATTTTTATTATATAATATATATTGTAATTATTTATTTATAATTTAAGAGTTTAGTTTTGATTAATTCATTTTTTGATATGTTTTTTTAAATTATTTTTTTATGTGTTACTTTTGTTTAATTTAAAAATTAGTATACAAAAATTATATTTGTTAATTATATAATCAATTTGTTTACAGTTGTATTGAAAAAATGTCAAATTTTCAATTTCAATTTCAATTTTTTGATAGTTTTCAGTTAACCTACCAGACGTGTTTTTTCCGTTTTTATTTTCAAAATACAGCTTTCAGTATATACTACCAGACGCTTTTTTAGAATTCGAAACTGAAACCAAAAACATTGTTTTCATTTTCATTTTCATTTTTAAAAAATAACAACTGAAAAATACTTACAGGACGGACCCTTTTTTTTTTAACAGTAAGAAAGAATATATTGATCAAAGCCTTAAGGAAAACAAACAACAAACGGTAACACCCGCCCAAACGACCCAAGAGCAAGCAAAATAAAGAAAAAAGCACATCATAACAGGGGTTACAAACAGGACAAACAAAAAAGCACTCCAAGCTCAGAAAAAACATAGGAATCACGCTAACAATCTCCCCAAACAAGGATGTCTTCACCCACATTAGATCATTTTTTCGCTAGCATGTCCGCGAAGGAATTCGAAGCTCTCGAGTTGAAAATGACCACTGCTTTGCCCAACTTAATTAGGTTGCAACGAATATCATAAATCAAATTAACATGATTAATGCTCCCAAAACACCCTTCATTAACCCACGAAACCGCCGTCTTGGAATCACTTACTATTACGATATCTCTACCAAAAAGTTTGAATTTGAGACACAGATATCAGCAGCTTTATGAATCGCCCATAAATCCGCTGAGTTGGAGTCGAGAACCCCCAAGTGTTTAGAGAAAAGACATAAAATTCTCCTGCTAGAATCCCTCAAAACACCCCCCATTCCTGCTTGCCCCGGAGAGCCTCGAGCCGAACCGTCCACATTGAATTTCGAAACATTTAGAGATGGTGGGATCCAATTTTCCAAGCTGCTCTATTTCACCTTGATAGATTCAATACAACAATCCTTAATGTTAAGAAGAATTGTACTAACCAGTTTAGATGACCCCCTCCCATAGTGTTTAAACCACCAAGCAACTCTAAATTTCACCGTATCTACAGCGTCATCTTACCATTGAAAACCATCCTATTTCTAACCTCCCATACTATCCATACAATCGCAAAAAACAACAAACACCAAGCTCTAGCATAAGAATTCTTCGGGCAAAGCCCCGACCAACCATTCATCCACTCTATAACTGACTTGGAGGGACAACAAGAAACTATCCACCAACTCATACCTTTTAACCATAGCTCCCACGTCCATTTGCAATGCAAGAACAGATGGTCCACTGTTTCATCTTCCAGATTACACAACACACATTGCTTGCTCTGTAAAACCCCATTGGTAACACGATGCAACCGTTGCCTTACCATAATACGACCCTTGCTCAACTGCCAAGCAAAGACTTCAATTTTTGGAGGACAAATTCCCTGCCACAGTATGTTTGGGAACTCCAACGACTCAGCCTCATCCTTCTCTAAACAACTTTGAAACGAGCGCACCGAAAAAGTCCCATTGGAATTATAGGCCCAAGCTAAAGCATCAGCCACTTCCCTATGAATATGGATGCACTCCAAAGCAGACAAGAAACAATTTTATTGATCTAATTCCCAATCAAAAGGGGATCTTCTCAAGTCCACTCGCCAAACCCATTTTGAATCTGTCCAATTTCCAAATTCCTGGATTGTACCATTTTTGTTATTGGATAACATAAAAATTCTCGAAAAAGCTCTATGAATCGGAATATTGTCCCAACAAATGTTTTTCCAAAATCGGGCCCTATCACCTTTACCAACAATCACCTTCATACCATTTTGTAAAATTTTACCGGTTTTGGAACCCTCCTCAAACAAGCTCCGGACTGCTTTAACGAAGAGGGAAGGAGAGGACCCGCCACCCCAATTCCAACTCAACTCCCTATCAGAGACACCATATTTAGCATTCAGCACCCATCTCCAAAGCACATTGGCCTCATTGCCAAATCTCCAAACCCATTTAGCCAAAAAACTCATGTTCATGTCCATAATTCTCGCAACCCCAAGGCCACCCTTTTTCTTGCTCTCAGGACCGACCCTTAATAGACAAAAATATGAAATCGATTTAAAAAAATAAAAACGAAAACAAATCGAAAAACACCCGCATGATGATGCTTAAAAAACTTTCAATTATATTTGTTGCTTGAGAAAAGAGGGAGATAGGTGAGAGGTGAGAGGTGAGAGGAATTGTGAAGTTATTATGGGGTGGGATTGCGTGGTTCAATGTGTATTAAATCATTAATCCTAGCATTTCAATTCACTCTAATCAAAGGTTGAAAAGTTGTGTTAGAGATTGTTTAAAAAGTTAGGGCAATGGATCCTACCACTTTAAATTTTGTTTATAAGTCAATTTCATTGAACTTATTATCCATAATAAAATCTAAATCAAAGTTCATTCAAATCGATAGATTTTATGGAGGTCCTTATTTTATATTGAGTAAGCCTTTTATAAGGGGTTCTTATTTTTAACATAAAATAAGGACCTCCATGAAATCCATCGATTTGAATGAATTTTGATTTTAATTTTGTTATGGATAATAAGTTCAATGAAATTGACTAGTAAACAAAATCTAAAATATTATATATATATATATATATATATATATATATATGTTGAGTGAGTTTTTCATAAGGGATCCCTTATTTCGGTAATGACTACCATGAAATTATATTGATTTGAATGTTTTTTGATATGAATTTTTTTGCGGATGATAAGTTTATTGAAATCTACATACGGATAAAATTTGGAAAATTTTCAAGTACTAGAATTATTTATCCTGATTTTTTAAAAAAAAAATATGAACGTATTGGGAAAATAGAAAAATTCAAGAAAAATAATTTTAGTATTTGAAAATTTCTTAAATTTTATTCATACGAAGATTTTGATAAACTTATCATCCATAAAAATATTCAAATTAAAAATTGTTTAAATCGATGTGATTTCATAGTGATCCTTACTGTAATTAAAATAGAGGATTCCTTATGAGAAATTAATATAATTTTAAATTTTTTACTTTGACCTCTATGCCAAACAAAATTTTTTGATTAACGAGACTACATTATTTTCCGACTCCCTTGACTACATTATTAAAAGTCTTAGGGGTCGTTTGTTTTTTCCACTTAAAACTTAATGGGTCTGAATCATAATTATTAAGTTGTTTTGTTTGTTTTTTTAAGTAGTCAAGCAACTTAAAAATCCTAAAAAACAACTTAAAATAAAAAGTAAAAAATATTTACTTTTAACTAAATTGCAAATCACTAAATTGCATTAAATGCAATCTAAAATCTTTTATTCCGATACTATCCCCAATATATAACATATTTCCAATTTCATCAAAATTACATATGATATAGAAATCTTTATTTTAATATATTGCTTATTTTAAATAGCTTTAAAAATAAAAAAACCCTAATCACTGTTCATATTAGTGTTTAATATCGATACTTTATTATGATATTATGGTGATGTGTGTGTGAGTATATATTAGAGTGTTTTGTGCGAGTTTTTCTGATGTTCTTTTTATTTTTTGAAAAAAAAAATATATTTTTTTAGAAAAATGAAGTAAGTTTGTAATCAAAGATGAAGATCATGATCATATGTGTTCATATATAATTATTATTATTGGATTGTTTTTATTCCATATTATATGTATAAATGTTTAATATATGTATAAATGTAAAATTATTTATATTCAGATAATTTTACTTTTAAAAAACAAACATGTTGACAATACATTCAGATATGAGAAAAAAAAAAACCATACCATTCATGTTCAGGTTTCAGTCTAGGAAATAGAAATAAGAACATAGATTCACACAAAATACCATCACTACACCTCCATATTATTTATAGTCAATGAAAGCTAATCTAAGGGAGTGCTTATTTTTGATCTGAAGTCTTAGAAGACATATTGTCAGATATTTTGTTTGTTCTGAATTAGTGTAAAAACATCTAAAATCCAATTAGTCGTAAATTCTAGCTTAAATTTGAAATTTGAAATACCTAACTAATTTTCTCAACAAAAAAAATAAAAAAAAACCTAACTAATTTTAATCCTGTTTTTCCAAAAATACCCTCAAAATCATAACTACATTACAAAATAAATAATAAATAAATTGGATTGTTTGGATTATTATTACTATGTTAGGTCGTTTCTTGCAAGGTCTGCTGCAATTCAAACCATTGTTTTGGTTTCTACTGATATTGGACAATCGGAGTTGTTGAATTGGGATCACTCAGATCTGGAACTGAGACCTTGGAGTTGGTGTAGTCGATAATGTTCTCTTCGAATTATTCCATGCTTAGAGTAAAGAAATTGGCTACAAGCAAGCGAGTAACCAGAAGAAATATGACAATGGACTAATGGAGTGATTTCTAATTTGGGGATTTTAGAGAATAATTTTATTAACTTTATTTTAATACAACTATATCAAATTAATAATTGTTATGGGTATAAATATCTTTTTATTAGTTTTTAGTTATTGATATTCAGATCTCATAATAATAATAATAATAATAATAAAATGTTATTCAGATTCAGATTTCATATATTTTTCAGATTTCAGTAAAGTTCAAACATTTTTCAGATTTCTGACCAAAAAACAAACACTACCTAACATACAAATTAAATAAATGATTATATCAATATCCCAAAATAGATGCACTTCACTCATAATCTTCAAAATAATATTTCGTATGATCTCAAGAATTCATCACTTTCTCTCCACTTCCCTATTAATCCTATAAAAGAAAGATCCTTCTTCTTAAATTGTTAATGTTTTTATATTAGATCACAATATCAGTCTCGTTTTAGTACAAGTTTAATTTTAAAAAATTAGTTTATATAAAAAAGTAATGCTAACAACCAAATCATAAATATTTCAACCAAATCACAATATTTATTGCAACAATCTAAAAAATATTGTAGTTGACTTTCTTTCTTTGATAACTTTTGTGTCTTTAACCTATATCCATCACATAGGTTAACATATATTATCGGATTTGATTCCCCCATCCACTCAAATTTCTTGTACAAAAATTTGCTTGTTCTGGAACAGATAATCAATTATGTGCACAATGTCAAGACAAACTCTCTTTTTTTTTTTTTAGAAGTTTGATTAATATAGAAAGTTTAGTTTATAGAAAATATTAGATGTTATTGGATTTTTTTTTCCTTCCCCTCTTAACTTTCTTATAAAAAAATCAAAAAAAAAAATCCTTATTTTTAAAGGGTGCGTTTGGTACCTGAATGGGACATGACATGACATGACTGGACGGAACAGAACAGGACAGTACGGGACTGTTGTTCCGTATTGTATTTGAAATACTTGAGACAGAACTGTTAACTGTACTGTTATACGTTTGATATGACTGTGACAGGACGGGACAAGAGGTCCAAATGACCATAATGCCCATTTCTAATGTTTATAACAATTATATTAATTTTGAAAGAAAAAAAAACTCCTAGATGATGAGATCAAATTATGGATTCTTCTGACTCTTGAATATTACCTCTGCACTTGGATTTGAAAATTATCCAAATTATTGAATTAAAACTAATTAAAAATCATAAAAACTTAATATTTTCTTTCACTTTCTCAGTTCACAAACAATATAAATTTTTCTTCAGTCAATTTCACAAACAAAAACAACAAATCAATTCCTCAAAATTCATCCTAATAATTTATGTGTTTTTAAGTCAATTAAACAGAGAACAAAAATTGAAAACAAACAAGGAAGAAAAAAAAATCTAGAGTTGGAAAGCTCATGAATTGCTTAAAAGATCTTGATATATCATCAGGAGAAAAAAAATGTAAAATGTTTAAAACAATTGATATACATTTTCTTCTTCTAATCGATCAACACAAAACCTATTTTTTTTTTTTTGTTTTTTTTTTTATTTTAGCAAAATGAACTTTGTTTGCATTCCCACATTACCGTTCATGTTCATCTGGAAAAAATTGCTCCAATTCTCATTCGTCAAATCTGGTTTTCAACTAAGAACAATATTTTTCTTCAATCAAAAAATCAAATCTCGCTGTTCACACAATAATCATCATCATCAACGATCAATACCAAATCAAAATCTGAAAACAAATAAAAAAACAAACAAAAAATCACCATCATCGTCAACACCAAACCACCATTGACAACCAAACCCAGTTCCATCTTTAACACTAAACCACCAGTTTCAATCAAACCTAGAACCATCCACCACCGGATTCAATCACACTCGACCACAACCTCACAAACCCCCATAAGCCTGGCTGCTGACAACGCAATCCCAGATGATTTTATATTCCGATCGCTGGAATCAAAAACCCCAAATGAGAACCCTAAATCGAAATCAACAAAAACCACCACCTCCAAAATAGAAAGAAGTCGAACGGAGAGAGAGAGGAGAGAGAGACAAGCGGGAGAGACTGAGATCTCTGCTCCTCACCGTAGGCCAAAGAAGAGAGAGAGAGAAGAGAGAATGAAGAGAGAGAGAGAGAAGCGTGAGAATGGGGTTGGGTTTTATTTTATATTTGGTATTTTTATAATTTTTAGAATATTTAAGGGAAAATATATATTTTCAAGACTTGTCCCATGCATGAGACAATTTTGGGCGAGGGTCTGAGGTGGGACAAGATTTTGTGGTTTTTGTCCCACCTTGTCCAGTCTCGTCCCGTCTCGTCCCAAGCTAATAGGGTGCCAAACGTGGCACGTCTCGTCCCAAGCTAATAGGGTGCCAAACGTGGCACGTCTCGTCCCGTCCCGTCCCGTCCCACGTACCAAACGCACCCAAAAGGATAACGTGCACAATGTTTAAGACATACCCTTGGAATGCATATTTCTTTCCTCCTTAGTAATGGATTTGAGTTTCAATGATGTATATTTTATAAGTATGTGTGAGGAGTTTTCTCTTTAATATTATGAAACTAGATATTTTTAAAAATAGATATTCATATAGCACTTATAGTATTTAATCTCGTTGGTTGCAATAGACTCCTAATTTATTCGGTGTAAAAATGTATTACATACTTTGAAGAAAATGTTTTTAATAAAATATTTATTAAAACAAAGTGGTTTCTATATAAATGAGTTCGGTAAGATTAGCTTACTTAAATGTGTGTAAATTATTTTAAACATCCAACTATTCATTTTCCTTTATACAAAGTAGTTTTCTTCCGCTCTATGGCTCTCTTTGGTATCAACTTTTATGTTAAAATCAATTTATTTAATATTTTTGTATAAAAAAAATATTTTGTAAACTTTATAAAAGTCATTATTTGATATTTTGGGATTGATTTAATGACAATTCTGTTGAGCATGCGATGGTGAAGTAAAGTGTTTTTTTTTCCTTTTTTTAAATGCGTACGGCAGTGACGATTCGAACTAAAGACATTGCCAAATTGAGTAATGCTCTTACCATCATGCTATATTGGACGGTGGTACCAAGAGAGAGAGAGAGGACACTACAAAAAAAAAACTCATTTCCGACGGTTAAATACCGTCAGAAAATGCTATTTCCCGTCGGAAATACGCTTTTCAGACGGGAAAAAAACCGTCGGAGGCCGTCACAAATACGCTTGTCGCAAATAACTATATACCGACGAGCCGTCATATATACAACCATTTCCGACGGTCAGGGCCGTCGGAGAAAGCAAAAATGTCGTCGGTAATAGTAATTAAAGGTTGTCAAAATTACTAGTATTTTCGACGGTTTACCTTTATTTCCGACGGTAAATTGCCGTCGGAAAAAGTTTAATCATAAAAAGAAAAAAATGACGTGCGCTACACCCCATCACCCAAGCTAATTCCATGCGTTCATGTGGCTGAACCCGTGACATCAATGATGTTGCTCTTACCGCTTTACTATAACTTTATATCTAATATCTTTTATATCCTATTTATATATAAGCTATATATATGTTTGAATACTATCTAATTAAGTATATATATTTTTGGTCTAATATTTAAATATAACTATTGATATTGTTTTTTAAAATATCATTTTTAATAAAATATTTTCCTTATATGATAGGAAATTACATTTTACTACTTTATCTTGGAATAGGATATGTATATTATACCCTTGTTGATTTTATTTTTTATAATCAACATTTTACAAAAAAATTAATAATTTAAACTTATTTCAGTAAAATTTATAATTATTTTGTATGATAAACAAATACATATTAAAAAATATTATCAGATTTTTTCCCAAAAAATCTGATATAGTAGCTTCATTAAACACAATTATAAATAACTAAGTAATTACAAGAATGTAATTACCGATAATTTTACAATATTTTATATTTATATAATTTAGTTAGATGTACACATAAAGTAGGCTACTTATTAGTACCATTGTTTTGTCCCTAAAGTTTGGTCCCTATTGTATAATTTTCTTGCGGTGATCGTTATAATTTTTATTTATTTATTTACATTAGTATGATATAGTTTTTTGAAAAATTCAAAAATAAATCAAAATATTTGGTGAAAAATGTGACAGAGAGATTTCGTTAAAAAAATAGTGATAAAAAAAAAAAAACATATATAGTGATACATTCAAAATATTGACCTACAAGTTACATTTTTTTTTTGTAGTGTATAAATTGTCAAATACATTCCATTGTAATTTATTAATTAATATTATAATAATAAATTAATTATTTTTTTCCATGACAGTGCTATAACAAATAATGTAAAAAAATAGTACTACATTTTCAATAACGTAATTTCCATCGACATTAATTTGAATTAAATTTTATAATTTCCGACGACACTCTTTATGCCGTAAGAAACGTGTGTAATATTGATTGTTTTTTTCATTATTTCCGACGGCACAAAAATACCGTCTGAAATATAGACTATTTCCAACGGCCTATTGGCCATCGGAAATGTTGTATTACTTTTTACATATTTCCGACGGCATAAAAACTATTTTCGACGGTTACTCGACCGTCGGAAATGTGGTATTTTATTTTCACTCATTTCCGACGGCTCTAATATGGCTGTCATAAAAGGTACTATTTCTGACGGTAGTTAGTACCGTCGGAAATAGTTCATCCCTAATATGTAATTTTTTTGTAGTGCGGAGACTTCAAACATGCAAACCCCTTTACATAAATCTTATGTACAAACCATTCAAAATATGAAGAAATTTAATATTTTTTTATAAGCTTTTTTGCATGAATGATAAAAAATATGAAATATATTTGGGAAAATTTCAAAAAATTTCGAATTAGAAAACTTTTTTTTTTAAATTTTTCTATATTTTCCCACTTTTTTAATTTGTTTTTCTTAAAAAAGGTAGAAAAAACAGTTTCCAAATCCAACTAAAAAATGATTTTTGTTTCAAAAGCATATTTCATTTTTCTTATCATTTATGAAAAAAACTTCATTAAAATTCATTAAATTTTATCATTTTATGAATAGTATGGACATAATATTTATATAAGGGGTTTTGCTTTTATATATATATAAATGCTATACAATCCAAATAAATTAACTCAATTTTCAACCAAAATGATGCGGTAAGTAAGTTGTCATCACTACACAAAACATAAAATGATGTGGTTAATGAAATATTCACTTGTCACATCATTTGTGTTTAAATTTGGGCTAATTTTTTTGATTGTCTAGTATTAGTGTTTATTTATATCAATTCCATAACTATTAACCATGAAAGACATAGGGATTCTCAAGTACAAACCATTTTATGTCAAAATCATTCATGCTATGATGAAATTTAATGAATTTGTTGAGATTTTTTGCATGCAAAATAAGGAAAATAAAATATACTATAATATTAAAAATTTCAAATTTTGTCAAGTTTGGAAACTAGGGTCCGTCCTGTAAGTATTTTTCAGATGTTGTTTTTCGAAAATAAAAATGAAAATGAAAACAATGTTTTTTACTTCAATTTCGAATTTTGAAAACACGTCTGGTAGTATATACTGAAAGCTGTAATTTGAAAATGAAAACGGAAAAAAAATATGCCTGGTAGGTTAACCGAAAACTATCAAAAATTGAAATATCAATTTTGACATTTTATTTAATAAGATTACAACTATAAACAAATTGATTTATAATTAACCAATATAATTTTTGTATTGTAATTTTTAAATTAAACAAAAGTAACACATCAAAAATTAATTCAAAAAAACATATCAAAAAATGAATTAATTAAAACTAAACTATTAAATTATAAATAAATAATTACAATATATATATATGTTATATAATAAAAATATAACTGTATATATTATATTTATATATTATAATAATATATTATAATTTTTTGATGTTATATATATAATAATTTTATAAATATACATATATATATAGTATTAATATATATATATATATATATATATATATATTCATAATATTATATGTATTATAGAATATTAGTATTTTAAGTGAATACACTGTTTAGGCCGTTAAAGAAGGCCGTTTGTAGGGAAAACTAAACTATGCTCTCAATGAGATGGTCGTGGATCTCTCTGCCACCTACATGATATATTATAAACTATATAATATATATTATATATTAATATTCAATTATATATATAAGCTATATTATATATATATTAATATATATATTAATATTATTGTATGAATACTTTTAATTCTAGTTATAAATAAATTATTCTATAATATATATATAAAAATATAAAAGAGGTACTTTGATCATTTGAAAATCTTGTTTATTCTTGTCCTAACAATATCAAATGCATAACAATACAATTAATAGTTAAAAAGAAAATGATTTTTTATATAAAAAAAATGAAAAACAAAATGAAAAATAAAAATAAAAACAAAAAACATGTATTTTGTGTTTTTGAAATCGTTCAATTTTAACACTGGTTTTTTTTTCGAAAATAAAATAAAAAACGAGTAACAAACGCGTTTACAAAATCATTTTTGAAAAAAAAAACGAAAACGGACCGAAAAACAGCTAAAGGACTTGCTTAGTTTTTCTTAATTTTTGTAGTAAATATCAATTTTTGTTTTTAGTGGAAAGGAGGGCTACTGGTCTAAAAAAATAATGCTAACCATAAACTTAAATAGGAATATAAACAGGAACTAACATAACAACATTTAGTCATTTAAAGTTTACTAAAATAATATAATATATTGTTTTATTGTCAAATATAACGCGGAAAGAAAAGTCATTTTTCTCAATAAATATGGAATTTTGATGAAAATAAGTGTTATGCAATTAAATATTTTTATAATTTCAAAATTATATTGGAAACATTTATTTTATGAATGGTGTTATTGACACCCCAATTGAATTATTTATACCTTATTTTTAAAAATTTTGATTTTATTATATAAATTTAAATGGTTTTATTAGTTTTTTTATTGATTTTCAGGATTATCCTTTTACATAATTTTTAAATTTAATACACCACATATCTTTTTAAAAAAATAAAAATAATTTCATTTATAATATTTATGTACAGTTTTCTCACAATCCATTCGCAAGACTTGTTATTTTTTTCTTTTTTCATGGTGAAACCATCCTTATTAAATGCGGTTTTTTTAATCGATTGGATTGTTTGTTTGAGATTGTGACTGTGATATTGATCATCTGATGATTTTTTTGAGCAATTGAGTTAGGGTTTTTGTGTGGTTTCGTTTTATCCGTGATTAGGTTTTCTTGGTTCTGATTCTTAATACGATTTCGTTGTTTTTTTTTTTAAATAACATTAAACTAACTTTGGAAGATCCATAATAAAATCTATAAAAGAATTGATACAAATCATGTAAGGCCTATATGATCTAAAAGAAAATAAATCAAAGAAAAAAAAATAAAAAACAATTATCTGAAATTTGATAAAAAAAATATGTGAAATAATAAAATCAATAAATACTAAACATATAAAATGCGAGATTGAGATTTGAAAGAAAATATAAACAAAAATAATAAACATTCGACGATTTGAAATAATCTATATCATTAGGGTTTTATTAATTTTACTTTATACCATATATTTTTTAATAAAAATTGTATGTCTTTTAAGTAATTTAATAAAAAAAAAAGAATATTAAATAATTAAAAAAATGAGACATTAGGGTATTTATAAAAAGATTATTTATTTTAATTTTTTTATCAATAAAAATAAATATTTATTTATTTATGGTAAAGATATGGGAAAAAGCCCTTGGGAGGAGGATCTTTCAAGAAAGCAATCCCATATTCCATAGCATGCCCCTAACTGACAAGTGACAAGACAATCTGCAACTTTGTTACTTTCTCTTTTAACAATACCAATCAGCTCCTATTGGAAATACCAATGCTACTTTAGTCTACACGTGACGTGTGCCTGTATGTTATTGGTCTCGAATCTAATTAGGTCTTCAAAATGGTAAATGAAGATGCCTGGTTTGTCATTATCGTCACGTGAAAATAATGAAATCACAGATTCACTTATATGCAGAGCATATCAGTTGTATTATTTTTGACAAAACAAGGGTAAAATGGATAGAATAATATTTGTTAACTCTGAATTAACTTAGGGGGTAATGTTCACTGCTTCTCCAAGGGAGAGTTCATTTTTGCTCACTGTTTCAAGGATGGATGAACATTATCACCGGTATCTATTCTAAACACCATTTTACGGATTTTATTCGGTAAGAAAAATAGACTTTTGAATAGACGAGAAAAATCAACTCCAGTAGACAAAGCAATTTACCAGTCTGTTACTTTCTGGGCCACACGGCACATCTGACAATTCCAATCAGTTCATATGAAGTGAATTGGCTTTTTTTTATAAAAAAATAATAATAATTAGTCTGCACTCTGCATGTGATGTGGGACTGTTTGTTATTGGTCTCAAATCTAAATAGATCTTGTAAGGATAAATGAAATGCTTTGTTTGTTTTTAAGCAATTGAAGTCTAAAAGATAAAAATAAAATAAAAATAAACAAGAGATAAGTGAATGCATTTTGACACCACTTCCACAAATACTCTTGGAGATTTTCCACAAATTAAAATAATATATAATCAAATATAAGAAGCAATTATATATAGGGTTATTAGCACCACTGCCTCCTAAACTTATAGCGTAGTTATATAGTGCCCTCTGATTTTTTTTTCTTGGCATTAACCTCCCTGAACTTCCATAAATTTATAAAAACGGACGGATTACTAACTTCCGTCCAATTTTTTGTCACGTGGTCTTCACGTGTATCCAGGATTAGGGATAAATTTGAAATTAAATAATAAATATTTATAGAAATTAAAAAAAAATACATCAGTCAAACTTTGTTTTCTTCATCTTCAGCGGACATTCACTTTTTTTCTTCTTCATCATCGCCAACGCTTCTTCATCAGAAAGACGATTTATCTTCTTTTTCTTCATCTTCAAACTTCTTCATCCCAGGTACAAAATCCTTATTCATCTCCAATCATCTTCATCCAAACATCATCTTCAATCAAACATCATCTTCGATCGAGATCCTATGGAAACCCGATGACGGGTCCTTTTTGTCTGGGTCTCCTTTGTCGGCGATGGTGGGTCTCTTTCACCGGTGATGGTGAGTCTCTTAAATTGGTAGATGAGATGTGTTAATTTTGTTTTTGGGATTAATTTGTGATTTAGTTTTTGTGATTGGAATCTCCATTGATGAAATTGGAGATAGTTTTCGATTTGGTTGATGGATGATGGATGATGGGTGTGTGGGTTTACGTTTTTAGAGAAGGTTTAGATAGACATGGGTCAGCGATGGGTTTGGAGTTTCGATTGTGTGGATTTTCGATATGAAGAAGATGGCTTCAGAAAGAGAAAGGGATCGACGGTGGGTTTGGAGTTTGAGTGATGAATGTTCTTTTGGAAAACTGATGGAGTCCTGGAGATGGAGATTTGGGTGGTTGGATTTGGATCTGGGCAGTGGTAGGGGTTTTTTTGGGTTTCATTTTGATTTAAATATGAGTTTTTTTTAGATTACGTGAAGATCCAGATTGGATCTCCACCGTCCATCTCATAGAGTTTGAGTGGTGATTGTTCTCCTGGAAAACTGATGAAGTCATGGAGATGGGGATTTGGGTTGTTAGATTTGGATCTGGAAGGTGGTAGGGGGTTTTTGGGTTTCATTTCAGAGATCCAGATCTGGATCTCTGCCTGATAAAAAAAAATATGTATTTTTTATTTATTTATCCATATTAAGAGGATGAAAAGACATATTTACCCTAGGTACGGCCTCACGTGAAGAACACTCGACAAAAAATTGGACGGAAGTTAGTAATCCGTCCGTTTTTGTAAATTTATGGAAGTTCATGAGGGTTAATGTCAAGAAAAAAAAATAGGGGACACTATACAACTACGTTATAAATTTAGGGACACTGGTGCTATTAACCCTTATATATATTACAAAATTTGACACAACAAATTTATACAATTTTACTGTGGCATATTAGCTAAAATTTCATCAATTTTTTTTTTTCACTTTCCCTCCAGTGGTCCCCCCTTTCCTCTCACCCTCTAATTTTTTTTTAAAAAAAACTTCTACAAAAGAATACAAAATAATTTTGTAGCAGTACATATCTAAAAGATAAAGAAAAGGAAATTAAATCTTCAATTCTACATAAACGATGAACTATGAACAAAAATTAGATGTGATAATCTAATTTTTGGAGAAATGATAATCTGGATTTTTAGATGTTCTAGATCTAGTGGTGGCCACCGGATGATTTTTTTTAATATGATTTTTTATATTAGTCTTTTATTAAACCAATTTTTTTAATTATTAATTTTTTATTTAATTAAATATAAAATTATCATACTATTCTCGATCAAAATACTTTTATCATTGTACAAATTTCTGTTTATTTTTACATAATTCATAATAGAATAACTAAAGTTAATATTTTAAAACCAGTGAATCAAACTCACATAAAATATAAATAAGAGGAACTAAAAACTTAATATCCATTTTTTAGCTAACAAGAAATACCATAGCAGTTGACAAGGCAATTGACCAGTCTGTTACTTTCTCTGCAAACATGGCTCATCTGACAATACCAATCAGCTAATATGAAGTGAATTGGCTTCTGTGTTTTGTTTTTGTTTTTTATGTTTTTTTTTTTTTAATAATTAGTGTGCAAGCTGCATGTGATGTGTGACTGTTTGTTATTGGTCTCAAATCTAAATGGATCTTGTAAGGATAAATGAAATGCTTTGTTTGTTTTTAAGTGATTGAAGTCTAAAAGATAAAAATAAAATAAAAATAAACATGAGATAAGTGATTAAGTGAATGCATTTTGACACCACTTCCACAACTACTCTTTGAGATTTTCTACAAATTAAAATAATATATAATCAAATATAAAAAGTAATCATATACAAAATTGGACAAAAGAATTTATACAATTTTATAGTCATCAGATATTTAGATAGATCTCATGGGTATTAGCTAAAATTCAATGAATTGTTTTTTTTTTTTTTACTTTCTTTCCGGTGATCCGGTATCTCCCATCCCCTCTGCCCCTCTAGTTTTTTTTTTTTTTTTTCTTTTTACTTCTACAAAAGAATATAAAATAATTTTGTAGTAATCCATATCTAAAAGAGAAAGGAAGGAAATTAAAATATTAAAAACATCTTTAATTCGACATGAATGATGAATTACAAAAAAATTTGATGTGAAATGAAACTATACAATGTATTAAAATATATTTATATAATACAATCATGACTATTCAATATCAAATTGAGTGTCAATTTTTGTATTATAGACTATTAAGATCACCTTTTACTTTGAAAGGATCTTTTAAATAACTATTTGATCGACACAACTAATAATCATTAATAAATTGTATTTTAAAAAGAAGCATTGAAAGCTTATTTTAATGAATTTTGATCCGAATTTTTATATAGATGCTACGTTTAATGAAATCGATCTATTCGTATATAAAATTTAATTTTTTTTCAAAAACTATAACTATTTTTAAATTTGTTATGCTTTTCACCCCTTTTTGATGTTCAGTATTCAACAAAATCAAGAAAATATTTTTATATTTATATATTACATAAGTGTTATTTAATTATTCTAACAAATAAGAAAAATATTATATCATCAATAAATTAACAAGTGTCATAACATAAAAACTAATAATAAAACATAACCAGACCAAATAATAAATACATCAAGTGAAAGTGTCAGACATAAAAAAAAACAAGAAATAAAAAAAAATCATATTGAAACAATTAAAGAAAAAAAGAGTAATTATATTTTATTTATTTTATATATATAAACCAATATATAAAAGAAAGGAGAGCACTACAGAACGATACCTAATAATGTCATGTTATTACTTATATTCTCTTCTTGGATGTGACTTGGTATATGAGTTGAATTTGACTTTTCTCATATATATTTAGGTATGCCCACGGTTCAAACCGGTTCTAGTTCCGGAAGGAGCTAAAACCGGAATCGGAACAGTTAGCCGACGGTTCCGATTTTGCCGGTTCCGTTTTTGTATTATTATTTAATTTTACAATTTAGTATAAGAAAAATAAAAATAAAAATAAAAATAAAAATAAAAATATTTTTTTTCTCTAGAATCGACGGTTCCAGAACCGGAACCGAACCGCCTGTTCTAGGACGACTTTTTTCGGAGGAAAACCGGAACCGAACCTTCAGCCCCACGGTTTTGGTTACGGTTCCGAAACCAGTTCCACGGTTACGGTTACGTTTACGGTTACGGTTCATTTCACACGGTTACGATTCGGTTTCACGGTTCGAACCGAACCGTGGTCAACTCTATATATATTAGTCAATTGGCCTGGGTTGGATGCGTTTTATTTTGAGTAATACTACTTTATCTAAATTTGATTGAGTTGCATATATTTTATTTTGAGTAATGCTATTTTATCCAAATTTGATATCCAAATAATTTGGCAACACTCTAATTCAATCATTTAAATTGGATTATATTTATATAATTTAAATAAATAGACTAGAATGATGTTACATCATTTGGACACCAAATTTGTTATCAATTTTTGTTTAAGGAATTTTACAATTCAATTTTTAAAATGGCAAGTGAAAGTCGTGATAACCTTAGGCGTTCAATTTCGATGAAAGGTAAGGGTCGTTTGACCGATAATCTTGGTTCAGATGACATGGTCTATCACGAGTATCAACAACGCCAAGTCTATGCTGAAGACTTAGGCCTGTTGGAATCCCATTCACCGGTTACGCAGTGGAACTAGGTTTTAAAATTTTTAATACAGATTATAATCTGTATCTATGACCAATGAACTTGGGATCGTAATTATTTTTCAGAACTAATACATACAATATGTAATCATAGGAAATTGAAATCGATATAATAAGAAGAAGAAAATCTTACCAACGTTTGGACGCTCCTTCACTTTTCGATATGCTCCTGTATGAACCAATCTTACCAATGTTTGGAAACTCCTTCTCTTTACGATGTGCTCCTGTCTGAACCACTTGATCTTCCTCTCTATCTCCTGGGACTGGTAACTGCGTGTGGGCGCGTCACGATCTCAGAAACTTGAATGGAGGATGTAGAGAAAATTGAAGAAGCTTTTTTTTCTGTGTTTCAAAAACACATAAAAACATGAAACGATATATATATATATATATATATATATATATATATATATATATATATATATATATATATATATATATATATATATATATATATATCCAGCTTCGATTTTCATGAATATATATCGATGCTGCTCTCACTTTTACACAAATATATATATAATTGTAGCTTTCGCTTTTAGCATAAATATATATATATATATATATCACTGTTGCTCACCGATATATATATATATATATCTCTTTGCTATTTGCTTCTTTTTCCATAATAATCACGCACTGCTTCAATTTTCCATAATAATCACACACTGCTTCAATTAATATATATTATATATGTATTAAGTATTTATATCCTATGTAAATTCTTCTTTTGACTATTGTTTCATGTATACATCAATTTGCATCCAATACAATCTGTTGTGTTATTAATTGATATATATCTTTTAATTATCCTTTTCAAATATATTTAATATATTAAAAGTGATAATAAGTATTTTAAATTTAAACTTAAATTCAAATACTTAGATAAATGATTTAGTAAAATAAAATAATCATATTATTTTATCTTCACATAAATCCATATATCAACTAACACCCTCCATTTAATACTTAATTAATAATTCATAATTATCAATATAATTAAATAATCTAATTATTTAATTAATTTAACTATTAACATTCATTAATTAAATAATCTCATTATTTAACTAATTCCCGAATATATACGTGTCACTTTTGTAGCACAATTAATTGGACAATCCAATTAATTTACCGTGACCCTTTTTACCTAAATCGATCGGGCTAGAAAGGGGACCTAATGGACCCACAGTATTTTGAGCTCCAATAATCCTCGGAATCATTAATTGAACTCTTTAATTAATATTCCTTGATTATTAACTCCGGTGTTATTCCACTAAAAACCCGAAGCTATACTCTCTCAACTGTAGACGCTTTTACACAGACCGATACAACTCGGTGTCTATCGATATAGCTATTACATATGGTGTGATCCTCCACAGTAATTCATAATTAGAGATGAGTCATAATGTCCGTTATACCCCTTTAATCACATATATCCTTTAAGTACCATTGATTCTCTAATGGATAATAAATCCTATTTCCTCATGAAATTAGGAGAACGCTCATATTGTCCAAGCTCCGAATCAACTCTTAAAGGAACTACCATCTACTTCTCACAAGAAGGAGTGGATTCCACTATTGTGTACAAACCGTTCCAGCCACATGCCAAACCGCAATCCCAACATACGGAGTATATTGATCAGGAAATGCATCTGACCTCACCCATGGTATATTAAAGACCACGATCTAACCTGAAAGAGTCGATAAGACCCTCATGATTAAGATCACCCACATATATCCATCATTAGTTGATATTTATGAATCTCATCGGTAAACGGATTTTGGTGAGAGATTCATATAGATCATGACTCAGTCCTATATGATCACATCATACAAGGTGCCTCCATTCTCATATCTCCATATGAATGATTCATAATAGAATCACCGTACATTACGGAATGGACATCAACTATAGATTAACCACAAATAAAATACCTAGCTTTATTCGCTATCTATGAATTCTTTAGATTGCACGTCTCTTACTGTATCCATCTGTATATAACACTCATATACACAGTTCGAGATTACATCCGGCAATCTTGGATGTAAACAAAATAGTAGACGTATAGTTAGATTTCCTCGTGATGTTCCAACACGTTGGAATTCTACATATAAATTGTTTGCTAGAAGTTATGATTATAGAGATTTATTAGTTACTTTTATTCAATATAATGTTAGTCACATTAATCTTTATCAAAGTCATTGGGATGTTTGTAACAATGTTTGTTGTTTGTTAAAAGTCTTTCATACTGCTACTAATAATTTATCTAGTGTTTATTATCCTACAAATAATTTATTTATTATTGAGAGTCTTAATATTGTCGATGTCTTAGCTCATTGTGAAACTGACCCACGATTGATGGAATTCGTTATTGCTATGAAGGCTAAATAGTTAGAATATCACAAGGATTTCTAAATATTTATTTGATTGTAATGTGTTTTGATTCACATTGTAGATTACAAAGTTTGTCTGATTATCTATATGCTTATTATGAACAAAGTTTAAAAATAGAGTATGATGTTGATAAGTGTTTTGATAGAGTTAATGCATTATTGTGTGAGTTATATGATGAATATCTTAGAGTTTTTGATCCATCATTGAACATAGATGTTCCACAAACTCAAAATGTATCTCAGTCCTTATCATCCTCTGGATTTATGAGTTTAGGGTATAATTTGTTATTAAAAAAACCAAAAAATTACGAAGTTCTTCTTTATCAAGCTCTAACACGTATTTCGAGCTTGAATCTTATCTAGGTATCTCTTTTGAGTTTATAGAAGACACTCAAGATAAAAAATTTGATATCCTGCATTGGTGGAATGAGCATGAAAAGTACTTTCCAATCTTGGTTATGATAGCTAAACAAATTCTTTTAATACCAGTTTCTACGGTGGCGGTGGAACAACAGTTCAGTGCCGATGGAAATATTTTGGACTCCAGACATTCGCTTTTTAGTCCAAAATCAATTCAGATACAAGCTTATATAGATGATTGGACGAAGGTAGAATATAGACAACAAGAAATCAATTAAGAGGAACCCTACGATTTCTTCAAAGATGACTAACCTGACGTTGGAAGTGGAACGAATGATCATAACAACGTTTAGTCCATGTCTCCACGTCATCACCCAACTTGCAATAAAAGGTAAAAGAACTACGTGGCATTTGATTCCTATAAAGTCTAAACTCTAATAAGAGGATACGTAGGCAACTTAATCGTGGTAAAAATTAAGTGTAAGGTCAAATTTTCATTTATTTAGTTTTATTTAAATTTTATAATTTGTTATTTATTTTAGTTTTAAAAAAAATAGGCTACCTAATAACATGTATTTACAATTTTACCTTTACATATGTAATATCTTTTAGTGAACGAAAAATGTCAACAAAACAAAACCGGACCGTCAGAATCAAAACCAGCCTGTACCGGTTTCGGTTTCGGTTTCGGTTTCGATTTCGGTTCAGATTCCCCCATAATCGGAATCGAACCCGAATCGGAACTGAAATCGGAATCGACAACATGTCTAGTAGGGACTTGTCACCATAAAGCTTAAAATCGGGGGACCAATTTATATATTAGGTCAAACTACATTGACTAAAATGGAATTCACCTTATTTTTAATGAATAATCCTAAATATCCCATCTAAAATCCTATTTTTTTAAATCTCAATACATGTGGTATGTGAGGTGCTAAATTGTGAGTGGATACACATTAATAATGCTTTATCTCACCTACTATATGTATCAACTCACCATTTGATATTTCAATTGACACGTTTGTTGAGATGAAAAATGAGATTTTAGATGAAATATGTAGCATTACTATTTTTTAATATGTGTAACTGAATAAATCCATAAAGTTTCATATGTAGCATTACTATTTTTTAATATGTGCAACTGAAAAAATCCATAAAGTTTTGATTGGATTAGACGGGATGGTTCAGTTAAACCGTTTTTGTCACACCCTTAATCAAAACACTACCTTACGCCGTTTTTTTATTTGTTTGTTTTGTTTTTTGTTTTGAATTAAGTCTTAATTCATTCAAAGACTTTTGCTGCAGCACAAGTACGATCAAGAAGAACAATTCTTTACACAAATTCATAGCATTCTTTTTTAAAATTTTGTTATACCGCATATGGTACGGAGATTCAATTCTAATACGTTGTTATATGAAGAGTATAGCCTTAGTAGCATATACTACAAGGCTAGATCAACAAAAGTCATCAGCTCTGCCTCAGTCAATGCAAGTCAAATGTCCTCTGATCTTCAAGAGTTTTTCTGATCAACCTCACTTCTGCTCAACTACAAAAGTAAAACATCGAATTCAAGAGTCGATCTCAACCGTTCACATAAGCTTAGTCAATAAGAAACGAAAGCCTGAAGATGGTCCAGTATGTAACAGAATTTGGGCGCCAAAACAAGTCTGATTATAACTGATTTTTATGACCTGGCAAAATGATTGGTTAACCGTAATTATAGGATTTTGTTAGAGATATCCTGAAGTCTCACTTTGTATTGATATATATGCTCTTTGTACTCACGAGTTTTGTGTGGTGAAAAATTCAATAAAAGTTAGTGTTACAGTGAATCTATTAGAGAAGAAAAACAGAGTCTTATTGAAGCTTTTCCACAAACACCTTTCGTGCATTATTCGTGTCTTCATATGGTATCAGAGCAGATATGGATCGGTCACATTCAATCTCTTCTTCATCTACGTTGCATATGATTGAATCGCCGGTGATTGCAAAATCTTTCAACTACAATCTACCTATAAAGCTTAATAGAGACAATTATGTATACTGGAAAGCTCTCATTTTGCCTGCGATAAGAGTATTGGAGTTAGAGGATTTCATCAATGGAGTTCGTTTGTGTCCTAACAAGTTTGTTGAGAATCTGGAGTCAAGTAACAACGAACAAGAATTGGTAATCAATAATGAGTTTCTTGCTTGGAGAAGGCTTGATCAATAATTGTTGAGTTGGCTTCTATCAACTGTTAGTGAAAACTTGATAGGTCAAGTTACAGATTTTGCTTCTTCTCTGGAAACTTGGTGAACTCTTAAGACGTTGTTTGCTCAACAATTGATGGCCAAGATTCTACAGTTGAGGCAACAACTTGGAAGCATGAAGAAAGAAACAAGTACAATCTATGAGTTTGTACTCACAGTTAAGAACACAGGTGATAGTCTCAAATATGCCGGTGATTCAGTCTCAAATCGTGACTTGCTACTTAGTGTAGTGAATGGTGTAGGACATGAGTTCGATGTTGTAGTGGTTTTCATCACTTCATAGTAAAACTCTATTTCTCTAAATGAAGCTCAGTATATGCTTATGATTCATGAACAAAGAATCGAGCATTTGAATTCAACCTCGCAAATTGAAGTAAGTCCATCTGCAAACTTTGTGACAAACAACAGTAGTAACTCTGGTTACAATAGAGAAAGAGACAACAATAGAAATGGTAACAACTTTGGAGGCAGAGATGGATGAAATAGAGGACGAAGAAGCAGGGGTAATTGGAATGGCAATAACAGGCCATCTTGTCAGATTTGTGGTTGTACAGGTCATACAGCTGCTCGATGCTACAACAGGTTTGACATGAATTATCAAAATCCAAATTATGGTAACTCTAATAACAATACAGGTGCTCAAAATGGTAACAATGACCATAATTAAGGGACAAATTCACATGATAATCATGCTCAAGTTCACATTGCTACTCAAAACATCAATCCACAGGCCAACTACAACCAAACTTCAGCATATATTGCTTCACCAGAGTCAGTGATTGATCCTATGTGGTATGCAGATAATGGAGCATCGAGTCATGTCACAACTAATCTTGGTAAGCTTCTTACTTACTCTCCCTATAATGGTAATGAAATGTTTGCTATTGGCAGTGAAGAACAATTAAAAATATCTAATATTGGTCATGAAACTATTGTGTCACATACTAAGCCTGCTAGTGTGTTGTACTTAAACAATGTTTTGCACGTTCCATATATAGCTAAGAATTTGCTTAGCATCTCTAAATTTACTCATGACAACAATGCATTGGCTAAGTTTTGTGATGATTATTGTCTCATTAAGGACAAAGTTTCCAAGAAAACTTTGCTCCGAGGTATACTTAGAGATAGTCTTTACCAGCTTGAACTAAAATCAGATGAGCTAAAATCAGGATCTGAGCAAGCTGATGGATTTTAAATGGTGTTAAGGTTTACATTTCAAAGTGTCATTTTCAAGTTTATAATAAACAACAGATAATTGATAAGACTAAAGCTTGTAAAGAGTCTTCATCACCTTGCATTAAGTCATTTCATTGTGTAAATACTGTTGTTGCTACTGATAATGTGCACAAATCAGCTACCGATAATGTGCACAAATCTGTTGTAACTCATATGAGTACTATTGCCTTATGGCACTCTAAACTTGGTCATCCGTGTGACAAAATCCTAAAACAAGTTCTTCAAAGGCTGAATATATCTTGTAGTGGTTTGCCTTTTGAATGGTGTGATTCTTGCAAGCTTGGTAAAATGCATCAATTACCTTTTAATAGGTTGTCTATAAAGACTAGGTCACCATTAGCTTTTGTGTATTCAGATGGGATCCCTCTCCAATGGTATCTACCACCGGTCATAGATATTATATTTCGTTTGTTGATGATTACATTAGGTTCACATGGTTGTATCCAATTGCATTGAAATCTGAAGCATTGACAGTTTTTCTAAGTTGTAAAAAACAAGTTGAGCTGCAGTTTAAGACTAAAATTAGAGTTCTTCAAACTGACATGGGTATGGAATATCATTCTTTTTCTTCAAGTCTCAAACAATTTGGTATTGTGCAACATTTTGTGTGTGCCTATACTCACCAACAAAATGGTGTGCCTGAGCGTAAACACATGCATATCGTAGAAACTAGTCTTACACTCTTAACCCATGCCAAGCTACCTCTAAAGATTTGGTCAGATGCCTTTACTTCTGCTGTCTTGCTGATCAATAATCTTCCATCAGTTGTTTTGAATGGAAAATCTCCTTTCTAGCTTTTGTTTAAAAGAAAACCAAATTATTCTTTCTTCAAAACTTTTGGGTGTGCATGTTTTCCATACACTAGGCCTTATTCTAAGTAAAAGTTTGATTTTCACTTTGTTAAATGTGTCTTCATAGGGTACAACTATCTTCACAAAGGCTATAAGTGTCTTAGTCCATCTGGAAAAATTTACATTTCTAGAAATGTGTTATTCAATGGGTTTGACTTTCCTTATTTGCAATTGTTTCCTAGTCCCATCTCTGTGTCTGACCTTTCTAAATCTAGTCAATTTCTACCTCCAGTTCAAACACATTCAGTATCTAGATCAGTGTCATCTTCCTCAATTCTTAATGCTGCTCATGCAACTGTTTATCAGTCCCAAATATAGTCTCTCATACCAGTCCTAGACCTGTCACTCGCTCCACTCATGCCATGACTACTAGGTCTAAAACTGGTTCCTTGAAACCAAAGGTTTATTCTACCCTCTACAAGTCTCCTTGTTCAACTTTTTTGTTGGAACCAACTAGTGTGAAAGCTGCTCTTGCTGATCCGAAATGGAAATAAGCCATGATAGATGAATACAATGCTCTGTTGAAAAATCATACTTGGTCATTGGTACCACCTGTTGTTGGCATGAATATTGTTGGACACAAATGGGTTTTTAGGACTAAGTATAAAGATGATGGTACTGTGTTATAGTACAAGGCTCGATTGGTTGCAAAAGGTTTTCATCAGACCCCTGTTGTGGATTTCTCACTCTTTTAGCCCAGTCATTAAACCCTCTGCTATTCATGTGATCTTCACACTTGCAGTTAGTTTTGGTTGTCCAATTCAACAGGTTGATATCAATAATGCGTTTCTAAATGGTGATCTCCAAGAGGTGGTTTGCATGGAGCAACCGACTGGTTTCATTAATAGCTCAAAGCCGCAGTATGTTTGTAAACTTCAAAAGGCATTGTATGGCCTCAAGCAAGCTCCCCGAGCCTGGTTTCACACCTTAAATTGGCACTAGTTGAATGTGGTTTCAGGTCATCTATATCTAATGTTTCCTTGTTTATAAAGAGAACTAGGATTGATGTGATTTTTATCCTCATCTATGTTGATGATATTCTTGTAACAGGCAGTAGTATCTCTCTTATTAAGTCCACCATCTCAGCCTTACATTCTCGGTTTGCTTTGAAAGATTTGGGGCAAGTCAACTATTTTCTTGGTTTTGAAGCCTTTAGAGATTCCATTGGTATATCCTTGTCTCAAACAAAATACATTCTTGATATTCTGACTAAAACATCGATGTCGAATTCGAAACCCAGCTCAACTCCTCTATGTTCTAGTCTGAAGTTGTCTTTGAAATCTGGAACTCCATTTGCTGATCCCACCTTATATAAAAGCATTGTTGAAGCCCTTTAATATGTTACATATACTAGACCTGACATCTCATTTGTAGTAAACAAATTGTCTCAATTTCTAGTTGCTCCTACTGACCAACACTGGTAAGCTTGCAATAAAATGTTAAGGTATCTTAAGTATATCTTCTCACGGTCTTCATTTCAAGCCTTCTCCTGAGCTGTTTGTTGAGGCATTTACAGATGTAGACTGGGCTTCTTGTGTTGATGACAAGAGGTCTATAAGTGGGTGTTGTGTTTACCTTGTTTTCTAGAAAGCAAAAGGTGGTTGCTAAATCTAGTGCCAAGGCTGAGTATAGAGCTCACTCTCAAGCTGCTACAGAAGTTTTATGGTTACAATCTCTGTTTGCTGAGTTGGGAATTGCTATTGTTGGTATACCAACTATTTAGTGTGACAACACTTGAGCTGAATCTCTTGTTCTAAATCCAGTGTTTCACTCGCGAACAAAACATGTCGAGATTGATATTCATTTTGTGAGTGAAAAGGTAGCCTCTGGCTTGCTCTCAATTCAATATATCCCAACTGCACTTCAAAAAGCTGATATTCTAACAAAAGCATTGCTAGTTGCTCGTTTTGATGTACTTCGTTCCAAATTGAACCTGTGTATCAGTCCCCAACTCAATTTGAGGGGGGATGTGTAGAGTATAGTTTTAATAGCATATACTACAAGGCTAGATCAACAAAAGCCATCAGCTCTACCTCAGTCAATGCAAGTCAAATGTCCTTTGATCTTCAAGAGTTATTCTGATCAACCTCACTTCTGCTCAACTACAAAAGTAAAGCATCAAATTCAAGAGTCGATCTCAACCGTTCACATAAGCTTAGTCAAGAAGAAACGAAAGCCTGAAGATGGTCCAGTATGTAACAGAATTTGGGCGCCAAAACAAGTTTTATTATAACTTATTTGTATGACCTGGTAAAATGATTGGTTAACCGTAATTATAGGATTTTGTTAGAGATATCCTGAAGTCTCACTTTGTATTGATATATATGCTCTTTGTACTCACGAGTTTTGTGTGGTGAAAAATTCAATAAAAGTTAGTGTTACAGTGAATCCATTAGAGAAGAAAAACAGAGTCTTATTGAAGCTTTTCCACAAACACCTTTCATGCATTATTCGTGTGTTAGTTATTAATCTTCATAGTTAGACTTCATTTATCAAAATAATTTTAAAAGTCTGAATCGATTAATTAATCAGTTAAATATTTGAGTTGTAAAACACAATGCAAATACAAATTGCCATCTTATATTTTAGGGAACTATAAATAATTCTTTTGATTTTTGATTAAATGCTAAAGCAAACCCTTTAGTTTAAATAATCAGTAAAAAAGCCTTATTATTAATTGAATGATAGTTAACTTTATTTAAATCAAATATGATAATTTAAATCTGTTATATGTGTTTTTTCATCAGCATGACACGTCAGCGAAGGTAGCAGGTAATGCGGAAATATAGTAATTTTATATCATTAGAAGTCCACTAGTCAACGAGAAGGACAACAAGAAATTGATATGGAAGTTAGAAGCGTGTGTATCAAGTAAAGCCGTCCAGTAAAATGAGTCTTAATGAGCGAAGATCTCTACTCAACGAGATCTACTCGGCTGAAACAGGAAATATGACATTATCAAGACACGTCGTATCAAGCGAATATTCACTCACATACTAAATCTAAGAATCATAATCCAATAAGGGAATATTTATATTTCCTTTTCAGTATCAGAGATTTCTAATTAGGAAGAAACTTATAGCTTCCAGAAGGATAAACATCAAACGAGAAATAAGCCCTAAACAGACTATATGTGTAGAATCCTACAAAGGTTATAATTAATGAATCCACCACACGTACGACAAGAACTAAGACAACCCTAGATCGAACCATATAAATATATCCATGTATTCATCATAACATAAGAGGATGAGGAACGTGAGCAATCACCTGAGAGAAAAGCGAGTATTGAGTGTTGTAATTATTCTATTCATAGTAAATCTGTTCTCGCCATCACCGGCACCGTGGATGTTTCCCCATCTTAGGGTTTTACCACGTAAAACATGTGTTGTTATGTTTGACTTATTTTTTATTTCTTACTCTTCTTTATCATCATTCTTAGATACAAACAAATCATAATGCATCCATGTTGAGAAAGAGACTTTGATTATTCAACCCATGACTAGTTAAAGCTTTGATATGCTTACGTGTTAATGTTTGATAATTGACTTTTCAACGATCTAAAAATCACCGTCAATAAAATCGTTATTTTTAAAAAAGAAATATAGAATAATAAAAAATTAATTTCTTAAAACAACAATTTTTATATTATAAATAAAAAATTATAAATAAAAAATTATAAATAAAAAATTATAAATAAATCTATAAATTAAAAAAATTAAAAATAAAAACCAAATAATATTTGATATAAAAACAAAAACTATGGAGAAAACATGCACATTGCCAAGATTGATCATGTCACTAGATCTATGTAGGTGAATAAAAATCAGATAGTAGAAGATCTAAATTCGTTTTGAGTATCTCATATATATATATATATATATATTTTAAAATAGTTTTGTTTTATTTGAAATTTTTAATGATGTTATTGCTTTGTTATTTTATGTTTTTAAATATTTAATTTTTTCATTAAAAGGAATTTTAAATCATTTAAAAAATCCCATTTCATTAGTTGTAATTAAAGTCAACTAACGGTCAACTAATAGTAATTTTTTATTTTATTTGATTTGGCATTTGATTAAATGTCTGAGATTATTTACGATACTCCCTAGATTTTAAACTCCATGCCGAAAGTCAAATTAAAATTGAATTTTTGATTCAACTTTATTTTTAAACCTTTTGAAATTAAAAAAAGAAACATTTATATTAATACGGTTTAGATCATGAATGAGACTCGGAATCTCAAAAGGTTGATGATTGTGTTTAATAAAATTACCGGTAAATCATAATTTAATAATATTACGTTATAAAAAAAATAATAATTTAAAATTCAATTCAAATAATATAATAAGTGATTTATTATTACTTCATTGTTTATCATATTATCTCTCTATGTATATTATAATATTTTAGGTATGAGTTTCTATTATAGAAATTACTAAAAATAACCATAAATATTATGAAAATTTTGTTTTTAATCACATACGAAAATTTATTTGTTAATAACCATTTTTTTGAGAAATTACTGGAATACCCCCATATAAAAACCATCCCCAAACATTCTCTTTATTTTCTCATTTTTTTCTCTCTCCTTCCTCTCTCTCTCCTTTTCGTCTCTCTCTCTCTCTCCCCGATCTCTCTCTCCCGCCGGTGAACCGCCGTTGTCATCCTTGCGGAGGCCGGGGAACCGTCGCCGACCTCCTCTCTCTCTCACCCATCCTCTCTTCTCTCTCCCGCAGCTCTCTCTCTTCTTTCTCTCTCTCTTTCACTCACATCTCTTTCTCTCTCCTTTCCTTTCTCTCTCACATGTCATCGACGGCTTGCCGGAGTGCCGTCGCCTGGGCTTCACGACCGTCCAGCAACCCAGTCGAGCTCCCCCTCCGCCAACGATTAGATCTGCTGAAGAAAAGAAAAGAAAACAAAATACTAGAAACCCAGAATATTTCAAGTTTGAACAATGCAATTCAGTCAACATTTCAAGTTTCAACATTTCAATTTAGGCAATATTTCAAGTTTCAAAATTTAAAAACAAAAAACTTAAAAACCCAGAACATTTCAAGTTTCAAGTTTCAATTTAGTTAAGATTTCAAGTTTCAATATTTCAATTTAAACAAAATTTCAAGTTTCAAAATTTCATTTTTTAAAACAAGATTTCAAGTTTCAAGTTTCAAGTTTCAAGTTCCTAGTCGTGATTTCAAGTTTGGTTCTAGATTTTAGTCATGATTTCAAGTTTGGTTTCGGTTTAAAAAAAAAAATCAAATCCAGAGGTATTTTTGTAATTTACAGACATACACTGATTTTTTTTTTTTTTTTAAAAGTGGCTATTAACAAATAAATTTTCGTATAGGTTAAAAACAAATTTTTCATAATAGTTGTAGTTATTTTTTATTTTCTCTCGGTTTCTATTCCCGTATGTTCTATATAAAAATAAAATAAAAATTATTTAAATCGTTGGACTATTCTTTTTTATTACAATATTTCAGTTTTGAGTGAAGTCGGGGAAGGTTTATGACTCGAACAGTCGAACCCATAACTATGTCGGAATTGGTTGTTGGATTGAGGTTGGTGTAAAAGTGGGCTGCGTTTAACAAACTTTTTTCTTTTTATTTTATTTAATATTTTAATATTTGATATCCTCTTTCCTACCTTCTTCCTTTCTTCCAATTTGCCTCCTCACTATAAATTCAATTCAAAGAATTCAACACCACCACCTCTTTGAAAGGCTTTGTTAGAATTAGAGAATTCAACGTAGAATTAAGAAAACAATAATGGCTTCTCTCACCATCTCTTCTCCTTCAACAGCAGCTCTCTCTCGCCCTCTGTGAGTTCCTCTTCTTCCTTTCCATTAATTTATTTATGCTCAAAACACCTTTTGGGTTTTCTTTCCATTTTTTGTTTTCAACTTGGCTTGTGTTTCTAGTCATTGGGTTCTCTTTATATCCATTGTTTATTTTGTGTGTGATTTCTTTAAACTGTGATCGGAAGATGGGTTTCTCTTATATTGGTTAGATCCACGGTTCTCATTAAGCTTGCATTTTATCTGCCTCTATGTGTATGATATTGTTAATAAAATTCATGGCCAGTTTTTTTAATGGAAAAGTTGGAAACTGCAACTTGACTGAGTCAAATGAATGTGTCAAACTCTATTTCTGATATTCAAATTAGAATTCGATTTCTATTCTTGCCTACATTAGCTAGTGATTAGTTGGAGTAGATGCCACGTTTTAGTTAGTCAACCGAATGTTCAATTTGTGATCATCTTGGCTGATATATAATTTACCCTGTTCTCGTTGTGAATTGAGAATTTCATGTTTTATATTCTAATTAAATTGGAGGAGTTTGTTTCTGCTCTCTTTTCGATTCGATTAGGCACGATTCTTACAAACTTTGCGAGATTCTAAGTAAAAAATCAATGACATTGATCAGCTAAGTAAATCTTAATCGTTTAATAACAATTGCCAACAGATCTTATTTCACACAAATTCCTAGTTGTTTGTTTTAAAAAGATTCCATGCTAGCTATATAAATCTCAACACTCCATGTATTTTTGGGATCTAAAGGTCGAAACTTGAATTTATCTTTAGCTCATTGGACTTCAGAAAACTTAACTGATCATGCAATAGTTTGTACCCTGTTTGGTAGTTGTTCTTGTATTAATTCTCATGTCTTCTCATTTTGGGTATATCAAAATCTTATGGACTTTTTTTCTATGCTGAGAAAGTAAAAAATTTAAACTTTTCAATGGATTGCACAGTACGAATTCTTTGTTCGCAAATGGGCACACTTCAACCTTGGCCATGATACAGCAAGGTATTAAATCATCCATCAGTATCAAAGGTGTGGGGACAAGTAGAGCTATGCTGATATCCGGAGGAGGTGATCTTCTGTCCAATCTCAATGGAAAAAAAATAACAGCAAAAAGTAGTCTTGTTGATGGTCAGTCGGCTGTGATTGAGGAACAGCCTGATGCAACAGAATTCAGAACCCTATCAGCAGATACCAATCCTGAAGCTATTGAATTTGCATGCGATAATACTGAAGTTGACATGGATTTCCCCATAGAAGGCTTTTCTTCCATCCCCGAGGCCATTGAAGACATCCGCCAAGGAAAGGTAGATTGTTTCTTAAGTTTGAAACGATCTGACATCTTGTTATGTATATGTTTATTTTTCTTGCATATGATTTCATATATTTATTTTCCATTTACTAATTGGAATTAGCAATGCAGCTTGTATTGGTTGTTGATGATGAAGATAGAGAAAATGAAGGAGATCTAATAATGGCAGCACAATTAGCAACACCTGAAGCTATGGCATTTATTGTCAAACATGGGACTGGAATAGTTTGTGTGAGCATGAAAGGTGAAGACCTGGAGAGGTTGAACCTTCCTTTGATGGTATCAACAAAAGAAAATGAAGAGAAACTTTGTACCGCATTCACGGTGACAGTGGTATGTGTACCTATGTAATATATGTTTTATTTTCATATTCATAATGTCATAATGTATTATATGGTTTGCAGTTCTGTCAAATATAATACGATTTACCACCCTGCAAAGTAAAGTAATCCTTAGCACCCTTTTCCTGAAAAAAAAAAACATAAATAAATGAGAAAAAAAATGTACTTTTCATGTTTGATGTGTGAAATGGTTTGTTAGCATTTGAGTTGAATTGTGAAAGGCACACCAGTCTACTAGATTTATAGACCTTGAATTCTAAATATGTGAAGTATCCTTGATGCTTTGATTATGATGTTGTTAATCATGAAATCTTTTTAAATGTTTGTACTACTGATTTGAGAACCATTTTTGTCATTCTTAATAAAGGTATTAAGTTTTAATTCGTTTCATGCCTCTTTTTGACCAGCTTTCGTACTAGCTACTTCTTATTCTCAATGCTTAGCCTATCTTATAGTTTCAACATTTTCTAACCATGGTTTGCATGTCAATTCATTTTGAAGGATGCGAAAAATGGGACAACTACAGGAGTATCAGCTCGTGACAGGGCTACAACTGTGCTAGCTCTTGCTTCTGGGGATTCAAAACCTGAGGATTTCAACCGCCCAGGCCACATTTTCCCTCTTAAGTACAGGGAAGGTGGTGTTTTGAAACGAGCTGGACATACAGAAGCTGCTGTTGATCTTGCCATGCTAGCTGGATTGGATCCTGTAGGAGTTCTATGTGAGGTTGTTGATGATGATGGTTCCATGGCTAGATTACCAAAACTTCGTGAATTTGCACAACGAGAGAACTTGAAAATAATATCCATTGCTGATTTAATAAGGTAAATTAGGGAACTTTACTTGCACTCATCTAATTGAGAATTTACGGTTAAGTTGATTCATCAAGATCTTAACTTTTTTTGTCATCACTCCAAACCTTTACAATGAAAGGAGTGATTGTTTTGCTAAATGGGTTGTGTTTCATTGGTCTTTTCTCCTTTTTCCTTTTCTTTGGTTTAATTGTGCATACAATTTGAATCTAATTGCCATGAAAAGTTTTTATTGATTTGTATAATTAAGTGTAAATCTTGTCATTTTTGGATCAGTAAAAATAGAAGTTATGAACGAAAACTTACGGCCAATAGTTTGGTACTAAATTTCAGTGAATTTAATAGTTTTCAACATAAATAAGCAAGCTCAACTTTCTAAGTTGTGTTAATATGTCCTAGATGAATAAAACAGATACAACTTAATAGTAAATTTCTGGTCAAACTGGTTTTGTTGTCAAACCTAAGCGGTTTGTATGAAAGTTGGCAGCTGACAGTCCAACTAGAAGGATAATCATATTCTGACCATCTTGATGTCATGTCTGTTCAGGAAAGCAATGTACTATACTCGTGTCTTTTTGACCTTGATTGCCAATAACTATGTGTTAGTGTTAATTAATGTGGTCCAGCATGTGATAAACGTAGTTAAAGGAGAAACCTACTTTTTATATGTAATCTCATGCTTTTCAAGTTTTAAAACATATAAGTGCATATGTGATCTATACTTATTTTTATTTTTAATTTCTTTTATATATATATATATATAAGAAAAAACTAATGGATCGTTCCTATTTGTTTATGATTGGCAGGTATAGGAGGAAGACAGATAAACTAGTAGATCGTTCTTCAGCTGCACGGATCCCCACAATGTGGGGGCCATTTACGGCTTATTGTTATAGATCGATTTTAGATGGGATGGAGCATATTGCCATGGTTAAGGTAAGCAATGTTTGTGTTGCTACTTAACTACTTGATGTAAACTTGAATACTTGATGTAGCATTGTAGCTGAGATTCAATAGGAGGGGTTTTGAGATCCAGCTCTAAACCTTGTAGGAAGTCTATGTCATGATTCCACAGTTACCTGCATGTTAAATGGGTGGCTTGTAATTTGATGCGCCTTTTGCTTAAAGGCATTGGCATAGAAAAATATATGTGGAATGTGTCTTAGACAGTAGTAGTAATCTGAAAAAAAATATATGATGTGAATTATGACTGACTACTATCATTGAATATGTTTGTCTAATCTTATACTATATTTGTTCATTAATATTTTTTATTTGAAAAAGTATATTTAATAGAAGGATGTGATTCAACAGGGTGACATTGGGGATGGGCAAGATATTCTAGTGAGGGTGCACTCAGAATGTCTCACTGGAGATATATTTGGATCGGCCAGATGTGACTGTGGTAACCAGCTTGCCCTTGCAATGCAGCAGATTGAGGCTGCTGGCAAGGGTGTATTAGTTTATCTCCGTGGGCATGAGGGAAGAGGCATTGGTTTGGGCCACAAGCTTCGTGCTTATAACTTACAGGATGATGGACGCGATACAGTAGAAGCAAATGAGGAACTGGGACTGCCTGTTGATTCACGGGAATATGGCATTGGTGCACAGGTATTTCCAACTAGAATTAACATGTCTAGGAGTGTTTGAAAGTTGACTTGCAATGAAAGTTGGTCATTATAATTTTTCTTCATTCTTAAACTGCATCGGGTTTTAAAACATGCATTTATATTTTCCTATGATCCTTATCCATATCCTCCCTTACAACAAGCTTCCTCTCCAACCATTTCCCTAGTTTGAAACGAAGGTCTTCCACATAAAATGATGTGCCATAATCTATGTTATGCATATATTGGTTTTTTGTCTTTTGAACTCAGTAATTTTAAAGCTTGTAGAGGAGAATATTCTAAAATATTTGGCGTTAGGTTTAAGATTGTATCCCCAACATTAAAAAAAAAAAGATTATGAAGGAAAAAAAAAACTGTTAAATCTTCTAAGACCAAAAATTCGTTGGATCTGCAATTTAATGTAATTTACTTCGAAATCAAAATTAAATGAATGTTTTATTTGATTTTTTAATGGGTCAGAATTCTTGTTGATGAGTAGATAGGATTAGAGATTCCAAAATTTATAGCCATTCCATTCCTAGAATAAATAAGTATGATTAGCTATACTTTCTATTTTTCTTCAATTAATCATTGTGATGTTATATATTGCCCTCTAAAATGCAGATATTAAGGGACCTGGGTGTTCTATCAATGAAGCTAATGACAAACAACCCTGCAAAGTACATTGGACTCAAGGGTTATGGTTTGACTGTTGCGGGTAGGGTTCCTCTGGTAACTCCCACTACAGAGGAGAATAAGAGATATTTGGAGACCAAACGAGCGAAAATGGGCCACATCTATGGTTTAGGATCTAACAGCAGCCTAAGCAATCTCATAGGTGGCAATGGTAAAACAAGCATCAATACTCCTTTTGATGCTGTATCCGACTCATTATAGGCCACTCTGCTGGTTTCTGATCCCACAATTCGATTATGAGATGGTGGGATGAACTCTGACATGACTGAAAGGTAACATTATCATGTGAACGGATTAAATACACAAGATTCGATTTATCTCTTATTGTCTTGTTCCACATTCAGTGCTATTATGACGAGGATAAGCAAAATTTCTTTACGAAAATTTTGGCGAGTGCAGAGGAAGAATCATCATTCTTTTTCTCCCTATTTCCTAGGGTTTAAATTAGGTGGAAGAAATCCCATTTATTGATTATTGTATTAATTTACCTCTATGAAGAATCCTCCTCCTGGGCAATGTAATATTTGTTATTGATATAGGAGGCATGGGACCATGTATTATTTGATAGAAGTTATTATCAGTATGAGATGTCAATCTTGGGCAAGTTATTCTTTGACCGGATGTTATAGATTACCTTTGTGGCTTTTGATGTACCACCGGCGGTGAGACAGAAACTAGATCGGACTAAATAAATGTTCTTTACCATCAATCATATTGTTCGTTGGTCAGTGATTTCTTTTAAAGAGTCAACCAACTATATACGGACAAAAAAAAATGTTAATTGGAAAAATTGATGATGAGTGAAGTGGAACGGTGGTGGAGCTCCGGGCTGCTGTTTGGGTCTTGTTTAATGGTTTGGATCTCTTTTACATTTTTAGTATTATAGTATGGGTCGGAAGAAAAGGTTTTATATAATTACACTAAAACAGAGAAAAATCCCTTATAACGTTGACTAACGGCAACAAGTAACGACATGGAAGAATTTGATTTTTATCTTCAATGACATTTAATAAATGAAACTGAAATTTCAAACTCTGCCAAATGTGAAATACAACGTGAAATACCTAAGTTAAACCAATACAGAAGCATTTTAGACCTTTATAAAGAAATCTTCACAGCTTGACTAAGGCTCCCGTTTGTGTTCAACTCTAACGAGAACAAGGGAAGCATAAACTTTACCGGGGCGACCCTTGATGAACAAGACTTGAGATGTCTCTGTGATTGGTGGTACCGGTGATATTTTCATTGCCAGAGGGATTGTTACTTTGATCACCGATGCTTTTGAAGGAGAAGTTTACTTCAAGCTTCGAGTTGATATTAAGTTATATGATTGTTGGTATTAAGCATAAGTTACGTTCATTCAGTGTGGTAATATCTTACGTTTGAGTTATTGAACTAAAAAAAAACCTTATGTTAACGGTGTCAGTTTGAGACGTTCTTCTTTTTCTTATTTGAAATTAAGTTTTTCTTTCATTAAAAACAGTAAAACGGTAAGAATTCTTATATTTACGAGTTTCATTGATGTAACATTGTGACTTGAGAAGTTTAATTATCCATTTTAGCCATCAATTTCAAATTAGTAACAAAAAAAAGAATGATGTTTTTGATTAAAGAGCAATTTAATTAAAGCTAGAAAATCACATTTATATGTGTTTTATAAAAGTAATTTTGTTATAGATTGTTTTAATAATAAAAAATTTAAGAAAAAAATGCGTGGGATGGGTGGCAATAGTGCCACCTATTTGATTTGACAACAACTTTAAAAGAAGACAGTGAGGTTATTAATTGTGGATGCATTTACTATTTGAAAATTTAATTATGTGTATACAATAATAGGTAGGAGTGTATGTTTTCCGTTTGGTTTAGATTGAAACTCAATACCGAACCAAACAAATATAATTTTTTTGCGCACACATTAGTGTTACAGCAATTGTAACTTTTTTTTTAAGCTGTAATTGTGAATTGTTACAACTAAAATATTCTACAATCGCCCATCTTTTACACTTTGAAAACGTCAAGTGAGGTCTTGAAGATGAGAAGATGAGAAGATGATCCTAATACAGCATCTAATTTCATAATTATTTCCACCCAAAATAATTCTCACCATATAACTTTAGATGAATTTACTTACAAGAATAAATTAATTTTAATAAATAAATGAAAACGACTCTTTACACCCATTCTAATCTCAACTCTTTTATTCGAAATATAAATAATAGTAACTCTTCCTTTCTTTTTAAGAAAGAAAAAAAGATAGAATTTTATTTGAAGGTTGAAACAAATTTTAATATTAATTAAGATGAATCTAAACCAATAAAAGAGGGCTGATCCCTTCACTATTGTTCTAAAGCAATGAAAATCTACTCTATAATTGATCGACTCTGCATTCCTCTGTTGACCCTCCTGACAGAATTGGTACTAATCGATCCGGCGAGTGGCAATAAGTCAGAGCTTTTTTTTTTAATAACCGTAAGAACATTGTTTAGAAGTTCTGGTTGTGGACTTTTGGAATTGACCAATGATAAGCTTTCCAAAATCATTTCCGTTTGATGTTAGAACGTGAGAAGTTAACATCACATCATTCATTACATAGTCCTATAGTTTATAAGACCATTTGAGATTTTTTTTGGAAAGACTAACGTTACTCTTTGGAACTATAGGTGTAAATATGGAAAATTAATAAAGATTTTTAATTAAGGTTAGTTTTGGAATTACAATCGGTGCTGTAGGATAAAATTTAATTGTTAAATTTAAATGATGAGTGTGATGAGAAAATAAGTGTGGCATTACAGTCACAATTTCATAAATCATAATTTACACTATATATAAATTGGTCATTAAACTTATTATATATATAAAAAAATTTAAAAATTCATTTTTTATTAAATCGATGAATTGTATCATGGTTTTTACTTAGGATAAAGAATCCTTACAAGAGATTATTATTATTATTATTATTATTTTCATATGATCTTTTTAAATACAATTATTATCATCAAAAATTCAAAATGACAAGTAGAAGGATAACGTCAAACATCCAACACTTTTATCTATCATTTATATACAACTTGATGTGGCAACTGAAGCTGATATGTCATTTCATTATCAGCTGCCACATCACCACATCATCACATCTTAATTTATTTTTATTTTTATATTAAAGTACTAAATTTAAGGAATATAATTTTTTTAATTCAACTCATTTAGTGTGATGATGTGGCAGCTGACATGACACTTACTTATCAGCTACCACATCAAATTGAATGTAAATATTGGATGTCTACCATAGGGGTGTGCAATTTCGGTTTAGTTTGGATCGAAGCTCAATATCAAACCAAACCGATATATATTGGTTTAACTATAATTCAACCCAAACCAAACCTATTCAAACCAAACCAAAAAAGTCAGGTTGGTTTGGATTGATTTGACCGTTTAGGTTTGAACCTAAAAATCATTTTTTGTATTATTAAAAAAAATTATTTAAATATAAAAATATTAAGTAGGTGTTATTTAATTATTATAAAAATTAAAAATATTATATAATTAACAAATTAACAAGAAAAGGTACCATAATAGAAAAATAAAAAATAAAACATAATAAAATTCATATTCTAAAATGTAATGGAATAAATGAGTAACTGTATTTTATTTATTTAAAAATATAATATATAAAATAAAGAGAAGTAGTACAATACCAAATGGTTGATCATAATGAATGAGAAGAAAAAAAAAATATTTATAAGATAAGCAAATAAGTATAAATAAAAGTTACAAAACCCTAAGAAATATGGATTGGATTTTATTAAATATATGGGTTGGTTTGAGTTGTATGAATTTTATTTTTAGCAATCTAAACCAAACCATTCTTTAATTGGTTTGGTAAATGACAAACTGATTAATAATCTTTTGATATATGAAACCGAACCAGCCCATAAAGTTTGGGTTTGATTAGACGGGTTGATTCGGTTTGACGGTTTTTAACACACCCCTAGTCTACCGTTATCCCAAATAAAAACAGTATCTAATTTGTCTCGGTCTCGAAACTTGTCTTGGGAGTCTTTACGAGTCAAGTCTCAAGAACCCACTGTATCTTGTTTGAGCCCAAGAGCCGGAATACCCAGCCCACACTCGATTAATTTACGACCCAATATTAGTGGCCGTTTTTTGGGTTCGACTAAAGTTTTTTTTTTTTAAACTTCTATTATTTTTTTCCGAAATTTTAACTTGGGAATTTAAATACATTGTTAAAATAAAAACACATTTCTGGTCTTTCAACTATTTTTGGATGTCTAGAGAAATATAGGTGTTTTTTTTTAACAGAAAATATAGGTGTTAAGGGTTCCATTATATTGACTTTAGTTGGCCGTACTAAAAGGCTATTATCTGCCCTTAAACAATTTCAGAAATAGTCTATTATATCCCTAAAATCTAACTTCTCTCTCAACAATGTTTTAATTTTTTTTCACATCAAAATTAGGGTTTTTGAGAAAAAATTGAAAAAATATTATTAAATACAAAAATGATACGCGGATCTTCGTCTCTATCAAACTGATCTCTACTGTGCAACGGAACTAGAGATCTTGCGATCTCAATCAAACAGTGGAGAATCGCACGATCTCATTTTATCGACCAAAAATGTTACTTAGTCGACCACCATCATCAACCAATACTATCATCATTCAAGTTGTCCCCATTGATTTCAGCAACAACACAAAAATCACACAACTCCCTAAAAAAAAATCAAAATCCAACTAAAAATAACAAGAAATACATCCATAGAGAGAAGAGAGAAATAGAGAGGAAGGATAGGGATTAGGGGCATAGATGAGAGGGAGAGAATGAATCAAACGAAAGAAGTTAATTTTAATAGCTACTAGCTAATTTTTTAATTTTAATAACAGTTACTGAAAATTTATAAATTTACATAATTATTGTCTAACTTTTAATTAATAAATAGTTAAGACTTTTTATCAAAAGATAATGCTCCTGTTTTTTTTTTTTCTTTCCCATTTCTGAATATTTAAATCTGTTTAGATATCAACCTCACATCATCACAAGAGGGAGAGAGATGGCAGTCGAGAAAGGAAAGGTTCAGCTGAATTAGAGAAAGATAAATAGATAGGGTGTGCCTCTGCCATCCTCATGTCATTTTTCACTCTTTTCGGATAATGTCTCCCACCACTTTATTTTTTCGATTAAAATTTCGTTGCACTATCTATTAAACTCAATTACCATATTTATATTAGGGTAACAAAACATCATTTCATTGCTGAGTGAACACCATCCAATGTAGTTAGATAATAAAGAACGTTTATTTAATATGACAATGTATTAGATTTGAGTAAATGTTGCACGTAAACTGTTGTATATAAAAAATAAAATTAAAAAATCATTATTATTTACCAACTATTATCCAATAAATAAGAGAAGATTAGTTTATTTTACAAACTATATATGTCAATTTAAAATTTTGACTAAATTTACTTGTGGCTTCAAAAAAAATTGGATTTATTTCCTTACGATTAAAGAGTTGTCATCTACCTTGAATTTATTTACCTTCTTCACTATGATTGTAAAGAACAAAAAAGATACACTTTGAAACTACAAATTTAAATTAAATAAAAAATTAAAGTTAATATAATTAGACCCTATTATAAAAATAATAATAACGATCTCAATCGTTCCCGTCAATATATATATATATTTTTCCATTTTTAGTCATTTCAATTAAAAAATTCAGTTTTTAAAAATATTTTTATTAAAGTAAAAACTATAATTTCATACAGGATTTATATTTATATTTTATTAAAATCATTTACCTTGAATTATTTAACTAAAATTTTAATAAATTTTTAAAGGACTGAATTATTATGATGATTTAAAAATAAAACCATATTTTTGATTAACAAAGGAATGACCGAACCATATTGGTTATCTTATATAATTATAAATTTGAAGGACAATTTTTATTGATAGTGATCCTAAACAGTTTTAGTTATGTTTTTATACAAGTCAGTAATAAAAATCCATTTGTTCAAAGAAAATGAAATTTTAGAAAATAATAAATGAGAAAATGGTCAGAAATCTAGATGAAGTTCTACGGATGGATAGACACTTTTATTTTCTCCTCAGCACACATTAATATATATATATATATATATATATATATATATTAAATATTAGCCACTAGATTTAGACTTTAGCCATTAGATTTAGACTCAGATTGGTATTGCTTTCCTAACTGTTTTTGAGGTCAAAAGTGATTACGGACCAAAGACAGGTGTTTGGTAAAATCACGGGAAAGTGCTTTTGGTCACTTTTAACTTCTCACAACTGAGTTTTTAAGAAGCTACAAATACAAGCTTTTGGATTTTGGATTTTGGATTTTGGATTTTGCTTTTAGAAAATGCGCTACAGTGATATTAAATGAAAATTTACCAACTTTCCAACTTTATCCTTACCTTTAACGAAATTTACCAAAAACAATTGGGTTTACATTGCTGTATAAAAAAAAATTGTTGCCATAACTGTACAAAAAATAGGACTAATTAATTCAATAAAGTAGAATAAAAAAGAATAAAGAAATAAAGTAGAATAAATAAAGAAATAAAGAAATAAAGAAATAAAGAAATGAGACTAATTAATTCAATAAAGTTGAATAAAAAATGGAGCTAATTAATTCAATAAAGTATCATAATTATATAACACTTGACACTAAATACAAATAAACAAGAAAAATACAAAGTATAACATATTATTACCATTTAGATGTCTACGCCTTTTAGTAATTTTACACACTCACAAAGCTTTTTACTTCAATTTACCAAACACATTGAAATTGCTTTTAGTTTCACAACACTTTTGAAAATCAGTTTACCAAACGCTCAGCTGAATCTTCCCACAACAATTCTAAAAGCAATTTCCCCCACAACAATTCTATAAGTACTTCTCCCCACAACACAACAATGTCAAACTGGGCCTTAACCACTTTGCATAAGTTAACATTCACTTATGTTTAATTAACGTTTCACATATAATATACTGATATAAATACATCAATGCGCACCGATAGAAAAACCATAGTATGTATATATATATATATATATATATATATATAGCAATTTTTTCTTCCCTATTATGTGATTGTGATGTTGGACACTTTGACAAGAGAAGAGTGTGCAACGAGGAACTGCGGTCCAAACCACGACCCAAGTAACGGCCAATTCCAGAAACTTTTTGGAATCAACTGCGGCCAATTCCAAAAACTTTTTGGAATCAACTGCGGTCCAAAACGCAGCCAGTACTGTGCCCCGACTCCAGCGGATCAGAAGGGATTTGGTGTTTTTCTTATTTTATTAATTTGGGTCATTTCTTATTTAGCAAGTATTTTTTAGTTCGTTTAGGAATTAAATTTATGTTTTGGAAATAAATCAAACTTTCCTTTTGGCTAAGATTTGATTTTTGTTTTTCAGTTAAGTTAGGAGTCAAGAATTTTAGATGATTCAAGTAGATATGATATTTTCCTATTTTAGTCTTTTTATGAATGCCGTATTCGAGTCGTATTGGGATTACTTTATTATAAATAGTCTCGTTATTTCCAATTTTGTAACTTTTGATCAATATTAGTAAAAATGGTTCATTTTGGAGCAATTTTCTTATCATGGATTCAACTGTAGTCGTGGATTCGATTAACTTATCAGCTTCCACTACGTTAAGTGGTATCAGAGCCTGGTTATTGCATCTTTCTGATGGCTCGTGATGATACTGGGGACAACAATTCTCTTGGTGAAGATCAGAGAATGAGGTCAATATCAGTCGAGTTTGTTATTGTCGCCATAGTCGACCTATGTCCTCATTTTAACAAATTAACATCACAGATGGCGATGATTGTACAACGATTGGAGGTGTTTTCGCCTAATGGCAACAGGGTGATGTAGTAAGGGCTTGGAGGTGCAGATGAGATGACTCATGGCCTAATGCCAATGATTTAGAGTCCTGAACTGGTACTACAAGTCTAAAATCTACAGCCGCTACCTATAGTTCTTATACAAAACTTACCGGTGGCTGAAGTAGATGATCTGACATATAGGGATTGTGTCCAGACTTTGATAACATGTAGTTGATGGTGGTCGGATCCTTCCTCTGACACTGTTGTTTAGCGACCTAAGCCGTGGATAACACAAATCTCAAAGGTAGAGTGCCCACCAACAGTCTCATTCCCCACCTTTTCTTCACAGGTATCACCATCATTCACCTCCATCTTTATCTTTTTCTTCACGACACCACACTTACACCTCGAACCAAATACCTATGACCATCCATATTGTAACAAACAGAGTCCCAATTCCAAACCTATACCCATTTAACATGGAAACCGACCCACAATCCTAGTAGATATGATGTAATTTGTAAACGAGTGGTTCAGTTTTAAGGAAAGCAACAACGTTTCTTGTGCTGTTTTGAAAGGTGGAGTAGAAGTAAAATCAATTGATCTTGAAGTAGTTGACAAAGTTCACGTAGAACCAACAAGGAGGAAACTGACAAAATTACAATACAATTTGATAAGCCAGTAATTGAGGGCATTATTTGAAGACTAGGTACTCATCCAATTTGTTGGTAAACTAGACATTGAGTTATAGGATTTGAAGACCAAAGGGGTAAGGCATTGCCAATGCGAATAGCTTGGGCATTTTTCGCATTCCGTAAGACGATTGTTGTGGTGCCATTGTGGATTTGGGATTGACTACATAGTGATTTTTCAGTTAGGGTTTACCACTCTCACTAGACGAATATGAGTTTTTTTTGTTTACTTGTCTTTCTGCGTGCTTCAACCGAACTCGAGGAAGAGTTTTTTTTTTTTTTATAAAAGTGGGTGTCTGATGTAGGACACTTTGATAAGAGAAGATCGTGCATCGAGGAACAGGGTTCCAAACCACGGCAAGTTAGCCCGCGACCCAAGCAGCGGCCAATTCCAGAAACTTTCTTGAATCAACAACGACCCGAAACACAGCCGGTGTCCCATGACCCCAAACGCACCCCGACTCCAGCTAATCATATGGGATTTGGTGTTTTTCTTATTTCATTAATTTGGATCTTTTCTTGTTTAGCAAGTTTTTTTTAGTTGGTCTATGAATTAAATTTAGGTTTTGAAAATAAATCAAACTTACCTTTTAGGTAAGATTTGATCTTTTTTTTTTTAAAAGTTAAGTTTGATTTATTTCCAGTCAAGTTAGGAGTCCTGAATCCTAGATGATTCAGTTAGTTTTGATCTTTTTCTGTTTTAATCATTTTAGGAATGCCGTATTCGAGTCGTATTAGGATTAGTTTTTATAAAGAGTCTTGTTATTTCCAATTATTGTAACTTTGATCAATATTAATAAAAACGGTTCCTTTTGGAGCAATTATCTTGTCATGGATTCAACAGTAATTGTGTATTCAACTAACTTATCAGATTTCGCTACATTATATTAGATTCTCAATAGGTTAATAATTTGAGTTTAAATGACACCAAAGTATGATGATGTACAAAAATGTTAGCAATAGATCGTTATACTGAAGCATTGCTGGATAGCCGTAAATAAGCAATAATCAGTGTTTATGCAGGAAATTAAAATGGAAGAAGAAAATAAATCAAATCACACACAAAATATAAGATTTACGTTGAAACCCAAGAACAAGAAAAAAACCACGGCCGTCAAGACGATAAAAGAAATAATTGACTATATAGCAAATTTATACAACTATACACTCAAGATTCTCTCTCTGATCCCCAAACCCAATTACAACCAATGTCTACATTTTTGCTTTATACTCTGAATCAAGGCGCACGATGCCCTCAGCCTACAGAATAACATATTATTACCGTCTATTTATACTAGAGCATTAAGAAGTTTAAGATCCACAAGGAAACCCTTTTCCGCACGCATAAGACTTATTGTTCCACGCAAAGTCCATTTCCTTTATACACAAGAATTTCATGTTTTGCATGAAGACAAACTCGTTTCCTTTTTTCACAAGAACTTCCCAAAAGAAAAGCTTTCCTAATCCACGTAAAAAATGCTGTTACCACGGTTTCGTTTTGCAACCTGCACTGTATACCGTGGAATATCACTGGAAATGATAGCTCAGAATATCGCGATATGCATCTTTTTCCTTCTCCATGGTTTGCACTGCGCTGATCTTACTAGACTTGACCGTGGTCCGTACCTTTGTTGGTGCATTGCAGTCTGCGTCGTAGTTTCTTTCGGAATCTGATTCTTTAGCGTCTTCTTCAGTCTTCAAACCTCCCTCAAATATGATCTCCGACTTCTAAATGTTTCCCATACCTCTAGGAAGCTTTCGCATTGGTTGAATCCTGATGGTAATCATGAGAATACAAGCAAATTTAACAAAAAAAATTCCTTAATTTTTTACTTTTTTACTTTTTTTCTATACTTTTTTCTTTGATATTTTTCAAAACGACCTCCAATGGGGCACTTGAGACTTATTCCCCAATTTTTATTTTTATATTTTTATATCTTTTTCTTCATCGACCTCTAATGGAAGTTTGACCTCCATTGGAGGTTGAGGTCGTTTCGACCTCCATTGATGGAGATAATCTCTATCAATGGAGGTTTTTGAAAAAAAAAAAAATAGAGGAGAGGAAGAAAGATAGAGAAAAAAAAGTTGAAATTTAAAAAGAAAAAATGTAAAAGAATATGTGGGGGTATTTTGGTTTCACCGCCTACTTTGATGCCAATAAAACATGAAGAACTTCTTTTGGCAATCAAATTTTTTCATTTTACACTTCTTTTCTAAAGATACTTCATTCTCAAAATTTAAATTAAATAAAATTCTAAAAACACTTCCTTTTGTTACAAGATTATCCTTTTTATCTTTTGGCACTCCTAAATCATTTGATTAAATATTATATGTTAAACACTCTCTCCTAAATTTTTAATTACTATATTTGACTCTCTCCTTCAATACCTATCTCTAATTTTCTATCTCTATTCTTCTCAAGTAAGAACAACAATTAAGAATTTTTTTTGCGAATAAGCTTGATTTTTTGGAACCGATATATGTATATATTAAAAAAAAACTCAAAAAACCAAGTATCCTGTTTTTTTTTTTTTTAAAATTGAAATATGAAAATGCATTTTGTTATTTTGTAGATATGTGATTGCCTACAGAACTTTAATTTTTTCATTAGTCTCAGAAATTCTAAGTTTAATCGAATCTAATTGCAATAAATCAATTTTTTATATATCTATTTTTCTTTTAAAAAACAAGAGATTTGTATTGACCTATATATATATACTTTTGTAAAAAACCAAAAATTCAGAAGGTTTTTTTTTATAGAGAAAGTATGAAGATATGATTTTTTTTTTGAAAAAGAGAGAGAGTAATTAGGAGAAAGTGTTTAATATGCTAATAACTAATTTAGGAGAGAGAGTAAAAATTTAATTAGTTTGGAGTGTTTTAGAATTTTTTTCTTCTTCTTATTCAGAAATTTTAATTTAGATTGTAAATTGTTAATAATAAAAAAAATTAAATTGTGGTGTAAATAGATAGTTTGTAGATCATAAAGAGAAACCGTATAAAACATGAGTTATTAATGTGGTGTTGGTTTCAAAAATTAAGTTGGATTTAGTTCTATTTATTCTTATTCTCTCAATTCTTTTTAAAAAATTCTTATTCTCTCAATTCTTTTTATTTTTTTTAAATCCTTTTTATTTTTATTTTTTTTTAATAATGTTGTTGAGCAATTATCATTGCACGTCCAAGATATTATGTGATTAGCGTGCAACTACATGAAAGTTGTTATGCAATTATCAAGCTCTCACGTTCAACCGTTGTTTTCGACTTTCGTTGGTTTCATTTTCAAGAAATATTTCCTTTCATCATCATTCGAAATATATCATTTACCTTTTTGATATTGAATTTTTAACTTAAATACTGTTCTTGCAACAAAAAAAAAAACTTAAATACGGTTTATTAGTACAAAAATTAAATATATATGTCAAAAAGGGTTTTTTACAAGTTTTAGATTTACAAATGTTTTGAACACATGAAAACTTATACCAAGGTGTTTATATCTTATATCAAATTGATGGATAATTGTATCTAAATTTTATTTTATTTTTTAAAAAAATCATTGGATAAATGAATGTTTTAAAAGATGAATTTTGAAACCACTCGAATAATTGTCCATCATTTGTCCCTTCTAAAAATGTCTTCATAATATATTACATATCATTTAAATCATTAAATGGACCAGGATCCTCTACTCTGCAGATCTTTATACTGATTTAAAACATTTGAAAATAAGATTCTGTATTTAAAAATAATGAAAGTAAAATAAATAAAATTAATAAATTACAACCACTGGTCAGCTCAGCAGCATGATTCAAATTCCATTTAAATATCCTCATTAACAAAATTACATGATAGAGGAGATGAAGTTGACTGTTCATACAAAACAAAAATCATGTCATAATTAAATTTGCCCTTTTTTTTCCAATAATATTAAACTCTACTTCAAGATTGATTTTTTTTTCCTTTTATTATTTCTAATTAAAAATATATATAGATAATGGAAGACTATTTCAGTTTACTGTGGCTGATAACATCCTCACTACCGGTGGAGAGTTTTTGACGCAAAACAATCTCTATATATGCTCCTTCATTCACTCTCCTTTCGTCTCAAACCATTACTATTATATACACTACATTGCTTTGCCTCTATAATTAAATCTTTCTTTTGAGTTGTTGACTTACTAATTTCTAAAGTTTCTGAAATGGCTCACTCGATCAATGTATTTTGCTTTGTAATGGCGTTGGTGTTTGTTTCCAGTTGCACAATGACAGTGTCACAATCTGCTCCAATTTTCATGGCGCCGTCTTCGGCACCATCTCCAGCAATGGCCGGGCCTCCTCTGACGTCTCCGCCACCTCTGCATACAGTTCCCTCTCCAGCTCCATCTCCCGCCTTCATCTCCTTGCCACCATCTCAACCTCCCACGCCACCGTCACTGATCAACGCTGCTGCCGCATTCAACAGGTTTTCCGTCGCCGGATCTCTTGTTATTGGAACAGTCGCTGCGGTTTTCATTATGTAGTAACTAGAAGAGTGAGTGCATTGAAGTGATTATTCGAGGGAATTCTTGATTCCAATATTTGTCCTAATATGTACTTGTGTTGTTTTTGTTGTTGGGAAGAATAAATATTTCTTGATTTTTATTTCTTATTCTATTTTCAATATTGTTTTAATAGATAAGACAAGTGCTACGCTATCTCAAATGTATATTTTATTGATAATATCAAATTTGACAAAAAAATAATATAAAATGCTATATTTGAATCAACAATTTAATATTGTATTCCAACATTCGATTGTATTTAATATGCTATTTTTATTATTTTGTTAATCAAAATTATAAAAGTCAACGTTTACCATGAATATATTCATTAAAATACTGAAGAATTGTTGGATGAAATAGATTTTGATTGAAATATAATTCATGTATATTAAATTTAAATTATTTTAAATATTTAATATATATATATATAATGGTATTTTTATAATTAAAAAAAGTACATTTATTGTTGTACCAAATTTGACATATATTATACTGTATGTCAAATTTGGTACACAATATACCATATGTCAAATTTAACACAGTATTTAGCACTGTATTGGAAGAAGATTTTTACATTCTATGTTAAATTTTAGTATTGATACATTAATTTGATACTGTATTGGATATGTTTTAATAACAGTAAAATACACGATTCGATTGCCATTAAAAATAATAAAAATTCTCTCTAATTAAAATTTTACAATTTTCTCACCAAACCCATGGGCCATGAGCATGACCCATCATTCAAATTTAACAAATCTTTTTTTCTTTCAATATCCACTGTAATTCAAAAAATAACCACCGTAATTAAAAAACCTTTATTAATTATATCTAAAAGAAAAAACTTCTACCTTTTTTACCAGAGAATGATAGAAACTTGTGAGAAAAAAAAAAGGTTTCTACTTTCTAGTCTCTAATTATTATTGGCAAAATAAAGCAACAGTTGATATATTCAGATTCTGTTATTTATTATTATTATTATTATTATAACTTTAGACATAGTATTCAGATTCAAAATTAATATATGCAAACACTCACACAAAACAAATGACTCATTTTGTGGGTATTAATTTTTTTTTTCTTTAATGGATTCTGCGTCTTTCTTCTATATTCACATGAAATCATTAGTTGATGCAATCAAGAATATCAAGATTCATGGCAAAGTATGGAGCGAAGATAAAATGGGGTCAGACAAAAAAAATATTAAATGTGTTATTCTATCTTTTAGTTAAACCGTTATGTCTAAATTCAAGTGGTTTAATTAAGATTAAAATTTTAAGATTTAAGAGTATAATTGTCATGGAATTAATGTGTAGATATCACAATGCTATTTCTATTTGTGGAAATGATGATATATGTCACATTTTTTATTGTGTGTTGTGATTATGTCACCGGTTTAATAACTTAAGTTTAAAAAGAACCTATTATGTTGAACTACCCAAATTGCCCATAAACTTTATTTTTTAAGAGACAACTTTCTAAACTCGTCTGTATTTCACCAAAATTAGTTGTCTGAAAATCGATCTGAAAATCGATCTGCAACTCTCCTCTCTCTCTTCAAAAAACTTGTCTATCTTCAGATTCTATACAAGAAGGTAACAAATATTTATGATCTTCAGTTATATTTTTTCATGCATTTAAGATATTTTGCATGTATTTCTGTATGGTTTAACAATGTATCTATTCCTTATGATATGTTGTTCCAGTTTTTATATGAACATGTATGAACATTGAATAGATCTAAGTTTTTTTCATGTGTGACCGAGAATATTTAAAGAAGAATCGAGTTTATTTTTTATTAGACCGAGCTTCTTTATATTTGGAAAATAGCTCGATTATTTGAAAAAAATACTTGATAATTTGAAAAAAGTTCTCGATCCCTTACAAAAGTTCTCGATCCCTTATAAAAGTTCTCGATCCAATCTCTTACAAAAAGTTATCGATCCCTTTCAAAAAAGCTCGATCCCTTATAAAAAGTACTCGATCCAATCCCTTACAAAAAGTACTCGATCCAATCCCTTACAAAAAGTTCTCGATCCCTTACAATAAAGCTCGATCACTTAGAAAATGTTCTCGATCCTTGACAAAAAAGCTCGATCCCTTACAAAAAAGCTCGATCAATTATAAAAAAGCTCGATCTATTACAAAAAGCTCAATCAATTACCAAAAAGCTTGATTCTTGTTTAAATAAGCTCGGTTACACAATAAAAAAAAGGATCAATCCTTATAAAAAAAACTCGATCCTTACAAATATTTTTAATTCTTAATAATTGTAAATGTAATATTTTTTTAATTTCTTAATAATGGTTTGTGATGATGATTTTCACAGGACAATGGATTGGGTGAGAATAATTACATCTTACAACGGTCGATGAGAGCAATTTGTTGGAACCCCGTTCAACGGTCATGCAGTGTAAGTAAGGTTTTAAATTTTTTATACAGATCATATCTGTATCTGGGACCAATGAATTTTGGATCGAAATTATTTTTCAGAACTAATACATACAATATGTAAACGCAGGAAATTGTAATCAATAAAATAAGAAGAAGAAAATCATACCAACGTTTGGAGGCTCCTTCTCTTTATAATATACTCATGTCTGAACCAATCTTACCAACGTTTGGAGACTCCTTCACTTTACGATGTGCTCCTGTCTGAACCACTCGATCTTCCCCGCTATCTCCCGGAACTGGTAACTGCGTGTGGACGCGACACGGTCTCAGGAACTTAAATGGAGGATGTAGAGAGAATTGAAGAAACTCTTTCTTCTATGTGTTTCAAAAACACACAAAGCATGAAACAATATATATCTATCTTTTTCTTAAATCACACACCAACACTGTTTTTTTTTTCACAAATATATATATTTTTCACGCCTCTGCTCACTTTTATCACAACTATCTCTCTTTCACGCCTATGCTCACAAATATCACAACTATCTCTCTTTCACGCCTCTGCATGCACGCATATATATATATATATATATATATATATATATATATATATATATATATATATATATATCATTGTTTGTATCCTATACAAACATTTATATATGTGCATACACTAATTTGCATCCAATGCAATCTCTTGTGTTATAATTGATATATATATTTTAATTATCCTTTTCAAATATATCTAATATATTAAAAGTGATAATAAGTATTTTAAATTTAAACTTAAATTCAAATACTTAGATAAATGATTTAGTAAAAATAAAATAATCCTATTATTTTATCTTCACCTAAATCCATATATCAACTAACACCCTCCAATTAATAATTCATAATTATCAATATAATTATATAATCTAATTATTTAATTAATTTAACTATTAACATTGATTAATTAAATAATCTCATTATTCAATTAATTTCCGAATAAATACAATTAATTGGACAATCCAATTAATTGGACAATCCAATTAATTAATCATAACCCTTGTTACCTAAATCGATCGGGCTAGCAAGGGGATCTAATGGACCCACAGTATTTTGAGCTCCAATAATCCTTGGAATCATTAATTAAACTCTTTAATTAATATTCCTTGATTATTAACTATGGTGTTATTCCACTAAAAACCCGAAGCTGCACTCTCTCAACTGTAGACGCTTTTACACAGACCGATACAACTCGGTGTCCATCGATATAGCTATTACACATGGTGTGATCATCCAGAAAAGTTCATAATTAGAGCTGGATCATAATGTCCGTTATACCCCTCTAATTACATATATCCTTTAAGTACCATTGATTCTCTAATGGATAATAAATCCTATTTCCTCATGGAATTAGGAGAACGCTCATATTGTCCAAGCTCCGAATCAACTCTTAAAGGAACTACCATCTACTTCTCACAAGAATGAGTGGATTTCACTATTGTGTATAAACCTTCCCAACCATAAGCCAAACCGTAATCCCAACATACAGAGCATATTGATCGGGAACTGCATCCGACCTCACCTATGATATATCAAAGACCACGATCTAACCTGAAAGAGTCGATAAGATACTCAGGATTAAGATCACCCACATATAGCCATCATTAGTTGATATATATGAATCTCATCGGTAAACGGATCTTGGTGAGAGATTTATATAGATCATGGCCTAGTCCTATATGATCACATCATACAAGGTACCTCTATTCCCATATCTCATATGAATGATTCAGGATAGAATCATCGTACATTACGGAATGGACCGCAACTATAGATTAACCACAAATATAATATCCAGCTTTATTTGCTATCTATGGACTCTTTAGATTGCACGTCTCTTACTGTATCCATCTGTATATGACACTCATATACACAGTTCAAGATTACATTCAACAATCTTGGATGTTAAATATATGCACAAGTTATAAAATAAACAACACAACAAGAATGAATTAAATTTTTCCTTTTATTTATTTCATAAATCCATTTACAAATTACATCTTTAAAGCATAAACCCCAACAATATTACCTGATGGAAGTGAAAAGTTTTTTGGTTCTGATAACCAAGGATTCTATGTGTCAAAGAATATGACTTACGAAGAACTGGTTTCGATCATGCAAACCGTTGTGAAGTATGATATGAATAAATACATTGTTGATCTACAATTTATATCAATCGTTCCTGAGATAACATGTAGCACATTTATAAGAAACAACGATGATATTCTGTTTATGCTTAGGGAAGATAGGGTGATCTCTTAAGTATGTGTTAGTCTAATTGAGAGGGCATCATGAGATGTGATAGCTAAAGATATCCCTCATCGTGAAAACACCCAACAATTTCAATCGCTTAGTGGAAGTAACCAATTGTTCACTGAAATAAGTGGGATCAAAGGGCATCAAAACATGTGTGGTGTCCTACCGGAAGTAGCAAACCATGGTGATATAGCTGGGTCTCAATTCGTCGATGTCTTTGGTTGTCAAATTGAGAAGAATGATGGGCAGTGCAACCACCAATACAATGAGATGTACAATGATATGAACAATAAGCGGAACAATCAACAGAATGTTATGCCAATTCATGAGGTGGATAATGAGGCAAATTTGCATCCGATAGATAATGTAGCGAACAATGAGGATGATGAAGAACCTGTCCAAACGAAAAGTCATGCAAGATGTGTACGTAGATGTAGTGTTAGTGCAGCAGATATAATTGAGACCTTTGTGGTCCGGCCTAATATAACTGCAGCTGATTCTGATAATGCCACAACGTGGGTTATTCCAGGAGCAGAATCATACTCATTTGGTATAGGTGGAAGCGGGAACTTGGTAGAAGATGAAGCTATATGCATGATATATAAAGGGTAATTTTTTCCTACTAAAAAAGGATTTGAAGAGACAGGTTGAGCATTTTACAATGTGGCACAACTTCAAGTGAAATGTGAAAAAGTCGAATAAGACAACGTTACATCTGGTTTGTTTGATGGACAACTGTACGTGGAAGTTAAGAGCTGTGAGGATAGATGAAGGTACATACTTCCACGTAAGAAGTTTTGTCAACGAACACACTTATCCGTTAAAGGAGATTCATCGCCATCTACAAACTAGTGCAGTCATAATTGTAGAAGTGGTTTCACCTAGGCTTCAACAACAGGATTGTCGACTAATGCGTTCGAAGGACATAATCGTTGATATGAAAACAATGTATGGCATCCAAATCATGTACAGTAAGGCACATCAAACCCTTGATTATGCGTTGTCATTGACCTATGGAACACATGAGGAAACCTTTCAACTATTACCATCATTCGGTTATGTGTTGGAAAAAAAAATCCCAACACAATCACTGACTTACAGTTTGAAAAAGATGGTAAATTCCTATACTTTTTCATGTCGTTGAGTCCCTCACTTAGAGGATTCCGGAGGTGTATGCGACCAGTTATTGCTGTTAATGGTACTCATTCAAAAGGAAGATTCGAGGGTACAATGTTTGTTGTAACTATACAAGATGTGAATGAACCGGTGTATCCAATTGCTTTTGGGTACAGTGACTCAGAAAATAACTTATCATGGGAGTGGTTTTTGATAGTGGTTTTTGGATTGCTTGAAAAGTGCAATTGACCATATAAATGATTTGGTTTTCATTTCTGATCGACATGCAAGCATTGAAACAGGGATTTCTAATGTGTTTCCTTATGCCACCCATATCATATGTTGCTGTCACTTTTTAAAAAATATTAAGAACTGATATCACAGAAAGGATGTTGCCGTAATAATAGACAAAGCAGCCCGAGCGTACACTGAGTTTAAATATAACCGGCACATGGAAGAGTTATGAAACTTGCACCAAAATGCATATGATTATGTAATTGATGCCGGTCCACACAAGTGGTCCTGTGTACATTGTCCCGATAAAAGGTACAAGGTGATGACAACAAATGCTGCAGAATGTATAAAATCATGCCTAAAATTTGCACGCCAACTGCTTATGTTGACTCTGGCAGAGTTCATTAGGAATATGTTACAACGTTAGTTTCACGATCGTCATAGGGCTGCACAGTCCATGAGTCATCAGTTGACCGACGTATCACATCTTATGATCCTAAAACGTGTGGAGAAGTGCATTTTTATGATCGTAAATCCAGTCGACTGGAACATATTCTCGATGAAACGGTCTAGAAAACAGTGGAGTATTGACTTAGCTCAGAAGACCTGTACATGCAACAAATTCTAAATGGACCATCTTCCATGTTCTCACGCTCTCGCTGCCGTAAGGTATATCAGACGTTTTAGTGTACGGTTAATATTACTGAAACGTGACTCTTATCATTTTCATTGTTTTTACAGGGACCGAAACATGGATTTCACATCCTTGTGTGTGGACTACTATAAGAGACAGACACTTATTGACGTACACTCGGTTCCTATTATATCGGTAGGACATCCTTCCACTTTGATTGTGCCATCTGATATCGCTGAGAGGGTGGTTTTGAATCCAATCTCCAGGTGACAAGCAGAACGCTTGAGGGCTGGTTGACATATCTCGTCTTCGGAGAGGACAACTACACAGAACTATAGGAGATATGGAGAACCAGGGCATAATTCCAGGAGATGTACGAACCCAACTTTGATTAATAAAGCTCTGAGAAGAGTTGTTCATAAGGAATACCGGCACAAGTGTAGCTTCTGTCATACAGTGGGCCACACCAAACAGACGTGCCCTAACATAGACTCCACCGTAGAATGAATTGAGGCATTTCTATTGATGACATTGTGATATTTTGCAATCGTATGACTTGTTCATTAACTCAAATTAAATTTTAATTAAATAAGATTTTCAATCTGCATTATACCTGTGATTCCAAATAGTTGAAACGGAAACAAAAAATAAAATTATTATTTTTTTCAATTGAATTGTTTTTTTTACAAAGAAATTGGTACATATAAAAGAAAATTTACTACAAAAATCTAAATGGGCCATGAGATACAAAAAATATCAACTGCCATCTTCTCCCGAATGATCCCAATATCGTCTTCCGACCAATCAAAATCCTTCCTATCCGCCAGTAAGTACTTGATCAATCTCAAAGTGTGGGGGCCACAGTTACCCCTGCAGTTGGATACATTAACATGCGTTAATAAAACAATAGGTTTTTAATAACACAATCTCAAAGTTAATAAAAACAGAATGTCTTATGATTTCTTTTGTTAGGGGATACATGTTTCAGACACGACACTGACGGAGAAGAGCTTATTCTTCTTGGCGAACGTCTTGGGCAGCTGGTTGCACAGTATGAAACCAGACTTGATGCAACATTGAGGGCAAAAACAGCTCAAGGGGGCTACTTGCGCCTTCTAAATATTCACTACGACATCTTATCTCTAAGGGTCTAGTATGAAAATCTTCCCAGTCGTGAGGTCAACGCTCACCAAGAGCCAATGTTGGCGCCCAATGTTACACGGTGTCAGAACTTGTAAATGTAACAATAAGGTGTTAGGATATACAAAGACATTTATATTATAAACTTGCAAACCAAGTAACACTTACCATGTCAACCTTGTGCCACGATGGCTTCCACTCGGGGTACCACCACGCACTGTCGTACGGTTCTCATCGGTCCACTAGGACCTGAGCACATTCCATCATACCGTGGTGATCTCCCTACGAGCATCATGATGCATCATTCTACTATACTGGTGCTCCAGGAATGACTGTACAAACATTTGATCGACAGAAAGTTATTAATGTTTTACAAACTAATTTACAAGCATGCGTAATCATTACTTATTAAATACTTACAAAAAACTACGTATCCAATATGTTGATCCTCTGGTTGTATAACTCTGGGAATGCTCGCTGATGCTTCCGAAGAATATGGAGGTACGTGTCCATATGATGGGAATATATACACGTAATAAACTGTTAGGAGTCATAAAATAGCAAATTGCCTAACGCACGTACCTCGTCCTCCAACTCTATGAAGTTGGATTACATCCGATGGAACCAAGCAGCATCAACTGGCTCCAGCACGTCCACAATCATTTCCCTTTAGTTATATAATTATTTCATTGAACAGAAAAATACTTCCATCTAAACAGATAAAATTTTACTTACTGTTTCCTGTTTATATTCCTCTTGAAGGCTTGGTAAGCCTTTAACTGGTCACCGTCCACCAGAATGTGGGGATAAAAAGTGTGGTCAGCAACTTGAGGTATTACCTTCGGCCTCTTCGACTGACAGAGATCTGTGTACGGGTTGAGCAACTGCCAACCGAGCTTGTGTATGTGCCTCTCCAATTAAACTCCCTCCTTTAGGATGTGCTGCGATGAAGAGCTCTGACCTCTTTGTGGCTGGATCGATGTAGGGGGTGGAGGAGAGAGAGGTAAGTGGTGCTCCATCGGTGGGGAAGGTGGAGGGGACGGCTATAGCTCGATCAATGAGGGAGGTGAAGGGGATGAAAACCCTTGATCAATGGGGGATGTGGAGGGGACGGCTGCCGCTCGATCGATGGGAGGCCCGACAGAACCGCTGTGCATTTTATAGGCCCTGTATCTAAGGTACGCTGGTGAGCCTTACTCTTTGAAACCGTCCCTCCGGTATGTGGATCCTCCTGACGTCTACCAGTCCTATCTGTCCCTCGGTATACCCACATATCTTGTCTCTGGGAGTAAATTCTGGATCAGGACCATATGGACCATCCTGGTGCATATTCATCCTCGAGCCTTGAAGCCCCCGATCAATGGGAGCAACTCCCGATACTGCTGTTGTCTATCCTCCTTGCTCTTCCAGATCATAGCCAGTAACTCCTAGTGTTGTTGCTGTCGATCATCCTCACTCTTCTGGAGAGCTTCACACAACTCGTTAAACTGATGTTCCTATAGGGTCTGAAATCATGTCAACATTGTTAGTACTAAAATTATAAACAGCCCGCGTTAATAAAAACAAAACTACCATATCAACTTATCTCTCTATCACGTTCAACACCTGCACGAGAATCCCCCTAGATGCAGCAGGTCTGAGGGTGGTAAACCCAACCCTTCTATGCCTCATTCGTCGAGGAAATGAATCAGATCTGTCAGTGTCCATGGCGTTGAAACCTGAACCCTTCGGGTTAGAAGCCCTTGTCTCACTGTGCCACCTACCCCCACCCTCCTCCTTGGAACCCCCATCACTGCTCCCACCAGTAGTAGTCTGATCAAGGACAGTGGGAAAATGAACGCTGTCCTCCTCTACAAACAGGCTCCCCTTTGTTTATGCATGCGAAGTACGGTGCCTCCTTCTCAGCTGCTGTGGGCACGATTTCCTTCCTTGCAAACATTTAAAAGCTTAGTTAGAGGAATATCATTGTAAACATAGTAACTAATATAACGATTAACAAATTAAATAAATGTCCTAACATTGAAAATCTTGGCCAGCTTCTTCCCTCTCGTTTGTTTGGTCAACTCCCATTTCAACATACGGGGAGAAAGCTCTGTAAACCTCTGGGCGCCGAACTCGACGCCCAGTTCGGGGATCACCTCGAAAGCAAATATCTGCATTAAAGATAAGTAAGATTAGAATCCAAAAAATTTAGGACATGAAAAATAAAGTACATGTTGTAATTTTAAGTTCTTACCAAGAGGACATGCGATATACCGTAAGTGTTGTACCCCTCCACGGTATGTACATCCGCGCCCTATGACTGCTGGCGTCTCTCCTCACATCATCGGGGTAACACATGCTTGAATGACAAATAGAATGCCTATAGACGTTGGCATCCAACGGGAACGCATTGAAGGCAGCGAGGTCTTCCACCAACTGAAACTGTCAAACTAGAATCTTGAATCTCTCATCCACCCTCATCAGTATCCAGTTCAGCATGTAGATGAGGCACAACTTCACACCATCGTACGCCTCCTGAAACTCTCCAAGGGTGAGAACAACCCTCAACTCCTCCAACGATACCTTATCGGCTCCAGGAAAGTACCGCTGATGTATGCCATTCTTCACTGCAACATACAGGCTCGTGTCCGGTACGACTCTAAAACGTAATCCGGTGATGAAACAAAATTTTACCTTCGAAAACCTCATCACATGGTTCTCTAACAGGAACCACATTTCATCTGTTTTCCCGTTATGGTCCAACTCCCGCAGCAGCAGCCGATGGATAACACCACCCGAAAACTTAATCTCCTGATGCATCGATATGAAATGCCCAAAACAGGACGCTATGATCCTACGCCGATCCTCAACAACAAAATCTTCGGGGACCTAGTTCAGTGCATCATCTATATGGGCGAGGGCTTAAAAATGGTCTTGTAGAGTTAATTTTTCCTTGAACCAATCTCCTTTTGAAGTTTTAAGGAAATCGTTCAACCTGCTCCTCATATGCAATGCCACGGAAACAATACACAAGTAAACTGGAAAAAACTCGGTTTAATCTATTAAAAGTCTTGATTCTTTGAAAAAGCTCCTCGATTCTTAGAAAAATATTCTCGATTCTGTCAAATATATTCTCGATCCTTTAAAAAATATTCTCGATCTTTTGAAAAAATCTCGACCCTTTGAAAAACATTCTCGATCCTTTGACAAACATTCTCGATCATTTGACAAATATTCTCGATCCTTTGAAAAAGTCTCGACCCTTTAATAAAATTCTTGATCGTTTGAAAAAATTCTGGATCCTTTGAAAAATATTATCGATCTCTTTAAAAAATTCTAGTTTGTTTGAAAAATATTCTCGATCGTTTGAAAATATTCTCCATCCTTTAACAAATGCTCGATTCTTTAAAAAAATTCCTCTATTTTTTGAAAAAAAATATCTCGATCTTGTTCTAAAAAACCTCGATTTCACTTAAATTTTTCTCGATTTAATTTAACCTAATTTTCAAAATAAAAATCCTTGATACCCAAAATTTCATCTTCCTTATCACATATTCAACCTCATTTCAAACCCTAACCCTAACCATAACCACATCCATAACCATTCTCATATCTCTTGTTCAACCCTAATCTACAATTTCATTCAACAAAACACAAGTCTAACATGCAATTGCAAGTTATCAACAACAAAATCGAGAAAAAAAATAAACTGAACTTATCTCTGTTGACCATAATAAATCTGGTGTATTCTCGTTCCGGTCACTTCAGCGACGATTTCATTGCCGTCAATTAGCTTCCCGTCGGTTTCTTTCTCACTCTCGTTTTTCTCAGACACCCCCCCTACACACACACACACACACACAAATAGTTCCATTAATTTTTCGAGCCCTTTCTAATTTGATGAGGGGCCAAATTAGAAATAACAAAACAAATAATAATCTGAATATATATATATATATATATATATATATATATATATATATATATATATATAAATAGGGTCATGGTCCTCAGATTACACAATCACCTTTTGGCTTTAGTGGATCCCATCACTAGAGAAGAAAGAACACTTTTGTGTCCCAATGATTGTGATAATTTGGAAGATCTCAACCTGTCCACTAACTTTTGGTAATGGATTCAGGTATACTTTCGTTTTTTCGTATCTCTTGACTCTCATTTCTCTTGAATTGATATGGGTTAATAATATGTAATAGAGTTTGATTAATCATGATATAAAATATGTTTTGGTTGATATTCAGATTAATAATGTACCTATACATGTTAGTTTTTTGTAATTGTGTTAATCAAATCTTATAGATCGTGCCCTTGTAAAATACTTGTGGCAAGATCTTGATTGCAGCTATCTAGAAAATAATACCCAAAGGATCACATCTCTGCAAGTTTTTTTTTTCGAACAAACATCTCTATAAGTTTTATATTATGGCTTTTGAACGCCTTCTCACTTGGTTTTTATTTTCTGTACGACATAAAATTGAAGAAGAAGAAGCTTCTCTGTTAAAATTTGATTGGGGTGCGAGGAAGAAAAAATAAGGAAGGTTTTTAATTAGAGTTATTTTAGGAATTGTAATAGGAATTAAAAAAATAACGATGCGTATGGGAGAAAATGAGTGTAGAAGAATTTTGGTGGGTGGCACTATCGATAATATTTCTCTAAAAAAATAACAATAATATTATTCATAGATAAATTAATAAATAAAATAAAAATTCACAATATCGTGTACTAATTCTTTTTTTTTTCTTTTTTCCTTTTTTTCTTTAAAAAAAACAAGTGAGCTAGAGAACATAGCCATATACAAGTTGTATAGTGCACTCATTTTCATTTCACTTGGATTTGCTTCCTCAAATCCTATGTTATCATTTGAGTACTCAAAAGTTTTCATTCTCGTGAATCTCGTCATATGGGTTATGACTCGTATCAAAATGAAAGTGTGCGTGGCAAGGAGTAAACAACTAAGCCAAGTTCTTTTTCCAGCGTAGGATAGGAAACCAGACTAATGGAAAGGGATCTGGATCCTTTTATTGTATTGTTTTTTCTTAACTTTTTTAAAATAAAAAATATATGGTCAAGACTTGATTTTTTTTTTCTCTTATATAACTTGATGTTTTAGTTACATATATAACTTGCTGTTTTAGTTACACATAAAAAATGCTAAGGAAAAACAAGAACCAAAGAGAATATCCTGATCTAATGGAAAAGCTCTTTTGATTTAATTTTGAAAAATTAAAGTGTCAAAGAAGTTAATATATCAAAAGAAAATACTTGGGTAGTCAGTACCCAAGATACTGACTCACCGGTGAATTGTTGATACGTCCTATTTTTTCTTTCACTTTTTTCATTTATATCCTTGTATTTTTTCAAAGTAGAACACGTGTTAATACCTCATTGGAGTGGCAGTACTCCAGTCTGTACCTAAGTATTGTCCTATATCAAATGCAATTATATATATATAAAAATTCCTGAAAATTTAAAAACCAAATTACATTTTCGTCTTTTAATCATTTATTGTATGGTCAACCGTTTCATTCTCTTTTAACGGGGCAAACTTAATGAGAGTGTAAGTAATTATACGTTTTCCAATAGTGAAAATGATGAGAAATGTCACATTTTTTTTGTTGAGTTGCAGTGATGTCATCAGTTTTATAAGTTAAGTTTTAAAGACACCTATTATGGTGAACTACCGAAGTTACCCTTAAATAATCGATTCTTTATTCTTTAGAATCCTTTCTCTCTCCAAAAAAGTTATCTGAAAATCAATCAACTACTCCCCTGTCTCTCCAAAAAACGAGTCTCTCTTCAAATACTGTACACGAAGGTAAACAAATATTTATGATATTCATTTTTATTTTTTCATGTATTTCTGTGTGGTTTAACAATGTATGAACATGTTGTCTCCATTTTGTTTGATATATGTACGAGTTGTAAACTTTTAAAAATTAATGTATGAACATGTATGCATTTTTTTTTGTTATTTACATTTGATCGAGCTGATTTGAAGTGGTGCAAACAAGTTTAAAATCTTGGGCATAAAAACTCGAAAGCATTTTAAAAAAACTCGAAACATTAGTAAAACAACTTGAGAAAATTTTAAAAAAGCTCGATTCCTTATAAAAAAAAAGCTTGATTTCTCACAAAAAAGCTCGATCATGTACAAAACATGCTCGATCCCTAAAAAATAGATCGATTCCTAAAAAAAAAGTTCGAGCCATTTATTTAAAAAAGCTCGAGCCATATTAAAAAAAGCTCGAACATGTTTGTAAACTTTTAAAAATTAATGTATGAACATGTATGTATTTTTTTTTGTTATTTACATTTGGTCGAGCTGATTTGAAGTGGTATAAACAAGTTTTAAATCTTGGGTATAAAAGCTCGAAAGCATTTTAAAAAAGCTCGAAACATTAGTAAAACAACTTCGAGAAAATTTTTAAAAAACTCAATCCCTCACAAAAAATGCTCAAACCCTCACAAAAAATGCTCAAACCCTCACAAAAAAATGCTCGATCCCTCACAAAAAATGCTCGATCTCTCACAAAAAAAGCTCGATCATGTACAAAACATGCCTGATCCCTAAAAAATAGCTCAATCCCTAAAAAAAATAGCTCGAGCCATTTTTAGAAAAAGCTTGAGTCATATTAAAAAAAACTCGAACATGTACAAAAAGAGATCGGCCCTCACAGAAATAGCTCGAGCAAGTTCAAAAAAGCTCGATCAAGTTTAAAAAAGCTCGATGAAGTTCAAAACAGCTCAATCCCATTTACAAAAAAGGCTCGATAATGTAAAAAAAATGCTTGATCCCTAAAAAAAACAGCTCGATCTCTTACACTTTAAATTTTTGTTTAATCCTTTATAATTGTAAATTTAATATTAAATATTGTTTTCCTAATAATGGTTTTTGTTGATGATTTTGACAGGATAATGGATAGGGTGAGAATAATCATATCTTACAACGGTGGATGGGAGTAATTACCCGACAGAAGTCAAAGGTATTTAGGTTCCAATAATCGAGGTTTGTATGTGTCAAAGAATTTGACCTACGAAGAACCGGTGTCGATCGTGTAAACAATTGTGAAGTATGATGAGAACACATACAGTGCTGATCTACAGTTTCTATCAATCGTTCCTGGGATTACATGTCGTACATTTATAAGAAACGATGATGATGTTCAGTTTATACTAGGGGAAGATAGGGTGATCCATCAAGTATGTGTTAGTCTAATCGAGAGGCCATCAGGAGGATGTCATTGGTGAAGATATCCCTCATCGTGATAACACCCAACAATTTCGATCGTCAGACAGAAGCAACCAGTTGTTCATAGACAGAAGCAACCAGTTGTTCATAAAAAGAAGTGGGATTGATGGTCGGGAAAACATGTGTGCTGTTGCACTAGAAGTAGCCGGCCATGCTGATATACTAGGACCTCAATTCGACGATGTCTTTGGCTGTCAAATTGAGATGAATGGTAGGCAGTACAACCACTAATACAATGAGATCTACAATGACATCAACAATGAGCATAATACAACACCGAATGTTGGGCCGATTCATGATGTGGATAATGAGGGCAATTTTAATTCGGTAGATAATGTAGAGAACGATGAGGATGATGAAGAACCTGTCCAAACGAAAAGAAGTGTAAGACGTGTACACAGATTTAGTTCCAGTGCACCAGATATAGTTGGGACATCCGAGGTCCGAGCTAATGTAACTCCAGATGATTCTGATAATGCCACTACGTGGGTTATTCTAGGAGCAGAATCATACTCGTTTGGTATGGGTGGAAGCAATAACTTGGTTAAAGATGAACCTACAAGCATGATATATAAAGGGCAATTTTTTCCAACAAAAATGATTTGAAGAGACTAGTAGGCCACTTTGCAATACGGCAGAACTTCGAGTTGAAGGTGAAATGGTCCAATAATATAACATTACATCTAGTTTATTGATGGAAAATTGTACGTGGAAGTTAAGAGCGGTGAGGAGAGATGACATGACATAATTTCAAGTAAGAAGCTTTGTCAACGAACACACTTGTCCGTTAGAGGAAATTCACCACCGCCACTGACAAGCTAGTGCAGTCATAATTGGAGAAGTGATTGCACCTAAACTTCAACAACAAGATGGTCGACTAATGCGTTCTGAGGGCATAATCGCCGACATGAAATCAATGTATGGAATCCAAATTATATACAGTAAGACACACACCGCCCTCGATTATGTGTTGTCACTGACCTATGGAACGTATGAGGAAACCTTTCAACTACTTCCATCATTCAGTTACGTTTTGGAATAAAAAAATCCTGACACAATCACTGACTTACAATACGATTAAGATGGTAAATTCCTATACTTTTTCATGTCAATTGGTGCCTCACTTAGAGGATTCCGGACGTGTATGCGTCCAGTAATTGTCGTTGATGGTACCCATATGAAGAGACAATTTGGGGGTATAATATTTGTTTCAATAGCACAAGATGAGAATGAACAGGTGTATCCAATTGCTTTTAGGTACGGCGACTCAGAAAACAACCTTTCATGGGAATGGTTTTTGGATTGCTTTAAGGGTGCCCTAGGTCATATTGATGAGCTGGTTTTCATTTTCGATAGAAATGCAAACATTGAAGCAGAGATTTCTAAAGTGTTCCTTTATGCCACCCATACCATATGTTGTTGATACTTTTCTGAAAATATTAAGAATCAATTTCATAGAAAGGATGTTGCCGCAATAATGGATAAAGCAGCCCATGCGTGCACAGAGTTTGAATATAACCGACATTCTGGTGCAAGTTTCTTAACTCTTCCATATGCTGAATGCATATGATTATGTAATTGATGTCGGTCCATACCAGTGGTCTTGTGTACACTGTCCCGAAAGAAGATACAGGGTGATGACAACAAATGCTGCAGAATGCATAAACTCATGCCTAAAATTTGCACGACAACTACATATGTTGACTTTTATTGAGTTCATTAGGAATATGCTACAACGGTGGTTTCACGATCGTTATAGAGATGCACAATCCATGTGTTTTCAGTTGACCGACACAACATATCTTTTAATCTTAAAACGTGTGGAGAAGTGTGGTTTTATGACTGTAAATCCAGTAGACTGAAATATTTTCTCGGTAAAACGATCTGGAAAATAGTGGACTGTTGACTTAGCCAGGAAGACCTGTACTTGCAACAAATTCCAAATGGATCATTTTTCATGTTCTCATGCACTTGCAGCCGTAAGGTACATCACTTACAAGTGTTACTGTGAGGTGACTATTTCTGAAACGTGAAGCTCATCGTTTTCAATGTTTTTTACAGGGAGCGAAACTTGGATTTGACATCTTTGTGTTCGGACTACTACAAGAGACAAACACTTATTGACGCGTACTCGGTTCCTACTATACCGGTTGGACATCCTTCCACTTGGGTTGTACCATCGACATTGCTTAGAGGGTGATTTTGATACCAATCTCCAAGAGATAAGCAGGACGCCCGAGGGCGGGTCGACATGTCTCGTCTTCGGAAGGGACAACTACACAATCGTGTAAAAGATGTGGACAACCAGGGCATAATTCCAGGAGATATTCTAACCCACCTTTGATTAATGAAGGTCCAAGCAGAGCTGTTCCCGATGAATACCGCCGTAAGTGTAACATCTGTCATTCAATTGGACTCAACAAACAGACGTGCCCTAACATGGACTCTAATAGGGAATGAATGACAAAGCTTTTATCACACTGTAAACATTTGGAATCATATCAGATTGTAATAATTTACAGTTGTATGAGTTGTGTGTTAACTTATTTTGTACTAAAAAAAATTGTAATATATTGTCAAGGTTTGCTATATGTTTCGTATATGTAATGGCAGACACTGGAAACAAAAACCTTAAAAGAAATTAAGATAATATTAATGAATTAGAATGTCTTTGTACATAAAAATTGGTATGAAATATACAAAAAATGTAACATTAAATATACAACCAATCACTAGGCGGGTCTGGAGTTACAAAAAATCTCCATAGCCATTTTCTTCTGAATGATCCCCATGTCGTCCTCTGACACCCGCCAGTAAGTACTCGATAAGTCTCAAAGTATGGGGACTACAGTTACCTCTGCAATTGGACACATGAAAACGTGTTACAAATCGTTTTTAAATAATATCTAACCACGTGAATGAAATAGAATGTCTTACAAATTTTTGTTGTTGGAGGACTGTAGAAGTGGAGACCACGGTGACCGAGAAGGGCTTATTTTCCTGGGGAACGGTTGACGACCACCTCATCGTGCACTGTAGAACCCCACATTATTCAATATGGACGACAAAAACCACTGTACTGCCCGAACTTGCTGCTTCCTGATATGATGAGGAACTTCCTGTCTCCAGGGGTCAAATATGTCCAGCTTCCTGAGAATAAGGTCGACTGTCATCACCATCCAATGTTGGCCCCCAACGTTGGACAGTATCAGGACCTATAATAGTATACAGAAGGTGTTAGGTCAGGATATACGAACAATTTATATTTGAAATCATTTCCACCGTCTAACACTTACTAAGTCAACTTCGTGCCATGGGCGGTTTCTACTCATGGTAGCTCTACAGACCGTCTGAAGATCCTCTTCCAACCATCAAGACTGTAACACATTCCACCTCACCGTGGTCATAGCCCAGTCTGAATCACGAGGCATCATTCTCTCCCACTGTAACAACATAAGTGGTTGTATATCCAATCATTGACAAATTTGTATCAATAATAAAAAAACCAAAAAAGGAGATACGATTCCAATAATTTATATCTACTTACATAGAATTGTGTATCCAATACGTTGATAATCTGGTTGTACACAGTGGAGAATCCTCGCTGACGCTTCCCAAGAATATGGAGGTATGCTTCCATATGCTGACAGACAATAAAAGTAATGAATTGTTACCAATACAACATTATTTAAACAAACATTAAATTGAAAATCACGTAAGTACGTACCGTGTCCTCCAAGTCCATAAAGTTGGACTGCATACGCATGAACCATTGGGCATCCACTGGTGTCAGCACGTCCACATCACTTCTGTTTAATGCTTGGATTAGCTTTATCAAAATGTGAATAAACATGAAAACACTGCCAAATTCATAGATGAAGTTGTACTCACAGTTCCCCGTTGGTGTTCTTCTTGAAGGCTTTGTATACCGCAAGTTAGGAGGCGTCCACAAGTCCGTGAGGGTCAAATATATGTTCTGCGGACTCGGGCCGTGTCCTCAACCTCTTCGGTCAGCATGGATCTGTGTAAGGTCTCATCAACTGCCATCCGTGCTTAAGTATATGGTTCATGGGTGGTACTTCAGCCTTTGAGGAGCTCTAGAGCTGGGTCGATGTGCTGGGTGGGGGAGGGGACCGCTGCGGCTGGGTCGACATATTGGATGGAAGAGAGGACCGCTGCGGCTGGGTCGACATGCTGGATGGGGGAGGGGACCATTAAGCCTGGTTCGACATGCTGAGTGCGGGAGGAGACCGCTGCGACTGAATCGATGTGCTGGGTGGTGGGTATAGATCGGGTTGGGTGGACCCAGATATGATAGATGGGAGGTCCTCGCTACGTCCACATGTCCTGTCTGTCCCCCCGTATACCCATAAGTTCTGTTTTCGGGACTAAAGCCTATGTCAGAAGGTGGGGGTAATCCCTGTGTGTAAGCATGGTCGACCTCTGAAGCTTCCGGATCATATCCAATAACACTCGGTGTTGTTGCTGACAATCTTCGTCACTCTTCTGGATCATATCCACCAACTTTAGGTGCTGACGCTCTCGATCCTCCTCACTCTTCCGGAGGGCTTTAAGCACATCGTTCAACAGATCTACCTATGGGGCCTGAAAGCATGTCTACATTGTTAGTACAACACTATCAACATCACGTGTTAATAAAAAAATAAAAATTTCTTTTCAACTTACCTCTTCATCACGTCCAACGCCCCCCACGGGAATCCCCTGTAAATGTACCATGTCCGGGGGTGGTAAACCGAACCCGCCTATGTGTATGCCTTTCTCATTGAGGGTTTTTCTGATATCCCTAATTGTCACATGGCCTTAAAGGGCTCAGATCCCTCACTGTCACTGGTTCTGCCTGTCAAACCCCCACCCCCTGTCCCACTGTTCCGGCCAAAGGTAGTCTGATTAGAGACGGGAGGCAGAATATGAAGCATGTCCTCCTCTACATACAGGCTCCCCCTCTCGTTTAGCCCCGCATAGTATGGTGCTTGTCTCTCAGCTGGTGTGGGCACCAGTTCCTTCCTCACAAACATCTGAAATATTAGTTAGAACAATGTAATTGTACATTTACTAACTAATATAAACATTAACAAATTAAATACATACTCTGGCTTTGAAAATCTTGGCTAGCTTCTCCCCTCTCGGTTGTTTGGTCAACTCCCACTTCAAAATATAGGGAGACAGACCCGTAACCCTCCGGGTACCGAACTCTAGACCCAAATCAAGGATCACCTCGAAAGTAAATATCTGCATCAAAGATAAGTACGATAAGTATCCCTAACATTTAGGACGACAACAATAAAGTACAACTTGTAATTCGAAGTTCTTACCAATAGGGGGTGAGATAGACCGTATATGTTGTAGGTCTCCACCATATGTACGTGAGCGTTTTTTTCCTGCTAACGTCGCTAGAACCCGTCTCGCCGCCCGTCAAACGTATGCTTGAATGAGTAAATAGAATGCTTGTACACGTGAGCACCCCACGGGAATGCGTTGAACACATCGAGATCCTCAACCAGTAGAAACTGCCAAAATGGAATCTTGAATCTCTCGTCCACCCCAATCAGTATCCAGTTCAGCATATATATAAGGTAGAGCTTCACAACATCGTACGCCTCTTCAAACTCTCCAACGATGACAACACCCCTTATCTCTTTTAAAGAAACCTCATCGGCTTCAGAAAAGTACCGCTGATGTTTGCCATTCTCCAATGCTGCATACATGGTCGTGTCTGGTACAACTCCAAACAGTAATCCGGTGATCAGGCAAAATTCCACCTTCAAAAACCTCACCGATTGGTTCCCTAACATGAACTGCATCTCATCTGTTGGGCCGTTATGATGCAACTCCCTCAAAAGCAACTGATGGATAACACCACCCGAAAACTTCATCTCCCGATACATCATCAGGAAATGCCCGAAACATGACGCCATGAACCGACACCGATCTTCATCTGTAAATTCTGCAGGGACCAGGGTTCAGCGAGTCGTCTATTTGGGCAAGGGCGACAAAATGGTCATGTCGAGTCAATTTACCCTCGTACAAGTCTCCTTATGGAGTTTTAAGCAAATCTCTCAACCTATTTCTCATCTGCAATGCAACAGAAATACAAAATCAGTAAACAAAAAAATCTCTTATAAAAAATAAGCTCGATCCTATGATAAAAATGCTCGATCCCATAACAAAAAAGTTCGATCCAATGTAAAAAAAGCTCAGTCCAATTAAAATAAAGCCCGGTCCTATAAAAAATAAGCTCGATCCCAGGATAAAAAAGCTCTACCCTTTAAAAAAAAGCTCAATTCTATGAAAAAAAATGCTCGATCCCTAAAAAAAAATGCTCGATCCTATGTCAAAAAAAGCTCGATCCTATGATGAAAAAGCTCGATCCAATGTAAAAAAAACTCGAGCCTATTGAAAAAAGCTCGATCCCTTTTAAAAAAGCTCGATCCCTTTCAAAAAGTTCGATCCCATTAAAAAAAAGCTCGAACCTTTATAAAAAAGGCTCGAACCTTTATAAAAAAGGCTCGACTTACCAAAACCTAATTTTCACGAAATAAAGCTCGACCCATTTACAAAAAAGCTCGACCCTTTAAAAAAAAGCTCTATCCTTTAAAAAAAAGCTCAATCATATCAAAAAAAGGCTTGATCCCATAACAAAACAGCTCAATCCTGTGTAAAAAAAAGCTCGATCTTATTTAAAAAAAGCTTGATCTCATGATGAAAGAGCTCGATCCAATGTAAAAAAAGCTCGAGCCTATTGAAAAAAGCTCAATTCCTTAAAAAAAACTTGATCCCTTTCAAAAAATCTTGATCTCATTCAAAAAAAGCTCGAACCCTTATAAAAAAAGCTCGATCAAATGTAAAAAAAGCTCGAGCCTATTGAAAAAAGCTCGAGCCCTTTCAAAAAAGCTTGATCTCATTCAAAAAAAGCTCGAACTCTTATAAAAAAAGCTTAACTTACCAAAACCTAATTTTCATGAAAAAAAAGCTCGACTCATCTACAAAAATGCTTGACCCTTTAAAAAAAATCTTGATCTTATGGAAAAAATGCTTGATCCCATAACAAAATATCTCGATCCTATGTAAAAAAAACTCAATCTTATTTTAAAAAGGCTCGATCCAATGTAAAAAACGCTCGATTTCGTTTAAAAAACCCAGAATTTCATTTTCCTCAACAGATATTCAACCAAATTTCAAACACTAACTTAAACCACAATCATTATCAGATCTTTATTTTAACACTAATCTACAATTTCAATCAACAAAACTCAATTCTAACATACAATGCAAGTTATCAACAACATCAACGAGGAAAAAAAACTAATCTTACATTTGTCAATCGTAGTTGTTCTCGTGTACTCTCGGTCCTGTCACTTCGCCGTCGATACGGTTCCCATCGGTTTCACTCTTGCTTTTCTCTGACTTAGAAAACGACAAAGTTCTTTCTGTTTTAATATTTCGAGGTATTTTTATCTGATCACGTTAGTGCATGCCTTTTAAAACATACATTAGTAAAATGGTGATATTTACACAACCCCCCACTAAATAGTGCCAATAATTTTTCGAGCCCTTTTCCAATAAGTTGTTTGCAAACATAAAATCTCATGTAGGTTAGCTGGTTAGGTGAAATATGTTCTATATTTTTTTAGCTAGTTTCATATATGGAACTGGATTTTATCGGATTGATATTGGTATTAATCCATCAAATACATTATGCAAACTGTTTTCTGTAAATAACTTCATCAAAAACAAGATAACAACCGACCCAAAGTTTGACATGAATGGGGATGGCAATTGAGAAAATGGATATTGGTATTAGTATCCCCATTCCCATACCGGCCTATTGATCACTATCCCCATTCTTCATCCATATCTCCGTTTAGGGGACGAAATGGGGATAAGGGGAATTTTGGATGAGATATCTTTATTTTTCTTGTTTGATTTTAAATTTAAAAATATAGTTTTATTTTTAAAATATTATAAATATAAAAATAATTATATTAAAACACTAATGTTAATCAACTCAAAAATTTAATTTTTGATTTAACTAATATTACTCTTACTCAATTTATAGCTATATGGAGAAATTATGATTTATAATTATTTATAGTTACGAATAAAATGGATAATCAGAGGAAAATGAGTACCTATTAAAATTTAACGTACCGAGAAAAAATGGGGATTGAGAGACCTATCCCCACCCATCTCCATTTGTGGAGAATTTTTGTCCCTAAAATGAGAATGGAGATTTGAGGTTGAGGCCCGTCAGAGAAGTTGCCATCCCTAGTTCATACGACAATTGCCAATAGATTGTGATTTTAATAATATATCTGACGGACCAACGTTAAAAATTGAACCACGTGTACGTTAAAGATTTGATAAACATCTGTACCTAAGTGGTCTACCACAACCCCACAAACCCCAAAACATGTTTCCGGCTTTCGACGTGCGACACATGGAGTCATGGACACACAACATTTTTGCATCGTTGATTTTGTCGACCTCCTCAATCCACGAGTCAAATATAACAAAATCATACACCCCAAAGGCGTCTATAAATACAAACTCATGTAAGCTCTGTTGCTTGTCACATGTACTTTTAAATATCATCGTACGTGTCTCCAAAACCAAAAATGGCGAACTCAACCATTGCTCTCTTCACTTTCATGCTATTTCTGGTTGTTTCAGCCACGGCTCAATCTCCGACATCTTCACCGTCACCTTCTCCAACACGATCACCACCGTTGATAACGCCGCCTGTCTCCGCTCCAGTCTCAAAGCCACCCATGTCTGCAGCAGCACTATCACCCACCAAGACTCCACCACCACCAACACCAACACCAAAACCTTCTGCTCCGTCACCGGACTACTCCGTGAACTCACCTCCACTTCCATCTACTCCGCTTTCTCCCAACAATCCTCCGTCGACAATTTCCCTGTCACCGGCCGGTGCTCCTGTGCCCACAGCATTAACAAACGGTGCCGTTTTCCATAGATTTTCTGTGGGTGGATCTGTTGCTTTTGGTCTCTTTGCCGTCGTTTTGGTCATTTAAAATTCTAATGATTTGAGTGATGAGTAATTAATCAGTAGTATTTTGTTTTATTCATTTTGGATTGTATTTGTACTCGGACTCCGTGTTGTATGTTTCGAGATTGATGGTTTTTTTTTTCCTTACATGTTATTTATTTTATCATAACTATTTGAAATTTTATTCTTGCCATTTTTCTTCTGCCACTCAATTCAAATGTTTCTCTTCGTATATATATATATATTTACAGTTTAGAAAGATGCAAAGATCATATAATTCACGACATATCTTAGAAAATTATAAACTTGAGTTGATAAATCTTACAAAATTATAAACTTGAGTTGAAGTATGCAATTATAGCTTAAAATGCAATAATAAGAATTGTAAAACTAAATAAAAAATGCCAATTAAAAAAAGACCTTAAAATTATTAAAAATACAAGTTTAACTTAATAAGTTGCACATGGGCACCTTATATCAAAACAAAAAAGTTTCATATTGATATATGTAATTGCAGTATTGCTAACTTGATTTGTGACGTAAAATATGTATATATTTTTAAGAGCAGATAGCATTAACGGTTGGTGTTTAGACCTGGCGAGTACAACTTAATTGAAACAAAAGTCCATAAGGGTGCGTTTGGCACCCAGATGAGACAGGACGGGACGGGACGGGAAGAGACAGTTGTTCCATATTGTGTTTGGAATATCTGGAACAGAACCATGAACTGTACTATTATACGTTTGGTATGACTGGGATAGAACAGAACAAGTGATTCAAATTACCAGAATATCCTCAGTATTTATTTGATTTTATTAAATAAATATTTTTATATATCATATTTAATATTAATAATAATATTGTAATTGAAAATTATTTTTATGTAGAGTTGGTTCGATTTCATAGAGAATTGTATGTAATTTATTTATTTGATGGACTTATAAAAATTAGAAAATAATGAAGAAATAAAAATAAATATTTTTTTTGGAGTTTTTCTCCAGATCTTTCCATTGTTTTTTTCATCTTCAACCTCCATTATCCAGAATCTGTTCTGAAATCAATTAATTCCACAAATCAATTTCAAAATACAAATTAATGTGTTCTTAATAAATTAATATGTTCTTAAAAACCACCAACAAATCAATTTCACCCAGTCAACACCAAAACACCAATAAATTGAAAACAAATATGAAAACAATTCGAACCAAACCCATAAATCCAGCTTCAATCCGACCAAACCCAGAAATCAAACCAAACCCAGTCAACACCAAACCACCATCATCGTCGACCAAACCAGACCACGTTCACAACCAAATCCAGTCATGTTCATCTAGAAAAAAAATGCTCCAATTCAAACAAATCAAACAAATCAAAAACTGGTTCAACCAAAAAATTAAAACCCAGATCGCTAAACCAAAAAATCAAAAAACGACAACAAATCAAAAAATTCTCCAAAAACTAAAACCCAGATCACCAAAAAATTAAACCCAGATCGCCAACACCCTTAAATCAAACTGAAACCCAGATCGTCAAAAATCGCCAAAAACTGAAACCACATCGTCAACACCCCTCAATCATCGTCAACACCAAATCCAGTTCCATCCACCATCAACACCACCACCAAATCAAACAAACCCAACCATCAACACCGAATCCAGCTTCAATAAAACCTAGAACAATCTCGGCGGCCTTGGTTCGGCGGTGTACGAGCGCACCGATTCGACGGCCCTGCTTTCAGTCAACACCTCAAATTACAGCCCTGGTTCGACAGGAGAGAATGAGATCTCTGCTCCTCGCCGTCGGCCAAAGAAGAGAGAATGGAGGGAGAGAGAGAGAAGCATGAGAATGAACACAGAGAGAGAGAGAGGCGTGAGAATGAGAGAGAATGAAGGGTTGAGTTTTATTTTATAATTGGTATTTTTGTAATTTTTGCAATATTTGAGGGCAAAAATGTCTTTTCCAGACTTGTCTCATGCATGGGACAAGTCTGGCCGAGGGTCTAAGGTGGGACAGGATTTTGTGGATTTTGTCCCACCTTGTTCCGTCCCGTCCCGTCCCGTCCCATACTAATGGCGTGCCAAACGTGGGACAAGAGAAAGTTGTCCCGTCCTGTCCCGTCCCGTCTCACGTACCAAACGCACCCTAAGTGAGTATGATGTCTATACACTTTATAATTTAATGGATAAATATCCGACTATATTTATTTGAGGTTTGATTGTAATGTAGAATAAATGGTTGGAGTCTTATATGGTTTTATTGGACCATCCTAAATTCAAGAATAAATTACTTTAATTGAAGGGAATCGACGAGATCTTTTGAAATCAACACCGAAGGTGTTGTGACACGACATTTTTTGGCCAAATTTTATCATTTAGGTCTCGAAATCACAATTCTTTCCTTTTTGAGAAATTTTATTTTTTAGTCATTAGTTAACTTTAACAAGCCAGAATCGTCTACCGTTAATTCCGGTTTATTTATGATCGTTAGTATATTTTATTTCCACAAATTTCGTGATTTCTCTATTTTTGACAGTTTTCATAATTTTTGACAGTTTTCGTTATTTTTGACAGTTTTTGATATGTAATCCCGTTTCTTATCCAATAAGGATTCGGGTTAGGATTTTTTTTCATTTTAAATAGTATTGTAAACCGAAAAGCTTATTAGCTTTCATTCAATTAAATTTTAAGATATTTCTCTTTTATTTTTGATGGATTCAGTTCTCACCGAATATAAAGGTTGGTCTATTTTCTTTTACGTTTTCAATACGTCATATTGAACCATAGAGCATGGAAAGGACCCTTGGTTACGGAATTATGTACTCTAAACCTAAAATAAATGTGTTTATACAGATAAAAATACATTTTCTTCAGCAATAGAAAAAAAAAAAGCCTAGCTTGCCTCTACTATACCTCCAATTTTTCCAAAGCCGGTCAAAGATGGCAAAAGAGGAGTACGCTTTTTGACGGAGCAGCCCCCCTAGACTCTGCAAATGAACAGAGGAGATGCCTCCTTAAAATTATCTCTCTTTGTGGTGGCTACCGGCTAAGATGATCAATGGTGGATTGGTGGCTACCTTCATAGTCCACAAACGTAGCCTGACAGCTCCTTCACCATAGATGAGGCTATACCCTCCTTTCAATTTTTTTAATATTTATTTTTATTGATTTATTGATATTATATGGTAAATTGAGGCACACCTGTCACCTCCCAATAGATTGTATACAGTAGAAACACTTATATAACATTTATAACTAAAAAAAAGATGCATATTCAAAATGTGACTTCATGGTACAGTAAATGGTTTCATGTTGTAGTCATTATATGGTGTATATATATCTTACATATATATTGACAATTAATGTAATCATTAGTTTATTTATAAGAAAATATAAAATAACAGTATATGTTGATCAAGTGGAAAATAAAGGAGATGATAATCCAACATTTTTGTGGAACACGAGCACTAAAAACTGGCAAAAGTTGAATGCAGCGAAATGCACGACAAGATCAATGCGGGGAAACACAGTGCATCTCTCGCTGTACTTAAATCTGATGGGGATTCGAAAAGAATAAATTCTGAAGAGTAGACAGTAGTGGTCCAGCTTTTGTAATGCTCTCTCTAATCTCTATGCGTGTTTGGAGAATTGGAGTAGATGTTTGCAATTTGCATTGACCAACTCGAATAAAGAGCAAAGGGAAGCTATGTACGTAACGTCATTGCTAAGTTGCTTTGCTTTCTTTTTCTTTTCAATTTTTCCAAAGTGAAGAGAACAGGTTTTCCATGGCCATGATGACTATTTGACGAACTATGTTCCCCCACAAAAGTTGGAACCACGTCTTGATAAGAAAAACAATGACCAGTAAGTATATATTATGTTACTTTTAATATTGGGTTATTATAATCAACATTCCTTTAGCAGGTTTTTCTTTTCATAAATGTATTCAAATATCATGTCTACACAGTACAAAGGCGTAGCTGCCTTTGGGCTTTTAGAAAAACAAATTAATATTCATTTTTTAAAAATTGAATTTATTTTAGTCTGTTACATTATTAATTCCCAATCTTAACAATAATCTCGTTTCATTTTGGTTAATGAGATTCTATACTTACAAATTCCATATTTTTATATGTGGAAATAATAAGAAATGTCACATTCTTTTTCTCTTTGACGTGTTGGACTGATGTGCTTTAACAAGTTAAGTTTAAAATGTATCTATTATACTAAACTACTAAAATTGTCTTTAAATAATGATTTTTGAATCCTGTTTGTGCTTCCATCTGCACTTTAAAAACGAAAAAACAGTAACTTCACTCTGTCTCTCTGTAAAAAAGTTGTCTGAAAATCGATCTACAATCTTTTTCTCTTCAAAAAACTTTTTTCTCTCCAGATTCTGTACAAGAAGGTAACATATATTTCTGATCTTCGTTTTTTTTATCATGCATTTTTGAGTGGTATAACAATATATTCATTCCTTATGATTTGTTCTTCCAGTCTTTGTATGAACATGTAGTCCATTTGTTAGATCTGTGAAGTCCCGAGTAAAGGTTGTCCGAGACTTTTTCGAAGGCTGTCCAAGCTTTTTTGAGGAAAATTCAAGTTTTTTTTAACCCGGTCTGAGCTTTTTTGAAACATGCTCGAGGTTTTTCTTTTGGAAAATTAGGTTGGTTGAACTCTGAGTTTTTTTTTTTAAAAGTTTCAAGCTTTTTTTTTATGTCTTCGAGTTTTTTTTATAAGTCTCCGAGCTTTTTTGAAATGGGTCAGAGCTTTTTTGAAATGGGTCCAAGCTTTTTTTACAAGGGTTGCCAAAAAAAGCTTTAGCACTTGCCAAAAAAGCTCGAGCACTTGTAAAAAAAGTTTGAACCCTTCCCAAAAAAATAATTGAGCTTTTTTGGCAAGGGTTCGAGCTTTTCGGGAAGTGTTCGAGCCTTTTTGGGAATGTTCATGAGTGTTTTTTTGGCAAGTTCTTGGTTTTTCATTGTAATTTTAATTTTCTTAATAATGGTTTGTGATGATGATTTTGACAGGAGAATGAATCAGGTGAGAATAGTAATATCTTATAACGGTTGATGAGAGTAGTTACCCGATGGAAGTCAGAGGGTTTTAGGTTCTGATGATCAACGATTGTATGTGTCAAAGAGTATGACTTACGAAGAATTGATGTCGATCGTGCAAACCGTTGTGAAGTATGATGTGAACAAATACAGTACTGATCTACAGTCTATATCAATCGTTCCTGAGACTACATGTGGCACATTTATAAGAAATGACGATGATTCTCAGTTTATGTTAGTGGAAGATAGGGTGATCCCTAAAGTATGTGTTTGTCTAATCGAGAGGGCAACAAGAGATGTGATAGGTAATGATATCCCTCAACGTGAAAATTCCTAACAATTTCGGTTGGTTAGCGGAAGCAACCAAGTGTGCACAGAAATGAGTGGGATCAAAGGTCAGGAAAACATGTGTGGTGTCCCACCGGAAGTAGCCGACCATACTGATATAGTCGGACCTCAATTCAAAGATGTGTTTGGTTGTCAAATTGAGATGAATGATATGCAGTACAACAAGCAATACAATGAGTTTTATAAGGACATGAAAAACCAGCAGACAACTGAAACGAATCTTGAGCTGATTCATGAGGTGGATAATGAGGCAAATATTGATCCCGTATATCATGTACATAACACTGAGGAAGAGAAAAAAATCCTTCCAAATGGAAAGTCGTGGAATACATGTACACCAATTTAGTTACAGTGCACCATATATGGCTGGGACTTTCGAGGTCCGGCTTAATGTAACTTCATATGATTCTGATAATACCACAATGTGAGTTATCATTGGAGCAGATTTACACTCGTTTGGTATGGGTGGAAGCAGGAGCTTGGTAGAGGAAGGACCTACAAGCATGATTTATAAAGGTAATTTTTTTCCCACTAAAAAGGATTTGAAAGGACAAGTTGGTCATTTTACAATGCGGCAGAACTTAGAGTGGAAGGTGAAAAGGTCCAAGAAGACAACGTTACATTTGGTTTGTTTGATGGATAACTGCACGTGGAAATTAAGAGCGGTGAGGAGAGATGAAGGGACGTACTTCCAAGTAAGAAGTTTTGTCAACGAACACACTTGTCCGTTGGAGGGGATTCACCGTCGTCATCGACAAGTTAGTGCAGTCATAATTGGAGAAATCGTTGCACCTAAACTGTAACAACATGATAGTCGTCTCATGCGTCCCAAAGACATAATCGCTGACATGAAAACAATGTATGGCATCCAAATCATGTACAGTAAGGAAAATCAAGACTTGCATTATGCGTTGTCACTTATCTATGGAACACATGAAGAAAGCTTCCAACTACTGCTATCTTTTGGTTACGTGTTGGAATAACAAAATCCTAGCGCAATCACTAACTTACAGAGCGACGAAGAAGGTAAATTTCTCTATTTTTTCATGTCATTAAGTGCCTCACTTAGAGGATTCTAGAGGTGTGTGCGTCTAGTTATTGCAGTTAATGGTACCCATTTGAAGGGAATAAAAGGTACAATGTTTGTTGCAACTGCACAATATGGGAATGAACAAGTGTATTCAATTGCTTTTAGGTACGGCGACTCAGAAAACAACCTTTCATGGGAGTGGTTTTTGGATTGCTTGAAGGTGCCTTTGGTCATATAGATGATTTGGTTTTCATTTCTGATTGATATGAACGTATTGAAGGAGGGATTTCTAAAGTGTTCCCTCATGCCACCCATACCATATGTTGATGGCACTTTTTAAAAAATATTAAGAAGCGATTTCATAGAAAAGATGTTGCCACCATAATGGACAAAGCAGCCAGATCATACACTGAATTGAAATAAAACCGGCACATGGAAGAGTTACGTAACTTGCACCAGAATGCATTTGATTATGTCAATGATGTCAATCCACACAAGTGGTCCCGCGTACACTGTCTCGAATGAAGGTACAAAGTGATAACAACAAATGTTACATAATGCATAAACTCATGTCTAAATTTCACACGGCAACTGCCTATGTTGACACTGGCAAAGTTTATTAGGAATATGCTATAGAAGTGGTTTCACGATCGCCATCGATTTGTACAGTCCATGCGTCATTAGTTGACCGATGCTGCCCATCTTGTGATATTGAAACGTTTTAAGAAATACGGTTATATGATCGTCAATCCATTCGACTGAAACATATTCTCTGTCAAATGGTCTGGAAAGCAGTGGACTGTTGACTTAGCCCGAAAGACTTGCACATGCAACAAATTTCAAATGGACATGTTTCCATGTTCGCACACACTCGCAGTGGCAAGGTACATTACTAGCAACAGTTTACGCTTTATATTACTGAAACATGAATCTCATTGTTTTCATTGTTGCTGTAGGGAGCGAAACTTGGATTTCACATCCTTGTGTGTGGACTACTACAAGAGACAAACACTTATTGATGCATACTTGGTTCCTATTATGGATGTTGGCCACCTTCTTCATGGGTAGTGCCATCCGACATCGCTGTGCGAGTGGTTTTGAATCCAATCTCCAGGAGACAAATAGGATGATCGAGGGCGGGTCGACATGTCTCGTCTTTGGAAAGAACAACCACACAATCGTGTAGAAGATGTGGACAACCGAGTCATAATTTCAGGATGTGTTCTAACCTAACTTTGATTAATGAAGGTCCAAGCAAAGTTGTTCCCGAGGAATACTGCCATAAGTGTAGCATATGTCATTCAGTTGGACTCAACAAATAGACGTGCCCTTACAAGGACTCTACTGTGGAATGAATTGAGGAATTTACATTGATGGCATTGTAATAATTTGGAATTGTATGACTTGTTCATTAACTTATTTTTTAATGAAATGAGGTTTTCATTTTCAGTTTTAATATTGTTAAAGGTATGCAATGTGTGTTGTACTTGTGATTCCAGATACTTGAAATAGAAATAATAAAAAATACCATTGTCTTTATTCAATTGATTATGTACATAAAAACAATATTGTTAATATTACATAGTTTTTTTACATAAAAAATATAATGTCTACATGGGTTTGGAGTTACAAAAAATCTCCACAGTCATCTTCTCTCGAATGATCTCCATATCGTCTTTTAACCAATCAAAATCATTCCTATCAGCCAGTAAGTACTTGATCAATCTCAACGTATGAGCACCACAGTTACCCCTACAGTTGGACACATTAATAGGCGTTACAATAGAATTTTAATAAATCAAACTTGAAGTTAATGAAAATGAATGTCTTACGATTGGTTTTGTCAAGGCACACGTAATTTGGACACAATGCTCACCGAAAAAGGCCTATTCCGCCTGTCAAACTTCAGATGGTCACCTGGGCGCGCAGTGTGAAACCCTACCTGATGCAACATGGAGGGTAAAAACCAACTCAATTGCGTGACCTGCTGCTTCCTGATATGCACTGGGACTTCCTGTCTCCAAAGGTCTAGTACGTGGATCTTCCCGATGGTGAGGTCGAAGGTCACCAATAGCTAAGGATGGAGCCCAACGTTGCACGGTATCAGAACCTACAAGTGTTTCAAGATGGTGTTAGGATATAAGAAGACAATTTAATTAAAAAAATTGGCACCGTGTAACATTCACCTCATTAACATCGTGCTACAGACGGTTTTCAGTCGGGGTAGCTCCATGGACCGTCATATGGTCCCCAGCGGACCACCTGAAATTCAATACATTCCACCTCGCCGTGGTGACATCACCCTGAGCATCGTGGGGCATAATTCTCCCCTACTTTATCATCGGAAGTGGCTTTACATACATCCATTGAGAGGAAGTTATAAACAATAACAAACCTAAAAAACTATATGCGAAAACAATACGTTATAAATACTTATATAGAACTGTGTATCCAATATGTTGATCCTCTAGTTGTACATAGTGGGGAATGCTCGCTGACGCTTCCGTAGAATATGTAGGTACGCGTCCATATGCTGACAATATAAAAATTATAAATTGTTAGGATTATAGCATAACTTAAACAAACTTATAAAAAAAATTCATGTAATGAACGTACTGTGTCCTATAAGTCCATAAAGTTGAATTGCATCCGGTGGAACCATATGGTTGGAACTGGCTTCCACCATCCTGGTTGTTTGTTCACCTCCCACTTCAAGATACGAGGAAACAGGTTCGTAGCCCTCCGGATCCCGAACTGGATGCCCAGAGCGGGGATCACCTCGAAAGCAAATATCTGTATAAAAGATAAGTATGGTAAGAATTCATAAAATGTAGGACACATTAAATCAAGTAAATGTTGTAATTCAAATTATTTACTAAAATGGCGTGAGATAGACTGTAAATGTTGTAGATCTTCACTGTGTGTACGTCAGCGCCCTTTGCTTACTGGTGTCTCTCGAACTCCTCATGTCACCCGTCAAGTGCATGCTGGAATGAATAAATGGAATGCTTGTACACGTGGGCACCCCAAGAGAATGCATCGAAAGCATCGAGGTCCACCACCAGCTAAAACTGCCAAACTAGAATCTTCACTTTCTTGTCCAACCCCATCAGTATCCAGTTCAACATATATAGAAGATGCAAAAATTCACATCATCGTACGATTGCCGAAACTCACAGAGGCTCATAAAAACTCTCAGCTCTTCGAATGAAACCTCATTTATACCAGCAAAATACCGCTGCTGTATGCCATTCTCCACGCTAGCATACAGGGTCGTGTCCGGTATGACTCCAAACTACAGTCCGGTGATCATTCAGAATTCTACATTCGAGAACCTCACCAATGATTCCCTAACATGAACCACATCTCATCCGTTGGCCCATCATGATACAACTCCCGCCAAAGCAGCCGATGGATAATACCACTCGAAAACTTCATCTTCCGATGCAGGTCATGAAATACCCGAAACACGACTCCATGAACTGACACTTGTCTTCAACAACAAAATCTTTAAGGACCCTGTTATTGGAAAATTCTAGATGATACAACACTTCAGCAAAAGACTAAGGTCGGGGGTTCCACATCACTAGAAGACGATCAGATTTAGCCGACCCAAGTTAGTCGTAGAAGACCCGACTAGTCCCCCCGACTAAGATAATGTAAACGATCGGGCTAGTATATCTTTTTGAAACTGTGATGTTAATAGAGAAGAAAAGAGAGACAAACACCCCAAATATTACAAGAAGGGAATAAAGCCAAAATTGAAGCAAAAATCCCAAAGCAGAACAGAAAACAAAACAAAAGCAACAAAGAAAAGACACACTGAAGACGACCAAGCTATTGAACACAAACAATTGAAAACCCCCAGATCAGAAGGATTAAAGAGAAGATAGCCAGAAAAAACTGAAAACTGAACACCAAGAGATGGATCAAAAAACCTCAAACCAGTCTTTTCGTTTGAATGCTATAACCTGATTTGGCCAGACAGTCAGCTAACGAATTGCAACTTCTTGAAGTATATTTGATAGACACTGAGTTCATTGATGACATAAACTGTTTTATATCATAGACCCAGTTAACTAGATTCGGATTACCAAAACCTCTGCCTTCAATCCAAGACACCACCATTTTGGAATCACTCAAAATAGTGATATTATGGTCCAAGAGAAGCATATGAGACGAGATCAGGGCACAAGCTCGATGAATAGCAAGAAACTCAACCAATATGGAGTCACCTCTTCCTATACTTGCTGAAAAGAGACACATAACTTAGCCATTCACATCGCGCAACACACCACCAATTCCTGCCAACCTAAAAATACTATTCACAGAGCCATCAACGTTAAAGACTAGATCATGATTCATAAGAGGACACCAGACATCTGAAACTTCAGACTTTGATGATTGCGAATTGACATACCTTCCTTCCACGTCAAGAAGAAGGATGGTTAAGTCCTCCTGAGAACCGGGACCACAAAGTTTGAACCATAATGCCACTCTGAATTTGACTGAATCTATAGCCAAATAGAGAATGGATTCCTTACCTTTAAACACCATGGCATTTAGATATTCCAAAATTGTCTAACATAGAGCAAAAAGCAGAATGATCCATACCCTCCTATTAGCCTTATAAGAACACAAAGCAGACCATCCTTCCATCCAACCTAAAAAATCATAGTTTCCGTACGAATTCATCCCCCACCAACCCATAGCTAACGACCATAACTTCCAAGACCAATCACAATGTAAGAAAAGGTGATTAATGGACTCCGACTCCTGATCACAAAAAGGGCAAACCGAAGAGGCTTGTAAAGGCATACCGAATTTGAGCAAAACATCTCTAACAAGGATACGACTCCTGAGCAACTGCCATAACATAACTTCCACTTTTGGAGGGACATATGCGAACCAAAGAAAAGAACAATCGAGACAGTCAACCAAGCCTTCGTTGTCCTCCAAGAACCTCATAAAAGATTTAACAAAGAATGATCCGTTTGGGTAAAATGTCCACGCCAAAGCATCCATGATACCTTGACGAAAAGAAATACAACTTAAGGCCGCCATAAAACAATACCACAGCGAAATTTCCCACTCAAATAGCGATCTTCTCAGTTTCACCTCCCATATCCATCGCTTATCAACCCATATCATGAACTCATTGACCACACCCACTTTATTCGAAGCTAGCGCATAGATTCTCGGAAAGGCTTTCGTTAAAGGATTGGAATCCCATTCGATATCCTTCCAAAACTCTGCCCTATCACCACAACCAACGACTACCCGAAGCCCCTTATTAATAATGTTGGCTGATCGTTTTCTAATATCAAGCAATTTATTGATAGATCTGATAAAATTAGAACCAGCTTTCATTTTACAAAATCCCACACAAGAACTTCCTGCTTCCTACCATACTTGGCACATAAGACCCTCCTGCTTCCTACCATACTTGGCACACAAGACCCTCTTCCACAAAAGGGGCGTTCTCATTACCAAAATGTGAAATCCATTTTTCTAACAAGCTCACTCCTTTATCCTTAATTCTACCAATTCCAAGCCCTTCAAGCCGTTTACTTTTACAATATGATACCCAATCCATTGCATGCACCTTTTTCTTTTTGAGACCATTATTCCAAAAGAAGTCTCTTTGAAGTTTTTCAATTCTCTTGGCAATACCACTAGGAACTCTAAAAACGGACATAAAGTACGTTGGAAGACTGGATAAAACAGCCTTGATGAGAACAAGCTTTCCACCCTTGGACAAAAGACTTCTTTTCTAAGGAGCCAATCTATCTTCCACTTTCTTTAATACAGGACGCCATAAGACTTCTCTATCCAAATTACCACCCAAAGGTAATCCAAGATATGTCATTGGCAAAGAGGATGTCGCACAGCGAAACAAGCCAGCCCAATCCACATTATCCTGAATTTTTCTACCAATTTTCACCAAACAAGACTTGTGAAAATTGATTTTTAACCCAGATATCAACTCAAAACATCTTAGAATACGATTGGCATTTAAGAGATAATCCAATCTAGGATCAATGAAAAATAGAGTGTCATCAGCAAATTGAAGATGAGTAAAGTGGATCACTTCATTTTGAAAACCAATACCCCTGATCAGGCCCTGTTCTCTTACTTTTACAAGCATACAACTAAGCACTTCCACAACCAAATTAACCAGGAAAGGAGATAAAGGGTCCTCCTGTTAAAGACCTCTATCCATCGAAAACTCCTTTGTCGGGCTACCATTGACTAGAACCGACAGTAAAGGTGAAGAAACACAAGCTCGAATCCTACCAATCCACTTGGCACTGAAACCTATCAGCCCCAAAACTTCACATAAAAAAGCATGACTTACACTGTCATATGCTTTTTTGAAGTCCAGTTTAATTAAAAGACCACCCTTCTTAGACTTTTTCCAAGAGTGAATCACTTCCTCAGCTATCACAAAACTATCTACGATCTGCCTACCTTTGATGAAGGCCATTTGAAACGGGCTAATTAACTTATCCATCACCTTCTTCAATCTATTAGAAAGCACTTTAGCTAATATTTTGTACGCAGCTCCCACCAAGCTAATGGGTCTATAATACTTGATAGACAACGGATTTCGAACCTTAGGAGCCAAAGCTATAAAAGTCCTATTCACACTCTTAACCACTGAGCCATCAATATGGAATTCATTCAAAAATCCCAAAAAATCCTCCTTAACAACCTCCCAATTGGACTTAATGAAGTTCAAATTAAATCCATCCGGACCCGGAGATTTGTTCCCATCACAAGAGCAAAGAGCATCCCAGACTTCTTCAACCAAAAAAATTCCTTCCAAGGATGAACTTTCAAGAACCGATAATCGATTATCTTGAAAATGGTCTTTGAAAAAACCATAAACTCCCTCTTTAACCTCTCCAAGACCAGCAAGCTTTCTACCGCCTATAACAATGTCGTCTATGTTATTTCTTTTTTTTTCTCATACTTGACCCCATATGGAAAAACCTGGTGTTTTTATCTCCTTCTTTTAACCATTTTCCTCCATTTTTGCTCTTCACAACGAATATTCTTCCAAATTTTCACCAAACATACTTGACTATCCTTCCTAAGACCTTCAGTCCATCCGCATCCCACAGCCTTCCTCTCAATCTCCAACAATTCCTTCTCTAGCAGTTTTGCTTGATCATCATTCGACCTCTTATCTACTAACCAACCTTTGAGGAAAACCTTTACAACTTTTGTTCTTCTTAATAACCTAATGCTAAAGGAATTCCCACCTTTGGTATTCTTCCAAGACTCCCTAGCACCTAACATCATTTTCTTACACTCCAACTAATCATTTTGAACACGAAAAGGTCTTGGACCCCAATCAACTCCTTGTTCCCCCAACAAAATCGGATTGTGATCTGTTAGGCTTTTGCACAACCCTTTCTGCATCATAGAAGGAAACCATGATAAGAAAATGGGAGAGCATAAGAATCTGCCAAGTCTTGCCCAATAGCCTACTTCCTTGTTATCTGTCCACGTAAACTCCATCCCCTGCAAAGGCAAATCAACAACCCCAACTGAATCCATAAAAATCTTAAAATTGCGCATAAAGCTCGAATGACTGGAGCCCCATATCCTCTCGCAACTATCCAAAACCGTATTAAAATCGCCTCATATGACCCACGACCCCGGCAATTAGAGTTGCGTCAGGAGAACAAACTGCCATAACTTCTTCCTACCCTCGTCACGGTTTGCAGCATAAACATTACACAAGATAAGGGCCCGTCCTGTAAGTGCTTTTCGGTTGCTGTTTTTTGAAAATGAAAATAAAAATGAAAACAGTATTTTTGGTTTCAGTTTCGAATTCTAAAAACGCGTCTGATAACATATACTGAAAGCTGTATTTTAAAAATAAAAATGGATAAAACGCGTCTGGTAGGTTAACCGAACTATCAAAAAATGAAATATCAACTTTGACATTTTGTTTAATATTATTACAACTATAAACAAATTGATTAAATAATTAACCAATATAATTTTTGTATTGTAATTTTTAAATTAAACAAATGTAACACATCAAAAATTAATTAAAAAAACATATCAAAAAATGAATTAATCAAATCTAAACTCTTAAATTAATATATAATAAAAATAGAACTGTATATGTTATATTAACACACACACACACACACACACACACACACACACATATATATATATATACATATTATAATAATATATAAAATATATATTAAATATTATTACATATATTGTAATTTATATTATAATATATATATATATATATATACATATATATATATATATATATAATATAATATATATAAACTACATATTATAATATACATAAAATATATATTATTGTAATAATTATAATATTATATATATGTATATATATATATATGTATGTATATATATATGTATATATATATATATATATATATATATATATATATATATATATATATATATATATATATATATATAATAGGGGTACTTTGGTAATTTAAAAATCTTATCTCGTCCTATCCTAACCATACCAAACAAGTAACAATGTAATTAATAGTTAAAAAGTTGATTTTTTTTATATATAAAAAAAGTGAAAAACAAAATGAAAAATAAAAACAAAAACAAAAAACAAGTATTTTGTATTTTTTAAATCTTTTACTTTTAACACTAGTTTTGTTTTTCAATTTTTTTTTTTGTTTTTTCGAAAATAAAATGAAAAAGTGGTTAACGAATGCGTTTTCAAAATTGTTTTGGAAAATAAAAACGAAAACGGACTGAAAAATAGCTGCAGGACGGGGCGTAACCTTCTTTTTTATTCTTGATAGCGTACAATCAACAATAATACACCGATTATTAGAGATACAGTTTGAAACAACAAAAAGATCATCATCCCACAAAGTCAATAAGCCACCAACCGATCCAGACGCTTCCACACCTACTCCTTTAGGCAACCAGGAACCCCCCATAGACTTGATCGTTTTAGAATCGAAAGTATTCAATTTTGTTTCTTGTAAAAACAACAAAAAAGGTTTGTGTTTACAAACCAAGTTTCTCACAGCCCTACATTTCTTAGGTCTACCCAGCCCTTTAATGTTCCATGATATAAAAGAAGTAGAATCTCTATAACCACCACCAAACCAATTGATCATTGAAGAGCTCTAAATCTCTCCTTATCCTTCATCATTCTTCTTCTAATTGTCTCTGAAACCGATGCCTCTTTGCCATTGAAATTGATACCTAGAGCAACACCGACTTCGATAACCTTAGATACTTCTTCATTGAGACTTCAACTACTTATTAGTTGATCCTTCATAGCAACACTTGAAAGCTTATCATAAGAATATGCAGTCCTAACATTAATAATACCCAACTCTGTTCCTTTTTCAATAATTCTCGCAACTTCATCCTCCAAGTTCCAGTTGCTCTTTCTTGAGATATATTCTTTACCAGGAATTTTTGAAATTAATGGGGAGTTTATTGCTATTAATCTATCTTTACTAGTCATCATACCATGTCTTTTAATGGTATATGAAGCTTTTCCACAGCCTTTGGTTACCTTGTCCGAATTGGATTTTTCAGTATGACTGCGTGGCTTTACATCACCTTCGATCATCATCTTCATAGAATTAGAGACGTAAGAAATAGAAGTTTCAGAGAAGCCCTCCTGTTGGGCTGAGCCGATCCAATTTGAGAACTTTTGGGCTTTTACAAGGTTCATATTAGAAGATAAAAGATGATTTCCTGGTTTAAACCCTTGACCAGGTGTTGGGCCTCCATCATTGATCAGCCCATTACCTAGATCAACAACAATATTCCTACCTCAATATGGCCCTGACTACTAACATTAGATACTACCTTACCTTCATTAAGATTAGGACCCACTCTGTAGTCATTTCCCATATTAGAAGAAGAACAATAGTCACCTTTATCATCCACAGAAGCATCCGCCACAATAATTACTGCACCATCTCCTCTTCCTAGGTTATTTGCCCATAATTGCCTTACCACTACCCATCTCGTTAGAACCTTTAGCATTATTAGCAATCATAATTGCATCCCCCCTAGAAGATAACTGCGGCTTGTCTATAATGATGTTCAACTTCCTTCTCACCTCTCTATCTTCTTGCTTCGATACGGGTAATCACCACTACCCCCACCATGCTTCAGGACATAACTGCCACCACGATCTTCCATAGATGACCTTGAATATGAACTGGTATTATCATCATCTTCATACCATTCTAGCCCTAGCCACCTCATGATCATTTTATACTTAATAGGTTCAGGATCCTCCTTAACATAAACTGTAAATTTATGATTTCTTGTAGCCACATTAACGAAATCTTCACACTTCCTACCATTAGGGATCAGAACTAAAACTCTCCCATTAGCCAAAGTACTTCTGTCCATAGTTTCCTCCTCAATGAACAGAGTCTCCCCCACAGCCCAACCTAACTTCCTAATAAAAAATCTTCGCACTAGCAATCCAAAGGAACACCACTGAACTCCACCCAGGCCAACTTGGCTTGCAGGGTGATAGCCGGTGACCAAGCACAAACAGATGAGAAGAAATCATGCCATAGATCTTTTTTGTTCAGAAAAAAATCCCTATCTTTTAACGAACGAAATAACCATAGCATATTCTTAACCCCCAAATAATAGAATGTAAAGAAAATATTAAAACGAACCAGACCTTGGATCATAGAGGATATGTCAGTAAAGGATTTTAAGACCCCCACTAAACTGAGTTTCAACCAGCTAGAATCCCCGTTGGATCCATCCCAATGCATCATTTCCTTCTTCAGCTCGTCGATGAGATTTCCCGCACTGGACACGATTTCCTCATTGTTGCTAAAATTCCTCAACGACTGATCATCATCCAGACTCTCAACTGGTTGAAGATTCTGTTGATGTCTCAAACTACCTCTCGATTCAATCACCACTTTAGCGAATGATAAATCAGAAATCACATTCCTCATGTTACCCAAATAAGCTACCTTGTTCTTCCTCACCACATGCGATTCAGCCTGTTGTTTTTTTCTCTCTTTCCAATCCAGATTGGTCACTTTAGATAGGATAGGCCATCCATACACATGCATCCCATTTGTGAGCCTTGCAACTCTCATAGCTTCCTCTAACGTTGTGAAACGAACAAAACCATATCTGCTACTCCTGAACTTCATCTTTGAAGATAGAAAAATATCTCTAACAATGCCAAAAGCATTGAAAATACCCCACAAACCTTTAAGATCAACAATCAGATTAAGACTATCAATATAAATGGATATCAGATTTGATTGGAAATCACTCCTAACTTCTGATGACCTCACTCCTCCTACCCTCACCTCTCATTTTGGACAAGAAAGATATTTGAAAGTTAAAAAAATGAAATCGGGGCTAGTATGCCTTATTAGGTCGTCAAGTTGGTTAGGGATAGGGTCGGATAAAACCACTGATAAGGGGAAACAAGAATGGTAGGAAAAAATAGACTATCGGACACGTGACACGTAGATCGCACCCAGAGTCGATGGAATCACAACTCAAATATGCAGAAAAAGAGTCTGATTTTAACAAGGCTTCTGGAAGTGTATTATGTTAAGGAAACAAACTTACTTATAGATATCAGAGTCCATTTATGGAAAGATAACTAAGGACAATTGAAATACAAATCAACTCCAAACAGGGAAAAATGAAAGTACGACTCTAAGAAGTTAGAATTTCATTAAATGACAAAGACTTTCCTTACCATGCATGTATAAATAGACCCTAATAATACCCATTAAAGGGTTACCGCAATTTGACTAGCAAGAGCGCGAGGGAGATTGCATGTGTAATCTTCCTTTAACTTAGTGAATTCTTATTGTCGCTATTGGTAACCGTGGATGTTTCCCTACACTAGGGTAAAAACTGTGTCTTATTTATTTTCCATTCACTTTTGCTTACAATCATTTATTATTATGCATAATTTGTGTGATGGGAGGTTAGTCTAAAAATCACCGTCAATAACTATCGCTAAAAGGAGGGGGTGTGAACCTCCGCTAGTATTTGGTTTACGTAACCGATTTTGAAAGACAATACCATGGACACCGATAGAGACAGAAGCCCATCCTCGCGCTATGTAGACACTTCGTGTTGTGCCAATGTCTCTTATTCTATTGATTTCAGCACCATAGGAGAAGTTCCAACCACAAGCAGCCAGACCTGATGCTGTTACATCCATGGGTGCAACAGTTGGTATCTCTCCAGAAGTGTTCAAGCAGATCCAAATGTCATTGGAGAAAGTCATCGAAGATATCGCTAGGTAGGGAATTAACATATCAACTACGACTAACCTAAGCTCAAACCGTATTAACTTTCCACACCGACGTTGGCCTAGGATCCTAAGATGCGCTCTAAGATAATAGTGGCTACTTCAGGAGCACCCTAGAAACCTGGAAGAGATAAGGTGAAACATTGTGAAAAAAGAGAACGTTCGTATAGAAGAAGTGGCCGAGAAGATTGGGAAGCGAGGGAGCATCGAGAGTCTAGTTCACGGGAAGATATCGAAAAGTACTATGAAACGGAAACCTATAACGAACAAGCTCACATATATGATGGCCAATAAAAAAGGTCCCGCTCGCATTCAAGTGATGATGAAACAACCCCTAGAAGGTGTAGGGAGTCAACCTGTACGGTTAAACGTGACCCCTTAGGTGCCCGGATCAGCGGGTGGGTACCTTGGGACCCATATGGGCTCACTATCTGTCGGAGGTTCGATAAGCGTGGAGAGCCTGAAGAGGAGCGAGAGATTATCCTTAGGAGGATATAAGCCCTTAAACGAAGGCAGAACTTGGGAAACCCATTGATCAGGAACTCCGAGAACCTGTTTACAGATTTTATAAGGCATACCCATTTTTTGTAGAAATTCAGAATGCCACATGTGGAGCAATTCAAAGCCAGCACAAACCCGCATGAGCATGTGAGACGCTACTTGAGTGCAATGGTACAGTATGATTATGATGATGCCCTCATGTGTCGCATGTTCTCACAATCGTTAGGGGATCAGGGGTCCAGATGGTTTAAGCGGCTATCCGCATGCTCTTTTTATGAATTTTGAAGAGTTAGTACAAGCGGTCACCAGAAAATTCATGGGAAATATCCAGCGAAGGAAATCTATATCAACCTTGTCGACCCTAAAACAGAGGAGAGCCGAGAAGTTGAAAGATTTCCTGTCTAGGTTCTCGCAATAGGTGTTAGAAGTGTAAGATCCTAATGATAATACAGTACTGTCGGCGTTCGTCAATAGTTTACAACACAACCATCTAACCCTAAGCCTGAGGCAAAGGGGACCGACCACGTATGCTAGCATGGTAGACCTATGTCGGAGGATACACCATGGCATTGGAGGAATAATTAGCCCATGGTGGAGAACTTATACACAGGGGTTGGCCCGAAAGTAGCCAAAAGCACAAGGATGGTAAACCAAAAAATAGCGGCAAAGCGGAAAAAAAAGGCAGTGCAGGAAAATGTAAGGATAAACAAAAGGACGACTACAAAGGTGGTAGGCAATTCAAGCAACAATAAAATAATTACACTCCACTGACTAGAGGGCAAGAAGAAATCTTAAATGTGATAAAAGATAATAATTTGTACAAGAAACCCCCGAAGTAGTCGAGTTTTACCAGAAGAGACACCATTAAGTACTGCAGGTTTCACCAGGAGAACGACCATGAAACCTCCAAGTGTTATCAGATGAGGGACTACATCAAAAAGCTAATAAGAGAAGGACACCTCAAAGATATGATCCTCAGGAGTGGGGATGACCAGTGCAAGAATATCATAGCTGAGGAACGAGATAGAAATCATAGGAGCCCTATGAGGAATTCAGCTAATGGAGCAAACAATGCCATATTTGGTGGGCCATACACCAGGAGTCGTAGTCTGGAAATGATGTCCGAAGTTAGAGAAACTATAGATGGTCAGAGAAACCTGGAGGTGAATCTGTTAGGGTTCGATCAAAAGAAATCCATACAATGTTGGGACCCAATAATTTTCACCGAAGCAGACTCACATGCATCAAAACTAAGGCCGAACGATGCAATTGTGGTATCGGTTCATGTAGAGAAGTAAGAAGGGTACTAATCGACAATGGAAGATCGACAGACATTCTAAATGTGGAGGTGTTCAACAACTCAAAGTCCCACTTAGAGGCTTTGGATGAGCAGAGGTAAAATCGTTAGGAAAGGTGAAGTTGCTGATGGAGATCAAAAGCTTTCCCTGTATCAAGACTATATTACTGGACTTTGTGGTCATGAATGTAGAGAATTTACCATACAATGCTTTATTGGACCAGCCTTTGTTGAACAAGACGAAAGTCGTGACTGCCACCTATGCACTTACGGTGAAGTTTCCCATGAAAGCAGGAGTGAGAGTCATGAAAAGCTCACATGAGTGGGTGAGAAAGGCAAATATGGTTGTGTACAGGGAGAAAGTAGAATCAGGGGTAATGCATGTATACACCCTTGGAAAGTATTAAGACCAAAAGATGGATGATAAGGAGGTCAGAGCAAAAACTCCAACCCGGTTTGACCTGGACCCGAGGGAGACGCCTCCAAAAAATGGAAAATGCTAGGAAGATAAACCGACCATAGAAGTTGCAGTTGATGACTACAGTTCTAAAAAAACTGTTAGGCTTTGGGCTCGGCTGACAAAGCAAGTGCATGATGAGATGGTTAGACTACTGAAGGAATATCATGACGTGTTTTTATGGAAACATGAGGATATACCGGTAATCAATCTTAAGATAATCTCACACTATTTAATAGTTGACCTCGACCGTAAGCCAGTTGTTCAGAAAAGATGACGATTTAACCCAGAGAGAAGCAAATCGATCAAATAGGAAGTAGAGAAACTGCTGGCAGTAGGATCTATAAGGGAAGTAAAGTACCCTGAATGGGTAGCCAACGTGGTTCTGGTAAAAAAGAAGAAAGACCAGTGGAGGATGTGTGTGGATTTCACCGACCTCAACAAAGCATGCCTAAAGGACAACTTTCCTCTACCTCAGATTGACCAGTTAACAGATGCAATGGCCGATCACGAGTTGTTGAGCTTCATGGATGCATGCTAGGGATATAACCAGATCCGGATGTTTGAGCCAGACGAGGACAAAACGTTATTTCCCACCGACCAGTGGCTATATTGCTACAAAGTCATACTCTTTGGTCTCAAAAATACCGGGGCAACTTACCAGAGACTGGTGAATAAAATGTTCGCTCGACAGATCGCCAGAAACATGGAAGTATATGTTGACGATATGCTGACAAAGAGCATAACGTCAGAAGAACATGCAAGGGATCTCAGAGAAACATTCAGAGTGCTACGAAGGATCGGTATGAAGCTTAACCTAAAAAAGTGTGTCTTTGGAGTACCTATGGGAAGATTCCAAGGATTCCAAGTTCACCAGAGGGGAATTGAAGTTAACCTAGAAAAAAATAAAAACATTGGGGGAAATGAGGTCTCCAAGAACATTAAAAGAAATCCAAAGGCTAACGGGGTGCTTGGCATATCTGAATCGATTCATAAACATGTCAACTGATAAATGCCTCCCGTTTTTTAAGGCAATTAATAAGGGTAAGGGGGTTGAATGGAATGCTTTGTGTGAACAGGCCTTTAGAAAGGTAAAGGAATATCTAGGAAAAGTGCTGATTCTGTCAAAACCCTTTGAAGGAGAAGTCTTTATTTGTACTTATCAGTAACATCTTATAGCAACGGGTTCAGTATTGGTCAGACTAGATAAGGGGGTGCAAAAGCTAGTATATTATACAAGCAAAGCTTTGTTACCAACTGAGATAAGGTATTCACTAGCCGATCAGATGGCCTTGTCCGTTGTGACTGTAGTAAGAAAGCTAAGACCATATTTTCAAGCCCACATGATCGAGGTCTATATAGATTGTCCATTGAAGCAGATTCTGTCGAAACCTGAGGGGTCCGGGAGACTGGCTAAATGGGCTATGGAGTTGAGCGAGTTTGAGATAGCATATCTACCAAGGGCCGCAATAAAGGGGCAAGTCGTGGCTGACATGATCACAGAGTTCACCGAACCAAACAACGAAGTGATTAGGATGCCGAAGGAGAACAATGAGTTTACATGGAAACTACACGTAGATGGGTTGTCAAACATGCACGGCAGCTGGGCCGGGATAGTCATATCTATTTCTGAAGGTGATCAAGTAGAATATGCTCTGCGGTTTGACTTTAAAACCATTAACAACATGACAGAGTATAAGGTACTTTTGGTAGGACAATAACATGGTCGAGTATGAGGCACTTTAGTGACTCACAAATGATGGTAAACCAAATTTTGGATGAGTATCAAGCTAATGACAACAACATGGCTGCATATTTAGGGATAGCCAAAACACTGCTGGGAAGATTCAAAACGTACAGGATCATCTAGATCCCGAAGGAGAAGAACGAAAAGCAAAAGTTTTGTCAAAAATGGCGTCGACGATAATTGGTGTACAATCAAAGACCATCCCAGTCGCTCATTTTAAAAGGCCAAGCATCGAGGACCAAAAAGAGATATCGAAGATATGTGTGATTGAAGGAGAGTAGACCTCTTGGATGACCCCGATCAGGGAATACCTGGAGGATGGAACACTGCCAAAAGAGGTAACTGAAGCAAAACATCTCAGATACAGAGCTGTAAGGTATTCAATGATCGAGGGAGAGTCGTATATGAGAGGATTCTCGAAAGCCTTAAAGAGATGTTTCCCGACAGAGGGCAAACAGATATTAGAAAGCATCCGCAGGATAGTATATGGGAATCACTCAGGAGGTAAAAACATGTTGTCGTGGCCATAGATTAATTCACCAAATGGGTAGAGGCTGAAGTGTCGGTGCATATAACTGAGGCCAATACGATGAGCTTCATCAAGAAGAATGTCATCTACCGGTTCGGAACCCCAGACACGATAATTACAGATAACAAAACTCAGTTCAACAGTGACTATTTCAAAATCATGTGTCGAGATTTCGGCATAAAATATTATTATGCTACACCAGCTTACCCTCAGACTAATGGCCAGACAAAAGCTATAAACAGGATAATCAAGCACACCCTGAAGGCAAAGCTAGATGCCAGGAAAGGGAACTGGGCATGCAAGCAACATGAAGTTCTATGGGCATATCGGACCATATATAGGACCTCGACCGGGGAAACCCCTTATTCATTGGCGTTTGGGACAAAGGCTGTGATCCCGGTTGAAGTAGTTCATAACTTACCTAGGGAGCATCTCTTCCATCCCGAGAATAACACTGGAATGCTGTAACAAAACTTAAACCAGTTGGAAGAAAAAAAAGATATGTCAAGAGTAAGGACCGCGACCTATCAGTAAAGGGTCGCTCGATACTATAACTCGCATGTTCGAATCAGGAGATTCTAACTTATAGATCTAGTTCTGAGAATGGTATCGCCCAATACAAGAGATAACTCAGTTGGGGCTTTGGCGGATAAATGGGAAGGTCTATACAAGGTGGTCGAGTTGGCTAGGCATGGGGCGTACCGCCTTACTCGATCAGAAGGAAGCGAGTTCCCCAGACCATGCAATGCTCACTACCTAAAAATGTTCTACCTTTAGGGGTCTCTCAGTTCTTCTTGTTTGTTTTTATTTCTTTAGAGATTGATTTTGCTTTGTTAGCTGATTATTTTATGTTTCCTTTTAGCATTCAGTAAAAGCCCCTTTGAAGGAACAGTTTCATAAATTAAGAATATTGTTCTAAACCTTTGCTTTCATGTATAAAAGAAATCTCGGGACACTTAGAAATTGCTCAGTATGGGTTGGGGCATCCGAGAGGCCCAGTGAGGGGGCCTGAAAAAATATGTCGCAAAGGCAGTGTACACTTACCGAAACTAACTCGATGAAATAAATCACTATTATGACGCATTCAGGTCGTAATTGCCTGATGGGATGCGTCAAGAGTTGAACAAGGGATAAATATTTTATTCAAAAACAAGTGCAATTAAAGCATATGTTAAGTTAGTAAAGTACGAGATGCCCTATTGTAACGAATCTTGATCAACAGACTATTGGGAGTCGTCCCAATGACCTAGTTGACAGATAAAAGACAAAGAGTCTATAAATTAGATACCATGTAAATGGGTTATAAAAGAACACTTCTTGACATAAAAATGGTGGGATGATCGTGGACTTGAGTAACCGATCGGCAGACCCGAACGGCTACCCTGACCATTGCCTATGTAAAGACTAGTACAGAACCCTGTCATATAAAGTTACTTGACCAAAGTCAGGACAATATACTCAATATAGCTTGAGTTAATAAACATTCCTGGTCAAACTAGAGAAACTGGGTTAGCGATAATGTGTCCAAGTCTAGCGCAACCAAAAAGCAAACATGGAACTTACCAAGAGATGGTTGTGACCAGTTGCACCAAAATGGTTACAACAGAGTCAGTTAGCCTGATATACAATCTGAGCTAACTTGTAGTAGCAACCAAGAGGGATTTATGCCAGGCGAGAGGGTATGATTGCAACATAAATAATTAACTTGGGCATGACTCGACATTCATAGTTCAAGTTAAGAAGCAGTCATAACCGTCAATGAACCGTTCAATTTTTAGACGACTATTGTTACCAGCTCATGGCTTGGTTTATTACTAATGCACAATGGGATGACCAATTCATATCAAGTCACTAGTTTATGTGGAAACATCAAAAAGAATAAAATGCATTTTATTTATAGAATGCGGTGATTAAAATACATCAACTACACAAGAAATATGAATAAAAAAAAAAGGTCTTAAGCATCTGGGGTGTTACAAGGACAACCGGGTCTAGAACTACTAGGAGGATGATCATAACCACAGTCTTGGCTTAAGTATTTGAAATCTGGCCAAGTGATATCATCATCAGGCTCGTTGGCCATAAAGGATAAATAATTTGTACCCAACAAGGGACCAACATCAGCCCCTTAGTTAAGGCACCATTCTCTTCGTTGGCATGAAAAACCATCAGGAATGACTTTGAAGGAAGCTCTAGGTGTATGGGATGAGGCTCCTTCTCAAGGGACCTGTAGTAGGCTCTCTATCAGATCCTCTGATTCCTTATGACTTATAAGGACTCATTTTTGTGTTTCTTGATAGCCCTATCCCATTTATGGCGATCCTCCTCTAAAGACCTCTCCCTGACCCTGAAGAAAGTCAGAGCGGTGGTCAACCCCCTCTTGAATTCGCTCAGCATGACGGTATCAAAAACTGGGGATCTTTGTAGAGATCCATGTTCTGGACTTCAAGGGCTGACCTAGCCTCTTAGGAAAATACCTTCATACTAACTTGCTGTTGTTGCTCCAAATCCTTGGCCATGAGTTCATAGTGAATCCGAGCCTCCTTAGATGCCTGCTGCGTTTCAAGCATGACATGCTGAGCAGAGGTAAGGGTGTCTTGGGCAAGTTAAGTTTTCTCTTGGGATTTTTTCGCTACCATCTCAGCTAGGATGGCCTTGAACTCAAGCTGAGCATTCTGTAATTCTGCTTTGGTGACCCTTTTCTATAGCTCGGTGTTCCTCATGGTAAGTTGCCTAAGGGTTGCCTCAGATGCCAAAGCCCTACTCTGGACATTGGCCATGGTCTTTCTCAGGGCAAGCTCAGTTGCAGCATTGGCCTTTAGCTTATTTTCATACTGTTTAGCATTAGAAACACTGGCGGAGGAAGACTTGAGAGCATAATCTTTTCAGCAAGAGCCTTCTTTAACTGGGATATCTCTGCAACCTGCCTCTTTTGATCAGCCAAGGCCCTGGTCAGCTCCTCCACCGCCTAAAAAAAGGGGTAAGAGTTAGAAAAATTGGAAAACACGCAAGTGAAAGATGACGCATAAAGTACTTACAAAGATTCCATTATTGAAAATGATACAGACTCATTAAGAGGGATTATCAGCTCTCTTCTTTTCAGTAACCCTCGCCAATATACCCTTCACCAACTGACATGGATCGAAGCATGGAGAGGGGATCAACTCGAGAATTGCTTGAGCGAGGGGGATAAGAGGATCCAGAAACTGGAGCATCTGCATCAGTCGTGGCTAGAGGCAGAAACAGCCTGAGGCATCACTAGAAGAGTCCGGTCAATAACGTTTGGCGTCTTTGAGACCTAACACCCTTATCAACCTAAAAAACAGATACAAAGGGCTTTAAAATTCTACCTCTCAGGAGATTGACCTTTACTGACACCATCCTTAGGGAGGGACCCAAGCGGTGTAATTGGAAGAATATCCCTAGATTGGGTTACTTGAACATCTTCAACTAACTTAACCGTAGCACCAGTTCTTGACTTCAGCATCGGTCCAAGCATTTTCTTATCTGTGACGTCAAGCAGATCGCTGTAAGTAAATTGCCCCTCCGAGTTAAGATCTCCATCATTAGACTTAGAGTTAGTAAAGACTGTCTGGTGCTTAACAGAAAACTCCATGGGAGCCTTCTCTGGACAATATGTTTGGAGCCTTGGAAGGGGAATGGTCAGGTTGAATCTGAGAAGGTGAGGGACAGGTTGGAGGCAATGTTGCATCAGTGACCTTAGTTGGTTCAGATGGGACAACAGAAGATGTTGAAACCATCCGATCACCCTTTTTTTTCTACCGTCGCTTCCTCATAATCAACTCTGTTAGAGTCCCCTGATCATCCTCCTCTTCTTCATCCAAAATATTGAGGTCAACCTCCGACTGAGATGGTAATGGTTCAACATCACCAGGAATCTCTGCCCTTTTATGGATGGCCTCGGGGGTAGAAGTTCCCTCCATTACCTTGGCCACTTTGTTACCAAGGACATCGTCATCAGATCAGTCTCTATAGGATTTACTCCTACTTGGCTCCTCAAGGCTTTGTTTGTCCCTAGTGGGCCTGTCTCGGCTTGATCTTTCCCTACTGGACCTTTCACGATCAGATCCCTCTGTGGAATATTGAACTCGACCAAACCTATCTCTGGATGACCCCCTCCGACTGCTTCGATGAGGAGGGGGATCACGACTGCTTGCAATAACTCGGTCAGCAGGAACTGCTAGAAAATCACGGTTGGATTCGTACACATGCTCCACCAAGTCATGTTTAGGGAGAGCAATTCCCTGAGCCACTTGATCGGCATCTACTTTCCTGCTCACAGATCAAGGTTCTTAGCCATCTCGGTTTGCTCACCAGCAATAATGTCCAGCTCATAAACTGAAAAAGAAAGGCATCGCAGAAAGTAAGGAGCAAATATAAACTAATAATAATATCAAACCACTACCAAGAAATTCAGAAATAGAGACTTACAATGCCTGCATTGACCGGATATCTCAGGAAAGAGTCCTCGTTCAACCAACTCCTTCTCTGTGTATAGGCTACAACGGTCTTTGACCTCCTAAGGAATCTGAACTGTCCTAACGATTGTGTCAGCATGTTCCCTAGTCATCACACGTGTAGTCTTGTTCCACAACCCGGGACAACAAAAATGCCTCAAGACACTGCTCCGGTTGAGTAGATGGGCACGATCAGTCATCGCGACCTCACCCCAATCTCCGTTGAAAAAGAATAAGTTGTTCTTCCAGTATTTGTTAAAAGATGGAAACCCTCAAATGAAACCTTTGTGGTCTTTATGCGTTGGAGGGGCAGGTCATTCTTTGTAACCATAGGGAATCCAACTGCTCGGTGAGGTCTATTGGAGATAAAAAGTCCCACCTGTATCTGACCGACCCATAGTATAAAAGTTATGAATCTCCTAGGGGTTCGGCGGGTGTTTTGCCCTAATCTTTCTCCACAAATGCCATAGACTGATCAACATCCGATATGAATTGGGGGTCATTTAAGCAGGGGTAACACCTGCATCAGCCAAAAAATGGGCAATGACAGGCTGCAATGGGAAAGTGACTCCAGAAGACTGAATGGCCCATAAATCTCAACTGCATCAAGGGGTAGGTTCCACATTATGCCATCACTACTGCAGGACAGTTCCACCGAATGAGGGAGGTCAAACTGATCCCTAAACTTCGTAAGCTCTTCGTTAGTCACCATATTTATTTCAAAGTCAAAGGTGCAAGGATGGTCCGCTGTAAAACTTAGCATACGAACTCGCCGTTCCCTAGGGACATCCTTTATTTTCAATGTCTACGAAACTATATTTAGGTCGTTCGCCAAATAGGCAGTTTCCTTGTGAGGGGTCCTGGAAGTTTGCCTTGTTGTCTTCGACATATCTGAATAAACACCAACATAAGTGGAACCAAGAGGATTAGCATAGGAAGGAACAAACCCAGGACGAGCCATAGAATAATCTACATTTAAAAGCAATGGGTTAAGACGAAAGAGTATAAGCGTGGAAGCGACCTCAAAGAATGGATTCAAGTCTAGCAATATTCTCACTATCACCAACCTCAACAACATGCTTGATAAGTTCAAAATATCGATAACGAAGAGTTGGATCCATACCTGGAATGTAAGCGGATGTAACGGAAACATAGAAGTTTGAAAGCGAAAAGCCAAAAATCTGAAGGAGAAGAAAGGCTAAGGTTTTTTTACAACGAAGTTCTATGAAGTCGTAAGGAAAAATGAAAGGTCTTTGAACTATATATAGGAGCAAATGACATCATACCAACACACATACGTCAACAAACGCGAATGAGGGTAGGTGCACATGTAACGAAAAGCACGCGCCGTTTGAAATTTGAAATAGTGGCTGAATGATTGCGCCAACCGAAACGAGCATGATTGACATTAAGATTCAGCCGCAAAGCATTGAATGAGCATTAATGGACGCCATGACACAAAATAGAATAAATAAAATAATAAGTTAAACACACTTCACCGAGTAGGTTCCATTTCGAACTAGATACTCGGTCTTATATGTTTAAGGTGGTGTTGTTATTGGTAAATTCAAGATGATACAACACGTCGACAAAAGACTAAGGTCGGGGGTGCCATGTCATTGGAAGACGATCAGATTTAGCCGACCCAAGTTAGTAGGAGAAGACCCGACCAGTCCCTCAGACTAAGATAACGTAAATGATCGGGCTAGTATATCCGATCGGGTCGTCAATATGGTCAGGGCCAGGGTTGGGTAAAACCGCTGATCGGGGGAAACAAGAATAATCGAAAAAATAGACGATCAGACGGGTGACAAGTAGACAACACCCTAAGTCGATGGAATCACGATTCATATACATAGAAAAAGAGTATGATTTTAATAAGGTTTCTGGAAGCGAATTCTGATAAGGAAACAAATTTCCTTATAGATATCAGAGTCTAGATTAGGAAAGAGATCTGAGGACAATTGAAATACAAATCAATTCTAAAGAGGGAAAAAGGTGAGCACGACTCTAAGGAGTTAGAATATTATTAAATGATAAAGACTTTCCTTACGTGTACATTAAGAATTAGGGTTCTATGCATATATAAATAGACCCTAATAATACCTATTAAAGGGTTAACACAATTTGACTAGCAAGAGCGCGAGGGAGATTGAGTGTGTAATCTTCTTTTAACATAGTGAATTCTTATTGTTGCTATTGGCAACCATGGATGTTTCCCCACACTGGGGTTTTATCACGTAAAAACTCTATTTCTTATTTATTTTCCATTCACTTTTGCTTACAATTGGTTATTATTCTGTATTAATTGTGTGACAGGAGGTTAATCCAAAAATCACCGTCAACAAACCTGGTTAAGTGAGTCATCTATACTGCCAAGGGTGTCAAAATGGTCGTTATAAGTGAGTTTGCCCTCGTACCATTCTCCCTCTGTAGTTTTAAGCAAACCCTTCAAGTGATTCCTCATCTGTAATTTCACATAAACAATACATAAGTATATTGCAATAGGCTCGGAAACAACATAAAAAGTCTAAAAAATTGTAAGAAGTAAGCTCAGACAAAGTATAAAAAAGCTCAGGCATTTGGAAAAAGGTTTGGGCCTCAGGCCTTTGAAAAAAGCTCGAGCCTTTGAAAAAAAAAACTCAGGCCTTTGAAAAAAAAGCTCGGGCCTTTGAAAATAAAGCTCGGTCCTTTGAAAAAAAAGGCTCGGATCTTTGGAAAAAAAGCTCGAAGGTTTGAAAAAAAAAGCTCAAAGTTCAACCAACCTAATATTCCGAAAGAAAAAAGTCCGGACATGTTTTAGAAAAGCTCGGAGTTGAAACAAAAAAATCTTGGAGCTTTGAAAAAAAAGCTCGGAACTTTTAAAAAAAGCTCGAAGTTCAACCAATCTAATTTTCCAAAAGAAAAACCTCGGGTATGTTTCAAAAAAGCTTGGATTTGAAACAAAAAAGTTTGGACGGGTTAAAAAAAGACTTGAATTTTCCACCTAATTTTTCAAAAGAGAAACCTCAGACATGTTTAAAAAAAGCTCGGATTTTAACAAAAAAGCTCAAACAGGTTAAAATAAAGCTCGTATTCTCTTCAAAAAAGCTCGGATTCTAAACAAAAAAGCTCAGACAAACAAAAACTAATTTTCCAAACAAAAAAGCTCGGACAAACAAAACCTAATTTAAAAAAAAAAGCCTGAAGTTCTTTAAAAAAAGCTTGGAAATGTTTTTAAAAAGCTCGGACCTAGTTAAAAATGTCTCGTAAACCCAGAAACTCATCTTCGTCAATAAATATTCTACCTAATTTCAAACCCTAACCTAAACCATAACCATTCTCGATCACATCGACAAATCAACCCTAGTCTACCGTTTCAATCAACACAAAACTCATCAAACATGCACAACAACAAAAACGAAATCAAAATCTAAATCAACTTACCTTTGTGATCGAAAATTATTTGGTGAAGAGTAGAAAATCCACTGGTCTCCAACTTCTGGTTACTTCGTCGTCGATTTGCTTACCGTCGCTTTCTTTCTCCCTCTACTTTTTCACTCTCACTTTGAAAACGACAGAATCTCAATATGTCGGGGTATTTTCTTCTGGTAACCTTAATTGGTGTCTTTTAAGCATGAATTATTAATGTGGTGAAATTTGCACAATAGCCCCCTAAAATAGTGTCATTAATTTTTCGAACGAATTATTAATGTGGTGAAATTTGCACAATAGCCCCCTAAAATAGTGTATTGTAACACTCATTCTTTTAGGCACAAAACAATTAAAGTTTGTAATTTATAAATTCAATCTATTTGTAAACTTTGTTTTCTTCTAATATACATCTTATTATTGATAACCACCGGTATAATCTTTAATGACCATCTTTGACTCTTAAATAAATGAGATGTAGGCTCAGTCTGGATTGCTTTTGATCTGTTGTAGGAAGAATTAACTAAGTGTTTGGTAAACTGATTTTTAAAAGTGCTATGAGAATCAAAAACAATCGCAATATGTTCGGTAAACTGGATGTAAAAAGTGCTATGGCTATGTAAAATACTAGAAAGGTCACAAATGAATATTGAAGATGTTTTGAAAATAAAAAATTGTTTTATTTTTATGCGACCATAAATATGTTATAAAATAAATAATCTGTTTTATTCGTATGTGACCATAAATACAATAAAAAATAAATAAATAATTTTTTTTGCACATAAATATTTTATGTTTTCTTGCACAAAAATGTTTTTTTTTAAGTGATTGGATTATATTAAAAAGAAGAAACAGAACACATATAAATAACTTTTTAGCTCATGCGTGTTTTCATAAATGATTCCCCAGGAAGTTGTTTTCCAATAGTTATAATTTTTAGTTTCTTAAAAACTAAGTTGGAAGAAGTTAAAAGTGATCAAAAACACTTCCCAGAAATTTTACCAAACACCCTATCATTGGTCCATAATCATTTTTAACCTTAAAAGCAATTTAGAAAACATTACCAAACTGGGCCGTATTTCAGCTTATTCCTTGTCACCTAATTCAGCAACACCAACTCCGCAACTTTAGTTGTAATTCTATGAATTGAACGAAATGGTAGTGGAATATTTGTATTTGTAATGGTAGGGTTTGAACCATAATGGTTAAATCTCATTTTAAAGTCTTCCAATACAAAATTAATAGACTATTGGTCATTTTAGTTTACTTTATAATTAAAAGATGCAGCATGTGACATGTTCTTTTGACATGTATCAACAATCAACATGATGCAAGTTTCAAAATCAGATTCTAATTTAGGAGAAAATCTTAGGTATATGTGCACTGGGTGCACTTGATCGGTGATGCACCCTACTACTCAAATGAAGCTGAACCGGAGATTTTCTCAGATTTTAGAGGGTAAAATGTTCTGACCGCTTCTTTTTGTCGATTGAATTTAGAACAATGAGGGGTGCTTTTCAAAAAAAATTATTGCCACTATATATATTTTTTTAAAATATTATGATAATTTAAGGGTTTGGACTTTAGAAGAGAGGAATGACTGGAACCATAATTTCATACTTTTATCCGTTTTTAAAATTTTAAAAAATTTGAAATATTATATAAATTTGGAGGGTTTTTTAGATAGGGAAAGGACTTGAACGCAAGTGTTAAGGGTTTACCACCGAATCAATCTTATTTCGTATCTTAAAACCTTTCTAAACATCAAAACTAACCTAAGTATTAATTATAATTGATTTTTTTCTCTCACAACTCATTTTAATTTTTCTGATATACAAACAAATAAGCAGATCATTTATTGAATTTATTTGTTTTTTTTTTAACTAAAGTTGCGTATCACTACTTTTTAATAATTATATTTAATTATTAATAATTTACTTTGTAAAAGATGCAATAATTTTCGGTTGGATATTGAAAAGCACAAGACATTGCTTAAACAATCAAAAGAAAATAAAAATAAATAACTTCGATATTATTAATTATGCTAAAATAATGTAAATAAATACATAAAATAAACAATTATCTTTTTTATTAAGACTAATATAAGAAAAAAAAAACTCAATCACCAAAAACCCTCAACACGACCAACACAACTCTATATCAACAAAACGGAAGCGAATAATCCAACAGCTAGCGGTAAAGCAGCTGCAATTGTATTCAAAGCGGCACCGTTTTCAGACGGAGACGGATCCGGAGCCTCAGATGGTGGAATGGAGATGGAAGAAGGAGGAGCCGATGGATAAGGAGCGAAAAACGGAGGAGATTTCACTGGTGGAGTAGATGAAGTAGCAGGCGCTGGAGCGTGAGTTAAAGGCGGCGATTTCTTCGGAGAAGACGCGGGTGATGGGGTTGGAGACTGAGCCGTTGTGCTGACAACCAACAACGCCGTTAACATCAACACAACAATTCTTGGATTTTCCATACTTAGAGCGATAGAAGAAATTGCTTGAGGTGATTTAAAGAGAAATAATAAAACAGATTCTGATATTGAAGTGAAGTTGTATAGGTAGAGAGACTTTATATAGAGCTCTGGAGTGCAACGGAATGATCGTGGACGTACACGTGGATTGGAATTTGAAATGCGAGGAATGTCCACCGTCTGATTTATTTTTTAATACGTTTATTTGCAACGGTCGATAAAAGGGGGCATACGTAAATATGGAAGATTAAAATCAGCGGTTGGGACCCAATGTTTGATAATTTGGAAATTTATCTCCTCAAAATCAGCAAGACTACCGTTATCACTTATAATAGGGATGTCAGCCAATTGAATCCAATAGGATGCATTATATCTGGATTGGATTTAATCACATAATTGGATTGGATCGCATATTAAATTATTAAATACTTGAGATTGGAATTTGGATTTCCATATGGAAATCCTTTGAATTCTTCTGATTTGTCAAAATATAAGATTTAATTTAATTTATATTATGCTAATTTATGAATATCAAAATACTCTTGGGGTGCAAAAATGACTATATTTTTATCTATAATTTTTAGATGATTTTATTTGCGTTTTGGTTTAAAACTTATTTTTAAAGTTTATAATTTGTTAGACTTCTTTAACTTTAAAGTTTACAATTATGTATTGTTTTTATATTAATTATTAGTTTACTAATTTTATTTGAAGTACTGTATCAATTAATTATTGGTTTTGTTAATTTTAAGAACGTATTAACTTTCATACATAACAGATTGCACTAAACCTCCGTGAGGTTTGTCCTACTGCACGTAGAAGTAACTTTATCAAAAATTGAAACTCAACCACTACCGTTAGCCAAACGTAACTGTTAATAAAGTTGACTATCAATAAGACTATACTACCACTGATTTATAAATTAACTAAATAAAAAATTAAAACAAATAAAAAATCATATTTTACAGATGAATTTTCACCATTCATCTTTGAGATGGATGATGGACATCAAATAATCTTAAAGATTTGAATTTAAAAAGAATTTGAATCATCTCCTCACCTTATGTTGTCTTCACCTAAATCAATGGTCTGTATTAATTTTACCTTTTAGTTGTGTAAAATTTAAAAAGTTATAGAAATAATCCAGACCATTGATTTACTATATTATACATGTGTCAATAAATTATAAAAGTGAGGAGATAAAATCTGAGGAGAGGATCTAGATCCATTAAAAAAAGAGTAGTATTAGTATGTGCCTTTAGGGTTAGAAGATTTCTACCCTCCTTTTTTTTCCATGTTTACTTTTAAAAAACAAATCTATTTAATCTCCACCATCCATCTTTGAGATGGATGGTGGAGATCTCATTTTTGTTTTTGTTTTTTGTTTTTTTTTTCTTTTTAAATTTGTTTTTTTTCAATTAATTTATATTTTTATCAACTTCATATAATTTTTATAATGTTTTTAAAATGTTTGAAATGTCGATAATACCCTTAGTTTTAACAGTCAAACTTGTTCAAATGTTAAATTTGATCAAGTTTGACTAAACGGAAGAGGGTGTTGGATGTCAATTTTCGATAAAGTTGTTTCTGAGTGCAAGATGACAATCCTCATGGAAGTTTAGTGTAACTTGCTCTTTTATATATTAAGAATCATTTCATCTGAATATGATCAATTATATTGGATCCGATCGAATTTAAGTATTTTGCAATTAGATTGAGTTGGATTTCGCTCTAAGATTAGATAAGATATATCATGTTGTAATTTCTTTGATCTAGTTACTTCAGATCATGGCTAGTCTAATGGATCCGATCCACCGCACGCCCCTACGTTATAATGTGATTGTTCATTATTTAATTCAAATGAGTAATTGTTAATTACTTCTCTCATTTCATTTTCTTCTAAATTTATTATATATATATATTAATAATAATGCTAAACAAAAAAAAAAATCGTTCAAAAATCTACCATTCATATATAAAAAAGTAATCCAAAAATCAATACAAATGATATGGTAAGTGATTTGTCAATACTATATAAGTTACCATAGTATCCCATAATTTATATGGTATAACAATTCATTTACCACATAATTTGGGTTGATTTTTTTTAAATACATAGTTTTATTAGATTTTGTGAATGTGATTGATAAAGAATACAAAATAACGAGTGAAGAAAAACAGAGAGTGAAACTCTTGTTAATGGCGATCAAGAGAGAGAGAGAGAGATAGAGAGTATCTCTCACACCTTATTTATTGAATAATGTTTGTTACACCAACCAGGAATAACGAGAAGCTAATGTATATATTAGTCTAGTCTCCTAATTTAGATAGACTTCCTACAAATGCAGTCAACCAATCAACTTGCAACCTGGCAATTAAGTTATAACAGAAAACTTCGATTTCCCACCAATTCTTGTAGTGCTCTGTTCTGTTGATGATCATGATGATCATAATCTGATCATCATGATCTATGGTAAAGATTTGTCAATCATAGTTCCTTTTGATTGGGTAGGCGAACATTATAGCATAAGCTGAACTTGATGCAGCAGCTATGAAGTTTGTTGGTTGAGAGATGCAGTGGTGAGCTTGAGCTTTGTCTAGGCTGATATGATTTGTATCTTTAACATCCCTCCGCAAACTGAACGTGGGTGACACAGCCAAGTTCAGTTTGAAGCGAAGATAACCAAAGCGAGAGGAAGACAGAGCTTTTATCAAGACATCAACACAATTATGTTCAGTGGGAGCATACTGAACCTTAACCAAACCTAAGGCAATTTTCTCACAAACAAAAACGTCAATTTTGATGTGTTTGGTTCGAGCATGAAACACGGGATTTTGAGCAAGCATGCCAACCCTTTGATTATTACACCAAAAATGGGACAATGAGACAGCTGAATACCAAGTTCAGAAAACAATGAAGTTAACCACATACCTTCAGCAGCAGCAGCCTGAGAGAAGGCCCTATACCCAGCCTCACAGTTGGAATCTGCCATAACATTCTGTTTCTTAGAGCTCCATGCAATAAAGTTACCACCCAAGTAGACACAATAGCCTTGTGGATCGACGATCATCAATACAAGAGGCCCAATCCGTATCAGAAAATACCTCAATAGATAGAGAGGTTGATGGCCGAAAATGTAAACCGAAGTCTACCGAGCCTTTTAGATATTTAAGAAGATGTTTACAAGCCTTCCAATGATCCACAGTTAGGGATGCCAAGAACTGACTGAATTTGTTAACGCTAAAAGAGATATCAGGCCTCGCATGGGTTAAATATTGGAGAGCACCAATGGTGCTCATAATTAGTGAATGATCAGAGAATAATAACCCAACTTTGGTGAGTTTGATGCCTACAGACAGAGGCGTTGAACATGGACTACAATTGGATATGTTGGTTTTTCTAAACAGATCAAGGATGTATTTTGTTTGTGTCAAAAACAGACCCTTAGATGATCTGAAAGCCTCAAACCCAAGGAAGTAACTGACCGATCCAAGAGATTTCATGCAAAGGTACCCTTAAGAGTATCAATCATATGACGAATCAAAAGTTGATCATTACTCATGAGAAGTATGTCATCAACATATACTAGAAGATAGATAACCTTGGAACCTTATTTTTTGATCAACATAGACACATTGGATTGAGAGGACACAAAACCCCAACCAAGTAAAGCAACACGAAGCTTATTGAACCAAGCCCTTAGCGATTGTTTGTAGCTAAAAAGAGCTTTATTTAGTTTACACACATGATAAGGATATTGAGCATGCATAAAACTAGAAGGTTGAACCATATATATAGCCTCCAACAAGTCACCATTGAGGAAGGCATTGTTGATATCAACTTGTTAGATATCCCATCCATACGTGACTGCTAAGTTGAAAATCACACGAATAGTGGAAACCTTAATGGCTGGGCTAAAAGTGTCATGAAAATCAATACCATAAGTTTGATGGAAACCCTTGGCAACTAAGCGAGCTTTATGTTTCAACACGAAACCATCAGGTTTGTACTTCGTTTTATAAACCCATTTACAACCAACCAAGTTTATAGACTGAGAAAATGGAACTAAAGTCCAGGTGTTGTTCCTCAAGAGAGCTGTATACTCCTCAGTCATTACATTATACCAATGTGGGTTGGCAAGAACCTCTGAAAATGTCTTACGTTCACTAACAACATTAGGTGTCTTGACAGCCTGACAGGCAGATGGATAGGTTCTAGGCCAAATTGCTCCAGATATATGTCTGGTAACCATGTGATGTATTGACTGAACTGGTGGTTTATGATTTGAAGATAAATCAATAGAAATAAGGCAAGTAGGAATGGCACTAAGAGGAATATCAGTATTATGCTCATGAAGACTAGATGGTATGACATTTGAAGTGTGACGATCATTAGACCTATGTGGTGTTAAAGAATCAACAGATGGTTGATGATTAGTAGAAATAGGTAGTGTTGAAGAATTAGCAGAATTATCTTTGAATGAGGTAGCTGACAATACTAAGGTGGGAAGACTAACTTGAGATTGATCAAAGGTATTTATAGGAGGAAAGAGTACACGATATAGATACTTAAATTCATTGAACACTGCATTTCTTGAAATGTAGATTTTTTCAGACGGATGGAGGCATTTGTATCCTTTTTGGCTAAGACTATACCCAATGAAAGTACATTTTGACGTATGGAAATTGAACTTTTGATGTGTGTAAGGTCTAATATATGGAAAGGCTGAACACCCAAAGTTTTTGAAGTAATTCTAGTTTGGTTGTCTATGGTACAACACTTCATATGGTGATTTTAACTTGAGGACTGGTGTAGGTAGATTGCTGATAAGAAGAACAACTGTTTGAAAAGCTTCAACTCAGTGGCATATGGGCCTGAGCAAGAAGCGTAAGACCTGTCTCCATAACATGACGATGTTTTCTCTCGGGAACACCATTTTATTGGTGTGTGTAAGCATAAGAAGTTCTGAAATGTATACCATTGTTTCTCAAGAAAGGAAGTTGAGGTTTATATTCAGCTCCAAGATCAACTTGCAAGCATTTTAGCTTGTTGTTGAAGTGAAGTTCAACATGTTTTTTGAACTGAAAGAACACAATTGAGACCTTTGGTTTGAGTTTCAATGGACACATCCAGCTATACCGTGAGTAAGAATCCACAAATATGATATAATATCTTTAACCTTCTAGTGAAGGTAAGGGAGATGAACCCCAAACATTTGTAAAAACCACAAGAGAACCTGATGCTATGTACGTTGAGTGCTGAAAGAGAAGCTGATGTAATTTTCCTAACTTACATGCATCATAAAAACTGAGACAGGAGTCATTAAATTTCATATGCAATCTATTCATAACTTTTCTCAGCACAAGTGGAGATGGATGCCCAAGTTTTAAGTGCCATATGTTTTCATTCAAGAAAGATCGATTACATGTGTCACCAGCATTCATACTATATGTACAAGGTGAATTGAAACTGGTTGTGTTATTTTTCAAAATTGAAAGTCCAAAATGAGAATTATTCTTTTAAGATTGTAAAGCATCAGCTCCTGTGAGTTCCTTTCAGACGCAACCTATAGAGTCCATTTTCAAGCTTACCTTGAAGCAAAATTTCCTTGGTACTCTTGTCCTTAATCACACAAGAATCATAAGTAAACTCAGCATAGGCGTTGTTATCTTTGGTTATTCTAGAAATACTCAATAAATTTTTGGTTATCTTAGGCACACAAAGAATATGATTTAGATGCAACAATTTAGAAAATGATCCAGTTGAAGATAGAATTGTCTCACCAGTGTGTGAAATTTACAGCTGCTGTCCATTTCCAACGACCAAATGATCAGGACCTTAATATTCTAAGTGCAACGAAAGATTGGACAGATCTGAAGTGACATGATAGGTAGCTCTATTATCAACATATCAAGATGAATCACAGACTGTTTCTGGTGTTGCATAGTAAGTCGTTGACTGATGAAGATTGGCCTGATGAGATAAATTCATGAATGCTGGAAGATTGTGTCCATAAGATTGATTATTGTGTGATTGAGGTGAGGAAATCTGATAGGAGTTATTCTGGTTGTTGCCTTGAAAATTTCGATCAAAACAATAATAGCAATTGAGTGAAACATGCCCAATTTTCCACATATTTGACATGTGGGTCTATTGTTATTGTCCCACCTTCCACCTTCCACCATTTTTTCCTCTGCCTATAGATCTGTTTTCATTGTATCTGCCTCCATTATTGTTGTAAACGCCTCTTTGATTTCTTTTCTCTTGTTGATTACCAGATGATATAAAGTTTGCACTTGTTTGAGGAATCTTGAATTGATCAACTGAATCCAGTTGAGCCATTCGTTGTTCATGAGTCATTAATAAGTAACTAACCTCTTGCAAACTCATTGTTTCTCATTGAGAAGTGATAACTACTGCTATTGAATCATACTCATGCTCATATTCATTCAAGACTCTAAATTTGATCATATACACTAACTTTCTAACCAGCAGCTCTTAAACTTTCATTGATTGTTTTAACTTTTAGAACAAAATCATTAACAGAACCTGATCCCTTTTTGACGTTCTGCAATTGATACTTCAATTAAAGCACCTTTGCCATGGATTGTTGTGAGAAAACTTTTTCTAAGACACTTTAGACTTCAAAAGAAATACTGCAATCTGTGACCTGATCTATCAAGGTTTGATTAATTGAAGAGAACAATCAACTCAGAAGTAGCTGATCTGATTTATTCCATTGTGTATATTCCTTCTTCACTATAAGTCGTTTTTCACTTCCATCTCTTGAATCTATTTCTATAAACTTTGGTGGTGCAAACTTTAAACCGGATATAAAATCCTCTAACTCAAAAGCTTTTATTATAGGCAATACTTGTGCTTTTCAGGATATGTAGTTGTTATTGTCAAGCTTCACTTGAAGGTTGAAATTCAATGCTTTTGCAAGAGATGAGAATCCTCCTGTCAATGACGCAGACAATGATGTTTCTTGATTCTCTTCTCTGTGATTCGTGAATGATCTTGCGATCGAAGCCATAGACGACTAGTCCTTATACAACTTTGATACCATATTAGATTTTGTGAATGTGATTGATAAAGAATACAAAACAGATAGTGAAGCTCTTGTTAATGGCGATCAAGAGAGAGAGAGTATCTCTCACACCTTATTTACTGAATAATGTTTGTTACACCAATCAGGAATAACGAGAAGCTAATGTATATCTTAGTCTTGTCTCCTAATTCTGATAGACTTCCTACAAATGCAGTCAACCAATCAACTTGCCACCTGGCAATTCAGTTATAACAGAAAACTTGGATTTCTCGCCAATTCTTGTACTACTTTGTTCTGCTGATAATCATGATGATCATAATCTGATCATCATGATCTGTGGTGAGGATTTCTCAATCATAGTCCCTTTAGCTGGGTAGGCAAGTGTTGTAGCATAACCTGAACCTGATGCAACAACTATGAAGTCTGTTGATTGAGAGATGCAACGGTGAGTTTGACCTTTGTCTAAGTTGATATGATTTGTATCTATTTGTCGAAGCTGATATAATTTGTATCGCTAACAAGTTTACTCTTTTATTAATTCATTTGATTTTCAAATTTAAAAAAACGATAGGGGATAATTTCATTTTAGTAAATGTTTTTTTTTGATAGGTTCATTTTAGTGAATGTTATGAAAGACTTTAATGTGGAGGGACCGTTATATTAAAAAGAAAATATTTGAGAGGGTCAAATACAAAATACAAAATTTAAAGATAGAATTGTAATATTTTAAAAAAGTTTTAAAATTTCACTCTATTATCATCTAAATTACATTATTTTGTATTTACTTGTATAATTACAAAATCTAAGACAAGTTGATATTATTATAGGATTTGTATGATCTTTTTTCTAGAAAAAAAATCAAATCAGTTGAGGATCCAATTTCATTATTATAAGGTACAATGTTTAAAAGGAGATAAAAAAGAAAGAAAAAAGAGACACAGGGTATTGAAATTTATATGATCCATTAATGTTAATTTCCTTGTGATTTTTGATGTTCAATCTTATGAACAATAGGTTCAATCATTGTCTCCAAGTCATTCAAGTCACCCTTCAATTCATCAACCTGTATATATTTAGTAACGCCAAAATTAGTCCAAACATATGTGATATGTGTGCTACAAAACATGTTTTATGGGATCTATACAAGATCATACATATCTTTTCTTAACTGCTCTATTAATCCAATAAAATTAATCAAAATATTTTCAACACTTTCTTGACTAATATTAGACAAATACCATACCTTTGTTTTATCTGTTAATTGGGAAAATATAAGCATTGTCTTTAATTAAAGACGTTTTTTGTTTTTTGTTTTTTTGGGTATCCTTACTAACACTTCCAATATATATATAGCACGACTTGTTACGTTTGGACAGAAACAAATTTTGGGACAAAAATGTGTTTATTAAGATCAGAGTAATCCAATTTTTTAAATAAGGCAGGAAAGAACCTAAGAAGTAGGATTAAATATATAGAGAAGAGTTTTATATATATATGAATTTTTTCAATTGTACGCACCGATAAATACATATCAGTGTTTTGCATGTAAATCATTAGATTTAATTACTTTGACTCAGTCTACATGATAGTTTATCTATAATATATGGTCTACATATAACAAACTTTTGTATTGTATATCAATGGACATTGAGTAGAAAAAGACTATATATATATATATATATATGAATTTTTTCACTTGTACGTACCGAAAAATACATATCAGTATCTTGCATGTGAATCATTAGATTTAATTGCTTTGATTCAGTCTACATGATAGTTTATCTATAATATATGGTCTACATATAATAAATTGATGTATTTTATATTAGTGGACATTGAGTAGAAAAAGACCGTGTATATATATATATATATATGGACTGCCCTTGGAGTGCAACGTTGCATAGTGTAACATTTTTTTTTTATTGTGATTATGGTTTTTTGGTACAACAACATCAACTAAAATGTTATTGATTTTCGGTCTACATGATAGATTATCTATAATATATGGTCTATATATAATAAATTGATATATTTTATATCAACGGACATCGACTAGAAAAAGAATATATATATATATATATATATATGGGCTGCCCTAGGAGTGCATCGTTGTATAGTGTAACAATTTTTTTTTTATTGTGATCATGCTTTTTTTGTTGTACAACCACATCAACTAATATGTGATTACATATTCTAATAATTTAATTGTTTGATCACATGTGATTTATATACGATAACATTTTATATATTTGTGATTTTAAGAAATCATATATGATCATATACCGTTGTATCGTGTAATGTTGTACAGAAAAATGACCATATATACATATAAAAAAAAATACCTTATGAATGAAATTAAGAGTGAGTTGAGCATCGTGGGCGGTTGCTTTGGAAAAACGTTCAACAAACAAAGCCGTGTCCTTCACTTTCGGATGATTATCTGGAACCGCATCTGCCACCTCTTCCGATAACTTCTCCGCCGCGGATGACACCTTTTCCACCACCTCTGCTATCTTTTCCACCTCCTCCACAACCATTTCTGCTTCTCCTATTTCATACAAATGTACTCAACATTTATATACATAAGTACATAACCAATTTCATTCGAACAAAATCGGTTTGTTTACATTATATATCAAAAAACATAAAACATTATCTCAAAATCAAATAAATGTTAAGAAGATGATTTGGTCCTGGTTCGGCCCCTACATCAACCAATGAGATTGTGAATTCTAGGCTCGCTCTCCTAATCTCTAAATTGTAATAGTTCGAAAAAAATTGAATATATGAAAATTACCCCCCCACCTTTTTATAATTCTTTGCAATTTGTTACTTTTCCAATGATTGGCAAAGAAATATATATTATTTTTCATCTATTACACATATAGATCCAATAATATAAAAATAAAATCTATAGATCGAGACAGAGAGAATTAAAAGAAGAAAAAAGAAAGAAAAAATTATTTACAAGTACTGGGATAGACAGATATGCTATCGTGAACCGTACCTTCAATCTTTTGAAATTGGTTCAATTTTTGCTTCCACAGTGGTAGCAAGAGAGTTAATAAAGAGCCCAAAATCCATCTTGCCCTGCATATTATTTACATTTTTTTTTATCAAAAATAAAATAAAAATATATTACTGAAACAATGCAAGGAGCCAAGGGCAATGTGATAAATTTAATTACATAAAAAAAAAATCAATTTCAATTAACACCATTCAATTATTCATACCAAATAAAGAAGTTAAATCTTGGAGTAGGAGATGGACCTGCTGGTACTGCTCCAACCTTGTAAATGTCATCATTGACCTTCACCCTACAATAACAATTTCAACAGGTTTACAGTGGATAGATCATGGATATATAATTTTGCAAGAAAAAAAATACATATTTTGGTGGCAATAATTACATAGTAGTATTTTGTTTTCTCCATATAGTGCCATTGTCGCTGATCAACTGAAAGCTTGATTGGTGCATTGAGTAGCCATGGCCAAGCCTTGCTACCTCAAAACGGTGAAAGGACGCCGGCGAATTAAGGGTGGAGCAAGCTGATCTGTTACGATAAAATAATTCAAGAAAACTGTGCAATTTGTAGGAATTAGCCCAGGAATTAGTTTTTGACATATCGAACAATTAATTAGAGATATGAATATATGATACTTAAGCTAGCTATTTGAGTGCATATTTATAATAATATGGCTTATTTCAGAGATTGAGTAATTGTGGTTTTCTGCAATAGCATATACGTGCAAGAATGCTAAGGACGCTAAGTAATAACGTGAATTTTGCATATTAGGCCGATCGCTTTAACAAAAAGCTAAAGCAATAATTCACTTGCACTTCCTTGCAAGTCAATACTAGAAAGTTTGAAACCGTCTTTGAAGCATGCATAAAGCCAATCTAGAAAAACACTTGTTGAGTTTTGGCCCATTATAACACGTACCAGGCCCGATTTGAGCTACACACATGTTACCGGTCTTCGGTACAAGTACTGATTAAGTGATTAATCTCAAAATTGCATAAAAATTTCAAATGTTTCCATACACAGATCAGTTCCATCCAGTAAAACGTACGTAAAATATACATATAGGCTTGTTAGATTCCATTTGGTATTGCCTTTAAGAAATTAAAATCATATTATTTAATAAATTTTGTATAGAAAATATATTTGATAAAACATTTAAATGTGATTATAAATACTCTACTGTGATTCGGTGAGATTTAATTAATTTTTTAAATGGTCAAAGTAACCTTATTAATTTAACATAAATACTGACGCATAACGAAAATAAAAGAGATTACCAACGTAAGCCCTAAAAACGTAAAACTGGAATCCACCAGAAAAAGAACTCGAAATTCGACTAAATTTTTTATTATATTCCTCAAAACAAAGAACAAGAGGTTTAAATAGCCTCTGAAAACCCTAACTAAAAACAAAAAGACCAAATTGGACATTCACTAAACAAATAAAAGCTAAAACGAAAAAAATAAAAAAATAAAATAAATCTTCAAATGCCCGACAACCTACCTTAATCAGCTATTTTGAGGGTGTAAACGACCTCAACCGGGAAACCCAGGTTGCCATGATGTAGATCATCAAAATCCCTTTCCGAAAACATATTATAATAGGCATTCGGACAACCGAGCTAAAAGTTATGTCCGTTTCTTCGAATCAGCTCTTTTAGCCGTACCTATTTCTCTCTTTGCCAATTTTCTATCCAACTCTTCTTCAAACTCCAAGGCTAGTTGTCCTACATCAATACAACTATGTCCCAAACTTAATTTCATATAAATATAGTATACTACAAACATGTTCAACATTGGCCATCACTAAAATGACAACATAAGCTATCAGTTATTGTTGCTGTTCCCGTTTCGGTCATTGCTGCCGATTACATTCCCGATCACCATCACCTGGTATCGTTTTTAATGTAATTTATGTCTCTTTATTTTTTTAATTTATGTTTTTCAAGTTTTAATTTATTTGGTTCGAGATTTTAATTGATGAAAGAAAATAAAAGAAAAAAGGATTGAGAGGTCTCGGTTTGAAAGAATTTTTGATTAAAAGATAGAAGTAGCAACTAAATAAATTTGAAATGTGGAAGAATAAGTAATATTTTTAAGTAGTTTCAGAAAAAAAAAATTGTAAGTTTAAAATTAGACGGGCCTTGTTAATCTTAAAAAAAGCCGTTTGTTTCCACTGTAAATATTAGATATATATGAAAAGCAGATTTGGATTTGGGTTGTTCAATGAGATCAATTTTTTGTTTTGTTTTTCTGTCCAACGTTTTGAAATTATGTTAGGGTTCCAGGATGTGATGAGTGCATGGGATGTGATGAGATATGACTAACTTTAGTCTCATCTCTCATGTTTATGAATATGAGATTATCTAATTTTATGTAAGCAACTTATCCCATAAATGTGGGACTAACTAGTCCCATAATTTTATACTTTTTTTATTTTCAATTTATTTTATTTTCTATGTGATTAAAATATAAATATATTTTAAGAATTAATAAAATATTTTATTTCCAATATTTTTAAAATAATAATTTTCAATTTTAACAAATAAAAATAAATATTATTTTGTTTAAAATTGGTTTTAAATATTTTAATTATTGAAAAAATTAATTTAAATAATTATTTAATTAGTCTGATTATATGTACCATTTTATCCCGGTGAGGTGGGGCTATTCAGTACCATATATATATTAAAATTCCTCTTTTAATTTTTATTTAATTATAAAATTTTATATGTATTTAATATATCTTGTTATAATATTTTTAAAATATTAAATATTAATAAAAAATATTTCCTTTAATATTATATTTAAATATTTATATTTTTTAAAAAAATAAAAAAATAATTTATTTAAAAATATAATATTAATCAATTTCACAATGTATTAAATATATGATAAAATTATATTTTTATCCAATCCCATACCATACCAAACACGAGTAGGACTGTTTTAATCTAATCCCACTCACTGCCAAACACATCACAACATTAATTTTAGTCCAATAATATTTCATCCAATCCTATACAATGCAATCCCATGAAAATAATCCTGTCATATCCAATGCACCAAACGTGCCATAAGAGACTTTAATTTATTTTATAATACTTTAAATATTTGAATTAAATATTAAGTTGGTTGAATATCAATTACATTTTGAGACAAGTTGACCTTTTGTATATTTAGTAATAATTGACTTTTAGCAATTTGGTTAAATGGACTAAAATGATATATTTTAGAAGAAAAAAAAAGGGACTAGAGCTACTAATTTAACAAAAACGTTTAAAAATGTGACAGTTCGGAAACAAATAGGGACTTTAGTGAAATAACCTCATTTTATGAAATGCATTTATATTGTTTTTGAGTCTTATAGTTTTAAGAGCAACATTAACCAAACGGTTATCTACACCCGATCCCTAACTTCTTAATCAATTTAACAATAAATTATCCATTCAACACTGTTAATGTGGCTTAAATTAGCCAGTAACCTTATTTGATATAGATTTCTATTTTGTCTCTACCCATATTATAAATATGTGATTATAGGATCTTTTAGGAAATAAATCTCTTTTGAGAGTTCTTTGGGTGTAATTAGGTTTTGTTTTTTGTGAGTAATTCTAAGTTACTATTTTGTAATCTCCATTGATCATAGTGAATTTCTTTTCAACTTTGCCCATGAACGTACACTTTATGTTGAACCACATAAATTTCTCTTTTTCAGATTTGCTTTTGTTTTGCCTACTTGTTTTGTGTCTTGACAATTTTCATCATAAACTGGTATCTAAGCCCTAGGTTCTTGATTAGCTCTTTGGGATCCGTTATCGAGCATTTGGTTGATTTGGTTGTCAAATCCTTTGGCTTGTGTTAGATTGACTGTTGAATCTCTTGGGTTGTGTATCTGTCAAATAAAAAAAACTTTATGAGTAGGGTAAAATTTGAGATCGAGAAATTTGATGGAAGAAATAATTTTGGCCTTTGGTAAATGAATATGAGAGCCTTGTTAACTCAACAAAGGTTGCCCAAAACACTCAAAGGGAGGAATAAGTTGTCTGAAAACATGTCTGAAGAAGAAAAAGATGGTATTATGGAGAAAGCTTTTAGTACAATTTTATTGTCATTGTCTGATGTGGTGCTGTATGAGATGTCTAATGAGAAAATTGTAGAATCATTGTGGCTTAAGCTGGAAAGCTTATATATGACCAAATCCCTCTCTAATAGACTCTATTTGAAGCAACGTCTTCACGGTATTCATCTGTCAAAAGGTAAGTATGTGGATAATTTTAATAAAATTGTGCTGGATTTGAAAAGTATTGATGTGAAATATGATGATGAAGATTTAGCATTGATTTTATTGTATTCATTACCTTCCTCATATGAAAATTTTGTTGATGCTACGGTGTATGAGAGGCATACACTTAGTTTGGAAGATGTTAAATCATCTTTGAATTAGAAAGAATTGAAGAATAAGGTGTCTGGAAATATGAATGAAAATATGAATGAAAATCAGGCTAATGGTTTAATGGCAAGAGCCAGGAACAAAATAATCTCCTAGTGTTAATAGTAACAATTCTAGATCAAAGTCTAGAAATAGGAAATGAGGTTATAACTATTGTAAGAAAGAAGGACACTGGAAAATTGATTGTCCAAAACTCAAAGAAAAAAAAAGGAAACAACTAATAAATCATATGATTATTGTGATGCTAACGTTGTGGAAGATTATTCTAGTGATACCGGTAATGTGGTATCAGTTGCTTCTGATTGTTTAGACAACACTTGGATTCTTGGTTCGGGTTGTTCATACCATATGTGTCCTAACATGGAGTGGTTTGTTACTTATCAGTCTATTGATTATGGTGTTGTTTTGATGAGGAATAATATGTCCTGCAAGGTTGTTGGTATTGGCACAATTCGTATTAAGATGTTTGATGATATTATTAGAACTTTGTCTGATGTCTGACATGTACCAGATTTGAAGAAAAATCTTATTTCTTTGGGTACAAATGATTCCCAAGGTGATAAGTATTCAGCTAAAGGTGGAGTTTTGAGAGTTAGTAATGGTGCCTTTTTTGCGATAAACGGAAAATTCTCTAATGATACCTATGTACTTCAGGGAAGCACGATTATCGGTGCCCTAACTGTTTCGTTTTCATCATATCCAGATCCAGATACTACTCGTTTGTGGCATATGCATTTAGGGCATATGAGTGAGGCTGACATGACTATTTTGAGTAAATGAGGTTTGGTAGATGGTCAGAAAATAAGTTTACTTGACTTTTATGAGCATTGTGTTTATAGGAAATAATGCAGAGTTAAGTTCACCACTGTGATAGTGCCATTTCTATACCGATTTTAGATCCCAATTTTTGATATCTTGAGCTAGTTTCTTAGATATTTTTGATGTTTTAATGTGTTTGTGAGCCTTGTGTAGGTAATTATCTATAAATAAGGTGTCTGAGCTAATTTGAAGAGATTGGGGGTAAACACGTAAAATCTAGCCAAGAATGAAGTTTGGGTGAATTTGGAAGAATTCAAGAGTAAACAAAGGATTTGGATGTTACAGATCGCCGATTTGCTCTAAAGACTTTGGCTACCAAGAATTTCACTATTGCCTGACGAGGCTAATTTTGTGATTTCACCATTTTTAAGCCCTAATTCAAGGGTAGCCTTATACATACCCCATTTTTAGTCCAAGAACGAATAAACCAATCTTCTACCATTAAGAGTGAGCGTTTAATGGATTGATTCAATTTTCAATATAACTGATAAAAAACTGATAAAGTTCGGTTTCTGAAAAAATGAACTGATTCAATAAAATTTACAAATGTCAACAGATCAAAAACCAACCGAATTGGACCGGTTAGGCTTTTTCGGTTATGGGATAAATTAATGGCCTTTAATTATTAAAAGGAATTCTATATTTTAATCATTTTGGGATTTTGACCAAATTAAATTATGGGCTTGAACAAATTGAAAATACTAGTTTAAAATAATATTAAAAAAAAATGTTATGACATACTTTCATAGTTTCATGGACTATTGAACATTAAACTGTTTTTTTATATATAAGTTGGTTTTCAATTTGGTTTTTCGGTTCAAGATAACAAACCAAAAAAAAAAAACTGATCCAATCTGTTTTTTAAAAAATGAATTGAACTCAATCGGCCAACATAAGAAAACTGAAAAAATACCGATTGGATCGGTTCAGTTCACTAGTTAGGTTCGGTTTATTGATTTTTTACTCACCCCTATCTACCATTCTTTGAAGACCCAATACCAATCAAGTGAGAGAGAAGCTCTCAAGCTCCCATAGAAGTTTTCCTCTATGAGAGCTTACCATTTCACCATCATCAAACCTTCAACCATCCATCTTAGAGGAAAATTCAATAGAAATGAGGGTTTTTCTTGATCAATAAGAGATGAGCATCGATGGAAGCTTGAAGACTCTTGAATAATATCACTTGGGTCTTTTCTATTACTCTTCTTTATGTATTTCTATTTTATATATTTACTCTTCTCTTTGTTGATTTCTGTTTGATGTGTATTATCCCTATTTGGGAATATTTGTAAACCTAACACCATGCTCTTGATATGATTGATTTATTTTATTCGATTTAAGTCTTATTTTATTCAATTGCTTCATACCTTGATATTTGATTTGTGAAATATCATTCTTGATGCAAGTTAATCAACTACGTTAATTTGAGAATTAGAGTTTGGTAAATTTCACACTTGGCTTTGATTATTACTCTTAATAGAATGGATGGAATTCATGAAAGTAAATATCATGCTTGATTGGATGTTGGTTCTTAAATCTTTATGCTTAAAGACATCTTTGGTTGTTGCTCACACTAAATACCATATGTGAGTAGTAATTAGTCATGACCATGGTTCCGGTTCGGTTCTGTTCGGTTCGGTTCAGTTCGGTTTCGATTCTAAACCGTCGTTTCGGTTCTAATCCAGTTTCGACGGTTCGTAGGGTTCGATTATTTTTATTTTAACCCAATTTCAGATAATAGATTAACATAAATTTCCCAATCCCCCCAACCCAGATTTTCCCATGTTCACCAGAATCCAGTATCTTCAACCCCAAATCTCCCCAACCTGGATTTTCTCAAATCACATTCAGATCTCTCTCGCTCTCTCACACACACGCACACACTGACGCTCACAGCCACACACACACACACACACACAAACACACACACACAAATCAACCCCAAATCACATATCACCCACCATCGGTTCACCATCACTGTCTTCTTAATCTAGCCATCATCTTCTTCTTTCTTCTTTGTTCTTCTTTCTTTTTTGTTCTTCTTCTTTTTTCTCTTAGCTTCTTCGTCTATGAACGTATCATCGATGTAATCGATGTGGATCTATGAAAGAGAGAGATCGATATGGATAAATAAGAGATCATTGATTCACCAGTGACGGCCGGGAAGAAGAGATCATCGGTGGGAGATCGTCATCACTCATCTTTTGTCACTTTATCTGAGATTGAAGGTGGAGTCGTGGTGAGAAAAAGAGAAAAATAAGAAAGAAGAAATAAAGAAAGAGAGATGAGAGATCGAAGAAATCAAGAACGAAAGAAAGAGAGATGTGGGATTGTCTGAGTTGGAGAAATGAAAATGAAGAAAAAAGGAGAGAGAATAGGAGATAAGGTTAAAGAGTCAAAGTGGAAAAAGAAAAAAAAAAGAATTTTTTTTTAATGGAACCGGCAGTTCCAAAACCGGAACCTAACCTTAAGGCTCACAGTTCCAGTTTCGGTTTCGGTTTCGGTTTCGGTTTATTTTACACGGTTCGGTTTTGTTCGGTTCTACGGTTTGAACCGAACCATGGTCATGACTAGTAGTAGCTGAGGATTGGATGACTCATCCTATGACCATATGGTAATAGTCATATAAAGGAGAATATTGAACCCAAGAACATGAATTGATTGTGCTTAATTTAATTAAATCAATACGATCAATATAAGTGTTATGGTGAACTCAAGTACTTTGTGTGTCCATTCCCTTGTATCTGTCCAATCAGCCCAATCCTATCTAAGTGTGTGGTGATTCGAGTGTTGTGCCATTAGGAGTAGTTCAATTTAGATTAGAAGTAGTTTAATTTAGAAAGGTACACATCCAGTTACCACACATTTACTCACCATTTTCACCCCTCCATATTCTCATATCTTTATACATTCAAATGCTCTTACATTCTCTTGCTCACATGCTTTGATTTCCTTAATCATATACGCACACTTATGCTTACACTTCACATATACCATTCTCACCATTTCCATGTTCTATTTATATTGTTTTCAATAAACTCCAAAACTTGAGACGGTTGACGAATAATACATCCCTATGGTACGATAACCTTACTTGCACGCTATGCTAATCGAACGATTCTCTTACGATTGTGAGTGGTAATTAATGATAGACCGAAAAAATATTGATCACACAACAACACATAGGACAAATGACACATTTGATTACATCAATTCATCTCTTTAGGGTTCTGCTCTTGTTGAGCCAAAATACGGTTCTAGGTATATTCTAACTTTTATTGATGATTTTTTCTGGCATGTTTGCATGTATTTCTTGAAAAAGAAAAATAATGTTTTTTTAGATTCAAGAAGTGGAAAGTTCTTGTTGAAGAATGCGGATATTGTCATCCATAAATATAATAGGCATACCCATATTTATAAGTACACCTGTCTAAAATTTAAAATTAAATCATTACAATAAGCATCCATCTTAATGCCAATAGTATTATTTAAATGAATGTATTCATTTTAATAAAATTGATTTATAAACTCTCTTAAGTTATTAATATAACCCAATTTCACAAATGATAAATTCTTAAGTTCTTTAGGCTCGAAAACACAGTATAGCCGTAGTAAGTTCCTTGTCATCAACAACTGCATAAGATCTCTTCTCAACATTTACAAATCTCAAGCATCGTTCATGTTGATAATAATCACATTCACCAAAGGTTGGGACATAAGAGGTGATGCTCTTGACATCATGGCCAATCTTATGGATATGCAAATTTAGTTTGTTTAGCATTTAATATTGCATAAACTATTGAAATTCATAAACTCTTCACTAATCAGGAAGCAATTAGTGGTAATGAATCTTCTCAATGAGCTATGAAAATAACTAAAGTGTGTCTAATATGACCTAGAGGGGGGACGGGGGTGAATAAGTTTTAATAAAAAATTATTAACAATTTTCGATTAGTCATGATTATCAAAACAACCAAAGTAACAAGTAAACAATCAACGATTTATATGTACGGAAAACAATAAAAACACGATGATTGATTTACATGAGAAACCCTCTAACTGAGCAAAACTCATGGGATATGACAAGTGCCGTTTTGTATATGTAAAATAGCTTGTCAAATAAAATTTATTAAACCGTAAAAATGCCTCAAAAGTTTATAAAACTAGTACAATGGCAAGTCGGGTGTCGTCCATAGGGAAAGAGAAACTAAATGGCCAAAGCTAGTTAACTAATACTAACTAAACAAACCATGAAAAGTAAATAAATGGTGGTCGGGTTTTAAAAGATTAATGGTTTGGCTGCAAACTATAAACTAACATGCAATTATTGTTAATATGAAATGTGTGTTAAAATATGATGGTTAAGACTAGGGAGTTGATGGATCCAATAAGCAAACAATGGGTGTATTGGTGATTAACATGAATGTACAATAATCTATTGTAACCAATCTAGAGGGTATAGAATTGGTTGTATATCCCTTATGGGTTTCCAATCTAAAGGGTATAGTATTGGCCATCCACAAGTGATTATTCATGAATGTATATCTATCAACACAAGGAACTAATCTCGTTACAAATTCACCAACCTACAGGGTATAGAATTGGTGCTTAATCTCTCACAAGCAACCAACCTAGAGGGTATAGAATTGGTCACCCATTTGAGATTTGATAGAGATTGAGATTAATTTGTCTAGATTTCATATGAGGAGAGTACTCTTGTTCAATCCTTTCATTCAAATGAGCTTAAAAGAATCAAATAGAGGCTATAACCCATAACCCATTATTGGATGTCTTGTTCACATATTGAATGATTCTCTTAACAGCAGAGAGATAGGATTCATAGGGATCTGTTTGGAACCTAGCACACACATTAACACTAAAAGCTATATTGGGCCTACTTGCGGTCAAGTAAAGCAAGTTATCAATCATGCCACGCTAAAAGCTTTGGTCCACACTTTTGCCACTAGCATTTTTTAGTTTTAGTTTTAATGTGGTACTCATAGGTGTATTACAATGTTTGGCATTCTCAAGGCCAAACTTCTTCACTAGGTTTCTTGCATATATAGTTTAAGATATAAAAATCCTATCATACATTTGCTCAATTTGCAAACCTAGCAAATCATTCAATTCCCCCACCATACTCATCTCAAACTCATGAGACATGACATCAACAAATTATTGCATTTTTGAGTCATTGGTGGATCCAAACACTATGTCATCAACATAGATTTGAGCTATAAAGATCTCATCTTTCTTGATCTTGATGAAAAGTGTTTTTTCGACACTCCCACTAGAGTAGTCATTGTCGATAAAGAATTGAGTGAGGCACTCATATGAGGCCCTCGGTGTTTGTTTCAACCCATGTTTGAGTAGATATGATTGGGGTGGTGTGGATTCACGCTCAACAAACACTTTCTCTTACAAGAGGCCATTAAGGAAGACACTCTTAACGTCCATTTGGTACAATTTGAACTTGTACACATAATAAATGGATAAGAGAAGCCATATAGGCTCAAGATAATCAACCTTAGCAAATGTGGCTTCAAAGTCAATACCCTCAATTTGAGAGTACCCATGTGCCACAAGTCTAGCCTTATTACGTATAATGTTGTCATCTTCATCCGATTTGTTTCTAAAGACCCATTTGGTGCATATGACATTGGTGTTCCTAGGTCTAGGATGACCTAGATGCAAGCTATCATGAAGTAACAATCTCAATCAACAAACAAAGACTCAAAATATTCAAAATTAGCTTAAGAAAAAGAGACATGCATTTAATCACTCAATAAATGCTAAACCTAGGTAAAGATGAATAATAATGATAATGATGAGTTCTAAGACAAGTTCAACTTATCTAGTCATGAAAACAAAGAAGCCCATGCTTGGATGATGAACGGAGATGCTAGATGCACATGAGTTTTGAGTTTGATTTGGTAAAGGTGAAGTCTTGGAGTTTCTCTCACTTAAGAGACTGTTTCTCACTCTAAGGTCTAAATATTTTAGCTCTCATGAGGCTAAGGAGAGAAGAGAGTGTATTTATACGATCCAAAAATGAGCACCAATGAAATACCCAAAATGTCCAGAAAACGGGCATATCAACGGTTGGTGGCCACCGAACACACGAACTGTCGAATCCTCTAGAGACATTCGGAGGTTCAATAGGCAGTTCTCAACCGCTGAATGCCAACCGCCAAATCCACTAGAGGAAAATGGAAGTTCAAACGATGACTCAAAACAATCGAACAACAACCGCCAAATCCATCTTTCATGGAGAAAATAGAAGAAGAAGAAGCCTTCTCAAACCGTTGGTCATTACGTAATAGAGTACGCAATCGTGCATGTGCAGTCATTTTCGATCACGCAGATGGAAACAAATTCACACCACAAAAATTTAAAATGAAGTGCAAGTGTGTTTGTGTAAAGAATGCACAACATAAAGAAGAAATAGCACAAATGCATGAGAAAACTAAAATGCATGAAAGTGTGTGTGTGTGTGCAACTAGATATCTTCAAAGAATCAAGAACAAGTGTTATACCATGAAGTGCTCTTGTGCTTAAGGTTTTTGAGAGGTCGTTGAAGCTTGATCATGAACAATGAGAAGCCTAATCTACCCTTATAAATTTAACCCTAATTTGGCTGATCATCACACTTTTGTTCCTATTTGAGGTCTCATTTGCCTAACTTTTGTGCTCGTTTTCGAGCATGTTTTTGTATATTTACAATAAAAAATAAATCAATGATAATCCTAACTAATGATAATCATAATTAAAGATAAATATGAATTATCTGAAGGATAAATCCAACATAATATCTAAAATGATAAATACAAAGATAATACTTGGTTTAATACTATAATTTTTCCAACAACTGTGCCAGTTATTTTCAACTACCCATCAGCCAACATCAACCATCATCCAATATCAACCATCATCCAACTCAAAGAGACACGTCATCAGATCTCGACACCTTGCTTACACTGACAAACTCTTAAACAAAAGATAGACACCCAGTAACTACAAAAAAAGAAAGAAAGAATGAAAAAATGAAAAATGAAAAATAAAAAAACAACAACATAAATCTAAAAATCTAAAAAATAATGACTAAATTACCTAAGACTAACTAAATCTATTAACTAAAACTATTTTTTTTAAAAAATCTATAAATTCAAGAAATTCCCCAGCCGCGACATCAAAAACTTAATGTTGAAAATCTTATTTTACTAAACTCACAAGTGTATGAATCACAAAGAGCCATATAGTAGCAGGTAGCGTTTGTTCCACGGGGAAAAACAATTATTGATTGCATCTTAATCAAATTCTAATTAAACAAGAGTAACCAAAGATTGAGAATTGATTTGAAATTAAACTACTAATTTAAACTAATTAAGAAAGCAATAAATACGAATTTGGTTGAGTGTGATTAAGATAAAAGAAGAATTAGGTCATCATTGATTCCCAAATATGATTCCCAAATATAAACACTCGATGTAAAGAATTAACTTAGTGAACAAGATTCAATCAATTCAAAGGTTCACTCTTTATCTTTAATATGACTATTACTGTATGGTCGCGGGTGAGTCACGTATTCACAATTATTATTCACCCTTGAACTATGGTGTAAACAATGATCGAGAACCCGTTAAGCATAAGAACTAAGAACCGAATTCTATATTTTTCTTAGGTCTATGCTAAAGATAAATTTCAATCATTCAAGTGAGCATTAATCAAGACTATGTTTGATCTATACTCTAATTTCAATTCTTAAAAAATCTCAACCCGAAATTCATGACAAATAATCATATACCCTTGGTCTATGGTTTGAACTACAATCAACACAAATAAGGAATCAAGAAGTTAAGCATGATGAATAAAACAAGAATTGAATTGATGAAATAATATTTAATCCAGACATGAGCCTTGGTCTATACAAGTTGGATGTTCTATACAAGCCTTTACAATTTCAACCCCTTTTGCCTTTCCAATTAAGCTCAAAACACCTATTTTTAGCTATTCATCGTGCTTATGCTTTAATCTCATCTTATATGTACATTTTGGACCAGAACATCACGGTCTTGAGCGACTCCAAAATTGCAGTCTCTTGGATTAATAATGCTGGGTTTGGTCATCTAAACGTAGTAAATGTGTTGTACGATATTAGACAATTTTTGTCCTCTATAAGCTTGGTTACTATTGAGTCCACATAAATAAGTTGTAACTCTTTGGCAGATGTGTTGGCTAAGGCTGGACCAGGCCTTCTTTAGAAAATATTGGAATGGGGCCTGTGAATTATGGTATTCACCCATCGTCTCTTGTGGTTGTTGCCTCGTATGTTTTTGTTCAGGCTTGATTTTGGGTAATTAAGGTTGTTTGTCGATTCTTTGCAGCTTTTGGAGTTCTTCTTCCCTTTGTTCTTGGCTACTTGGTTTGTTTATAGCAATGATGTTCTCTCCTCTGTTCTTTTGGTTCTATTAAAAGAAGTTTCACTGCCGGCACTGGTTCCATGTATGTGACTTTCATGTCCAAAGTCTCTAATTCCAATACGGATCTTTGGGCAAAAACAGGTTCTAAGAATGAAGGGAATGATGTCACCTGGTGTGTTTAGTAAGCAATTTTGTATGGTTTTGGCGGTGGTTGTTCCCAATAGTATTTTTTTTTTGGTTTTTCTGGTTTTTTTAGTCTCCTTCGACTTGCTTGCCTGTGACTTTTCTGGGTTGTTTTCTCTGTTTGTCTTAGACTCGATTCCTTATGCTTTCTTTGGTCGCAGTGGCCTTTTTATGACTGAATAATATTGCTTTTAAAAAACCACATTAAATAAAAACTTCACTTGAGAACAAAATAAAAATAATATGAAATATGGAACTAAAACAAGTATAGAAATTGACCGATTAGTGGTCATATGTATTTTTCTCCATTCTTTCATCTCTCATTTGATCAAAAAATTCATGATAAGTTTTGCATACAGTTGCAAATTGTACATTATCAAAATATGGTCATGGGCATTTATGTGTGTATGACATTAAAATCACTATTTATGAAAAGAAAGAGGGGCTCTAACGGACGAGATTCATCATAGCTTCCCATCGCCAATGGCTAGATCCAACTCTACCTAAGCCTTAACCGAGGTCAACTACCTCAAGCATCAAGGTGGTAATTGTGCATCCTCAGTAAAATGGAAGCAGAAAGCTCTTAATCTAGGAAGGCAAAGCTTGGGTAACATTGATTGACAAGTGCAGTACCACCGGAGCTGAGGCTGTCCCTTGGCATACGAGATACTGAAAGTGATAGGTCACACCAGCAAGGAGTGTAACCAGCCAATCAGAGGGGAATGTTGAGCCACCAAAGTGCCACAAGGGTATCCCAAAAGAGCCTAAACGGTAATAGGGCATACATGAGAAATCACGACCCTTAGAGGCGTATGCCACCCACAAACCCGCCTAAGGGAACAGTGAGAATCTTATGGGAGGTTTCCTACCCAAAATAAGGATCCTTTAACTACCCGCACAAGAGACACTCTATAAATACCCATACTCAAAGAAGAATAGAGGGTCGACATCTTAGAGAAAAAAGAACAATCATAACCACAATCTTACTTAGCTACTTCTCTACTAATTACTCCTAAAACTCAATCCATAAAATGGTTTAATTCTTGTAATCCCTCTTGGGCAAGATGTATGGATGCTACTTGGCTATATGTTGTAAGCTCCTTGGAGCCATATTCTTACATAAATAAATGTTTCTTACTCTTGTAGACATATACATGATTGCAGTATTTTAATCTTACTCAATTTAAAAGACTTGTTCGTTCACTGGAATCGGTGATTTAAAATAGTTGAAACTAATTAACTCGATTAACCCTACTAAATGCAATAAAAGTAAAAGGCATAATGCTTGTCTTGGATTGATATTCTAATTCACTAATATGCAAAATCAAATAGAATGAATATGAGGGAAATGCTAGGAAATCAATGCAACCTAATTAAACCACTCAATGTAATCCAAAAGTCTCATTAAAGCACTTAAATCCAATTGATAGGGTTTTTTTTCATGGTGCACCTAATCCTTCCTATTACTCACACACGGTCATGTAATAAGCAATGGTTAGAATTAATTTTTAATTAAAACTCTAAACCAAATCACACATAGCATGGTCATGCATATGGAAATTTTCTCAATTACCAAGCTTGTAGTTAAGTGTTGTACCATAAAGTTAACTCTATGATATTTGATTTATAAATATTTTTAAACATACAAGAAAAATTCGATTCGGTAAAGGAATCGTCCTAGAAAAATCTTCGAAATAATGTGTGTGCGAATTACTAATTAGAGAGAAATTGTCGAGGGTCCCAAATTCAAAGTCACACCAAAAGTGTTGTGTCTAAGAAATTTATCCTTTGTCCGAGTAGAAATACCAAGCACAACAAAGAAATTTGTCCTTTGTCCGAGAAGAAATACCAAGCACAATAGAGAAATTTTCCATTTGTCCGATAAGAAATAGTATAAAAGGAGAAGCTCACCAAAAGAAAAGGGGGACAGAAGAATCTCTAAGTTGTGATTTCTTGAGCAACCAATCTTGTATCAAAGTTCAATAAATAAGTTATTCAGTTCAATCTGTTATTGATCAATTTTCATGCATCAACATCTGGCACCGTTTATGGGAAAAACAACCATCGAACATAAAAGCTTCGTTTCGTTCTTATATTTCTAACATTCGAGCATGGCATCAGAAACGGAAGAATCTCCAAATCTATAAGCAGAGAGCTTTGTTAGATCAGAGATCCATCGTACACTTAGCGATGGCGAAGAAACTATCTGAGAGATCAGGCGTATGAAAAAAGCAAAAAAAGTAAAAAAAGGAAACACTCGTGAGCTTATAAGTGAAAATGAGGAGTTGCTTGATCGAATTCAGAGTTTAACGGGAAAAGTTATTCAACCCGACCTCGGACAAGACCATATTAGACTTGAGAATGGAATCAACTTGAATGGTCATACAAAAGAGCAAAATCAGACAGATCAGAACCATCATGTTGAGCAACGATCACATTCTCATGGTAAGCGTTCAAGGGGTCATCAAAGAGAAGAAGCTTGTCTCGACGATTTAGAGAATCTCGAAGGAAACATGCGAAACAAGCGGAACCATACTGATAAATATCGGGAAGGACAAAGGAAAAGTGAACCTCAAGCCCCTGCCGAAAGCCATCACAGTAGCTCTCGGCCTAGAGTCGAACGAAGTCATTCCCGAAGTACACTTCGACATCATACGGGAAACGAATGATGGGCTCGTCGGACATATGAGATTGAAGTGAATGATCCTCGACCTTCTCGATGCTTGCATGACTACCTCAAGAGGCTGGAAGAACGCATCATGCAAAGGAGTCAATTTGAAAATCGTAATCATGATCCACTCGTCGAGCTACAATCTCCTTTCATAGCTAGAATTCGTGAAGTTACTGCTAACAGGAGATTTGAAATGCCTCATATTCCTTACTACGAAGGACATTCGGATCCCATGATCCACATGCAACTCTACAAAGGACTAATTGAGGTTAAAGGAGCGAGTGAGGAGGTGATGTGCAAATTTTTTCCTCTAACCCTAGGGGGAACAGTCGTGAAATGGTTTAATAAACTCAAACCATGTAGCATTCACAATTTTTCTCAAATGTGTCGGGAATTCATCACAAGGTTTAGATGAGCTCGATCTTTGAAAAGAAAGCCTAACGTGCTACATGATGTCAAGCAAGGTGAATCAGAAATCCTTAAGGAGTATGTCAAAAGGTTTCACAATGAGGTAATCAACCTGGGAGCGTACGACGAGGAAAACACTCTCGAAGACTTCATTAGGAACATACGTATATGTTGGCTTTGGTTCAATTTTCAAGATTTTCATACGAAAAGGCTATACTGAAGCTTATGAACGCGCTTTGTGTATCATTGAGACTGATGAGCAGCTAAAATTAAAGAAAGCCACCGAAAAAACTGAGCATGGTCCTAGAAAAGAAAAAGGAAAGGGTACGGAAGAGAGTCACGAGGACCAAAATGGTCACCCTATGATTACAGGTGGGATTCCTCAATTGCAGCCCCGAGGACGCGACCAGGTGAAAGCACCAATCATTCGACCTCAACCTGTGATGAATGTTCCAAACGAAATGTATCTGGAAACTTTTAGGCGACCTCGAACATGGAGTTCGAAATATGTAAACTACCATGCCTTGAATGCCACTCGAGAACAAATCCTCGTAGCTTTTTATGAAACCAGACTTTTGACAAAACCGGAACCATTAAGAGGAGATCTCAACCGAAGGAATCAAGCAAAATACTGCAACTTCCACGAAGATATCAGCCACACCACGCCAGAATGTTTCCATCTGAGGGATCACATTAAAACCCTAATTCGAAATGGCTACTTAAAGGAATTTGTTGATGTTACACGGGAAACTCGGAAATAAGTGCTAGACACGAGAGAAAGGGACCCACCCCTACAAAATGATAAAGGAAAGGCCCATATAATTCATACCATAGTTGGAGGATCAACTTTGGTCAGAGATTCAAATTGTGCTAGAAAAGCATATTTACGATTTGTGGTTAATCGTACATGCATGCAAGTGAATCATTTTCAGACTTCCAAAAAGCAAAAAACATACACCACACCAATCATTTTTACCTATGAAGATTCCAAAAGAGTAACGCATCCACATTATGATGCTCTTGTGATATCTTTAACTATCACCGAAAATTTAATCCCTCTCATATTAATTGACACAGGTAGCTCTGTGGACATCATGTTCAAAAAAAAAATGTTAGATCAACTTGGAATTGAGAAAGCAAGGCTGAAAGAAGTAGATACACCTTTATACGGGTTCACCAGGGATAGTATCTAGCCTCTTGGAAATGTGGAAATCCTGGTAACCTTCAGTGAAGATCCCGATCAGTTGACTATAATGATTACCTATGTGGTGGTTGATGCTCCCAGTGTATACTCGATGATCCTCGGAAGGCCTTTTCTAGTTGCAACTAAAGCCGGGGTATCCCTTTACCATAATGTGAAAAAAATCCCTACAGGAGAAAAAATCGAGAACATTAGGGGAGATCAGGAATCTGCTAGAAGGTGTTATGCCACATCGGTGAAAGAAAGCTTTCAGGTTAGCGATTTAAACCCGTGAATCTCCAATGAAGAAATCTCCAAGGATGAAAAAACTGACAGGATGAATACAAGGGCATTACAGGAAAGAGCGGAACCGATAGAGGAGTTAATTCCCATTCAAATCAGACCGGACGATCCAAAGAAAGTGGTCCGAATCGGATCCACGCTTCCGCTTGTTGTGAGAACGGAACTATAAGAATTTTTAAGGGAAAACTCTGAGGTTTTCGCATGGACACATGAAGAGATGCCAGGCATTGACTCTAGAACGGCAACCCACCGCTTGAATGTTAACCCAACTTTTAAGCCAGTTAAACAGAAGATGCGGTTGTTTAATCAAGAGAGATATGAAGCAATTAATCACGAGGTGGGAAAGTTGCTGAAAGCAGGATTCATACGAGAAGTAGAGTATCCGGATTGGATCGCTAATGTAGTATTGGTGAAGAAAGCCAATGGGAAGTGGAAAATGTGTTGACTTCACCGATTTGAACAAGGCATGCTCTAAAGATAGTTTCCCCTCCCCAGAATTGATCAAATTGTGGACACAACAGTAGGACATGAAACATTTAGCTTCATGGATGCGTTTTCAGGCTATAACCAGATTAACTTGAACTCGTCGGACTAGGAAAAAACCAATTTCATCACAGATAAAGGGTTGTATTGTTACCGAGTGATGCCATTTGGCCTAAAGAATGCTGGAGCAACATATTAGAGGTTGGTGAATAAAATATTCGATCAACAACTCAAAAAAACAATGGAAGTATACATTGACGACATGTTGACGAAATCATTAATATCGGCTGAACACATTGACCACCTCCGTAAAATGAAGTTGAAACCGGAAAATACGCATTTGAAGTATCGTCTGGGAAATTCCTCGGGTTCATGGTCAGTCAAAGAGGGATTGAAGCCAACCCAGATAAAATGCGAGCAGTGTTGGAAATGAGGTCACCAAAAACCTTAAAAGACATGCAAAGGCTCACAGGTCGAATTGCGGCTTTGAATCTGTTCATTTCACGAGACACAGATAAATGCCAGCCTTTTTTCAAGACTTTAAAACAAGGTAAGAACATGGAATGGATAGAGGAATCTGAACATGCCTTTCAACAGTTAAAAGATTACCTGGTGAAGGTTCCGTTATTGGTAAAACCCGAAAATGGGGAAGAACTGTTCCTCTATCTTGTAGTCTTGGACACAACTGTTAGTTCAGCCTTGATGAAACAAGATGGAAAAGTACAGAGACTTGTTTATTATTCTAGTAAGGCACTTTCAAACCCTGAGACGCGGTATACCAAATCAGAAAAATTGGCATTAACATTAGTGGTATCCTCCCGAAAGTTGAGACCATACTTTCAAGCTCATACTATCATAGTGCTGACTGATCAGCTGTTGCAGCAAATTTTGAAAAAATTAGAGATGTCAGGGCAGTTGATCCGATGGTCATTAGAGTTGAGTGAATTTGATTAAAATTCTGACCTCGAACCGGGATAAAAGGACAAGTGGTGGCCGATGTCGTGGCCAAATTCACCAGATCTAGGGGAGAAATGAAATGTGTGGACAATAATGATTCGGACGAAACTCAAAAGGAAATCATAGAAGTCGAATCATCTCACCCTAGGGAATCTAAGCATAAAGAGGATAACCCCTCACAAACATGGAACTTGTTTGTTGACGGATCATCCAATACTTATGAAAGCGGGGCTGGAATTATGTTTTTAAGCCTAGAAAGGGAAGAAATTTAGTATTCGGTCAGATTCGAATTCAAAGCAACGAATAATGAGGCTGAATACGAAGCTCTAATCATTGGGTTAAAGCTTGCAATAGCATTAGGGATCAAACAATTGCGAATTAATAGTGATTCACAATTGATTGTGAGATAGGTGAACAATGATTACCAAGCTAGGGAGGAGAACATGATCAGATATTTGAAGATTGTCCAAGAAAGAATAAACCAGTTTAAGTGGTCGAGATTCCTCGAAGCTCCAATTTCAAAGCAGACGCACTAGCTCGCCTTGCCTCAGCCGTAGAAACAAAGTTACCAAAAACCATCCCAATTGAGATTCTAAAGAAACCGAGCATCGAAGAATGTTCAGAAGTTGTAACGGTAGGTCAACAGTCGAGTTGGATGGACCCAATAATGAAATATTTAAAGAATGGAGAGATGCCCGAAGACAAGCATGAAACAAGGAAATTAAGATACAAATCGGCTCGTTACACGATCATTGAAGATAAACTCTACAAAAGAGGATTCTCGCTCCCATACCTAAGATGTTTGGATCATGATGAAGCGAACTATGTTCATAGGGAAATTCACGAAGGTATATGTGGGAACCATTCAGGAGGACTAGCCTTAGCCTACAAAGTTCTACATCAAGGGTATTATTGGCCAACAATACAACAACATTCCAAAGAATTAGTGATAAGATGTGACATATGTCAGAAATTTGCTGAAATACCAAGGCAACCGCCAAAAAAATTGACAACATTGAAGAGCCCATGACCTTTTGCTCAATGGGGAATATATTTGATTAGCCGGTTATCTACCGTTAAAAGAGGTGTAAAATACGCAATAGTTTCCATCGACTATTTCACTAAATAGGTTGAGATCGAGCCACTTGCCACCATAACCGAAAAGAAGACTACAAATTTTGTGTGGAAGGAAATTGTGTGTAGGTTCGAGATCCCTTATGCAATCATCACCGATAATAGGAAACAGATTGATAATACAAAATTCAAGGAGTTTTATAAATAGTTGGGGATAGATTATCAATTTTTAACACCAGCTCATCCCAAGGCAAATGGACAGGTGGATGCCGCAAACAAGACAATTAAGCACATGTTGAAGACCAAGCTTGAAAGCAAAAAAGGAACTTGGGCGGAAGAACTACCAGGCTTTTTATGGGCACACCGAACAATGAAGAAGACAGGGGCCGGAGAAACTCCATTTACCCTAGCATTTGAGTCAGAGGTTGTGATTCCAGCCGAGGTAGGCATCCCAACCCATCAAACAATTCACTTCAATGAGCAAGAGAATTTGGAAAGTTTGAAGGAAAATTTGAACCTAATAGAAGAGCAAAGGGATCAAGCTCAGATTAGGGTTGTCTTGCACCAGTAGAGGGTGGCCTGTTATTATGATGACAACGTTAAGGGTCCAAGTTTTAAGATTGGAGATTTGGTGCTAAGAAAGATAACCCAAAATACACGAGAACCCGATCAAGGAGCCATGAGACCAAACTAGGAAGGACCATATCGTATTTCCAACAGGCTCAAGATGGGAGCATACAAGCTAAAACGTCTAGACGGAACGAAAATAATGCATGCTTGGAATGTGGAAATGTTACGAAAATACTACCAGTAAGGGAAATCCACAAGTCGGGGTCAGGATATTACGTCCACAAGGTTAGTGCGGAAATGCATACTTGCATAAATAAAATCACAATAACATCAGATTTTATTGTGTTTCCTCACAAGTTAGGGTAATTGCAATATATTGCAGCACACACATACACACAAATAAGAAACAGCGACATTAATGACAGTACAGATAAACAGAGGGCAATACAAATAAACGGGAGCCCAACAGAAAACAAATTCCTAAGCCGAATACAAATAAGAATGTTGGTGCCAATAGATGGAACACCTCACTTTTATTATTCGACTAAAAAAGGGAAAGATAAGGATTAGTAGGAGAAGCTATCCCAATCCGGAGGAGGAACGCCCATGTCAATCATGGCCTGACGATACCTATCAATCCATTCAAGCGGAAGCCTTCCCCTCAGGACGTCCCTTTCCGCCTATGCTATTGCTTTCATTCCCAAGAGAACCAATTTTTCATTCTCTGCAGTAGCAATCATAGCTCTAAGAGTGTCTCTCTCAAATTCGGCAGCAATCCTCGTCTCTTTCTCCTGGTTAAGTTTATCCAGGGCAACATCCTTCTCAGCATTAGCAGCAGCCCTCATCGTCCTAAAATCATCTCTTTCAACCTCAGCACCGATCCTCATTGCCTTTTCCTTTTTTAGCTTGCCCAATATGGCATCCTTCTCAACATCCATAAGCCCATGAACCGTTTTTTCATCCTCTAAAGCCTTGCGCAAAGATTCAATGTCGTCCGGAGTCGACATAGCCTCAAATCAAGTAAAAAGTTGATGGATACAGTGGAAAAACCATAGAGGAAATAGACTCCTATTTATACAGGTTTGAGTACAAAGATATGAAAGTAGTTGGGGAGATCGGATAATTAGAAAATAATAATTATGAAATCTCCATTTCTTGTCATCCCAGAACATCTTTTCGGAAACATTTTAAAAATATTTCCCTAAGTGTTCAAAGTTGATGATGCAAGACAAAAAGATGTTCAGATGATATAATGAAATTGGCTCTGCAACAATTAATTGTTGTTTGGAAAAAACTGCCAAAAATCTAGTTGGCTAAATGCCAAAATACACACCAATCGGCTAAGTAAACATTTTTAACTTTACCAATAGAAAATATGAGCCGAGGAAGAAAATAACGAATAAAGTTACATACAATCGGTAAAGTACCTATTTTTATCTTCACCGATTTACAATTCTTGAGCCCACCATGGCAAAACACATAAGGTCTTTGAACTACGACGTGAGGCACCTTATTTAGAGCTTCAACGAAATTCACCATGATCCCCTTTGCTAGGTATGTTGTACATCTTCATTGAATAATAGCTAAGTACATACATTATTATAAAAATAATAATAACAGTAATAATAATAAGGCTCTAAATTATAATCACACAAACAAAAAGTACATATAAATAGTACGGTGCATAGACAAAGTCTGACAAAGATAAAATAAAGCACGAATACAATGATAAAAGACACAAATAAAAGTCCCACTAAAAAAGGATAAATAACACCAAGCAAAATGAAGACAGCTAAGTCATCCCCGGAGAAGGTAGGCCATTTCCTTCAGAGGAGTCGGGGGAGTCAGATGAACCAGGGGAATCGGGTGCTTCAGCCGCCGCTTGATTATATGGGTAAACCATCCAGTCCAGCGCATAGGAAGGATTTGTTTCTCGGACTTCTGTTTGGGCATCCGTATCCCCTAAGATATACATTAGCATTCCTTTTATTCCACCTATTCACCGCGCGATCACGCTTTTCAATCTTCCCTTCAAGCCTCTCAATCCGAGCTTCCAATTGAGCTCTTTCCGCCTTAAGCTCATTAACGTTCCTTCCTAAAAGCTCACGGTCAAGTTCATGCACCCTAATAGAGTTATCTCGATCCATAAGTTTTACATCCCTTTCCTGGATTTGACTCTCCATGCTTTTTATAGTACTGTCAAGAAATGATATCCTTTGACTGTAATAATTAACCTCGGTTGTCAATTTACAGACTGAGTCGGCAAAATGCTAGGCCATAAAGCCATACTAATATATAAGTATATATATATATATATATATATATATATACGTGTATATAGTAGAAATAATAGTAAAGTAGGGACACCACAAAATGGTGTAAAAGAATCCGGGCAAAATAGGTGTACAGTTCATACCTGAATATGCATCTTGTTGAAAGAAGTAACGACTTCGTCCAAGGACCCGGCTAGTAAACCTTCTTCCTCAGGACCGGTCATATTTAGGATACGCTCAGAATAACATTTGAGATATGGAGAAGGATTATCATCCCTAACTCTAGGCTCCATCGATAAGGGACAGATGAGGCACCTCATATATAAGGAGATTGTGAGGATTTCCCAAAGAAAGTAGATTGCCCAAAGGAAACAAATTGCCCAAAGGTAGTACACTGCCCGAAGGAAACGGGTTGTTCAAAAGAAGAAGGTGGCAAAGATGTTGACATTCATGGGGCTAAAACGACAGAGGGTGTAACAATGGAAGAGGCAAAGGGAAAATCCCCTGCTTTTTTAGGCGAAGTAGAATCATCAATTGTCTTCTTCTCATAAGCAAGACGAACAAGGTTGTCCCCAACAGGAGGTTTTCTTTTCGGCCGAGACATTTCCCCTAGTAAAATAATGATAGTTATACAATGATGACAACAAATAATAATAACCACGAGTGCACGATACCTTGCTTCGGGTGAAAAGTTGTCGAAAGTCCAAGATGGAAAATGAGTTTTGGATCAAACAGTACCCTATAATCTCGATCTTGCTCCGGGATAGAAAATACCGCGTTAATTCGGTTGAGCTCGTAGTCGCGAAGCACAGTAATGGATGAATTCGACACTATAGGAACACAATGATCGATTGATTAAGTTATAATTTGCTTATAGGAGGAAGCAAACAACAATATAAATAAAAAAAAATAGTAACAACAACAACAACAACAACAATAATAATAATAATAATAATAATAATAATAATTAGACCTGGAATCCCAAAACATGTAGGCACCGATCTTATAACTTCATCCTCGCACAACTCCCTACCCTAATTTCCAAAAATTAAAAACCATTTTGATCTCCAGTTTCTATTATTATCAGGAAGGTCAAGTATCAATTTTGATACATTTGTCCGAGGATGAAAATAATACCAACCCGAACGAGCACTAGCTTTTAAACAATTTAGATACTGAAATTCAGTCAGGGAATGGTCATCGTTATGCAGTACCCTAAATGAAACTAAGGTAGCAACCAATATCCTCCAACCGTTTGGACACAATTGGGAGGGGGCAAGCTTATAATGACAAAGTACACGGCTGACGAACGGATAGAGAGGGAGTCTGGCACCAAACTTCAAAAAATCGGAGTGGAAAGTTACTTTGTCTTCTGGAGGAAAACTTGGCAATTCATTTTCGTTGGGTAGATAAAGAAAAACTGTATTGGGAATAGAAAATGTTTTTTTTCAAATTTTCAAGCATATTAGCGGATACAGTGGAGTGAATAATGTCTATTTCATGGCTCCGATTAGGAATAGAAGTACGGCTGCAAGGCCTATGACTTCCAGCAGAAGCAAGTCCCGTTACAATTGTAACAACTCGAGGAGACTCATTGGACACAACACCCCCCTCTTCCACTTCTTCACAACTTTCGGATTCATAATCATGTTCATCCATCTTTACATATGAGATAATAACTACGTAAATAAATAAATTAACCAAAACGGAGCAAAAAGGAAAACGAACACATACTTGTAGAAATAAACTGGATGGAGTCAATGATTTAGAATTCTATTAAGTAATATTTATAAACATATCCTCTAGTCAAATAAAATAATAATAATAATAATAATATATAGCTTGGAATGACTTGACGTTACAACCAAATTGATTTTCAAAGTGAGAAGATTTGACACCGTAAACAAAATTGATTACTAAAGTGAGAAGACTTGACACTGTAAAAGTAGAAAGTTGGGATAAGACAATGAAACAAAATTGATTACTAAAGTGAGAAGACTTGACACTGTAAAAATAGAAAGTTGGAATAAGACAATGAAGAAATGACCTTACAATGCGTACAAAGAAGGCTGTAAGAATAATGTCCAAAGTTAGGCAGTAAAGTATACTCGACAAAAAAAGGGTACAATATGTACTCGACAAAAATGTGTACAATATGTACTCGACAAAAAAGGGTACATACTGACAAAAAATGTACAATATGTACTCGAGAAAAAAGGGTACAATATATACTAAAAAAAAGTACTATATGTACTCGACAAAAAAGTACAATATGTACTCGACAAAAAAGTACAATATGCATTTGACAAAAAAAAAAGATGTACTCGACAAAAAAAAGGTGTACTCGACAAAAAAAAAGTGTACTCGACCAAAAAAAAAAAGGTTTCCAGAGTATATATCTTTCAAGCATAAAAAATATTTGATCCTAAAAGCTGGAGGGTCCATGTTGTACCATAAAGTTAACTCTATGATATATGATTTATAAATATTTTTAAACATACAAGGAAAATTCGATTCGGTAAAGGAATCATCCTAGAAAAATCTTCGAAATAATGTGTGTCCGAATTACTAATTAGAGAGAAATTGTCGAGGGTCCCAAATTCAAAGTCACACCAAATGTGCTGTGTCCAAGAAATTTATCCTTTGTCCGAGCTAAAATACCGAGCACAACAAAGAAATTTGTCCTTTGTCCGAGAAGAAATACCAAGCACAATAGAGAAATTTGTCATTTGTCCGATAAGAAATAGTATAAAAGGAGAAGCTCATCAAAAGAAAAGGGGGACAGAAGAATCTCTAAGTTGTAATTTCTTGAGCAACCAATCTTGTATCAAAGTTCAATAAATAAGTTATTCGGTTCAATCTGTTATTGATCAATTTTCATACATCAACAGTAAGTATTAAATGGGATGGTCACCCACATCATATATAAACTAATCCTCACACAAACATTCATTGAGGTCTCATTTGAATATAAGTAGAGGAATTAGAACAAGTATTTCAATAAAAGAGACTACCAAAGCATTTAATTAAAAACCATTAGACTATAGGATTACAAGAGTTTGTTCAACCGGTTACATTAATCTCATAACTTAGCAATTAGTTACGCATCAAGGAAAAGAAATATAACAAAAAAGAGTTAAAGAAGACACCCAAGTTAGTCATTTGAGGTTCCTTGATTTGTAAGTTTACGCTTCTTGCTTTCTAAGGTTCCAAGATGGATGGAGGAATGAATGTGTCTAAGGATGGTTATGGAAGGGTAAAGGTGTCCAAAAATTCGTGTGGCTAATGTTTTATCACCAAAATCTAAGATGGGTATTTATATGGGTCTAAAAATAGGTCAGGAATTAACCTAGAAACGCGTGCTGACAGACTGTCGCTTCCCTGTATACGCGGTCGTCCATGACGACATCACGAGCGACACTGGTTAGAAAAGTTTTTGTCGTGTGGTGTGTCGCGATCTCCCATGACGACACACCATGACGGCGACATCTTGTGTTCTTTAGTCCAAGTTTTCAATTTTTAGTTCTTTTGGGTCCCAATTTCACTCATATCTCCCATATATATGATGCCCCTAATACAAAATCTTGCAAAAACAGTTAATCGAGGCATTAAACATTTGATTTTACCCGAGAATGGAGCAATAAACATAGGAAGGGGAACTTGAAATCTAGTGCTATTATGGCTAGATCAATACATGATACTCCTCCTTAAAGAACCAGTCACGGCCTGATAGAACCGCCTCCACTAAAGCATTGGCTCTGCTAGGATATGTAGAAACATTGAACCACCAAAGGCTTGGTACATTGGTCAGCTCAACCGCTCCTACCAAGACTATCTGAAATATCCCGGCCATACCTCTTTTACTATATGCAACCTTGGATTTACCCCTTCTACCAGGTCTGACCACCGTGGGGCAACCGTAACTCTAGTTGACCATTGTCCAGAAAGTCCCGACCGATTTTCTAAATAACACTTGGGTGTTATATGTATTCTACTAAATGTCTCAAATCAATGAGATTTTACATACAAAAAGATCTATTATAATCCTAATAAGATAGCATTTTATCATTTGGTCATCAATCTCAGTGTCCCTAAGATATTTACAAAGATACTAATATGAGAATGATCCAAACGAATAATTTTTTTAAAAATCAATAGTTTCCGTTTCTAGTAAGATTTGTTTTGCTGCGTTTAGAAAAACTCCTTTAGGATTTGTCAATAACTGATATTATATATATATATAAAAGTCATTTTCTTCTCAATGCAAACTCATATAACTTATGTCATCGCGTTGCATATGGACAACTGATTATGGATAAGTTTTGACAAGTACATACACTTTAAATCAAAGTATATAAATCTATTAGTTTACATCCAACAAGCTGATAAATTTATAACCGTATGACTTGAAAATTTATAATATATATATTATTATTATTTTGGTAAATTGCGATATTTTTTTTTATGTAGACAATTTTGGAGTTTTATGTTCTAATGCAATAGTTTTTCTTTTCTATTTAAGCAAACATCCCCAGACTTGGTAATTATTATATTTGATCATTATTAATAAAATAGTTCCTTTTGGATGAGCAAGTTTTTATCATGGATATTTGACATTTTATATTGCTTTGGCTTGGTCAGAGCCTGGAGGCACGTACCCAACTATGAACTATGGTTAATGGTTGAATAATCCTTCACTTCTATGGCGTATCTGATTTGAACTGTCAAAACAATAAAATAGCATGGAAAAGTTATAAAGATTCCCGATCAAAGAAGAAAAATCCAAAAAAATAACTATCTTTTTTTTTTAAATCCTAAATAATTAACTATCACGGATATAAGAATATTCCTCTTCTCATAGTTAAATAAATATCACGTATAATTTTTAAAGGTTAGGTAGTTATATTAAGATTTAAAATATTATTCTAGCTAATTGGTGCTATACGACAAAGGAAATTTATAAACAAAAAGATAATTTAATTAAAATTATGTGTCAATTGAAAGATATATTACATTTTCTTGAAAAAAATAAAATAAAATAAAATGCAATACTCGTCTACTTGGTTTGGTTTTTTGTTCTTTATCACATCTACAATAATCCCTTTCAAATCTCAACATATTGGACCACTCAAATTATACGTCCTACTCTATATTCGATGAGTGTGTGGTAACCATCAAATATAACTATATATATATAATTATATATAGTTAGTTAGTTAGTATGATTTTAGTGGATTGATGTATATAAATCTGTTTTCATGGGTACCTTCGTATCTACCTGACCAAATGTTATAGTTTCTTATTTTTTAAATATTATAGGGTTTGACTGTGACAAAAGTTTTAAATTCAAAGTCGCTAAACATATTCAGGAAATTTTTGGATTATAAAATAAAAATGTATATAAATATGATATACAGGTAAGATCATTTTTTTCTTCTATTGCTATTTGTATTAGAAGCCGAGACAATGCTAGGGACAAGGGTCTGTTCTGTTTTAGCTTAAAATAAATGATTTTTGTGAACCACTTGAACCACTAAAATTAAAAATAGTATAATGTAAATGATTTTTGTGAACGACCTTGAAGTTGAACCACTAAAATTAAAAATAATATAATCCACTTTAATAGACGATGAAGGTGCATGCATGAATATAAATACATTAGATTTGATAAGAATTATTTCATACTCAAACAAGATAAAATGAATTTTAAAAAGGATTGTTGAAAACAATTAAGCACCAAATTGGATAGCAACTTGGCAACTACTTTTTTTACTTTTGTCTTAAATCGACCATTATGTTTAAACCATTTTCATAGATATCTGATTATCACACGTCCATGATGGATATTGTTCAAATTACTAGCAAGAAATTGATCAAACCATCAGTTCCTACCCCAATTCATCTTCAAAACATGAGGTTATCGTTTATGGATCAATTAACTTTTCCAACAACTGTGCCAATCATTTTCTACTACCCATCAGCCAATATAACTGTTGAAAGACAGAACCGATTGGAGAAATCGCTGTCAGAAATTTTAACCCTCTATTACCCGCTAGCAGGAAGATACATTAAGGAAAAGATCATAGTCAATTGTAACGATGAAGGGATCGAATATGTCGAAGCCTCGGTTGATGGACAGCTTTCCCAAATTCTCCAAGGAAGAGTAGAGGCCAAGGAGTTGAATCAATTTGTTCCCGATCAAGTAGAGGAATCGGCAACAAATCCATTACTTGCTATCCAAGTTAGCATTTTCAACTGTGGTGGACTAGCCATTGGCCTGCGCTTTTCGCATAGAATAATGGATGCTTTCACATTATCCTTATTCGTAAATGGATGGGCAAAAACGTGCAAGGTGGGAATCATGAATGAAGTTATTTCTCCGAATTTCGATTCCGGTATTCTATTCCCAGCAAGAGATCATGTGTCTGATCAAAAGCCTCCAACTAGTTCCAAAACTAGACCAAAAGTTGTCACAAAGAGGTTTGTGTTCGATGCAAAAGCAATATCAAAGCTAAAAGCTGAGCAGGCTTTGAGTAGTTGTTGTCGATTTTCGGTAGTGGAGTTAATGATAGCGTTGATATGGAGGGCTCAAATCAATGCAGCTCGAGCAAGATACGGGCGTCTAAGGACTTCTTTGCTGTTAGTGCCAATGAACTTAAGAGGTAAGACATTCGAAAAAATACCCGAAAATTGTTGCGGAAACCTTTTCACACTGATTACAGGACGATTTCCGGTAGATGAACACGAGAGCAAAATTATGGGGCTGAATGACTTCATAAATCTAGTGAAGGATACGATAAGGAAGTCCATGGGGGAATATGCAAAACCAATGAAAGATGAAGACGAATTCTTCTCCAAGGTGATATCGAAACCCGGTAGAGAAATAATTGAAGAATTTACAAACGGAAATGGAGATTTGAGAACATTTACTAGTTGGAGAAATCTTGATATGTATGAAGTAGACTTTGGTTGGGGAAAGCCAGCTTGGGTGAGTGTTGCAGAGAGGCCTTATAGTGGAGTTTTTCTGATGGATAGAAAAGGTGGTGATGGAATTGAAGCTTGGGTGACCATTGATGAGCAAGAAATGCCATTTTTTCAACAGGATCCACACATTGTAAACTTTGGCTCCACTTAGGGTCAGCTTGTTGGATTTCTACTTTCTAGTAAAATACTTTATCTGATAATTAAGTTGGGTTGTAATTTTTTTTTTCCTTTAATTTCGGTCAATGTGATTGAATTTGTGGTGTGTTTGGAGGCTCGTATTGTATTGGATAAGAAGTCTGTATTGTATTGGATAGTACAAAATAAGTGTCTGGCAGTGTGTTTGTTTTGTATTGTCTAATACAAAATAATCTCTAATATAGTGGGAACCGCACTATTTAAAGCAGAGGGAGGAGGTGGGTTTATCTTGTTCTAGCTCTTGCCATCGCCTCATTTGTGATTTGTCCATCCTCTCTTTTCGAGTTCTTCCTTTTTTTAATATATGTTTTTAATTAGTATAAAACTTTTTGATGTATGAAATGAATACATACGTACCGGTACAAAATATATATTTTATAATATCATTTTTTATTCTACAAACATATCAATTTTTTATTTAACCAAATATTCATAAACAAAATCACATCTAAATTTTGAATAATTTAATACAGTATAATTCAAAATATCACCAAACGTAAGATTATATAAGAACAATACAGTTCAATCCAATACAATCTAATACAAGACAAAAACAATACAATACACTACAATTGTATAGTATCTAACAAGTGAAATTTGAATTTCTTTTTTTTCATTTTTTTTCATTTTTTGAACCTGAAATTTGAAATCTAAACCTGAAACATTAGCTTTACTAAGGTCAGTTTGCTTGTTTTGGTGGAAAAAATTATCATGTTACATTTTTTGGTGTGAGCAAGAATATCAATGGTACGAGTCAAGGATGAGTTTTTTATTACCATCCCTAAAACTAATTGTGAAAATGGTGAGATATGTTACATTTTTTATCGTGTATTGTGATGATGTCACCGGTTTAATAACTGAAGTTTAAAAGGTATCTATTATGGTGAAATACCCAAGTTGCCCCTAAACTTTAATTTTTAAAATCCAACTTTCTGAACTCGTCTATATCTCCCCAAAAAAGTTATCTAAAAAACTTGTCTTTCTCTCCAAAAAAGTTTTCTCTCTCCAGATTCCACATAAGAAGGTAACAAATATTTATGATCTGGTGTATTCTATTTTCTGTTTTCATGTATTTCAGATATTTTACATGTATTTCTGTATGGGTTAACAATGTATCCATTCCTTATTATATGTTGTTCCAGTCTTTGTAAGAACATCTATGAACATCTATGAACATTTAATAGATCCAAGCTTTTTTCATGTGTCACCGAGAATATATAAAGAAGAATCGAGCTTAATTTATACCGGACCGAACTTTTTTATATTTGGAAAAAAAACTAAATTATTTGAAAAAAATGCTTGATAATTTGAAAAATATTCTCGATCCCTTACAAGAGTTTTTGATCCCTTACAAAAGTTCTTGATCCCTTACAAAAAAGCTCGACCCCTTACAAAAAGGTCTGGATCCTTTTCAAAAAAGCTCAATCCCTTTGAAAATGTTCTCGATCCCTTGAAAATGTTCTCGATCCCTTGAAAAGTTCTTGATCCCTTACAAAAAAGCTCGATCCCTTACAAAAAGTTCTGGATTCCTTTTTAAAAAGCTCGATCCCTTTGAAAATGTTCTTGATCCATTAGAAAATGTTCTTGATCCATTAGAAAATGTTCTTGATCCATTAGAAAATGTTCTCGATTCTTTTCCAAAAAGCTCGATCCCTTACAAAAAAGTTCGATCATGTACAAAAAAGTTCGATCATGTACAAAAAAGCTTGATCCATTTTAAAAAAACTTGATTATTGTTTAAATAAGCTCGGTCACACAAAAAAAAAGGATTGATCCCTTGCAAAAAATGTTCGATCCCTTACAGTTAAGAAATATTTTTAACTCTTAATAATTGTAAATTTAATATATTTTATTAATTTCTTAATAATGGTTTGTGATGATGATTTTCACAGGACAATAGATCGGGTGAGAATAGTCATATCTTACAACGGTCGATGAGATCAATTAACTGTTAGAAGTTAGGTTGTTTGGTTCCGATAACCAAGGAATGTATGTGTCAAAGAATATGACTTATGAAGAACTGGTGTTGATCGTGCAAACCGTTGTAAAGTACGATGTGAACAAAAACATTCTGATCTACAATCTATATCAATCATTCCCGGGATAACATGCCACACATTTATAAGAAACAATGATGTTGTTTTGTTTATGATAGGGGAAGATAAGGTGATACCTCAAGTGTGCGTTAGTCTAATTGAGAGAGCGACATGAGATGTGATAGCTGAAGATATCCCTACTCATGAAAACACATAACAATTTTGATCGTTTAGCGGAAGCAACCAGTTGTTCACTGAAAGAAGTGGGATCGAAGGGCAGCAAAATATGTATGGTGTCCCACCGAAAGTAGCCGACCATGGTGATATAGTTAGACCTCAATTCAACGATGTCTTTGGTTGTCAAATTGAGATGAATGGTAGGCATTACAACCACCAATACAATAATATGTATAATGATATGAGCAATGACCGGAACAATGAACCGAATGTTGGGCCAATCCATGAGGTGGATAACGAGGCAAATTTTCTTCCAGTAGATAATGTAGCGAACAACGAGGAAGATGAAGAACATGTCCAAACAAAAAGATGACGTGCAAGACGTGTACACAGATGTAGTTCCAGTGCAACAGATATAGCATGGACCTCTGAGGTCGGGCCTAATGTAACTGCAGCTAATTCTGATAATGCCACAACGTGAGTTATTTCTGGAGAAGAATCATACTCGTTTGGTATGGGTGAAGCAGGAACTTAGATGAACCTATATGCATGATATATAAAGGGAAATTTTTTCCTACTAAAAAGGATTTGAAGAGACTGGTTGGGCATTTTGCAATACGACACAACTTCGAGTGGAAAGTGAAAAGGTTGAATAAGACAACGTTACATCTGGTTTGTTTGATGGACAAATGTACGTGGAAGTTAATAGTGGTGATGAGAGATGAAGCAACATACTTCCAAGTAAGAAGTTTTGTCAGCGAAAACACTTGTCCGTTGGAGGAGATTCACCTTCGCCATTGACAAACTAGTGTCGTTGTAATTGGAGAAGTGGTTGCACCTAGATTACAACAACATGATGGTCGATTAATATGTCTGAAGGACATAATCGTCGATATGAAAACAATGTATGACATCCAAATCATGTACAATAAGGCACATCAAGTACTCGATTGTGCGCTATCACTGACCTATAGAATGCATGAGGAAACCTTCCAACTGCTGCCATCATTCGGTTATGTGTTGGAACAAAAAAATCCCCGAACAATCACTGGCTTACAGTGCGAGAAAGTTGGTAAATTACTCTATTTTTCCATGTCGTTAGGTGCCTCACTTAGAGGATTCTGGAGGTTTATGGGTCCAATTATTGCCATTAAGTATACCTATTTAAAGGGAAGATTCGAGGGTACAATGTTTGTTGCAACTGCACAAGATGGGAATGAACATATTTATCCAATTGCTTTTGGGTACGGTGACTCAGAAAACAACCTATCATGGGAGTGATTTTTGGATTGCTTGAAAGGTGCCCTTAGCCATATAGATGATTTGGTATTCATTTTTGATCGACATGTAAGCATTGAAGGAGGGATTTCTAAAGTATTCCCTTATACCACCCTACCATATGTTACCAGCACTTTTCAGAAAACATTAAGTAGCGATATCACAAAAAGGATATTGTCGTAATAATAGACAAAACAGCCCTAGCGTACACCTAGTTGAAATATAACCGGCACATGGAAGAGTTACGAAACTTACACCTAAATGCATATGATTATGTAATTGATGCCTGTACATACACGTGACCCCGTGTACACTGCTCTGACAGAAGATACATGGTGATGAGAATAAATGCTGCAAATGCATAAACCCATGCCTAAAATTTGCACGGCAACTGTCTATGTTAACTCTAGCAGAGTTCATTAGGAATATGCTACAACGTTGGTTTCACGATCGTCATAGGGCTGCAGTCCATGAGTCATCAGTTGACCGACGCAACATATCGTGTGATCCTAAAATGTGTGGAGAAGTGCTATTTTATGACCATAAATCCAGTTGACTGGAACATATTCTCTGTGAAACGATCTGGAAAACAGTGGACCGTTGACTTAGCTCGGAAGACCGACACATGCAACAAATTCCAAATGGACCATCTTCCATGTTCTCACGCTCTCGTTGCCGCAAGATACATCATATGTTTTAGTTTATGGTTAATATTACTGAAACGGGAATCTCATCATTTTCATTGTTTTCACAGGGACAGAAACATGGATTTTACATCCCTATGTGCGGACTACTATAAGAGATAGACACTTACTGATGCGTACTCGGCTTCTATTACTCCGGTTGGACTTCTTTCCACTTGGATTGTGCCACCTGACATCGCTGAGAGGGTGGTTTTTAATCCAATCTCTAGGAGACAAGCAGGTCGCCCGAGGGCGATTCGACACATCTCATCTTCGGAGAGGACAACTACACAGAGCTGTAGGAGATGAGGAAAACCAGGGCATAATTGCAGGAGATGTTCTAACCTAGCTTTGATTAATGAAGGTCCGATCAGAGTTGTGCATGAGGAATACAGGCGCAAGTGTAGCACCTATCATACAGTTGGCCACAACAGACAGACGTACCCTACCAGAGACTCCACCGTGGAATGATTTGAGACGTTATGACGATGACATTGTGATAATTTGTACTCGTATGACTTGTTCATTATCTTAAATTCAATTTTAATTAAATAGGATTTTTAATTTGTGTTATACTTGTGATTTATGACAGTTGAAAAGGAAACAAAAATTAAAATTTAATTTAATTTCCATTGAATTGTTTATTTACACAAAAATTGGTACATATAAAAAAGAATTACTAAATAAATCTAAACGGGCCAGGAGTTAGAAAAAATCTCAACTGCTATCTTCTCTCAAATGATTTTTATACCGTCTTCCGACTAATCGAACTCCTTCCTGTCTACCAGTAAGTACTCGATCAATCTTAATATGTTGGGACCACAGTTACCCCTGTAGTTGGACACATTAACAAGCGTTAATAAAACAATAGGTTTTTAATAACACAATCTCAAAGTTAACGAAAACAAAATGTCTTACGATTTCTTCTGTTGGGGGATACGTGTTTTGGACACCATGCTGACTGAAAAGGGCTTATTCTTCTTAATGAACATCTCACGGGAAGCCGGTCGCACAGTATGAAACCTGTCCTGATGCAACATCGAGAGCAAAAACCAGAGCAAGAGGGCTACCTGCTGCTTCCGGATATTCACTGCGATTTCTTGTCTCCAGGGGTCCAGTATAAACATCTTCCCGGAGGTGAGGTAGATGGTCACCAAGAGCTAATGTTGGTGCCCAATGTTGCACGGTATCATGACTTGTAAACGTAACAAGAAGATGTCAGGATATACCAAGACATTTATAATATAAAATTGCAAACCAAGTAACACTTACTATGTCAACCTCATGCCTTAGACGATTTCCAATCGGGGTACCACCACGTATCGCCGTAAGGTCATCATCGATCCATCAGGACCTTAGCACATTCTACCGTGCCGTGGTGATCTCCCCGCGAGCATCACGAGACATCATTCTTCTGTACTAGTGCTCAAGTAATGATTTTAGAAACAATTGATCGAAAAAATATAATTAATGTTTTACAAACTAATTTACAAGTATGCGTAATCATTCCTTTTTAAATACTTACAAAAAACTGTGTATCCAATATGTTGATCATCTGGTTGTACACCCTCGGGAATGCTCGCTGGCGCTTCCGAAGAATATGGAGGTACGCGTCCATATGCCAGGAATATATACACTTAATAAAGTGTTAGGAGTGTATCATTACTAAAACAAACATAAAATAGAAAATTCCCGCTCGCACGTACCTCGTCCTCCAACTCCATGAAGTTGGTCTGCATCCGATGGAACCATGCATCATCAACTGGCTCTAGCACGTCCACATCACATCTGCATTAATTTCCCATTAGCTACACAATTATTTAATTGAATAGAAAAAATCTGCCACCTAAACAGAAAAATAAATTACTTATCGTTCCCCGTTTATGTTCTTCTTGAAGGCTCGGTAAGCCTTCAACTGGTCACCGTACAACAGTCCGTGGGGATAACAAACATGGTTCGTCGGTTGAAGTATTACCCTCACTCTCTTCGATCTGTAGGGATCTGTGTACGGGCTGAGCAACTGCCAACCGCGCTTCAATGCATGTTTATCCAGTCGAACTCTCCTCGCTGGGGTATGCTGCGATGAGAAGCTTTGTCCCCTATGCTGCTGGATTGATGTAGAGGATGGAGGGGGGAGGGGCAAGTGATGATCGATCAATAGGGGATATAAAGGGGGCAGCTACTGCTCGATCGGAGTGGGCGGCTGTCTCTTGATCGATAGATAATGTGGAGGGGACGGTTGATGCTCGATCAGAGAGGGTAGCTGCTACTCGATCGGGGGGGGACTGCCACTCGATCGGAGGGAATGGTTGCCACTCAATCGATTAGAGGTCTGATAGAGCAATGGGAAGTCGAACCCTTCTATGCCTCACTGGAATGCGGACCATATAGGTCAAAAGCCTCTATCTCACTACGCCTCTCACCCCCACCCCTACCCTCCTCCTTGGAACCCTCTCCACTTCTTCCGCTAGTGGTAGTCTGATCAGGGACAGTCAGAAGGTGAACCATTTCCTCCTCTACATACAGACCCCCCCTCGTTATGGCCTGTGAAGTACGATGCCTCAATCTCAGCTGTTGTGGGCACGATTTCCTTCCTCACAAATATCTGAAAGCTTAGTTAGAGGAGTGTCATTGTAAACATAGTAACAAATATAACGATTAACAAATTAAATAAATACCCTAGCACTGAAAATCTTGGCTAGCTTCTTCCCTTTAGGTTGTTTGATCAACTCCCACTTTAACATACGATGTGCAAGCTTCGTAACCCTCTGGGCACCGAACTGGATGCCCAGTTCGGGTATCACCTCGAAAGTAAATATCTTTATCAAAGATAAGTATGATTAGAATCCAAAAACATTAGGCAACGAAATATAAAGTACATGTTGTAATTCAAAGTTCTTACCAAGAGACCATACAATAGACCGTAAATGTTGTTCCCATCCACGATATGTGCAACAGCGCCCTGTAACTGCTGGCGTCTCTCCTCATGTCTTCAGGATAATGCATGCTGGAATGACAAAATAGAATGCCTATAGACGTGGACACCCCAAGGGAACACATCAAAGTCAGTGAGGACCTCCACCAATCGAAACTGCCAAACTGGAATCTTGAATCTCTCGTCCACCCCTATCAGTATCCAGTTCAACATGTAAATAAGGCACAACTTTATAGTATCGTACGCCTCTTGAAACTCTCTGAGGGTAAGAACAACCCTCATTCCTCCAATGATACCTTATCGACTCTACAGCTGACGTATGTCATTCTCCACTACAGCATACAGGCTCGTTTCCGGTATGACTCCAAAACGTAATCCAGTGATGAGGTAAAATTCTACCTTCGAAAACCTCACCACATGGTTCCTTAACAAGAACCGCATCTCATCTATTGGCCCGTCATGGTCCAACTCCCACATCGCATCTCATTTGTCATTGCAGAAGTGTTCGAGCCTTTTAAAGAATTTTTCGAGACATTTAAAGCAGTGTTCGGGCCTTTTAAAGAAGTGTCTAAGACTTTTAAAGTAGTGTCTGAGCCTTTTACATATCCTCCCTTGTGGCTTTGTAAATGTAATCTGAGCCCGTTCTGTACATTTTATTTAGAAATCTGTGAAGATATTTTATAGTTCTGGTTGTTTAATCATGGCTTGTGATGATTAATTTGACAACATAATGAATCGGGTTGTAATAGTAATATATTACAACGGTTGATAGGGGCAGTTACTCGACAGAAGTTAGAGGTTTGTTGGATCCGATAAATAGAGAATGTATATGTCAAAGAATTTGACTTATGAAGATTTGGTGGCGATCGTGCATACCATTTTGAAGTATAATGTAAACAAATTCAATGTTGATCTACAGTCAACATCAATTGTTCCTAGCACTACATGTTGCACAATTATAAAAAATGACGATGATGTTCAGTTTATGCTAGGGAAAGATCGGGTGATCCCTCAAGTATGTGTTAGTCTAACTAAGAGGACAACTGGAGATATGATAAGGAATGATATTCCACCTCATGAAAATACCCAACAATTTGGATCCTTTAGCGGTACCAACCAAGTGTTCACATGAAGGAGTGCCATCGAAGGTGGAGAAAACATGTGTGTTGTCCCAGCGGTAGTGGTCTAGCATGCAAATGTAATTAAACCTCAATTCAGTGATTTTTAGATATGGAATTGAGTTGTATAATGAACAGAACACTGAACCAAGTTTTGAGCATGACAATGACCCGAACCATGAGATGGATAATGAGGATAATAATAATTAGGTAGATGATCTAGAAAATGTGGATGAACAGCCTATACAAATTCAAACATGTGGAAGACTTGTACAAGGAGTTAGTTGCATTACCAAATATGCCTAGGACTTCTGAAGTCCGGCATAATGTAACCACATCTAATTCTGATAATACGAGAATGTGGGTTATTCTCATAGCAGATTCATACTCATTTGGTATTGGTAGAAGCAACACATTATAGTGCAAGAACCTACAAGTATAATTTTAAAGATTAATTTTTTCCAAGTAAAAGGATTTGAAGAGGCTAGTTGGCCTATTTACAATGTGGGAGAACTTTGAATGGAAGGTGAAAAGGTCTTATAAGATAACATTATAAGATAACATTACATTTGGTTTGCATCATTGACAACTGTACATGGAAATTAAGAGTGGTAAGGAGAGATGAAAGGACTTACTTCAAAGTCAGAAGTTTTGTCAACGGACACAGTTGTCCATTGGAGGAGATTCATCGTCGCCACTGACAAGCTAGTGCAGTCATAATCAGAGAAGTCGTTGCACCTAGACTTTAATAAAAAGATGGTTGTCTCATTCGTCCTAATGACATAATCGCTAATATAAAAACAATGTATGACATCCAAATCTTGTACAGTAAGGCACATCAAGCCCTAAATTATACATTGGCATTGACCTATGGAACGCATGAAGAAACTTTCCAATTGTTGCCATCTTTTAATACGTTCTGGAACAACAAAATCTTGGCACAATCACCGACTTACAGTACGCAGATGATGGTAAATTTTTCTATTTTTTCATGTCATTAGAGTCATCCCTTAGAGGTTACCAGAGGTGTATGCGTCATGTGTTTGTAGTTGATGGTACCCATTTAAAGAGAAGATTCGAGGGTACAATATTCATTGCAACTGCACAAGCTGGAAACGAACAATTGTATTCAATTACTTTTGGGTATAATGACTCAAAAAGCAACCTTTTATGGGAGTGGTTTTTGGATTGCTTGAAGATGCCCTTGGTCATATAGATTATATGGTTTTCATTTTCGATCGACATTCAAGCATTAAAGTAGGGATTTCTAAAGTGTTCCCTTGTGTAACCTATACCATATGTTGTTGGAACTTTTCTAAAAATATTAAGAAGCGATTTCATAGAAAGGATGTTACCGGTATAATGGACAAACCAGTTAGATCGTATAGTGAATTCAATTATAACCGGCACATGGAAAAGTTATGTAACTTGCATAGGGATGCATTCGATTATGTCATTGATGTGTCCATATAAATGGTCCCACGTACACTGTCCCCAATGAAGGTACAGGTTGACGACAACAAATGTTGTAGAGTGCATAAACTCATGCTATTCGCACAGTAACTGTCAATGTTGATACCGGTAAAGTTCATTAAGAATATGCTACAGCGATGGTTTCATGGTCGTCATTGCGATACATAGTCCATTCATCATTAATTAACAAACGTAGTATATCTTGTGATCCTGAAACGTGTCGAGAAGTACGGTTATACGACTGTTAATCTAGTTGACTTGAACATATCTATCAAACTAAAGGGAAAGCAGTGGACTGTTAACTTAGCCCGGAAGACTTGCACATGCAACAAATTTAAAATGAACGTTTTTCCATGTTTTCATGCACACACAGTAGCAAGTTACATGACAAGTTACAGTTTACCCTTTATATTACCCAAATGTGAATCTCACTGTTTTCATTGTTGCGGGAAGCAAAACTTGGATTTCACATCTCTGTGCGTGGACCATTACAAGAGAGAGACATTTATTGATGCATACTTGGTTTCTATTATGCATGTTGGTCATCCTTCTTTATAGGTAGTCCTATTTGACATCACAATGCTGGTGGTTTTAACTCCAAAGTCGAAGAGACAATTAGGTCGCCCGATGGAGGATCGAGGACAATCACACAATCATGTCGAAGACGTGGATAATCAAGACATAATAGTAGGAGGTGTTTTAACCCGTCTTTGGTGAACGAAGGTCCGAACAGAATTGTTCCCAAGGAAAATATCGCAAGTGTAGCCTTTGTCATTCAGTTAGACACAACAAACAACTGTGCCCTCACAAGGACTCTACCGTGGAATGAATAAAGCCATTGATATTGATGTAATTTTAATTATGACTAGTTCATTAAAAATCGTGTTGTTTAAATCGTATTCATTTTAATTTTCAGTTTACTGATTGTTGAAGGTATGAAATGTATGTTATAGTTGTAATTGCAAACTCTGTAACTTAAAAAAAAGATCCATTTCATTACTAAAATATTATGTACATAAACTACATAAAAAGTACGGGTTTGGGGTTATAAAAAACCTCTGTGGCCATCTTCTCTTGGATGGTGTCCTTATCGTCTTCTGGCCAGTCGAACGTATACCTGGTCGCTAGTTTGTACTCTGTCAATCTCAAAGTATGGGCACTACAGCTACCCCTGTCATTCATCACAAGAACAACTGTTAGATCGGAATATTATTAAAACCAAACGTGATAGAATATACTCTTGAAACAGTCATACCCTCTAGTTTGTTGGGGAACACGTGATGTAGACATAATACTTATCGTGAAAGGCTTATCCACCAAGTCGTAGGTTGCATCATCCCTCTGTCTTCTATCGTGAAACCCGATCTGAGGCAACATCAAGGGCAAAAATCATCGTAAGCACACGCCTTGTTCATTCCTGGTGGCCAATGTAACTTCCTGTCTATACGACACTGGCAAGTAGATCTTCCCGACTGTGAGGTCGACGCTGGGCAGGATCCAATGCTACCATCCAATGTTGCAAGGAATCAGAACCTGTAGGTGTTTCAACAAAGTGTTATCAATGTCAAATTTATTTATTAAACACATTGAAACCTGTAAATCAAACACTCACCACATCAACCTTGTGTCATGACCAGTTTCCTAACGAGAGCAATCCCCGTACCACCATAAGGTCCTCAGCGGACTAATGATACTTCAGCACAGTTTGCCCAACCCCCTTAGGTATGATTGTCCCCCACTGAATATCTAACAATGACTGTTCATATAAAATTTACTCAATCATTAGGTAAAAGATATATGAAACACATATATACAGAAATGAAAACCATACAATATAAACACTTACATAAAACTAAGAATCCAGTATATTGATCCTTTGACCGTAGACAATAGGGTATGCTCATTGAAGCTTCAGCATAATATACAAGTACGTGTACATGTGCTGACAATTTTAACATTTTATATTGTTAGGATTCTACCATTACTAAACAAACTTATACATACAATTCAAGCAAAGAACATACTATATCCTCCAACTCCATGAAGTTGGTTTGCAACCAATGAAACCAAGTGACGAGAACTGGCTCATGTAGATCCATATCACGTATGCATAAGTGTTGAAGAAGTTAGATAACCAAGTAATTTTACTTAGGTGTTTCAAAATACTAAAAATAAATATTGTAATTTGTATGATTATACTTACAGCTCCCCCACCGTGTTCCTCGTGTAGGCTAGATAAATCACAAGCTGGTTAGCATCTACCAAGTCTTTGGGCCTGAATACATGTGCTAAGGACTGTAGTAGTGTCCTTGGCCTTTTCGACCGACAAGGGTCAGTGTATGGGGTCATTAGCTGCAAACCTCACTTTCTCAACAGTGGGTGACACTTAACATGGGGCTGACTACGCCCAGAGGGGTGCGATGTGAGGAGGTTCTCTATCCTAGTGGATCACTTGGGGGATGCGTTACCAGAGGGGTGGGCAACAATGGGAGCTCTGACCCCGTGGTTCTACTAGAGTGGTATGCTCTAAGGAGAAACTCTGTCCCCATGGATCACCTGGAGAGATGCTCTGAGTTGGGATCGATCGGCAAGTGAGCTATGACGGGAACTTTTTCCTCGTGGATCACCTGGAGGAGTGCGCTATGACTAGGGGTACGATGTGTGATCCTCTGATAGAACTGGACGACCCATATGATGTAGTGGCTACTTGGGCAAAAAATGATAAGCCACTTGATCCAATAGTGTTGTCTCTGTAGCAGGTCTTGTTTCGTCAATAGGCAGCCACTGCTCATGATCTGATATTGTCTCGCCAGTTGGTAGTTGCTATTCACGTATGGTCTCTATATCTGTCCCCTCATCATGACCACATGTCTTACTCAGGGACTAAAGTCACTGTCATCGAACCATGGACCATCCCTGTGGGACTGTGACATCAGATCTGAACCCTGAAGCCTCCGGATGATCTCCAACAACTCCCAGTGCTGTTAATTTTGCTCATCATCACTTCTTCAGTCAGCTTCCCGTAACTCTCTGACGACATTTAACCCTAGAGAATTTAAGTTCACAGAGGTCCTGAAAGGTTTTCAAAATTTTCAGTACTAAAACGTTCACTCGTTTGAAATAAAATAATGCAAAACAAATATTTTTACGTACCTCTGGATAACCTTCAATGCCTCATCGTGAATCACCACCATATCTACCTTCAGGCATTGAAAATCGAACTCGCATATGCCTCTAGGTAGTCTCTTCGCAAGCCTCTAACTCAGAACCCTCGGTGTCACTGGCTTCGGCAGTCGTATATTGTTCAGGATCCGGTACTGAAATGTGTACTCCATCGTCGGTATTATACTGACTGCCTCCCTCATATATGCCATCGTAGTACCGTTCAGCCATCTTAACTGTTATGAGCACCAGTTCAATCATCGTAAACATCTGAAACCGTAGTTAGGCCATTGTAATTTTATACATACTAACAACTATAAACATTAACAAAATAGATACTTACCCTCGATGTGAAAATCTTTGACAGCTTGTCCGCCCTTGGTTGCTTACTCAACTCGCATTTTAGAATACTGGGGGACTGGTCGATAACCCTACGGGTTCTAAATTGGATATCAAGCTCGGGGATAACCTCAAAAGCAAATATGTGTAATAAATCTGTATGATAATAATCCAATATATTTATTCTATCAATCATATGAAAACAATTACTGATAAAATATGGATTGAAATTCTAAATTCTCACCAACAATACATGAGGTAGATGATATATGTTGTACGTCTCTACGGTGTGTACGTTGACACCCTTTCCTTGCTGTCATTTTTTGAACCACTCCCGTAGATCATCCAAGGCTTGTTTGAAACCAAAATTAGACTGCCTATATACGTGTGCATCCCACGGGAAACATCAAAAGCATCCAAGTCCTCGATTATATGGATTTGCCATACTTGAATTTTCTCTCTCTCGTGGAAACCAGGTCTATTCAAGACCAATATATTTCACTGTTATGTTACCGGCAAGACACACTTACACAACAAAACAGATAAAAAATACCTAATGATTTGTACCAAACAAAATAGCTAGATAATCTGAGAGTTATCAGATTACTCAATCTAAAATATAACCAAATAGAAATCTATTATTATTACCTTTTCACAAGAACCAAAACAATTCTGAATTAATCTTGACAAAATCAATTTAACACTATATCCTGCTATCAAAAAAAAAATCAGAAACTATTTTTCAAATACAAAAGAATGCAAGAAACCACCATAATGTGTAAGAAAATATAACAGAGAAAAGTAGAAGAAGGAAACACGAGATACATCAATCGATACCTCACACAAATCAGAAATCCCTCAACAACTCTAGACCTATTTGTCACAAAATAGATCAGTTCTCACAACACTCTCAGATTCTACGAATCATACACACGAAAACACTCAAGTTTTCTTGAATCAGTGTAGAAACACTCAGATCTCACAGAGAACACTTACCTCACCATGATTGCACAAAGAAACACACTAAGTTTGATCGATAAATCATAAAGATGACAGAAATAAAAGTTGTGAGACTTTCGTGAGAGCTAGAAAGAGGATATTTTGAGCAAACCCAAACCCTAACGTGAAACAGAATGAATTGTGTGACTCTTTCTCTTTCCTATTTTCTTATATAGCCTCATCTGATGAGTCATGTTTGTAATCTTATCAGCCAATTAATTTCTGCCAAATTGGATTTCTTCACATGCATTATAACATTATCATCAAATTTCAAAATGCAAAGTATTGGTTAGTATGTCTTTGTTCTGATTCGGGCCATTAAATTTGGGTTTCGATTGGGCTTCTTATTTGGGCCTAAATATTGTAAGATGGAATAACTCATCATTACAAATTTAAACTTTAAAAAACGTAAAAAAAAAAAACTAATATTTGAAATCAAATTTCTAAAGAAGAGACAAAAAACTAAGATATTTTTTTTTGGGTTGTGCAAATATCACCACTTTACTAATGTATGTTTAAAAGACACCATTTAACGTGTTCAAACGAAAATACGCTGAAATATTAAAACAGAGAAAAATTTGTCGTTTTATAAGTCAAAGAAAAGTAAGAGTCAAACCGACGGGAAGTTAATTGACGGTGAAGTGACCGGAACGAGAGTATACGAGAACAGTTGTGATTGACAAAGGTAAGATTAGTTTTTTTTTTCCTCGTTTCTGTTGTTGATAACTTGCATTGCATGTTAGAATTGAGTTTTTTTTATTGAAATTGTAGATTAGGGTTAAAATAGAGATCTGAGAATGGTTGTAGTTTAGGTTAGGGTTTGTAATTTGGTTGAATATTTGTTGAGGAAGATGAAATTCTAGTTTGTCGAGACTTTTAACAGGAGAATCGAGCTTATTTATAGTTGAGTCGAGCTTTTATTTCTGTGAAAATTTGGTTTTGGTAAGTCGAGCTTCTTTTTGTAAGGGTTCGAGCTTTTTTGAAAGAGATTGAGTTTTTTTTAAAAAGGATCGAGCTTTTTTAAAAAAGAATCGAGTTTTTTCAATAGGCTCGAGTTTTTTTACATTGGATCGAGCTTTTTCATCATGAGATCGAGTTTTTTTTAACATAAGATCGAGCTTTTTTGTTACGGGATCGAACATTTTTTTCATAGGATTGAGCTTTTTTCTAAAGTGTCGAGTTTTTTTGCAGATGAGTCGAGCTTTTTTTTCATGAAAATTAGGTTTTGGTAAGTCGAGTTGTTTTTATAAGGGTTCGAGCTTTTTTTGAATGTGATAGAGCCTTTTTGAAAGGGATCGAGTTTTTTTAAAAGGGATCGAGTAAGCTCGAGCTTTTTTTACATTGAATCGAGCTTTTTCACCATGAGATTGAGTTTTTTTAAATAAGATCGAGCTTATTTTTACATAGCATCCATTTTTTTTGTTATGGGATCGAGCATTTTTTTTCATAGGATCGAGTTTTTTTTTAAGGGTCTAGTTTTTTTATCCTGGGATCGAGCTTATTTTTTATAGAACCGAGCTTTTTTATAATTGGACCGAGTTTTTTTACATTGGATCGAGTTTTTTGTTATGGATTCGAGCATTTTTGTCATAGAATCAAGCTTTTTTTAAAGGGTCGAGCTTATTTGACTTGGAATTGAGGATTTTTTTTTAGGACCGAGTTGTTTTTCATTGGATCGAGACTTATAATTTTGGTTCCGAGATTTTTTCTGTTTAATGATGTTGTATTTACGTTACATTACAGATGAGAAATAGGTTGAGGGATTTGCTTAAAACTCCACAAGGAGACTGGTGCGAAGGTAAATTGACTCGACACAACCATTTTGACACCCTTACCCATATAGACAACACTGAGCCGGGTCCCTACAGAATTTACAGATGAAGATCGGTGTCGGTTCATGGCGTCATGTTTCAGGCAACAACATCGAGTGTTACTAAATATGATTTTGGGGCTTCAGGGGTCAACCATGCATACACATAGGGATTGCCCCTACCTCCTGATCCAGACTTTAGTCTCGGAACAAGAGTGATGGGTATACGGGGGGACGGAGAAGACTGGTGGACGTAGCGAGAACCCGCCTACCGAAGGGGTAGGTCCAGAGAGTTAACATCAGTTGCGTACCAGCGATAGTAGGCCTATTACACATCTAGTAGCCCACGGACCTCCCAACTGTCTTATCTGGGTCCACCCAGCACCAGCGGTCCCCTCCACCACCCATCATATCGATTCAGCCTTAGCGGTCCCCTCCCTCACCCAGCATGTCTACCCAGGATGAACGGTCCCCTCCCCCACCCAGCATGTCGACCCAAGCTAAGCGGTCCCCTCCCCCACCCAGCATGTCGACCCAGGCTGAGCGGTCCCCTCCTCCATCCAGCATGTCGACCTAGGGTCTGCGGTTCCCTCCACCACCCAGTACATCGATTCAGCTGCAGCGGTCCCCTCCCCCACCCAACACATCGACCAAGGCTTAGCGGTCCCCTCTCCTATCCAGCATGTCAACCTAGGCTCAGCGGTCCCCTCCCTCACCCAACACATCGACCGATCTCCAGAGCTCATCGGAGGCTAGAGTACCACATGAGAAGTGTATATTTAAGCGCATATGGCAGTTGATGAGCCCTTACAAATATCCATACCGGTCAAAGAGGTTGAGGACACGACCCCAGTCCATGGAACACATATTTAACCCCCACAGACTTGTGGACGCCGACCAGCTTGCGACATACAAAGCCTTTAAGAAGAACATCAACGGGGAACTGTGAGTATAACTTCATCTATGAATTTGACAGTGTTTTAATGTTTATTCAAATTTACCTAAAGCTAATCCAACCATTAAACAGACGTGATGTGGACGTGCTGGCACCAGTGGACACCAAATGGTTCATGCGTATGCAGTCTAACTTCATGGACTTGGAAGACACGGTACGTACTTACGTGATTTTCAAATTAATGTTTGTTTAAATAATGTTGTATTGTTAACAATTTATTAGTTTTATTTTCTGTCAGCATATGAACGCATACCTCCATATTCTTCGGAAGCGACAGCGAGGATTCTCCACTATGTACAATCAGAGGATCAACGTATTGGATACACAATTCTATATAAGTAGGTATAAATTATTGAAATTGCATCTCGTTTTTTTTGTTTTTTATTATTGATACTTATTTGTCAATGATTGTATGTACAACCAATTATGTTGTTACAGTAGGAGAGAATGATGCCTCGTGATCCGCACGGGGCTGTGACTACGGTAAGGTGGAATGTGTTACAGTCCCGATGGTTGGAAGAGGAACTTCTGACGGTCCGTAGAGCAACCACGAGTGAAAACCGCTCATGGCACGAGGTTGACTTGGTAAGTGTTAGACGATGGAAATGATTTAAAATATAAACTGTTCGTATATTCTGACCTAACACCTTCTGTATACTATTACAGGTCCTAATATCGTGCAACGTTGGGGGCCAACATTGGCTGGTGGTGACCGTCGACCTTATTCTCAGGAAGCTGGACATATTTGACCCCTAGAGACAAGATGTTCCTGTTCATATCAAGAAGCAGCAAGTCTGGCAATTACAGTGGTTTTTACCGTCAATGTTGAATGATGTGGGGTTCCATACTGCACGATGAGGTGCTCGTTGGCTGTTCCCTAGGGAAAATAAGCCTTTCTCGGTCAGCGTGGTCTCTACTTCTACAGTCCCCCAACAAAAAAATTTGTAAGACATTCGATTTCATTCACGTGCTTAGATATTATTTAAAAACGATTTGTAATGCGTTTTAATGTGTCCAATTACAGAGGTAACTGCGGTCCTCATACTTTGAGACTTATCGAGTACTTACTGGCGGGTCGACGCACTTTTGATTGGTCAGAGGACGACATGGGGATCATTTGGGAGAAAATGGATGTGGAGATTTTTTGTAACTCCAGGCACGCCTAGTGATTGGTTGTATATTTAATGTTATATATTTTTAATATTTCCTACCATTTTATATACAAAGACATTGTAATTCATTAATATTATTTCAATTTCTTTTAATGCTTTTGTTTCTAGTGTCTGTCATCACATGTACGAAACACATACCAAACCTTGACAATGTGATACGATAAGTTAACGAATACATACAAAATAAGTTAATGAACATTATTGCAATTCCAAATTATTACAATCCGATACGATTCCAAATTTTTACAATGTTATCAAAACTTTGCCATTCATTCTCTATTAAAGTCCATGTTAAGGCACGTCTGTTTGTTGTGTCCAATTGAATGACATATGCTACATTTGCGGCGATATTCATCGGGAACACCTCTGCTTGGACCTTCACTAATCAAAGGTGGGTTAGAACATCTCTTGGAATTATGCTCTGGTTGTCAACATCTTCTACATGATTGTGTAGTTGTCCTCTCCAAAGACGAGACATGGCGACCCGCCCTCGGGTGTCCTGCTTGTCTCCTGGAGATTGGATTCAAAATCACCCTCTGAGCAATGTTAGATGGCACAACCCAAGTGGAAGGATGTCCAACAACATAATAGGAACTGAGTACACGTCAATAAGTGTATGACTCTTGTAGTAGTCCGAACATAAAGATGTCAAATACAAGTTTCGCTCCCTATAAAAAACATTGAAAACGGTGAGCTTCACGTTTCAGTAATAATCACCTCACAGTAAAACTTGAAAGTAATGTACCTTGCGGCCGCAAGTGCTAGAGAACATGGAAAATGATCCATTTAGAGTTTGTTGCAAGTACAGGTCTTCCGAGCTAAGTCAACAGTCCATTGTTTTCTAGACCGCTTGATCGAGAAAATATTCCAGTCTACTGGATTTACGGTCATAAAACCACACTTCTCCACACATTTTAAGATCACAAGATATGCTGCATCAGTCAACTGATGATGCATGGATTGTGCAGCTCTATAGCGATCGTGAAACCACTGTTCTAGCATATTTCTAATGAACTCAGCCAGAGTCAACATAGGCAATTGTCGTGTAAATTTTAGGCATGAGTTTATACATTCTGCAACATTTATTGTCAGCACCCTGTACCTTCTTTCAGGACAATGTACACAGGACCACTTGTGTGGACCGTCATCAATTACATAATCATATGCATTCTGGTGCAAGTTTCTTAACTCTTCCATATGCCGATTATATTCAAACTCGGTGTACGTACGGGCTGCTTTGTCCATTATTACGGCAACATCCTTCCTATGAAATTGCTTCTTAATATTTTCAGAAAAGTGCCAACAACATATGGTATGGGTGGCATAAGGGAAAACTTTAGAAATCCCTGCTTAAATGCTTGCATGTCTATCGGAAATGAAAACCAGCTCATCAATATGACATAGGGCACCCTTCAAGCAATCCAAAAACCATTCCCATGAAAGGTTGTTTTCTGAGTTGTCGTACCCAAAAGCAATTGGATACACCTATTCATTCCCATCTTGTGATGTTGCAACAAACATTATATCCCCGAATCGTCCCTTCAAATGGGTACCATCAACGGCAATTACTGGACGCATACACATCTAGAATCCTTTAAATGAGGCATCAATCGACATGAAAAAGTAGAGAAATTTACCATTTTCGTCGCATTGTAAGTCAGTGATTGTGCCGGTATTTTTTTATTCCAAAACATAACCAAATGATGGAAGCAGTTGGAAGGTTTCCTCATGCGTTCCATAGGTCAGTAACAAAGCATAATCGAGGGCAATGTGTGCCTTACTGTACATGATTTGGATTCTATACATTGATTTCATGTCGACGATTATATCCTTCGGACTCATTGGTCGACCATCTTGTTGTTGAAGTCTAGGTATAATTAATTCTCCAATTATGACTGCACTAGCTTGTCGTTGATGGCAGTGAATTTCCTCTAACGGACAAGTGTGTTCGTTGACAAAACTTCTTACTTGAAAGTATGTCCCTTCATCTCTCATCACCGCTCTTAACTTCCACGTACAATTTTCCATCAAACAAACTAGATGTAATGTTGTCTTATTGGAACTTTTCACCTTCCACTCGAAGTTCTGCCGCATTGCAAAATGGCCTACTAGTCTCTTCAAATCCTTTTTCGTTGGAAAAAATTGCCCTTCCTATATCATGCTTGTAGGTTCATCTTCAACCAAGTTCCTGTTTCCACCCATATCAAACGAGTATGATTCTGCTCCTGGAATAACCCATGTTGTGTAATTATCATAATCATCTGGAGTTACATTAGCCCAGACCTCGGAGGTCCCAACTATATCTGGTGTACTGGAACTAAATCTGTGTACACATCTTAAACGTCTTTCCATTTAGACAGGTTCTTTATCATCCTCATTGTTCTCTACATTATCTACCGAATTAAAATTGCCCTCATTATCCACCTCATGAATCGGACCAACATTCGGTGCTGTATTCTGCTCATTGTTGATGTCATTATAGATCTCATTGTATTGGTGGTTGTACTGCCTACCATTCATCTCAATTTGACAACCTAAGACATCGTCGAATTGAGGTCTCATTATATCAGCATGGCCGACTACTTCCTGTGGGACAACACATATATTTTCCCGACCATCAATCCCACTTCTTTCTGTGAACAACTGGTTGCTTCCGCCTGATGATCGAAATTGTTGGGTGTTATCATGATGAGGGATATCTTCACCAATGACACCTCTTGTTGGCCTCTCGATTAGACTAACACATACTTGAGGGATCACCCTATCTTCCCCTAGTATAAACTGAACATCATCAACGTTTCTTATAAATGTACGACATGTAGTCTCAAGAACAATTGATATAGACTGTAGATCAACACTATATTTGTTCTCATCATACTTCACAACGGTTTGCACGATCGACACCAGTTCATTGTAAGTCAAATTCTTTGACACATACAAACCTTGGTTATCGAAACCTAAATACCTCTGATTTTCGTCGGGTAATTGCTCTCATCGACTGTTGTAAGATATGACTATTGTCACCTTATCCATTGTCCTGTCAAAATCATCATAAAAAAATATTATTGAGAAAATAATATTTAATATTAAATTTACATTTATAAAGAATTAAACAAAAATCAAAAGTGTAAGCGATCGAGCTTTTTTTGTTAGTGATCGAGCTTTTTTTGTACATGATCGAGCATTTTTGAACTTGATCGAGCTTTTTTGAACTTGATCGAGCTTTTTTTGTTTGGGACTGAGTTCTTTTTGTACATGATCGAGCTTTTTTTAATATGGCACGAGCTTTTTTCAAAAATGGCTAGAGTTTTTTTTTAGGGATCGAGCTTTTTTTGTACATGATCGAGCTTTTTTATAAGGGATCGGGGTTTTTTTTTTGTGAGGGATCGAGCTTTTGTTGTGAGGGATCGAACATTTTTTGTGAGGGATCGAGCTTTTTTGTGAGAAACCGAGCTTTTTTAGTAAGGGATCGAACTTTTTTTTTATTGGATCGAGCTTTTTTAAAATTTGTTCAAGCTTTTTTACTAATGTTTCGAGCTTTTTTAAAATGCTTTTGAGCTTTTATGCCCATGATTTTAAACTTGTTTGCACCACTTCAAATCAACTCAGCCAAATATAAATACAAAAAAAAATAAAAATGTATACATGTTCATACATGTTCATACATTGTTAAACCATACAGAAATGCATGAAAAAAATGAAAATGAAGATCAGAAATATTTGTTTACCTTATTGTGCAATATCTGGAGAGAGACTCATTTTTTGAAGAGATACAGGAGTAGTTGATTGATTTTCAGCAACTTTTTTGGAGAGAGAGAGGCTTTTAAAGAATAAAGAATCAATTATTTAAGGGCAATTTCGGTAGTTCACCATAATAGGTGTCTTTTAAACTTAACTTATTAAACTGACGATATCACTACAACTCACCAAAAAAAAGGTGACATTTCTCACAATTTCCACTTAATTTTATATGTTTTATTTAAATTTTATAACATTATATTATTGTTGATGTTGAGTGGTTCCTGAACTATTATATATGTTTGGAGAAAATCTTCAATGGACGGTCTCATTGCCACTTAATGAGACCGTTTAATAAGATTGCACTATTTATTTGGCTTTATTACAATGCTACCTAATAGCTTCTTGACACTATCTAATGTGTTCTTTATTTATAGGTTAAACAAGTGTTAACTTCGGTAAATAAGTGTCGTTGGCTTTGGTAAAAAATTATAGACAGTATACGAGGTTAGTTTTTTAAATCACTGTACTTTTAATGCTTTTGTTAACTTATTTCAGAATGTGTCGTCTTTTTCTTCTATGTGAATTTTGTTTTCTTTAAAATATTAGTATTAAGTTATGTTTTATTTGAATAACATAGCATGCCTACCTTTTTTATTTTTTATTTTATATTATTGTTTTTATTTTTTATATTATGATTTAATTATTTTTATTATATTATTATTATTTAACTTTTATTATTATTATTCTACTGGAGAAGATAGTATTCTAAACTACGATATATGATTACAGGAAATCTAGACTATGATAAGAAAAAAAAAAAAAGATACCATGTTTGAGAAAAAAAATAAAACTTTAAATCAAGAAAAAATACACACTGATCTACAAAAAGAAGAGATAAAATAACAAGTTAAAGATGTTTTATGCTTCTAAAGAGAACAAATGAATACATGAATACATGGACCTAAATAGAACAAAAGAATACATACTTGAAACATGATAAACAAGATAAAATAATGAATGGTGAAAAAGAAAAAAAAAATTGATTCTGACAAACCTTAAATAAACAAAAAAAATTAATACTTTAAATCAAGAACTAATTTTTTTTAAATAATAAAACAATCGTACGATGACTGCTACAAAAAACATCATCGGATTAGAAGAAACAAAATAAAATCAAGAAAGAAACAAATAAAATCAAAACTAGGGATGGAATCCGAAGAAGAGATTAAGAGATCGGTTTAAGAGGGTTGTGTTTGGCGATTTGTTTCAAGAGACATTTATGTTGAGTATCTCCGATGGAGTTATGAACCATATTGATCTGTAGATGGACTTGGGTTGGGAAGACAGAGGAATAGTGTAGAGATTGAGAAGAAAAGAGATAATTATGGTGTTCTGAAAATGTGAGGTAAAAGGAGGAGAGAGAGATGAATTCGGGAAGAGAAATTATTGAATAATGTGCTGCATTAATAAAAGGAGGAGAGAGAGAGGAATTCAGGTAGAGAGAAATTTTAGATTTTTATATAAAATAATAATAATAATAATGATAAACATCCCACCTAAAAAATCATATTTTTCATCCTTACACATGTGATATGCTAGGTGTCAAATTATAAGTGGATACATATTAATGATGATATATCTCACCTGCCATATGTATCTATTCACCATTTAACATTTCAAATGTCACATGTTTTTGGGATGAAAAAAGTAGGATATTAGATAAGATGTGTAGCATTATTGAAAAAATAAACGAGGGGTGCTAGATTCACTTTCTCAACTTAGCCTCTCTTTATGATATGATATGTGGACAATATTGATTTCTTAGTATCAAATTTGAAACCATTATAAATGATTTGGTTTTTATTTATTTATTTATAAATTAAACCAACAATTAACTTTCTAAATTACCCATAGTAAACCGATCTTAAATATGCTTCCATGAAGTCAAATTATCATCTTAGTAATTTGTCAGTTTAGTTTGATATTTTTTTTATGTTATTTGTTAAGTTTTTAATTAATTAATTAAATTGTGATATGATTATATTTTTGTGTATGTACAGAATAATAAGTATGGAAACTTTATGTGTTGATATATGTTATAAAAGTCTGCTTCAAAATGTCGTTGAAAAACTAAAGATAAAGAAATGCAACTATGGATATGAAGTTAATGGTCCAGAATTGTTTAAAGCATATGTTGAGATTGATCTTAGCATCGACCCCGGACTCACTATCGAAGTGTTTTAAGATAAACTTTCAAACAACAAAAATGAGTCCAAGCAAGATACAACTAAAGAAACAGTTGATTATCTGTGAAACCAGTACAAATTTGAAGTTTGTGATGTCAACTTCTCGAACTACCAATACTATAAATGGAGTTATCATAGAATCAATAGAGGACATGATCAGGCAATCAAAGAGAATAAGGTTTTGAAGCTAAAATTAAAAAATATAAAGCTATTTTAAAATGAAAATCTAATGACGATTGTGAATCATCAACCGCTGATAATTTGTAACATTATTATTATTATTATTATTATTATTATTATTATTATTATTATGTAAATTATAAGATGTAGTTGCTATATGTTATTGCCTACTGTAAATTTCTGTTTAAAATATTTTGTAAGATTATTTATATCTATAATGTTAATTATATAGTTTGAACTTTTCTTTGTGACCATATAATTCTGTTTTTACAATGTGCTTTATGGTTATAATATGAATGATTTGGGTAAGAGGACTTAAATCAACAAATGGTTTACAAATACAATACGTGACAAATACAAGTGTTATTAGTTTTTTTTTTTTTTTTTAATTTGATGGTATCTAATATGATTGAGTAATGTTAGGATTTCCAAATTTGTTACCAATTGGTGTTCGCTAATGACGTGTCAATATCTTATAAATCATTAGATTATGTGGTGAGTGATGAGATGTTAACATATTATACTATTTGTTAAAAAATCCAAATTCAATTGCAACATTAGAAGTATTAACAATTTATTATTATAAATATATCCGTAAATAAGTTTATATTCTTATATAAAAGAATATATATATATATATATATTATTATATTTAAGATTTAATGTTACAAATTTAACAGACGCATTGTACGTGCATCCTTACTAATGTTTAGAAATGCATGTTAAGAAAGATTTTCACTTGTAAATATTATAAAATAAAATAAAATAAAAATAGAAACGAACACAAGAATTTCCAACAACATTCTTTAAAATAATAATCGTCAATTCGACCAATCTAAAGGTATTTTATGTTTTTGAAATTAAAATTATTTTTTTTGTCCAATTCTTATAGTTGAAAGTATAATCTTAATTGGTAAAGCATTTACTTACTAACTAAAGCATTTATTGGTAAAAATCTTGGCTGTGGATGATTTGCTCTTTCTAGACATACTTTAGGGCTGGAGGTGGATTCTTGGTAGTTCTCCACCCCGATATGTCCTTCTTTGGTTGCCGATGATTGCATGAATTGGAAGTCATTTGGCTTTCCTGATGCTTTCTATTTCTACGTATACGTGCCATTTTGTAATGGAGGCTGTTTTTCCTATGGTTTTTTGTGTTTTTCTTTTTTTTTTTTGTGGATGTCTTTCTTTACATTTTTTTTCCTTGTATCATTTATTTATATAGATACTGTGTATGGGTTTTCAGCAGTCCAAAATAAAAAATAAAAAAAAATGTACGAAGATCCTAAATTTATTGGTTTATCTAACGTGAATATCTTGATTTTGTTATAATTGAAATGTCAAATATTAGCTAGCCGTTAAAAAGGCAAAACGGATGGCCTTACTTGGATGGATGAAATGATTGAGAATTAAAAATTTGGAGTTGGTTAAGAGTTAAGATTATAATATATGTTGCATTTACTTAATCTTTCATTACTCATTTGCAGATTACTGGTAATTTCGGTTTCTCAATTATCAATTGTTAAACTAAAACTATTTAGATCTAGTTAATATTCACTTGTTTAATCAATGACTCACATATATTGTATTTACATTCGGTGCATAAGTAAAACCTCTATAAATTTTATAAGTTGAACTACTCAAAATTTATTAGTTAATCAATAAATTAATTTATAGAATACATTTATAATTCAATGTATATATAAATAACCAACTAAAAAAAATCTAATTAATTAAATTTCATTAAGAATTAAAAATATATTAAGTCGATAAAAAAACTAATTCAATTGTACTTATCTATTTAATTAATTAAAATCCATTGTAATTGTATTTACTAATGAAGGGAAATAAAAATTTAACTAATCTAATTAATTAAATGTTCATTAATGAACTAAAAATTTATTAAATTAGTAAAAAAAAACTAAATTCATTGCACCTATCAATTTTCAATAAAATTCATTATAATTGTATTCATTAATTGAATACGATAGTAAATTATATTTGTAATTTCAATAAGTTATTGATATATAATATAATTAAAACCACAAAATTATATAAAGGTTTTTTTGAAAAGTATTATCTTATCGATTTATTATAATTATTAATTTATCTCAGAGGCACAAATTGAAACCGGAAAAAAAAAATATTATCAAGATTTTCTCAACAAAAAAAAAATTCAGTTGGGCAATATGAGCCTGACCTCATTGATTTAAGATATCTGAACAAAATGGATTGGGCCCGGCCCAGCCCAAGCAATGGAGTCAATACATTTATCCACCACACAGCCGCCATTAAACAAAAAACTCAAATAAAGCAAGAAAACTAGAAAAGTCAACAACTAACCCAGAAAAAATCAAAGGAAAAAGAGTAAAGATCTATTCTATTCTCCACCATCCTCCATTCAATCTTTCGATTCCCCTGTTCGTTCACCAACCAGGTAATTACCCTCTTCTCTTTCTCTCTTTACTTCCTTGTTTAATTCTGATCTCTTCAGAGTTCAGACAAATAATATCAACATGAAGCGTCAGTTTCACCATAGAAAGCTGTTTGATGATGATCCATTCAAGGACTGTTTTTCAGATTGTAAATCATCTGATGATATATCTTTATGTCAACATAATTGCTACTATTCTCATTATCAAATTCCTCCTCCTCCTCCTCATCATAATTCAAGCAAACCCGGAAAATTCGTGATAATTTCAGTCACAATTATTGCTTCAGCTTTTCTAGCAGTTTGTTTCTATGCTATCTATGTTAAACTCTATTTAGGTTCAAGAAGGAGGAGATCTAGATCAGACCCACAAACAATAAACCAAACCCATGATGATTTTCTTGATCAAGATCATGTTCCCACCGTTGATCATCATATCTGGTACATCCACACCGTTGGTTTGCAACCATCTGTTATCAGTTCGATTACTGTTTGTAACTACAAGAGTGGTGATGGTCTTGTTGAAGGAACAGAGTGCTCTGTTTGCTTGAGTGAGTTTCAAGAAGATGAAACTCTTAGGCTTTTGCCTAAATGTAATCACGCTTTTCATATTCCCTGTATTGATACTTGGCTTAGATCTCATACTAATTGTCCCATGTGTCGCGCTCCGATTATCAAGAATTCAGCATCATCGCCATCCAATAGTGATAATTCAGATTCTAGAATAGAATCCGGAGATGCCCAAATTGAAGTATTTGAAGAAAATGGAGAAACCGAGTCAAGATTGGGAGATGATCAAGATTTTGAAGAAGAGATGGTTGAGAATAGAAGGAAGAGAAGTGAAAATTCATCGGATCAAATGGATGATGATGATGAGTTGCAACCTATGAGAAGATCAGTTTCTTTGGATTTTCTATCAGCTTCCAAGATAAGTGAAGCTCTAGCGAATACGGATTCGAACACCCATTTGGCTGAAGAAACGGATCCAGATTCAAGAATAGAGATTGTGGGAAAGCGAGTTGGCAGGAATGATAGCTTGGCAAGATTTGTGGCTACTTCTTCTATCCGGAGAACATTGTCTTGCAGTGGAAAGTTGTTGCTTTCAAAGAGTACTGGCCGTGGACGCGATTCGAATTAGATGTTGAATTGTTAGATAGATGTCTACAGTTAATATTTTGATGGGCTCTGGAGTTCTCAGCAAGATGAGAGAGTTCCATGAGTTGTTTCCATACATGAAACTAATTGTGTTGTGTAATAAAGTTACTTGAAGCTGAAGGAAAATAATGACACAACAAGTGAGGTTGCTCTAGAGATAAAGAATAGTAGCTGAAATGGGTGCCTTTTGTTGTATTAAACTTTGCAGGGAAATCCATCAATTGTAAGTAAGCATTTTGTTCTTGTGAAGTGATGATATGATAATGATATGGTTTTGTTTTTTAATGGTACTATTGCCACTTGAACTTGCTTCAATTTCATTTTGTGGTTTGAAAACTTTCATAATTTACCATTTTTACTCAACTCCCAAGATTTTATAACTTTGCTTGCTAAAATCAGAAATTGTAGCAGGAGTTTTTGAACTGCGAATGAGAATATCGCACTGTTTTGCTAAAGCAATTCTTCAAAATTTCTTAGTTAAGATTGCTCGTGAGATGTCCATGTAACTATGTAAGGACTGTAAACTTATCCGTGGATAACTAATACTACAAATCATGGGAAACAAGGAGATCGGGTTTAGGAGCATGTGGGTTATAAACTTATCAATACGTGTTGCCTTGGTGATAGAAATGATAACAAAACTAAAATCACCTTATATGTTTGATAGTCTGGTGAAGGATCTGATTACTTTTTTTCTCTTTGTTAGGACCTTGTTTAAATTACTCTTAACTCTGCCTTGTCGTCCCTGAGATTATCTTTTATAAGATTTAATTCTCGAGTGAATTTTAGTTCAATGTTGCCTCTTGAAATTCCTAATTGTTGAACCAAAAGATGTAACTTTTCGATGGTTTGCAATCCCTACTATAAGATGTAACTTTTCGATTGTGCAAATATAGATTTCAACTAATAATGTAAATTGCACATAATAAAAAGTTCAAGGGATAAAAAAGATAAACACAAGCTATATATTATGGCTTAGCCTCAAACCTGTGCCTACATTCACTCCTAAGCTTCTTCAAAGCTTGAGCAATATTGCATTATCACTAGTTGAATTTTCGAGTACAGATTAAACTGTTACAATACTATTGACACATCATCACAAATCCGCCAAGTGATATCCTACACTCAGATTTACAATCCTACAAATGTATCTGAAGAATGAAGATGAAGTTATAAGGATTAACTCTGGAAAGAATGAATACAAAAGTTTAAATATCTACTGTGTATATTGTATGAATAGATGGCTCAAGAATGTCTAAACATCGTTTGGAGACTTCATATTTATGATAAAAAAGATGTTTCCAAAGCTCTAATAAGTTTAAAAACGAGCTAGAAGACATGGATTGAAGTAGCCATTACAAGCTATTGGACACAATTCACAAAATACTGGAACATGAAAATTAACCATTAGACACATTCTTACACAATACTGAATGATACCAGATCATGAACGCATAGAATCATAACTAGAGCATGATCGAAACATAACATGTTCTACATTATATAACTTTGAACTACTTGTTCATTTAAACTTTTTAAGTTTGTGTACTAAGTTTATAGGTTTGTTTACTTGGTCCCAACCAATCTAGTGGAGGTTAAAAACACTTGGACAGATGAGGAAAATAGGAGGTCACAATCTTCTTCATGCAATTGCCCCACATAATGTGGAGTAGAGTAACATATCATATTATTATTTTTATGAATTATATTTATTTCATTTTAATTTAAAAGTTGGATAGTGAGACTCATGTGATAGAATCTTCAAAATATAGTGAAAAGCAAAGTTTCACATAACTAAAAGGACCTGTTTGAAATTAGAGGTTCGATAAACACCAATTACATAACCAGACAGCCGAGACAAGAGCAATGACTTTACGAGTGCCAGTGCCAGTGCAATGGCTGCTCGCTCATTATTGTTCAATCTCAAACTGTAAGCTCTTCCTCAGTCGATCTGACTCTTTAATTCTTTCGAAGTCTAACATTCAACAGTTTTTGTTTTTGTCATCTTTTCTTCTTTTAACAATCTATTGAACATGCGCAGAACAAGATGTTCAACGATCAACAACTGTAATAGAAGTTCTGGGTTTTTTCCCTTTTCGAGATTTTTGTCATCTAGGGCTTTAAAAAGCGAATTCTTTGAAGACGCTTCGAATTCCCAGGAAAAAAATGATCTCAGAAGCAGAATTTTCAGCCTCAGACTCCCAAAACGGAGCGCCATTAATGTTATTCACAGATGGGTCAGTGAAGGAAACCAAACCACTGTTTTTGAGCTTCGACAGATTCTTAAAGATCTCAGAAATAGTCAGCGTTACAAGCACGCTCTCGAGGTCTGTTTTTTTTTTCGTCTCTTTTTCCTTTCATTTTATTTGATTGTTATAGAAGTAGTGTATGACTTAATTGACTATCAGAGATGATTATTCTTCTGTTAATGTACCAAATTTGTTTGGAATCTTTTCATGGCCTTTTCTATTGTTGGTTTCAGTAGTTTTTAGTTTTTGTGACATATGTGTTGTTGAAAATCTTATCGGTTGTGTGGAGCACTTCCGATTCTCATATTTTGTTCCCAATTGTTAGAGAACCCACATGTGAAGCTTAGGAAGATGGGAGGAATCCAAAATCGAAACATCAACAAAAAAACATATTGCAAGAGAAGGGAATATATACTAACGGATGCCACATCCCATTAGGTTAATCTTTTGGGTTGTGAAGCTATCCATAACTATATGTACCACTTCTCATAAAAACATAAAAATACAAAGTAACGAAATTTAACACGAATATCTCATTTACATTGGTGTTTTCCCTCTAGTTCTTTCACTTGAGTACCAAAACCTGATGAGAGTAGTAGGTGGCTAGAAATTACCAGTTGTTGGATTGCTTATAATATGTAATGTGTTAGTGCCAACAAAACACATCTGTCCTGCTTCCTCTTTTGATTTGAAGAAGTTCCGGAACCATGTCCTTTTCTTTTCCATTCATAATTTCTTGAGAATTCATGAGTTCTTTTATTGAAACTGTCTATTCCAATGGCTACGTTGAAATATTTTACTGGTGAGGGAATCTGAATTTCAATGAATATTGGTTAACTATGGCCCTAAGATAAGTGCTATTTGTTTGAGGACTGTATAATTTCACTGAGATTGTACTCTAGAATACATGCTGCTCTGTATGATTGCTGAGAAGCTAACAAAAAATTCGGGTAATGTTGTACAGTGAATCCTGTTGAACTTGACTTTTTTACTTGTTATCTTTGTTGTTTACAATGTTCGTAGTTTCTTTCTGTAAATATTAGTACCATATCTGTTGCATTCGTAAACTATACTACTATTTAACGGATAGAAAGTTGCAGATATCTGAATGGATTGTTTCTCATGAAGAGTATGTGACATCAGACTCCGACTATGCAACCCGTATTGACTTAATGACAAAAGTTTTTGGCATTGATGCTGCGGAACGCTACTTCGAAGGTCTGCCTGCATCTGCAAAAACTAGTGAGACATACACTGCACTTCTCCACTCATATGCTGGGGCGAAATTGACTGGAAAAGCTGAAGAACTCTACAAGAGAATAAAGGAGTCAAACCTGACCTTCAATGCCCTTACATATAATGAGATGATGACTTTGTACATGTCAGTTGGACAAGTGGAGAAGGTTGCTCTAGTTGTTGAAGAACTAAAGCGACAGAAGGTTGTGCCAGATATTTTCACATACAATCTATGGATTAGTTCATGTGCCGCAACCCTCAACATTGATGACGTTAGAAATATTCTAGATGAAATGTTCCGTGACGCTGGTTCTAATGATGGTTGGTTGAGATACATCAACCTTGTCAAGATATATATTAATGCGGGTCATCTTGTAAATTCAGAGGCCAGCCCTCTAGTTGAAGCGGAGAAAAGTATATCACAAAGAGAGTGGATAACATATGACTTCCTTATAATTTTGTATGCCGGTTTAGAAAACAAAGATAAAATAGATCAGATATGGAAATCGTTAAGGATGACTAAACAAAAAATGACTAGTAGAAACTACATTTGCATTCTTTCTTCGTATCTGATGCTTGGTCATTTGAAAGAAATGGAAGAAGTTATTGATCAGTGGAAGCAATCTACCACCTCAGACTTTGATACCTCTGCCTGCAGTAGACTTTTGGGTTCGTTTGTAGAAATTGGATTGGCTGAAAAAGCCAATGACCTTCAGATGCTTCTGCTACAGAAAAACTGCAGCCCGACATATGACGCTGGGTAATTTTGTTTAAATCTGATCAGAGAGCATTGCTGATGAGAACACTGTTACGGCATCTGGGCATTAGGGAGTAAAAATAGGTACATTTGTGCTTTCTTCTGCTTGCTGCATAACTTATTACCGAATTGCAGTATCAAGCTATGGCCCTTTCTTTTATTGTTGCTACTCGGTTTACGCAGCCTTTGCTTGAATTGTGGACTTCATGGCAACTGAAAATTTTGTATGTGTTGTTTATTTTTATTATATTTTCTTTGAATAAATTCTGTTTAATTTATGAGCTCACATGCTTTCTTAGTAGCTGCGTTAACTGATTATCGAGTTATGTTGCCTCTCTCGTCATACTGTTTGCTTGTCTGCCTAAGCTTCCTAAATAGAATTGCTGGTTAATATCATGCTTGGTCTTACATGGTACTGTGCTGTAGCAAATACTGAGACTTATTTTAATGCATTGCCACATTTCCTGTCGTTTATACATGTAATTGAAAATTTTGCCCTGTTTTAGTTTAGGAAATCTGATGTGAAGTTGCTGCGTTATGACCGAGGAACTTAATATCGATATATTATATCCATATTTTTAAGGGACCGATATCAAAACATGGGTAATATCCGATGTCCAGTAAATATTCGGTCGATTTCGAAATATCTATAAAATCTTTCGCTATTCTTGAAATATTGTGAATTTCATCCCCGAGATTCAGGGATATTTTGCAAAAAATTTTTTTTTAAATAATCTTAAAACACTTAAATTATTTTTCCAATAAAATAGTCAATAGTATAATTAATGAAGTAGAATTAGGTAAAGATTATGAAAGCAATCTAATTTGTTTGTGTAAAACCCATAATTTTTATTAAAAAATTGAAAAAAAAAACAACAACAATTACTTCAATTATTCGTTGAGTACAACGTATACATTTGAAAAAGTAAAATGCAATCAATGAATTAGAAAATGTGATAAAAAAAAATCATAATGATGCATTATCTATAGAGTTCCTGATATTTTTGAGATATTATGAATTTCATCTCGAAATCCATGAGTATTTGGCAAATTATTTTTTTAAAAAAATAATCATAAACATTTAAATTATTGTTAAATAATTTATATTAAAAATTATTTTAGAAGAAGTATTAACAAATTTATAAATTTTTTCAACATAATAGTCAATAGTAGAATTATTAAAGTTGAATTGGGTAAAGATTATGATTTCACAATATGATTTGTCTGTGTAAAACTCATAATTTTTTTTTTGTAACTTTGTGTAGAGAAAGAATCTTAATACCTTTTATTAAAAAAAATTATAAAAAAAAAAAACAAAAACAAAAAGTACCTCAATTATTTATAGAGAATACAATGCATAAGTTTGAAAAAGTGAAATGTGATCAATGCATTTGAAATAAAAAATCATCATGATGTATTCTTTGCAGAGAATACAAATTATTAGGATGAAGAACAAATTTGTTCATCATTTTCACTTCATATCATCTTCATTCTTCTCTTTCAAGTTTCCATCCTATACTGCTACACTATATATAACAAATTTTACATCACAATTCACAAGTTTCTTTTAAAATCTTTATCAAATAAGCATGTACGTAAATGTTCACTTTGATGTTGTATGGTATTGTTTATAAAACTCATTAGAATTTCATATTTATAAATTGATCTATACAAAAGTTAATTTTGTTTTGATTGGGAAGTACATTGTCTAAGATGTTTGGTACTAGAAATGATCCAGCATGTGAGTATTGTCAACTAATACCGAATAATAAAAATGACAATATGAGCTCGTTTTACGGTCGCATAATGCAAAGTAGGGGAATTACCCAGTTTAAATTTAATTTATCCGATAAAGATGTGTACAAAAATGTAAAAGTATGTCCAAATGTGTCACTAGAAAAAACTAATATCTCAATTGTAAAAAAATAAAGAAACAAAAAAAAAACTACAAAGGAGATTGAGGAAATTCAACAAGAATTAAGGGGAAATTTGCCTGATACAGAAGAGGAAGATGGCATGTATCATTATCCTGAAGATTTGCATCCTGATGAGCGAGATGATTACCGTCTTCCAATAGATGCATCCAAAGCATTTGAATGGCAAAGAAAACAAGTAGGAAGAATCTTTAGAGGGAGGTCACAGAGAGGAGAAGTTCAGGAGCCGGTGGTAGTAGCCAACTATCACAATAAGTACGTCGCACACAAAGTAGATGAGAGCCGCGTTATAAATCTCCAGTTGCACCTTCATTGTACAAATCATCAGGTGCAAAGCAAAAGAATTTTAAAAATATGTTCAAGGGAGGTAGTATTTGAGAAAAATTGGGGAGGCTAGTATCGAAGGTTTTTATTTATGAAAATGTGCCTCCACATAAAACCGATTCTCATCATTTTAAGAATATAATTATTGGTGATCAAGAATCAGGTATTTTTTTTTAAAATAATAATAATGCTTTTGAAATTTTTTATTGTTGTATTTTTTATCTCACAATTAAATTTAACATGTATGTGAATATAGGTGTTTGAGTTCAACCACCATCAGTATTTGAAATTAGGTATGCGTACTTTGACATCGAGTACAAAGAAATAAAAAAGTATGTTGATAACTTCAAAACAAAATAGGAGAAATATGGTTGCACTGTTATGACCTTGTTTCTTAAAATTCAATTCAAATAACTGAGTTCATGTTCAGAAAGTGAAGAATCAATTTTCCAATTCTGTGTAAAACTGGAAAATGTTGACAAGACATTTATTCATTCTAGTAAAAACATTATTCTAAAGGAACCTTAAAACCACACAACAATCTTCAGCTTCTCTTGGGATTGTCTTGATACAATTATCTTCTCGTTGTTGGATATGACTTGAATTTCCAATGGTTACCAAACGAGATTCAATTAATGACGAGATTTTCTGGAGACGTGGGATACGTTTGGAAGTAGGAGATCGTGTTTGAGGGAGGCTTGAAGACTAAAAGAATTGAAGAAACAAAATCTGATAGGTACCGCGGTCTGGACCGCGATGTAAACACGTGCACAGACCGTGGTACAAGGAGCGGTTGAACTCCTGTTGATTCTCACGGCATAGACCGCGGCGGAGGAAATTCACCAACCGTGTTATTCTGAACGGTGGTTAACAATGTCTGATCCACGATGTTGGGCGTTAGTGGCCAACCACGACCCAAACTGTGGTTATAAAGGATCTTGCCCAAATCAACAATATTGCACGAAAATAGGAAATGTATTTTCTTCTGGAAGTTCTTATGCTAATCGGAAAAAGGAAAAGAGTTTATCTTCACGAAGAATAGGAAAGTCATGTACTTAAAAGAAAAGGATTTCTTTTAAACAAGAAGACTTGTCATAAATAGGAAATAGTATTTATGTGGACCAAGTAATTCTTATACGTTTAGAAGTAGCATTTCCTTTTATCTTTAACTCCTTGTAATTCATATAAATAGACCATAATAGCTAGGCTATTGAAGTGGTGGAGCAAATTAGCAAATCTATAGAGATCTCAATAGAGCATTGGGTGTAATTGGGTTTTAGGTATTTTAGAGAGAGAATCCTGAGAATGGTTGTAATAATTTACTACATAGTGGAACTTTCTCTTGTCGTCCTGAAGGCCGTAGTTTTTTTCCGATTTGGGTTTCCACGTAAATTATTGTGTTGTGTGTTTGGATTTATTCTCTTCATTTTAATTCTTTTATTTTGCTATTGTTTGTTTGTGTTCTATCCGGTAATGCTTCCGTATAGTGACGATTTATCAGCCAACAACTGGTATCAGAGCGTTGGTTGCTTGATAATGATCTTAACAAACTGGAGATGGCAAAGTTGATGAGATTCGAGGTTGAAAGGTTCGATGGAAAAATTAATTTTGGTTTGTGATTAGTTCAAGTCAAAGATCTGTTACTCTAATATGGTTTACACAAGGGGTTGAAAGGCAAGCCAACCCCTGCGAACCCTGAAGACTCTGGAGATTCTAAAAAAGAAACAACTGGTACTAGTTCAGAAAAATATGTGATGAACGATGATGAATGAGAGGATCTAGACGAGAGGGCTGCAAATGCGATACGATTGAGCTTAGCCAAGAATGTTCTTGTAAATATTCAAGGAACATATTTAGCGAAAGAGCTTTGGGAGAAACTTGAAGAATTGTATCAATCGAATACCGTCTGCAACAGATTCTACATGAAGGAGCTATTTCACACGCTACAAATGTTTGAAGGTACAAATGTTTCAGATCATCTGGGAGTGCTTAATGGGATAGTTTCCGAACTAAAGTCGATTGGAGTAAGATTGATGAAGAAGATAAAGAATTAAGACTAATCTGGTCCCTTCCACCATTCTATCCGCACATGAAGCCAATCTTGATGAATGAGAGTTCAACCATATATTTTGGAGATGTAGCAAACAAACTAATCTTAGAAGAACGAAGACTAAAGAGTGAAGGTAAATCTTCTAACAATTGTGCTTTGTTGGTTGACAGGAAGAAGGGAGGCTCTAAGAAGAAAGACATCTGTTGAGGATGTGGATAGTCTGGACACATAAGGAAGGACTGCAAAAATAAGAATGCAAGTGTGGATAATAGCTCCAAAGAAGGGGATCTGACAATCGCCTCTCTTGAGTATGACGACTACAGCGACGCCCTCTAAAAGGGCCTAAACATCCTCATCGTATGACCGCTAGTTGCCATGAAAAATGATGTATTGCTAATAGCGGGTCCACAATTTACGCACGGGCATTGGTTAGGCGGTGATGCAAGGTGTGTGGTGGACAAGGATGTCGATGGTTGAACAAACTCACTGGAAGCCTAACGTGAGGAGTTGCACCACAATTTTCAGCAAAGTAAATTTCGACATGTGCCGGTGAAATCTTGGGATCGGTGTTCCTAAGTGATTATACCTCGTGGTGGGTATGTTGATTCTCGGTGATGAGATTCGTAGTTGTGGACGGAAGTTTTGGAAATTCTCACCATAAGAAAGGATTGTTGGATATAGCTTGAATTTCTAATGGTTACCAAACGGGATTCAACCAATGCGAAGACTTCCTGGAGACGTGGGATACGTTTGGAAGTAGAAGATCGTGTTCGAGGGAGGTTTGAAGATTGAAAGAACTGAAGAAACAAAATCTAGTAGGTACCACGGCCTGGACCACGGTGCGGACACGTGCACAGACCGCGGCACAGGGAGCGGTCAAACTCCTGTTGATTCTCGCGGCGGAGGCAATGCACCAACCGTGGTATTCTGAGCAGTGGTTGATAATGTTAGGCGCGAGTGGCCAACCGCGACCCAAACCACGACAATAACAGATCTTGCCCAAATCAAGAATATTGCACGAAAATAGGAAATGTATTTTCTTCTGGAAGTTCTTATGCTAATCGGAAAAAGGAAAAGAGTTGTCTTTATGAAGAATAAGAAAGTCATGTACTTAAAAGAAAATGATTTTTTTTAAATAAGAAGATCTGCCATAATAGGAAATAGTATTTATGTGGAACAAGTAATTCTTGTATGTTTAGGAGTAGCATTTCCTTTTATCTTGAACTCCCTGTAATTCATATAAATAGACCATAATAGCTAGGCTATTGAATTGGTGGAGCAAATTAGCCAATCTAGAGAGATCTCGAGAGAACATTAGATGTAATTGGGTTTGGGGTATTTTAGAGAGATAATCCTAAGAGTGTGGTTGTAATAATTTACTACATAGTGGAACTTTCTCTTGTCGTCCTAACGGCTGTGGTTTTTTTCCGATTTGAGTTTCCACTTAAATTCTTGTGTTGTGTGTTTGGATTTATTCTCTTCATCTTAATTCTTTTATTTTGCTATTATTTGTTTGTGTTCTATCTGACAATGCTTCCGCGTTGTGACAATTTTTCCGCTAACATTCGTTGCTGTAGATGTTGTGCTTTATGATATACAGTCCATGATTTTGGTTCTCTTGGATTAATTTTGATTTTTTGGGGGGTTTAAGTATTGTTACATGTCCTTTATTGTTTATTTGCAAGATTAGTAATCTCAATATTACATTGATGCAAGTCGCTAAACTTTGTAAATGTCATTTAGTTGCCAGGTTAGGAGAGTATTGGGTACTGAAACTTTAGGGTAGTTGATGATTGTTAGCTTAATTATTTGTTTGGGTGTGTGCTCGGGGGCAAATAGTTTTATTAGGTTTGGGATTGGAATTTGGTGTACCCGCCCTGAACCCGTTTCATTAACATCCTTAGTTGCAATGCAAGAGATTTGAAAATAAAGCGAAGTTGTTTGACAATTAGTTTTTTTTTCTTTTTTCTTTTTTTACAATTAGCTTTACTTGTTCAAATTTGATCATTTTAGATGCATTGGGTCATACAGTGACGATGTGCATACTACATTTGGCACATCTTAAAATTCTTCTAGACTCCAGATATAGAAATTTATCCGGTGCCAGAATCCACACCTTTTTTATCTAATTTTTAGCATAAAAAGGAGAAAAAGAAAGTTGAGTAATCGATTGATTTTGGTCCTTTTAATGCATTGTTTGATGTATTTGAGTAGAAGTATGGAAGATTTGTGAGAGATTATCAAGTATATTGTTGAAGATTTTAGATTTAAAATTATTCTTGTAATTAAAATAAATTATTTTATTTTTATTTATTTTATATTTAATTAGGTGTTTTTATTCTTTTTTTATTAGAATTTATTTTTAGATTTTATTTTAGTCTTTTATTTTATTTGGGAAACTATGTTATATTTTCCCTATTTTTCCTTTTTAGTCTTTTAGTTTATTTGAAAATTTTCCTATTTATAGATTTTCTTGTTAATCAAATTTTACAATTCTATTTGAATTAGGGTTTGAAAGACAACTGTTGAATTAATAAAAATTAAAGAGTTTTCTCTTTTATCATCCATTTTTAGTATCCAGTGCGGGTTAACAAATTTGAAGCCTATTTTTTAGTATCCGTACGTGGATTAACAGATCAATAGTAGAGTTTGTTTCCGGTATTCGTACGCAAATCAACGGATCCGAATCGTTTATCTCCTTTCTTTTATCGATTGTTGTTTTGCGTTGATTTTCTCGCTACATCAGTTGGTATCAGAGCAACCAAGTATACCGTTGTGCTAGACTCATCGATCCACAAATCATAACCATTTGCTTTTCTGACTTCTATCTCTTCACCTTCCATATTTCCCCATACAAAAAAAAAAATTACATGAAACCCCAAACACAATTAATCTCCTATCATCCAGTGTTTTTTGACGATACATATGTGTATCGGCGGAGGTTTTTATCGATTTTGATAAAGCACCGATATATGATGAAGATGTGTTTGAGAAAGTATCATATGAGAGCAATTCATATTTAATGGGTTGTTTTTACGAGCCACATATTCCTTACCATAAAATTTTCTCATTTTACCTTTTGTTGTAGGATTTGATAATTCAAGAATTTGTGTCCATATATTGAGGTGATTGGATGGACATCGTGAAGAAGATAAGGAAATATACAGTTCGTTGTAGACGATTTTGTGTATTGATACTACATAATCATGAAATTCTAGCAATCAAAATTCGAGGATAAATTTTCTCCGACCTGTAGAGAATGATGTAAGAGAGATTATCAAGGATATTGTTGAAGGTTTTAGATTTTAAAATTATTCTTATAATTAAAACAAATTACTTTATTTCCATTGATTTTATATTTAATTAGGTGTTTTTATTTCTTTTTTTATTAGAATTTATTTTTAACATTTATTTTAATCTTTTAGTTTATTTGGGAAACTATGCTATGTTTTCCTATTTTTTCTTTTTAGTCTTTTAGTTTATTTGAGAAATTTCCTGTTTATGAATTTTTTAGTTAGTCAAGTTTTACAATTCTATTTAAGTAGATCGTATTAGGTTTTGAAAAACAGTTGTGGAATTAATAAAAATTAAAGAGTTTTCTCTTTTATAATCCATTTGATACAATGTACGGGTCAACGAATTTAAAACCTACTTTTCAGGTATTCATATACGGATCAACAGAACAATAGTAGGGTTTGTTTCCGGTATTCGTACGCAAATCAACGAATCTGAATCGTTTATCCTCTTTTATTTATTGATTGATGATTTACGTTGATTTTTTTAGTACATCAATATGTCTACTATGAAAGAAGATACTTTTGAAATTAAATTCGAATTAACATCAAATAATTATATGAATGTGATGTTACTTGTTCAAATTAATTATGAGCCTAGAAGCCGGTGAAATTTTATTTAGTTTAGACCTTAATACTCGTTTCCTTTCGTTTTTCAATGAAAAAAAGTGTTCAAATATACAAAATGAGTTTCATGCTTGATGCCATAATATCTGGACGCTATCAAGACAAGCATCATTATGAAACAGACGCAGGTGAGGGACATGTGTTATACTCTGCAAAAGCTCGCAACCACCAACTTTAATTAATCTTTGTTTAACTTTTTTGAAAAAGATTTATTGTTTTATCTTGCTAATAAGGTAATTTTATTGGAACCATCTAACAATAGGTAATAGGGATCAATTCTTTTTACATAGATAATAGAGATGATTAAATGCACTTAATTATATATACATGTACATCTTTATATAACCTAATAATCACAAATTTTCGGGTAATGTTTAGACACCTCTAAATCTTGACATTTTTGAACTAAATAAACATCATTCACTACTAAATTACATGAAACGGCACTCTAATGAGCGCCAACTATTTATTTAATGAATAGAATATGCTGATATAAGGAGCCGACTTATGAAAATTTGCCACTTTACTCTCGAGAGAGATATGAGAGGTAAGATGAAAGCAGATCTGGCATCACCAACATTTTTCACCGCCATAATGACCAAACCATGCCCACAAGTAGAGAGAACCACCACCAACGCCACCACCCCCATATCCAACAACTCCAAAAAACACCATAAGAGAACCACCTATAATATCTCACAATTGATGATATCTTCCAACAACTCCCCAAAACTATCTTTCTTCATTTTAGCTATTCGTGTGACCCTCTTCGTTCTCTTCCAAATCCAATCCCTTCAAATCCCCCAATTAAATAATAATGATAATAAACTCACCACCGCCACCACCAATTGCACCCAAGACCTCAATCTCCTCCATAATTCTTCCACCGTGGCTAACGAAAAGCTTCGTCAATCGGTCACGTTTCTCCCGCTGAAGGACTTACGTTATTCGGACAAAGCCCTCCAGGCACACACATGGTTCATGAGCTCTATGTACGATTTTCACGAAGAAAACGAGGTTCAATTCCAACAGTTTCCATCAAAATCATCATTTGATCGGTTACTATGTCTCAAAGGACGTGACACTCACGATGGCTCGTGGAATTCCTACGCCTTGGCATGGCCAGAAATCCTACTAGTCAACGCAACTATCATGAAAGGTTTGACTTTTATATGTTAGAATTTTCGATTAACACAAAACCATTCACATAAAACCATAACATGCTTAGGCACAAAATTAGTCTGAATGTTTAACCTAAACATATTTCTATACATATTTAATCAAGCCCTAAACAATCCTAACATAAACCCATATCAATTCAAGAGAAAGTTAAATCTAGAAAGCGGAAGCGTATCTGAATCCATCGCTGGAGATTTGTGAATGGGTTGTAATCTTCCAAATTAACACGCACTCTATGAACCCTACCGTGTTCTTGATGCTCTGTTGATGAGATACAGAGAAACGTAAAGTATCGTGTAATTTGGGGACCATAACCCTAAATATATAATAATCAAATTATTATATATATTGGCTATTTCTAATTCGGCCCCTCAACAAATTAAAAATAGTACTCTGGTATATACACTTTAATTCCATGACAATTATACCCTTAAGCCTTAATGCGTTATATCTTAATTAGATCACTTTAATTTAGGCTTAACCAAAAATAGCACAACACATTTAATGTTCACATGTGTGGCCCCATATGATGGAATTTTTTCCAACAATCTCCCACTGGGCCACATATGTAACTTTACAAATGTGTATGACTTTATGAGCTCCAAAATATTTCTATCACAATTTTAGGGTATATCCGAACAATCTCGTCCATTGATTATGCCAATATAGGATCAAAGCGGCTTTCGTCACATTTAGCGTGACTAAACCCATCAATGGTCACGTATACCAACATAACCAAATGACATAGATCAATCATGGATGCGTAGAATGGAAATTACATGCAATGTGATCTATACATGTCTATTCCAACTAGTCCTACTTTATTCCTTAGTGAGATCAAAACTTAACACAATGTAACAGAGTGTAATTAACTGAATACTTTATTTCTGATCAGATAAATATCCAAATACATAAATGCATAAATATATCCAAAATAAAAATATAGAGCAATACAATACACAATTATACAAACTCTCACTATAATGTGATATCCTCACACAAAATAACACCCATATGAGCAGTGTGCTAATGAAAGACCTTGGGTGGTAATCCTTTTGTAAGCGGATCCGCTATCATGGAGTTTGTCTCAATGTGCTCTATAGATATATGTCCACTCTGTACTCTTTCCTTCACAACTAGGAACTTAATGTCAATATGCTTTGACTTAGATGAGCTCCTGTTGTTGTTAGAATATAGCACTGCTGACTTATTGTCACAATATAGTTTGAGTGGTCTTTCAACACCCTCCAGAATGCACAGCCTAGTGATAAAATTCCGCAGCCATATTCCATGGTTGGATGCCTCATAGCTTGATACAAACTCTGTTGCCATGGTGGAAGAAGCTATGAGTGTCTATTTGGCACTCCTCCAAGATATAGCTTCATCAGCCAACAAGTATTTGTAGCCTGATGTGGATCTCTTACTATCTTGGCATCCAGCATAATCAGAGTCGGAATACTTTATGATCTCAAACTGATTCGATCTCCTATATGTGAGCATGTAATATTTTGTTCTCTTCAAATACCTTATAACCTGATTGGCTGCTATCCAATGATCCATTCCAGGTTTACTTAAATATCTGCTTAACATACCAACAATGTACGCAATATCCGGACGCGTACACACCTGAGCATACATTAGACTCCCTACAGCTGATGCATAGGGAACCTTCTGCATTTCCTTAACTTCAAGGTTACTTTTAAGGCACTGGTTGAGACTGAACTTGTCTCCCTTAGCGACGGGGGTGTCACCTGGTTTGCAGTTATGCATGCCAAACCTTTTGAGCAATGTATCGATATAGCTCCTTTGTGATAATCCAAGAATACCCCGAGAACGATCTCGTTGTATCTGAATCCCTAATACAAAAGAGGCGTCACCAAGATCTTTCATCTCAAAATTCTTTGATAGAAATCTCTTGGTTTCATGCAATATGCCTATATCATTTGTGGCAAGCAGTATGTCATCGACATATAAAACCAGGAATATGTGCTTACTCCCACTGAATTTGTGATACACATAATTATCAACAATGTTTATCTCAAAACCAAACGAGATAATCACTTGATGAAACTTATGGTACCACTGACGGGAAGCTTGCTTAAGTCCATAAATGGATTTTGTCAATTTGCAAACCATATTCTTTGGGTCTCCCGACTCAAATTTTTCTGGTTGCACCATATAAATTGTTTCGTCAATGTTACCATTGAGAAACGTCGTCTTGACATCCATCTAATGAAGCTCAAAGTCAAAATATGCAACAAATGCCATGATTGTCTTAAAAGAGTCTTTCGTTGAAAACCGGAGAGAAAGTCTCTTTATAGTCAATCCTTTTCTTTTGGGTAAAGCCTTGAGTTACAAGACGAGCTTTATACCTCTCCACATTACCTTTCGAATCCCTTTGGTTTTAAATATCCATTTACAGCCAATAGACTTCACGTCTTTTGGTAATGGGATAAGTACTCAAACCTTATTGTCTTGCATAAACTTATACTCCTCATTCATGGCATCAATCCACTTTTGAGAGTTGGAACCCTGCATGGCTTGATGGAAATTGATTGGATCATTTTCCATCATTCCAATATTTTCCTCATGTTCCTGGAGAAATAAGTAAAATCGTCTGGAATAACATTTCTCCTTTCTCTAGTGGATCACCTTAATAGCACTGGTTCTTGAGGTTGTTGAGTTTGTTCATCAGGAAAAATTACCTCATCTTGAATGGGGTTTTGTTCAACATTGTCTGGTTGAGGATCCAAATTCACTTCTCGATCAATGACAGGTATAGAAACCTGCACATTGTCAAAAGCGATAGTAGGAATCAAAACCGATTCTTCCTCAAAGACAATGTCTTTAACCTTATTTCTCCCCCAAACTCAACATCCTTAAAAAATGTTGCAGTTCCCATTTCAAAAATTGAACGAAGTGTGGGATCATAAAACTTATAGCCCTTAGATCGCTCAGAGTAGCCAATGAATTGGCTGCTCATAGTTTTGGAGTCCAATTTCCTTTTATGTGGCCTATAAGGCCTTGCCTTAGCTGGACATCCCCAAATGTGAAAATGCTTTAGACTCGGCTTTCTGCCTGTCCAATTTGCCCTTATCCTTAGAGGTGCTAGCCAAATGAGCACTTTCGGTCCTGTCTCGCTTTAGTCTCTCTTCCTCTTACACACGGTAAGAAATGAGCTCATTAAGAGTCCATTTCTCATTTTGACAGTTGTAACTGACCTTAAACTGAATGTTTTGTGCAGGAAGTGATATTAATACCAAATGCACGAGCAAGTCATCAGACAACTCGAGCTTCAGTGCCTTAAGCTTATAAACAATATGAGACATTTCCATAACGTACTCCCTAATGTTCCATTTGCCTTTGTACTTCATAGAAATCAAGCTTTGCAAATGCGTGCTTGTTTCTACCTTATCGTTTTTAACAAAACGCTTTTTAATTTCGGTTAGGAACTCTTTGGCTTTAGTTATCTTTTCAGATACCCCACCCCTAAATGCCTCCGGAATGCCACGCTTGATGATCATAAGACTCATGCGATTTGAGCGATCCCACTACTCAAAGTTCTTCCTGTCATCAAGAGAACTTGCATCCGTAAGAGAAGCGGGTTGCTCAACCCGAAGTGCAAGGTCTAGATCCATGCAGCCGAGAACGATTTCAATGTTCTCCTTCCAATCCTTAAAGTTGGTCCCATTAAGCATGGGTATAGAGTTGGTATTAGCAGATATAGTAAAACATTAGCTTGAAAGAGATCAAAACAAACATACAAACATGCTCACATTAATAACTAAATACAATGATCAACAAATTCAAATAATGGTAAGTCTCATCTCAAGATACCTAGCACAACATTAATATCAAGTCTTTGGACAGTAATATTAATTATAAGTGGTACTCTTGTTGTAGTGATCAAATATTGACAATAATTAATGTCAAATAATAAATCTATCTTTGGATCGATTTATTATTCACATGTAAAACCTTATAATCGTCACATATTTATCACCACATATGTGTGTGTGCAATTCGGACAAGTATTAACCTTCCTTTGGGCCGACTAATACTTGCATGAATTTACATATACACAAACATCCAACATCCCTTATGAATAATCTACACAAGAGAGGTCACTTTGGCGACATCTTGCTTCAATTAGCTCATTTAGAATGATAGTCCAGTTTATTTAACCATAAAAAATATACCAAATAATGGTCGGTCCCATCTTAAGATACCTAGTACAATATTAATATCAAGTCTTTAGACAATAATATTAATTGTAAGTGGTATTCTTGTTTTAGTGATCAAACATTGACAATAATTTATGTTAAATAATAAATCTATCTTTGGATCGACTTATTATTCACATGTAAAATCTTATAATCATCACATGTTTACCACCATAGATATGTGTACAGTTCGGCCAAATATTACCCTTCCTTTAGGCCTGCCAATACCTGCATGAATTTATATACACACACATGGTACTCTTTTAGTAGTGATCAAACATTGTCAATAATTTATGTTAAATAATAAATCTATCTTTAGATCGACTTATTATTCACACATAAAACCTTGTAATCGTCACATGTTTACCACCACATATGTGTGTACAATTCGGTCAAGTATTAACCTTCCTTTGGGCTGGCTAATACCTGTATGAATTTATACACACACGAACATCCAACATCCCTCATGAACAATCTACATAAGAGAGGTCACTTTGGCGACATCTTGTTTCAATTCGCCCGTTTAGAATGATGGACCACCTTAATTAACCATAAAAGGTATACACAAATGTTTGAATTTGAGTTGATCCTTAAAAAATAAAATAAAAATAAAAATTTATTTTATTTTATCAAAATTACAAAACTGCCCTTGATTTTGTAAAATTATAGAAAGACCCCTCAAGTTTCAGTAATTACAAATCGACCACTGTATTTTATCAAAATCATAAACTGACCCAGTAATTTGTAATAATTAAAATTTGGCCCCAAAACTTTTAAAAATTACAGAGTGACCCTGTAACTTTTTAATAATTATAAATCTGCCCCAAAACTCTTTCATAATTTCATACAGGCCCTCTAAGTTTTGGAAATTATAAACTGACCCCAAAACTTTATCAAAATCACAGAATGTCCCAAATAATTTGTAAAACAGTCCCTGAAGAATTTTAAATTTTCAAAAGAGGGGCCTGAACAAAAACAAGCTCTGTAAACCCTAGATCGCTGCTGCCACCGCTTGAACCTCAACGCCGTCACCAGGAGGATGATCAGAGGCCAAGTAGCGGTGCACGATCGGCGACTCGCAACGCACGATCGAAGATCGATCTACTTGGATCACGATCGGCGGCGCAAGCGCCTGATCAGACCGGTGACTGAGCGTTGCAAGTGGCGCTGCGGCCCCCCTAACAGGGGACGAAAAACAGTTCTAAAAGCTCAACCCAAATTCCAAACAGTGGCAAAATCCCACCGGAAAACCCATCAATCCAAAACAAAACTAGTTTTTTTTTTCTTCGAAAACGGGAAGAACCCAGTTTTTTTTTTTTTTTTAAACCAAAAAACCAAATCTTAATTCTCAAGAATTAATTATGGGTGCTCTGATACCAATTGTTAGAATTTTCGATTAACACAAAACCATTCACATAAAACCATAACATGCTTAGGCACAAAATTAGTCTGAATATTTAACCTAAACATGTTTCTATACATATTTAATCAAGCCCTAAACAATCCTAACATAAACCCATATCAATTCAAGAGAAAGTTAAATCTAGAAAGCGGAAGCGTACCTGAATCCATCGCTGGAGACTTGTGAATGAGTTGTGATCTTCCAAATTAACACGCACTCTATGAACCCTACTGTGTTCTTGATGCTCTGTTGATGAGATACAGAGAAACGTAAAGTATCGTGTAATTTGGGAACCATAACCCTAAATATATAATAATCAAATTATTATATATATTGGCTATTTCTAATTCGGCCCCTCAACAAATTAAAAATAGTACTCTGGTATCTACACTTTAATTCCATGACAACTATACCCTTAAGCTTTAATGCTTTATATCTTAATTAGATCACTTTAATTTAGGCTTAACCAAAAATAGCACAACACATTTAATGTTCGCATGTGTGGCCTCATATGATGGAATTTTTTCCAACATTATATCTTACAATCACTACAGCTATGAAAATATATGGCACGGATTATCAGCCGTGGTTCCATTTGTTGCTTGGCATACAAGATATGGCCAATGCGAGAAACCAAGCAGGTGGGTATTGTATCACTGGGGTGAGCTGAGATTTGGAATGAGGTTGTGGTTAAAAACCCTGATGGGGGCTGCATTCAATGGGGACCCGACCATGGAAAAGTTCGATGGGATTGGTGGGGATGATCGGGCGGCGTGCTTTGAAAAGGCGGTGGTGATGAGACACAACGAAGGAGGGATGTCGAGAGAGCGGATAATGGAGGCGTATGATTTGATGAGATGTAAGGCTAGGATTCATTGTAATGTAAGCATGGAAGGCAGGGATTTGAATGTTATTGGGATGAATATGTTTATGAGAAGTGGAGCTAGGTCTTTCAAGAATGAGTCGGCTGTGATTGAGATCTTTGAAAGAGATTGTGCTAAGGTTGATGGTTGCCGGTTGCCGGTTGATGGTGGCTTACTCTTATAATCTCACCTTTTGTGAACAGGTCAGTATATATTTTACATGTTTCACCTTTTAATTTGTTGAATTTTGAGAATGCAAATTTAAAGATTTTAAATTGTGTTGAAATACGACATTATTTTTGTTTGAATTATTACATTTTTAATGCTTATTAATTAACATCCCTAACAAATAAAATTCTTTTGATGAAGGTTACGGATCTATAAATGGAACGAATTAGTATGATTAGCTAACATTATATCAAAATTAAATCCCCTAAGCATTGTGTTACCAATTTCTCTATTTTTTCTCTATTTTAGATCAATATTTATCATTTTGTGTGAAGTTTTGAGCTTAATTTGTGGGATGAAAAAGGGCATTCACGTGGTGCATTTAGAGTTGGCTTCAAAAATAAACTTGTCATTAAATTTAATTATGGCAAATATATAATTAAAGTTTTTATTTTCAGTGGTCCGAATGTAATTTTTCGTACAAATATTTATTAAATACAAATTCACAACAAAGGTAAAATTTTAATGAGTAATTTTTATTTTTTTAGTGAATTTATATTTGTCTTCTTGTGAGTACAAAAACATAACGTGTAGACAACCATAACAACTCAGATCTAAAATATAAAATTTCAAGTTATAAATGCTTCTACTTCTTGAAAGCTTAGTTACGTATAAATTTTTTTCTTACCAATTTCAAGTATACATAATAGTTAAACACTTAAACTATTTGTCATATAAGAACGATTAAAATTGGAACTTTAATTTAACCAAAGAACTACTAAATCCATTATTATTATTATTATTATTATTATTATTATTATTATTATTATACACCAATATCATAATGTAAGACCCTTGGAAAACAATTTTTTTAAGCCCAAATTATTTCTATATATTGTCCAATTAATACATGATCATCTTCTAAAGGCAAACAATGATATTAATGCAAATAGATTTGAAATTGTGATTGGTTGATACAGGTAACACTGATGAGCAAGACAGATATTCTGGTATCTCCCCACGGTGCCCAGTTAACCAACATGTTCTTAATGAACCGAAACAGCGGTGTCATGGAGTTTTTCCCTAAAGGGTGGCTAAAGATTGCCTGCGTGGGGCAGTACGTGTACCATTGGATCGCTAGCTGGTCCGGTATGAGACACCACGGTGCATGGCGAGACCCCAATGGGGAAATTGCACTTTTCCTGAAGACGATCGCCGGTGCATGTCTGTTTACAAGAACGGCAGAATCGGATTCAATGCAACATATTTTGCTGATTGGGCTAGAAATGTTCTCAATGAAGTCAAGGCAAAGAAACTAGAAGAGGCATCACAAAATGGCTCTCATTCAACTTCTTATCAATGTGCCTGTGGCTGACATGTATTTTACGACAAATATTGTTTCATAAATCATAAATCATATTGCTATTTCCTGATACTTAAATTTCATGTTTTTATGCACAATTAATTGTTTCCAGAAAACTAATCACAGTCGCAGGTGTAACAATCTAGATATATATATATATATATATCATATTATTGTAAATATAGTTTTACCTTTATTCATTTAATCGTAAAGTGTGGTTGGGGTTGGGGTTGGGGTTTCTTTCTCCCTTTTGTACATCGATTGTTCCTGCTTTGGAAGGTCTAGATTGATTTCAGAAGAATTTGAATTTGTAAATCTCAGCCCAGTCATTCAGTTGAGGTATATTTTTCTATTTATATTCGTAAGCAAACAAAAGACTATACAGTGTGACACGTCGTTGCAATATCGTCAAATATGAACATTTGAATTCGGTTTCGCAAGGGTGCAAGTCACAGAGACTAACACAACGATAAGCAAGGGATCGTTCCACAGGGTGGTGGGATTCACCGACCGTCTCTAGTTCTAGCTATTATTACAACACTCCGAGTGGATTCGTATGTTGTGTATATGCAAAAGAATTACAGAAATGTAAATGCTAAACTAGCCTAACAAATTACATAATAAACAATATGTACAATGATATGATGGAATGAAGTGATATAGAATGTAAATGGTCACACTAAGCAAATGACTCCACCATAGCAATCACACAATTTCATACAACATGCATAATCAAAGTTGAATGCCTTTCTCACTTAATCCCCGCCAATTGTCCTCACTCTAGCAAAAATCGTCTCTACAGATATGCACCAACAACATCTCTCGATGATTGCCCGAACTGCATTCGAGTTCATTAAGAACAATGAGACACACATAACAACAATACGTGCAAAACTGCACGCAGGCTCTACACGTAGTGGCCAATCTACTAAATGCACGTTGAGTGATTCACCTCTCGGTTCTTCACACATAACCTAGGTTCAATCGAATGGTGGCTAACCACTCAAAGGCTCTAAGCATTTCGAAGGGTCACATCAACCAATGACAAACATATGCAATAAAAAGGGCAACAATACTAGGTTTATATCAAATTCCTAATGAATGAAAGTACACATAGAAGAAGAGACAAAGATACAAGAAAATAAATACAAAATTAATAGAAAGGAGAACCCTCATCTGTCACCGGGAATCAAACACCGGGTTTTCTCGGGTCTTAATCCGAGCTGTCTTCACCACTGGATGATTATGACGTTCTCCAATCTCTTGAATGCACAACCCCCTCTACAAAAGATAAAGCTCTCTCAAGACTCCCTAAGATGGATGAATACGAATGGAAAACAAGTTCACCTAACACTAATGTGCATCAATGCAATTGTTAAGACATTAAGATCATCCAATTTGAATTAATCGTTCATCATCTTGATTTGGAAATTTTTCCTAAACCAATTCATTACCCATTCTGGCCAAGGATGGGCAGTTGTGTCTTAAAAAGACCCATTATGCATAAGGATATGAACCAAGGCCAATTTAGCAACTAAATGTGTGAACTAGCATTTTTTACTATTTGGGGCAAAAATCCTCAGTCAATCAATACATGACATTTCAAGCCATCAATCAATTAATCAACAATCATGGGCAACTAAATTCTTACTCTAAATTACAACTACTCCTAAACCCATTCAAGGTCACATATTGATTTCTAACTATTCATACACATACATAACATAATAAGAGCTTAAAACACATAAATCAAATAGCAAAACAAAACCAAAACAAAGTTATGAATAAAAATACATAAATAGCACATGTGAAAGGTTTACAAATTCCCAAATTCGAGGTTACATATTAAAGAAACCAAAATAAAAAGAAACTTAGTAAAAAGAAGCAAGTGGAAATGGTGAGAAATATCACATTTTTTTAGTGAGTTGCAGTGATGTCACCGGATTAATAAGTTAAGTTTAAAAGGCACCTATTATGGTGAATTACCGAAATTGCCCATAAATAATCGATTTTTTATTCTTTAAAATGCACCTCCTCTCTCTCTCTCTCTAAAAAAGTTATCTGAAAATCGATATACAACTCCTCTCTCTCTCTCTCTCCAAAAAACTTGTCTCTCTCCAAATATTGCACAAGAAGATAACAAATATTTCTCATCTTTATTTTTATTTTTTCATGTATTTCTATGTGGTTTAACAATGTATGAACATTTATGAACATTTTATCTCCAGTTTTTTTGATATGTTTACAAGTTGTTGTATATGTGTATGAGATTTTGTTATATTGGTCTAAGCTTTTTTTGATATGTTTACGAGTTTTTTTGTAATTGGTCCGCACTTTTTTTATTTTGTCGAGCTTTTTTTTACATTGGTCTGAGCTTTTTTTTATGTGTCCGAGCATTTTTTAACTAGTGCAAACAAGTTTATAATCTTGGATAAAAAAACGCGAAAGCATTTTAAAAAAGCTCGAACCCTTAAGAAAAAAACTCGATCATGTACAGAAAAACCTCAATCCATTAAGAAAAAAGCTCGATCATGTACAAAAAAAACTCGATCCTTTACAAAAAAAGCTCAATCCCTTAAAAAAAAAACTCAATCATGTACAAAAAAAACTTGATCCCGTACAAAAAAAAAAGTTAGATCATATACAAAAAAATTTGATCCCTTACACTTAAGAATTTTGTTTAATTCTTTATAATTGTAAATTTATTATTAATTATTATTTTCATAATAATGGTTTGTGATGATGATTTTCACAGGACAATGGATCAAGTGAGAATAGTTATATCTTACAACGGTTGATCGGAGCAATTACCCGACGGAAGTCAGAGGTATTTAGGTTCCGATAACCAATGATTTTATGTGTCAAAGAATATGACTTACGATGAACTGGTATCAATCATGCAAACCGTTGTGCAATATGAAGAGAACAAATACAGTGTTGATCTACAGTCTATATCAATCGTTTCTGGGACTATATGCCGTACATTTATAAGAAATGACGATAATGTTCAGTTTATGCTAGGGGAAGATAGGGTGATCCCTCAAGTATATGTTAGTCAAATTGAGAGGGCAACAGAAGATGTGATAGGTGAAGATATCCCTCCTCGTGAAAAACACGCAACAATTTTGATCATTATACGGAAACAACCAGTTGTTGACAGAAAGAAATGGGATCGAAGGTCGGGACAATATGTATTGTGTCCCACCAGAAGTAGTCGACCATGCTTATATAGTGGGACCTCAATTGGACGATGTCTTTAGTTGTCAAATTGAGATGAATGCTAGGCAGTTCAACCACCAATACAATGAGATCTACAATGAGATCTACAATGACATGAACAATGAACAGAATACAGAATCAAATGTTTGGCCGATTCATGAGGTGAATAATGGGGCAAATTTTCATTCGATAGATAATATAGCGAACAATGAGGAAGATGAAGAACCTGTCCAAACGGAAAGACGTGTATGCAGATTTAGTACCAGTTCACTAAATATAGCTGGGACCTCCGAGGTTCGGTCTAATGTAACTTCAGATGATTTTGATAATGCCACAACGTGGGTTATTCCAGGAGCAAAATCATACTCGTTTGATATGGGTAGAAGCAAGAACTTGGTTGAAGATGAACCTACAAGCATGATATATAAAGGATAATTTTTCCTAGGAAAAAAGATTTGAAGAGACTAGTTGGTCATTTCACAATGCGGCAGAACTTCCAGTAGAATGTGAAATGGTCCAATAAGACAACGTTACATCTGGTTTGTTTGATGGATAAATGTACGTGGAAGTTAAGAACAGTGAGGAGAGATGAAGAGACATACTTCTAAGTAAGAAGTTTTGTAAACGAACACACTTATCCTTTGGAAGAGATTCACTGTCGCCGCCGACAAGCTAGTGCAATCATAATTGGATAAGTGGTTGCACCTAGACTTCAACAATAAGAAGGTCGACTAATGCCTTCGAAAGACATAATCGTCGATGTGAAAACAATGTATGGCATCCAAATCATGTACAGTAAGGCACATCAAACCCCCGACTATGTGTTGTACTGACCTATGGAACACATGAGGAAACCTTCCAACTCCTGCCATCATTCGGTAACGTTTTGGAACAAAAATATCCTGGTACAATCACTAACTTATAGTGAGATGAAGATGGTAAATTCCTCTACTTTTTCATGTCGTTGGATGCCTCACTTAGAGGATTCTGGACGTGTATGCATCCAGTTATTGCCGTTGATGGCACCCATTTGAAGGGACGATTCGGGGGTATAATGTTTGTTACAACTACACAGGATGAGAATGAACATGTGTATCCAATATCTTTTGGGTACGGCAACTCAGAAAATAATTTTTCATGGGAATGGTTTTTGGATTGCTTGAAGGGTGCCCTAGGTAATATTGATGATCTGGTTTTCATTTCCGATAGACATGCAAGCATTGAAGCAGGGATTTCTAAAGTGTTCCCTTATGCCACCCATACCATATGTTGCTGGCACTTTTTTGAAACTATTAAGAAGCGATTTCATAGAAAGGATGTTGCTGCAATAATGGACAAAGCAGCCCACGTGTACACCGAGTTTGAATATAAACGGCATATGGAAGAGTTAAGAAACGTGCATCATAATGCATATGATTATGTAATTGATGCCTGTCCACACAAGTGGTCCCGTGTACACTGCCCCGAAAGAAGGTATAGGGTGATGACAACAAATGCTGCATAATGCATAAACTCATGCCTCAAATTTGCATGGCAACTGCCTATGTTGACTCTGATTGAGTTCATTAGAAATATGCAATAGCGGTGGTTTCACTATCGCTATCAAGCTGCACAGTCCATGTGTCATCAGTTGATCGACGCAGCACATTTTATGATCCAAAAACATGTGGAGAAGTGCGATTATATGTCCGTAAATCCAGCGGACTTGAACATATTCTCGGTGAAGCGGTCTGAAAAACAGTATACTGTTGACTTAGTCTGGAAGACCTGTATATGCAACAAATTCCAAATGGACAATTTTTCATGTTCTCATGCTTTCACGACTGTAAGGTACATTATAATTTATAGTGTACAGTTAATATTACTGTAATGTAAAAAACCAACATTTTCACTGTTAGTGTTGTTGTTCCAGAGAGCGAAACTTGGATTGTACATCGCTGTGTACAGACTACTACAAGAGACAGACACTTATTGATGCGTACTCGGTTTCTCTTATGCCGGTTGGACATCCTTCAACATGGGTGATGCCATATGATATAGCTGAACGGGTGGTTTTGAATCCAATCTCCAGGAGATAAGCAGGACGCCCGAGGGCCTTTAATAAAAAAAGCTCGGGCTTTTGATAAAAAAAACTCAAACATTTGACAAATAATCTCGAACCTTAACCAACCCAATTTTTTTTTTTTAAAAAAAGCTCGATTATGTTTTAAAAAAGCTCGGGTTCATAAAAAAAAGCTCGATAAGCCAGTGAAAAAAAAAACTCGATGCAATGAAAAAATAGCTCGAACCAATTAAAAATAAGCTCGAACCAATGACAAAAAAGCTCGAACCATTGAAAAATAAGCTCGATCCAATTAAAAAAAGTTCGATCCAATTAAAAAAAGTTCAATCCTTTAAAAAAAGTTTGATCCCTTTCAAAAAATGCTCGATCATTTGAGAAATAACTCGGAGCTTTTTATTAAAAGCTCGATTTATCAAAACCTAATTTTCACAAAAAAAATGCTCGAAAATCTATCAAAAAAACTCAATTCAACTATGAAAAAACTCGAATCTCCTTCAAAAAGTCTTGATTACCCAGAATTTCATCTTGCTCAACAGATATTCAAGCTCATTTCAAACCCTAACCTAAACCACAACCATTCTCAGATCTCTATTCATCCCTAATCTACAATTTCAATCAACTAAATACAAGTCTAACATGCAATGCAAATTATCAACAAAAAAAACGAGAAAAAAAAATAAACTAAACTTACCTCTGTCGATCGTAAAAAAATCTGATGTACTCTCGTTCCGGTCACTTCACCATCGATTTCGTTACCATCAAATAGCTTTCTATCGGTTTTTGTCTCACTCTTGCTTTTCTCTGACTTTGAAAATGACAACTTTCTCTCTTTTTCAATAATTCGTGGCATTTGTGTCTGATCACGTTAAATGATGTCGTTTAAACATACATTAGTAAAGGTGATATTTGCACAACACCCCCCCCCCCCCCCCCCCCCCCCCCATAATTCTTCGAGCCCAAATGAGCAAACCCTTGAAGACAAACCCTCCAAAGATGCTCCAAACATTCCTAGCTCGGCTTTGGTCCAAGATCCACTCTTATTTCCCTAAAATTGGTTCTAATATGGATGGAGGAGATGTAAAATGATGTGGTGGAGGTGTATGGTGAGCTCCCTTGGAGGAAAAACCTCCATGGGAGCTTGAATCACTCCTTATTTGTGGAGACAATGAAGAAAAGAGAAGAAGATGGAAGAAAATAGAGGTTTGGGCGTGTGAGAGGGGAAGGGCAGTCTCTAGAGAGGTGAGAAATTAGGGTATTTATAGTGCTTGGAAGTTAGGGCAAGACATTAGGGTGAAAAGACAATAATACCCCTCAAAAAATGGCTGAAAAATGTAATTATGAACCATTCTGCGGTTCGTTTATGCAATATGCATCAATAGACGTACGACAGATCACTTTTTGGAGCTCTCTGACCATTTTCACAGTACAGATGTAGTACGCAATTTGGTCTTACGTGGTACGCTTTGATAATGAACAGCGGATACAACGCTAGGATATACTCAACTAGCTATGACAAGGAAATAGATGTAGTTTTCTTTCCATCCCCCCTCAAACGAGAGGGTTATTTGGGGGAGATAGTCACTCCGAGTTTGTCTTTGAGAAACTGGAAGCAAGATTGAGATAAGGTCTTGGTTAAACAATTTATTATTTATTCATGAGAGGGGCATATATCGGACTTCCAATTGTTTGTTGAGCACTTTATCTCTAACAAAGTGGATGTCTACTTTAATATGTTTTGTTCTTGCATGATACACAAGATTTGTAGCTAGTGCATTGGCACTAAGATTGTCACACTATGTCACTGGAACAGCAGGAAGATAAAATTGAATTTCTTTTAAAAAATGTTGACTCCAAGCTAATTCTAAGACAATTTGAGAGAGAACACGATACTCAGATTCAGCGCTTGATCTAGCTACAACATTCTACTTCTTAGAAGACCAAGAGACAAGTGTATCTCCTAGGAAAACACAATACCCTACTATTGATCTTCTATCGTCTGGACAGCACACCCAATTTGCATCGAAAAAGCCAAATAAGGCTAATCTCTCACAATGATTGATATGAATACCATGATCAACTGTTTCTTTGAGATATATCAAAACTCTTTTCACTTATTGCCGGTGGAATAACGTGGTTTTTGTAGAAATTGGCATAGTTTGTTCACATTGAAAGCAATGTCTGGTCTTGTATTAGTGAGATACTGCAGGACCCTAATGGCACTTCTATAGACTGTGGGATTCTTCATGGGTTCTCCATTGGTTTCAGACAGATATTTTCCAATAACTGCTGGTGTCGAGCAAGGCTTAGTGTTTTCCATTTCTGTTTTGCATAGTAAGTTTTTGATGTACTTGGCTTGAGTGAGAAACATCCCGGTTTCATTTTTGTGAACTTCTATACCAAGAAAGCAAGGGAGTTGATAGATTGTACTTTTGAAGAGTTGTTTTCAGATGACATATGTGTCACAAGAATAGAGCCAAGGTCTTTCAAAGCAAACAATTGATTCAGCCTTCTACTAAATTTTTCCAGTGACTCAGAATCATTCCCAGTGACAATCATGCCATCCATGTATAGCAGAACTATAAGAATATGGGTTCTAGTTTTGGAAAAGAATACAGAAGTGTCACATTTGGAGTTTGTGAAACCCTAGCTGAGTAGAGTCACTCTAAGTTTATCATACCAGGCCTGAGTAGCTTGCTTCAAGCCAAATAGTGCCTTTTGAAGTTTACACACATAAATAGGTTTTGTGGAATCAACAAAATCTTTTGATTGATACATATAAACAGCTTCCTACAGTTGTCCATTCAAGAACGCATTATTGATGTCCAATTGTCTAACACACTAATTCTTAGAAACCGTAATGGAAAGAATTACTCGTATAGTGGAGGCTTTAACTACCGGACTGAGTGTTCCTGAGAAATCGATTCCTGGAGATTGGTGGAACCCTTTGGCAACAAGTCTCACTTTACATCTCTCTACAGATCCATCAACCTTCCGTTTGAGTTTAAAGACCCATTTGTTCCTTACAATGTTATAGGCATGTGAGTGTGGCACAAGAGTCCATGTTTTGTTCTTAATTAGAGCCAAGTACTCCCCTTCCATTACTGTTGTCCACTATTTACTTTTGATAGCTTCCTTGACACAAGTTGGCTATGTTGGTTCTTTATTTTTGTTCACTGAGAAGAGTTGATACTCTGGTGGAAACTTCTTTGGCTTATGAACGTCTTGAAGCATGTTACGATTTGATGATCAACATTCTGAAAAGTTTCTGGTATTTCTTGATCTTCTTGGATTGGCATTGAAGATTCATATAAAGCTCTTATTTCGTCTTGTCTAGAAGAATATACATCAACACTTCCAGGTAATGAACCTGAGAATTCCTCCTCTTGAATTAATTGAACATGTCTATCAAGTTCATTAGAATAACTAGTTTGTGGACTTACAGGGCCAGGTGATGCTTCAAGAGTTGCTTCTGAGTGATCACTACAACTGATAGATTATACTTTTGAAGAGTTGTTTTCAGATGATACATGGCTAGGGATGGTGAACCATTGAGAATGATCCATAACTGTTTGTGACTCAGATTGTTTGGTGTTTTGGAAACTAGATGCAAAAGGAAATTCTTTTTCATTAAAGACAATGTGTCAAGAAGTGTAGATTCTACATGTGGAACTTAAGCACTTATACTCTTTTGTGAGTTATTATTGCCTAGGAACACACACTTGATAGAATGGAACTAGAACTTATGGTTTTGATATGGTCTCAAGCAAGGGAAACATGCACAACCAAAAGTCATTAAAGAATGGTAATTGGATGTTTTGTCTGTGAATCTTTGTATGGGAGACTGGTTTTCTAGGATTTGGGTAGGCATTCTATTGATTAAAAAGCTACAGTTTGGAAGGCTTCACATCAGAATCTTAAGGGCATTTTAGCTTGTGCTAAAGGGTTAGGCCCGTTTCTAGAATATCCCTATGTTTTCTCTCCGCTTGTCCATTTTGAGCGGATGTGTAGGGACATGAATTTCTGAACACTATCCCATTTTGTTTGACATATTGTTCAAAAGCTTTATATTCACCCCTAACATCAGATTGAATGCTTTTTATTTTTCTTTTAAATTTATTTTCAATTAGTCTTTTGAATTAATGAAAACATTCAAAGCTTCTGATTTTTGTTTCAAAGGATACAGTTAAATGTGTCGACTATAGCCATCTAGAAAATGTATATAGTATTTGAATCCACAAGTAAAATTGATAGGAGAGGGTCCCCATATATTTGTATTGATCAAATCTAGAATATTTGTTGCATGAGAGTTAGAAAGAGAGAAAGGAAGCAAATGGAACTTCCATGCTGGCAAGCATTGTAAAATTTTGAGTTTTCATTAACTTGAATTTTTTTATTACAACTTTGTAATGTTAAAGACAAGACTCGATTTGGGGGGCGGCCTAATCTCCTGTGCCACACCTCTTTTTGGGAATTCAAAGACATAGAATGAACAACAAACTGAAAAGACTTAACAATGCATAGAATTGATTGTCCAACATGGACTTGTTGAGATGAAGACGAAGATAATTTTTTTGGGGTATTTCCAGCTGGTAGAGACCATTCCTTAAGCTTTCCTTTGCAGTAGCACCATTCTCGTTTGCTTGTCTTTAACAAAACAATCATTAGAATGAAACTGAACATAAGTATTGTTATAAGCAGTCAGTGATATGCTAAGCAAGTTCTTTGTTATAAAAATGTTTTTCAGTAGTAATGACTTGTTAAAGAGGGTAGGAATTTTAGAGTTACCAATGTGAGATATGTTCAACTTTTCTCCATTACCAACAGTGAGGTTTCCTTACCATTGTAATCTGTCTTTTGAGAGAGGTTGTTGGGGTCTTCAGTTACATGACAACTTGCTCCACTATCTGCATACCAAGTCGAGTCACCAACCATCTCTGGAGAAGCAATGAAGGCTGAATTTTGGTTGTTCTTGTCCTGCTCAAGTGGAGTAGCCATATAGTTTTGATTGAACCTGTAGTAGCATGCAATAGCAGTGTGGCCGGCCATATTTCCCCCAGACTTGGCAAGTAGGCTTGGCGTTGTTGTTGCGACCTCCTTGACCTCTGCCTCTAAAACCTTCATTGTTTGGAGTTCTTGCCTGTCCTGGCCTGAGAAAAATCCATGCTGCTTGTTTTGATGATTGCTAGGTTTGTTAGAGGCATAGTTGACTGTGGCTTGTCCAACATTGACAGAAAAATCGGCGCTGCTAGTAATTTGCTCCAATCTTCATTCATAATTCAAGAGTCTTGGTTGAAGTTCAATCCAGGATATATCAAGCCGTTCATAAAGATGGCATACACTCATTTGAGTCATGTCCAGATAAGACCTGAGAGACCAAATCACTTCCAGTAACAGGATGTCCTGCTAGAGCAAGATGATTGGGAATAGATTTCATGGTATTTAAATATTCATCCACTTTCATACCTCATTTTTGGGTTTGTCGAAGCTCCTTCTTATAATAGACAACATTAGACCCATTATGTGCAACAAATAGATCTATAATAGCTTCTTTGAGTTGTTCCCCATGACTCGAGTGGCTACATCCACAGTCAAAGAGTTGTAAAGCCAGCCTAGGAGTATTTGGTCTTTTGCAAACCATTCTTCAAAATCTGGGTTTAGTTTGGGCTTGTTAACGTAAAACGGGCCATCTCCAAACTCATAGAATTATAACCATTTGCCAACAGTTATGAGTGCCAACATTTGTCATCAAATTTTTTGATCAATCAAGAAAATTTTGATTAATATATTTGGTTTAGTTTAATAACGTTAATAATTGTGGCAAGTGGTGATAGTTCCAAACAAAGGCAGAGTAGCCTAGCTGGAGAAATTGTTATTCCTGGGATTGAATTTTCACATATTTCAAGGGAATGAATTGAATTATCAATTGTCTGTCTATTCTCATCAATGAACAACAGTGGGCCCAACTTCAACAGAGTTAAATTTGGATGGGTTTGGGTCTTTATAATTGTTAGAAGAGCAAAATTATTGCTCGAATTGAAACAAACCTACCCATAGCAGCTTAATTATTTTTTATTATCTTCATAATAATTCAAAAACTAGAATGAAGATTGAATTATTAGGAATGGTTTGGTTTGGTTTTGTTTTGTTTTTTGGGTAAGAATAGAAGCCCACCTTCATTTGCTGTAGGGCGCTTGAATTCGTAAACACCGGACAAAATCAAACACTAAATGTTTATATAAATTTAATGAGTACATACCAAGATGGAATATTATATATATAACTCGTCTTTCATGATACCGGGATAAACTCAAATATTTGTAAACCGTAAGCAGTGAAACTTGAATTCTCACTAAAATCATGGAAGAGATTAATTTTGCGACCATTATATTTAAGATGACGAATTAAGAAAAGCTCACTTGAGTTGACTGAGAAAAGAGAAACACAATTGGATTTATTTGTTTCTTATATCGAAAAAGGAAAAGGAAAAATGAATTATGAGAAAGAGTTTTGTTTTATATTGTGAAATGTGACGTGAGTGAGGGGATGTTTTGTGTGGTTAAGAATTTGAATACATCATTGTCTGCCCAACGGGGAAATGCATGTGGCCTCACAATGCACGCCAACGTGTCTCCACTTCCACCACCTCTTCCTTGTGTCTGCATTTTTTTTAAGAAATCTGGCACTATTGGGACTCATAGAGTCATAGGTATATCGAAATACGAAGAGATTGGAGTATATAGGCAACCCTTAGAATATAACTTTCACTATAATAAATAGATCTTTTCAAATCTTACGGTTTAATAAAAAATTATAAGACTATATATCTGTTTGATTTTTTCATTTAATATTTAATAATTGTTATTAAATTATTTTATTTGATTTTTTAAGTGATAAAATTAATAAATGAAATCTTAAAATTACCGGATATGAAAAGTTTTTCACCTTTCAACAGCAAATCAACCGTATATATATACATTTATAACTTTAAAATTCATCCTCACAAATCTTATATAATTTCTTGTTTTATCCTCTCTCACACCCTTAACAATTTTTTTTTCTTCTCACTATTTAAATAATTTTAGCAGCCATAAAACCTAATTTTTTTAAAACTCTAAAATCTCCATTTGAATCTGATATTTTTTTAATTGTATTCAAACCTATTTCGACTTCTATTTATATTTCGATAAGGACTTTTTTTTCCTCATAATTTGATTAGTTTTATATTATTTGATTGAAGAAAATTAACACTTTTAAAAAAAGATTAACCGGTTTTGCAAACAAACTTAAACCAACTTAATCATAAACTACATGCACTTTACATATGTCGCAAGTACCACGATATAATCTTTATATTCCAAGAAAAGATACTGTCAAATTCGATATTAATTTTGTTAATTTACATATATATATATATATATAATTGAATTATGTCGGTTTGTGACATATTTATATGGTATGTTCACATTGATAGAGTATGTAGATTTCATTATAATTGTATAATTATATTATTATAATTCCACGTATAAACATTGAACACGGTAAAATATAAATATATAATAAATAATAGTTGAAAAGATATAAATGTAAAAGTATTTATTTTTAGATATTTGTAACTTAAAAAAATAAACAACTTCTTATTTATATTCAGTTTTCAGTGATAAAAATCAAATATGTTATTCAGTTTTCAGCTTTCGATCATTATTCAATCTTCAGTATAATATAGCATAATTAAGTCTTTAGGTAAAAAATAAAAAGCAACCTATATTTATAATACCAAAGTTTTGAACCCTAAAAGTGGAGCTCACCACCTTCATTTTGATACCTCCGGCCATCAAAATAAGAGACCCATTTTTTTCTTCTTCATTTTCTAATTCAGCTACTTTTATGGGGAAACTAAAAACCCAACAACAATTCATAATGTAAATAATCACATTTCATTTAAAAAGTTCGTACGATTGTCAACATAATTCAACGAAAAAAAAAAGGTATTGTTAATCATTTGATATTTTTGTAATTTGTACTTTATTTTTACCAAATACTTATTAGGCATCAAGAGCATTGAAGGAGATATGTCGTATAATCAAATAAATGCCGAACTTTTTCTTAATTACACATGTAATTTCTAATTTTTAGCAAATACTTATTGGGCATTAATAACAATGAAAGAAAGAAAGTGGTAATTGTGAAGATTGTCACCTTTCGTTTCTTGTATTACGATGATATCACCGGTTTAATAATTTATATTTAAAAAGGTATCAATTATGGTGAACTGTCCAAAATGCCCTTAAAAGTTGTCTGTATACTTCAATCAGCTTTTACTTTGAAATTTTTGAAGATTTTATTTTATTCTTTCATCTTTTTCATAAGGGTCTGTTAAATCCAATGGAGGTCAAACATCATAACATTATCAATACATCTTCATTGGATAATTAGTTTAGTAGGGTTACGCAAATGCATTCGGGGGGGGGGGGGGAGGTTTTTTTTTCTGGTCAGTACTTACAACTTACAAGACTGGAAATGTGATTACAAAAGCTCGAACAGTCAAATAAAAGCTCGAAACTTCTTTATAAAAGCTCGGAACTTCTTTATAAAAGCTCGCGCATTCTTTATAAAAGCTCGAACAAAGCTTTTGTAAAAGCTCGGAGCTTCTTTATAAAAACTTGAAGCTTCTTTATAAAAGCTCGGATCGAGCTTTTGTACAAAAGCTCAAAACTTTTGTATAAAAGCTTGATTACATGTCAAAATCTCGAAAAACAAAAACTCGAATGCAAATAAAAGCTCGATTTCATCTTCCTCAACAACTTCCAAGTTCCAACACCGTCGCCGTGAAAACGAAGCCGTCGATTCACTTTTTGTTTCTTTACTTTTTCTATCTTTCTTCACAACGACAGTGATGGTATGGGTATTTTCGTCTCTACACTTTAAATTGTGCATTTTAAACATGATTTATTAATGTGGTGATATTTCCATAAAAGCTCCCATAAAATGTGCTATTAATTTTTCGAATCCAGCAATGAAATATAGTTAAGGTATGATTGTTATCAGGGCTGTCTGATTTTTCTGCTTAAAACTTGATAGCATTTGATTTCTTCCATTAAATTATTTTATTTGATTTCTTAAATGATAAAATCAGTTAACTACTAAAACTACTTTTTTATAAAAATGAATATTTTCCACTTTTCCCTTAATAAAAAACCATTTTTTTTTCCAAAACAATTCTCACAAATCTGATTTATTTCCGGTTTTAACTTCTCAAACAACCCTAATCATATTAGTATTTTTTTTCTTCTCGCTCTAAATAAACTTTAGTAACCATAAACGTAGTGAATTCTAGTCATATATTCATACATGGACTTTTTTTCATAATTTTTTATTAATTTTATTTTAGTGTTTAGCTTCTCCTTTACTTGTTCTTCAAACTATGTCTACATTATTAGCGACGTTTAATTTATTGTTATTTCTTAAACTAAATTTCAATTAATCTTTATATATATATATATATATAAATAAAGCTTCAATTAATTACCTGAAATAAGAAAATAAAATTAGTAGAAGTAATAAATCGAATCTACTACTTTCATGAACATAGGAATGCATAACAGATAAAAGAATTTCTCATCACACCTCACTCTTGTACATCACTCTTAAGATGTTAGGTAATATTCATATGAGCCATCTTTCAAAAAAAAAAAATCTCATATAAGTCAAGATGTAAAAGTGTAAACTTCAACGTAAAAAAAGAGAAGAGTGTAAGGGCTTGTCCTACAGCTGTTTATTGGTCTATTTTCGTTTTTATTTTCTTAAAACGATTTCAAATTCACGTTCATTAACCATAATTCATTTTATTTTTGTGAATCAGCATCAAATACGAAAAGATTGAAAAACAACTTTATGATGTTTTCTATATTTTTCACTTTGATTTTTTTTTATATGTAAATTTTATAAGATGTACACGTCATTGACAAAGAGGATAATATTGCTAGGTGGAAATCCGAGTAGGCATTCAGAAAATATCCCGCAAGATATCACAAAAGAAAAAGAAAACGAGTAAGTATAAAAACAAGTATTGAGCAAAACCTACTCGGGATCAGATGGCGTCATTCGGGATCAGTTGACATCACTCATGATCAGTTGACGTCATATTCTACTTGGGATCAGTTGACGTCATATTCTACTCTCGGGATCAGATGACGTCATTCGGGATCAGCTGACGTCGTGTTCTACTCGGGACAAATATGAAGAAACCCGAATAAAGAAGCCCAGCATAAAACTCGCATTCAAACCAATAATCATGTTAAAATACGTAAAGATATCCGCGTCGAAGAAGAATTCCAAGAAGAATAGAATACCAAATAGAAAAAAGGTTTCAAATCAGGCAACAATTTTATTTCTTCAAAAAAACTACTCATTTGTAAGGAAATAAGTCCTAACTGGACTCTATCACTAGAGTCTCATTCAATCTCTATACAAATATCCGAAATAGGAAAGAAGACAGACTATTCCAGACAAGTAACTAATCGTAATTAAATACAAAAATCTTTCATTACTTGTACAAAAAGAATTAGGGTTATATGCACATATAAATATACCCATAATCTTGTCATAAGAAGATACAGAAAAATACGAGAGAAAAAAGAGAGATCAAGAGTTGTAAATCTTTATTTCAATAGTGGATTTTGGCTCGATTGTTTATTCAACCACTAGTGGACGTTTCTCCGGTCATCGGAGTTTTACCACGTAATTGTGCTCAATTACTTTCTCCTTCTCTTTCTCTTTGAGATCACGGCTAAAATCCAATCCTATTGACTTTTTCATACATCGAGAAATCGACGTCAACAATTAGCGCTAGAAGAAGGGACCTGAACCTCCGATTTGATTAAAGGTAATGGCGGGAAGTGGAAGAAGAAACAGTTCTGGGGATATCCAAAAATCTCCAGATAATGTTCATATTGGCAGTAGTTCACAAGATCTCGCCACAACCGAGAACCAACCAACGTCTCTGGCGAGGATCCAACAAATCCCTCCGACCAGCGAAGACCTGACACGATGTTTCTGTGAGGCACTACAATAGCTGGTAGCGGACGCGGCGAATGAAGAAGTTGATCTACTAGCTGCAGAAGAGTCGCAACCTCCTATTTTTTCATTTATAAGGCTTCGTTTGGTTACAGTTGGGCTAGAACCAGATTTACCAGATGCCAAAAGGAACTCTGTTCCAATTAATCAGGCTGGATGTGAAACACCCAAAGAAGAGCAACCACGCCAGAGGCAGAGCCATGATCAGATAGCCCATACTAGACACCGCAAGCATGACCGACACAGGGATCGGTCATCATCAGAGGATAGTGATCGACCCCATCGCAAGCACTGTCATGGAATCATACACCTGTAAAGATCAACCCATGAGACTCGGCAACAAAGCGAAGAGTAGCTTGAAAAAGGCATGACAGTCACTCGGCGGTTTAACCATCATGGAGATCCAGTGGGAGATAGAGAAGTTGTTATTCAAAGCCTGACCCGAGAATTTAAAAACAATAGGCGTCAAATGGACGCACTGGTTAGACGTTATGGGTACAATGACTTGTCCGATGACGATTCTGATAGTCCATTCACTAGGGACATCTTGTGAACCTCATTCCCAGAAAGATTCAGGATGCCCACATGGAACAGTTCAAGAAAGATACAGATCCTAAAGAGCACGTCAGACGGTATAAAAGTGCTATGGCTCAGTATGCCCACAGCGACCCCTTATTATGTCTCAACTTTCCACAGACTCTAGGAGACACAAACTCAAGATGGTTCGGAAGATTGCCCCTAGCAAGCATTGAAAGTTTTGGTGAATTAAGCAGAAGTTTCTCAAGACAATTTCTGGGCAACGTTCATAAGAAGAAATCAGTGGCTTACCTTTCTCAACTGAAACAAGGGAAAGATGAGTCGCTAAAGAAATACCTGGGGAGATTCGGCCAAACGGTATCAGAAATCGGCAGTGCAAACGATGAAGCAATAATTGCCTCATTCATACACAATTTACAGAATGGACGGATATCTTTTAACTTGAGAAGAGCAGGTCTAACCAGATATGCAAATATGATGGACATGGCGGGAGGATTTGCATTGGCCGAAGAAGAGGATTTAGCCACGGGATGATGCTATATGCACAGAGGAAAACCTGAACAAAAGGATGTCGAGTCAAAGGTACATAACCAAAAGGGAAAACAAAAAGGAAACGGTAAAGATAGAAGCAAGGACGGAGGAAACAGACGTAATGCCGACCAGGCTATGAAGAAATTAAGAGAAAAATACGTAAATTAAACCACCCTCTCCAAAAAAACAGGAAGAAATCCTGACCATACTAGAAGAAAAGAATCTGGTAAAAGAGTCACACCGACAGTCTCAGCTTGCCCAACGAGATACAACAAAATACTACAGATTACATAAGGAAACCCGTCACGAGACTTCCAAGTGTTACCAGCTCAGATATTACATAGAGACTCTTATTCGAGAAAGACACTTACAGGATATAATCTTGAAAAGGGATGAGAGGCCAGAAACAAAAAAAGAGACTAGGGCCGATCACAGCTCCGGTCGAAACCAAAGGGCCAGCCCCGAGGCCAATAAAGTAATACAAACAATCTTTGGAGGACCATTAACTGTAAGAAGTAACCGAGAGCGAACATAGGAAATCAGAGAAGCGGTGGAGGAAAGACAGAACTTTGACGTGAAATCGATCGAACCAGACACGAAAAGGGTAAAGGAAGGATGAGACCAAATAATTTTCACAGAAGCTGACTCACATGGGGTCGATGTTTGACCAAATGACGCTCTGGTCATAAGTGCCTGAATTGGACACAGGGAAGTCAGGAGAATCTTAATAGACAATGGAAGTTCGGTAGATATTCTTAATGTAGCTATCTATGATCAACTCAGGTTGGACCGAAAGGATTTGCAGCCTTTTTATACCCCACTTAGAGGATTCGGGGGAGTTGAGGTCAGGTCTCTCGGGACGGTAAAGTTACCCATAAAAATTGGAATGGCATCTTGTTAAAGAACAGTTTTACTCGATTTCGTAGTGGTAGACTTAGATAATTGGCCATATAACGCATTGTTAGGTCGGTCATTCTTGAATAAAACAAAGGCTATAACAGCTACTTACACCCTAATGATCAAATTTCTGACTGAACAGAGGGTCAGAGTAGTCAAGGGATCCCAAGAGATGACCCGAAAAGCTAACCCGTCGGTTTATAAATATAGAGATAATGGTGGACAAGTATGCACTACAACACAGCTAAATCAGAACAAAGAGTCACTATCGTTCGAATTTGACCTAAGGGAAGAACCGAAGGAGTCCAAAAATGAACCGATCGAAGAAATAATCTTGAAAGAAGATGAACCGGATAAAAAGATCAAGATCGGAGCCAATTTAGAAGGGAAAGTTAAACAAAGCCTCACGGATCTGCTCAAAGAATACAAGGATGTGTTCACCTGGAGTCATGAAGACATGGTTGGGATAGATGCCCGAATAATATCTCACCATCTCACAGTAGACCCGAATGCAAAACCAGTAATACAAAAGAGAAGGTCATTCAATCTCGAAAGAATCCAGGCAATCAAGCAGGAAGTGGAGAAGTTACTCGTTGTAGGGTCAATTAGAGAGATCAGCTACCCTCAATAGGTAGCTAATGTAGTCCTTGTCCAAAAGAAAAACGATCAGTTGAGAACGTGTATAGATTTCACAGATTTGAATAAAACATGTCCAAAAGACAGTTTTCCATTGCCAATGATAGACCAACTGGTTGATGCCACCTCCGGCCACGAATTACTTAGTTTTATGGACGTCTACTCAAGATATAATCAAATCTGGATGAATAAGGCTGATGAAGAAAAAAAGCGTTCACAATTGATCAGGGCTTATACCGTTACACAATAATGCCATTCGGGTTAAAAAATACAGGGGAAACATACCAAAAACTGGTCAACAGAATCTTCGCAAGCCAAATAGGAAGAAACATAGAATTTTATATAGATGACATATTGACCAAGAGTATCTCGGCAGACAGGTATACCTCAGATTTGCGAGAGACATTCAACATTTTGAGGAGATACCAAATGAAGCTGAATCAGAACAAGTGCCTATTTGGAGTTCCTTCAGGAAGGTTCAAGGGTTTCCAAGTTCACCAAAGGGGAATCGAAGTAAATCCTGAAAAGATCCAAGCCCTACAAGAAATTACCTCACCAAGGACGCTAAAAGAAGTACAGCGCTTAACAAGATGCTTAGCTTCCTTGAGTAGATTCATCTCAAAGGCCACATACAAATGTGCTCCCCTTTTTAAAGTGATTAAAAAAGGAAAATGACTCAAATGGAATGAAGAATGTGAGCAGGCATTCTTAAAAATCAAAGAGTACTTAGGGCAAGCTCTCATCCTTTTGAAATAGAAAATGGGAGAGATACTCCACTTGTACTTATCAATTATAGAATCAGCAACAAGCTCAGTTCTAGTCAGAACAGAAGATGGAGTACAGAGGTCAGTGTACTATACCAGCAAAGCACTTCTACCAGCCGAAACCAGGTATGGCCCTAGCATTGGTTTCAGCAGCAAGGAAGCTAATGCCATACTTTCAGACTCATACAATCCAGGTTCTCACCGACTGCCCACTTAAGCAAATTCTACAGAAGCCAGAAATTTCAGGATGACTAACCAAATGGAAAATCGAGCTAAGTGAATTCGATATCCAGTACGTACCCAGAACATCTTTCAAAGGCCAAGTAGTGGCGGATTTTATAGTAGAATTCACAGAACCAAACCTGGAAGCAAAAAAGATTTTGGGCAAAAGTTTCCCATGGAAATTATATGTCGATGGCTCTTTAAACGCTTATGGTAGCGGGGCAGGGATTGTAGTATGCACCCCGGAAGGAGATGATGTAGAGTGTGCCATGAGATTCGACTTCAAAGCAATAAATAATCAAGCCGAGTATGAGGCGCTACTAGCTGGACTCAGAGTTTGCATAGCCCTCGGAGCTGACGAGGTCGAGATATTTAGTAACTCACAGGTAGTCATCAACCAAATCCTGGACGAATACCAAGTCAGAGATGAAGGTATGAGAGCCTATCGTGACAAAGCAAAACAGCTTCTTTAGAAATTCAAAGAATATAAGATTGCTCAGAACCCCAGTGAGGAGAATGAAAAGGCAGATGCTTTATCCAAGCTAGCATTAGCAACAACCACAATCAGGCCAAAAACTATCCTGGTCACACACCTCTTTAAACCGAGCACATCTGAGCCAAAAAACTTTGAAATTTCAGAAATCCAAACACCGTCAGACGGTTGGATGACTCAGCTAAAAAGGTTTCTGGAAGAAGGCGTGCTCCCGGAAGATCTTTTACAAGCCAAATGTATCAGGTATCTGTCAATAAGATACACATTGATCGGAGGAGAACTATACAGAAGGGGGTTTTCCCGAACACTCCAAAGTTGTGTATCAGAGGAGGATGCATGTTAGATATTATAGGAAATCCATGGGGAAGTATGTGGAAACCATACTGGGGGTAAAAGTTTAGCACACAAGGTACTCAGACAAGGTTATTATTGGCCCACTTTATTCTCAGATGCACAGCGATGTTCGGAGAGCTGCAATACTTGCCAAAGGATTGCTAATGATATCCGAAAACCCCCTGAACAACTTAGAAACCTTACGTCCCCGTGGCCATTTTCCATGTGGGGCTTGGACTTAATTAGCCCAATGCCAGCTGGGACAGGGGGTGGAGCGAAGTATGCAATAGTAGCCGTTGACTATTTCACAAAGTGGGCAGAAGCTGAAGCATTAGTGCATATCACATAAGCAAATACCAAAAATTTCGTGAAGAAAAATATACTCTACAGGTTTGAGGTCCCAAACACTATCATCACTGACAACGGTACCCAATTCGATAACCTGAAATTCAAACAGTTGTGCAAAGAGTACCGAATTGCCAATTACTATGCCACACCTACCCACCCTCAAACAAATGGGCAAGCTGAAGCGGTAAATAAAATCATCAAGCATACACTCAAAGCAAAGCTAGATGCCAAGAAAGGAAGTTGGGTTGAAAAACTTTCCGAAGTGTTATGGGCATATCGGATGACAGCAAGAACTTCAACATGAGAGACTCCATTCACTTTAGCGTTTGGAACAGAAGCTGTTATCCCTATCGAAACATTATATGCATCACCTAGGGTAAGGCTATATAATGAAGATCAGAATGTTGATATGCTGTTACAAAATCTAGATGAGCTAGAAGAGAAAAGGGAGAAGTCCCGAATACGAAATATGGCATATCAACAAAGAGTAGCTCGCTACTACAACTTTCATGTTCGAGTCAGGAAATTCCAACTAGGAGACCTGGTACCCAGAAAAGTGTCACTGAATACAAAAAACAAAGTTGCAGGTTTCTTGGCTGACAAATGGAAAGGCCCGTACGAAATTGAAGGAGTAGCTGGCCATGGAGCATATTGGATTTCACGACCAGATTGAGGGGTCTTACCTCTACCAGGCAACGCCCAATACTTGAAGATTTTTTATCCTTAAAATTTTGTTTTTTTTTAGTTAGAACAATTTTAGTTAGGTCAATAATTAGATTTTGAATTTAAATCATTATTGGTTTTGCAATTAATAAAAGTCAAAATCGGGATTTTCGAACTATAAAGCATATGATAATAAGAACATATGAGAGACGAGCATGATAATAAGAATATGCAAATAGAATACTCGGGGCCATTAATTTCCGAATAGGTGGAGAAGCTCGAAGAAGCATGCCAGCCGAGCAAGGTCAATCGACCTTAGCAAAAAGGCAAACCGGATGCACCAGATTCTAGAGAACAGCTCGGGGCGCTGTTGGGAAAAATTCTGGTCAAATGCGTAGCTGTGTTAAGCGGTATGAAAAGCTTAACGATTTGACAAACCCTTGCACAGATAAAACTGGGGAGACGTCCTTAGTAATTTGTGTGAGGACTCAAACATATGATCATGGTGAGCCTTGATGTAATGTTTGGGTAATAACCCGAGTATGAAATACGAGTAAATCTACTCGCTTGTTTCAAGATGGCTCGGTTAATATAAGCCAGTTTAATGAGATACTTGGCGTTAAAAGTAGCTTTATATAACGAAACCAAGTTTAATAAGATACTCGTTGAAGTTACTTGGACAAAATTAGCCAGTTTAATAAGATACTTGACAGAGATCGCGTCGGCCAGTTTAATAAGATACTCAGCGTTAGAAGCGCTCCAAATAATAAAAACAAGTTATAAGATATTCAGTACTCGGTGAAATTTCTTGGGCAATGAGTTGGATTAAACCACTTGATTTTCTGAGTTACAGTTTTAACATGAACTTTCATTGATAAAAATCTTTACAAAGGTGAATCTTTACAAAGAGGAGGATTTGGAACTCTTACCGATGCTTGGGCCGGGCACCATTTCGTACTCAAGGATGAGACTTTCATTTGAAGGCCAAGTAATTGCATCGACCGAATCATCTATCCATTCGTTGTAATCTTCTTCAGGGATCAGGCCAACATCAATCACCAAACCTTCTACGCCGGGTTCCTGACAGGCATAAAAGGTCGAGAGAATGTGCTCCGATGGAACCTCCAAATGCATAGGATGAGGCTCTTTGCCTCTACTGCGGGGCAATAAGCTCTTCACTCTTTCATCTGAGTCTAAAGGGATTCCAGAGACCGATCCATGTGGTTCTTGATCGACAGCTCCCAGTTGGTTTGGGATTTTCCAGTTGCCCGATTCTTGACCTTAAAAAAATCACCAGCTGAAACTAACCCTCGCTGAAATTCTCGAAAGAGAAAGGCGTCATAAGCAAAGGATCTTTTAAAACGATCAACCCCCTGAACTTCAAGTTCCAGCCTGGCCTCTTTGGATAGGGACTCGACTGTTAAAGCTTGGCATTCCAAGTCTTAGATCTTCTGCTCATAGGACGACTTGGACTGCTCTGCTTCCTGTTCGGCTTTGAGCATCAATTCCTGGGTAGAAGACAATAAGTTTTGAAGCGACATAGCATTCTCCTCTGCCAAAGAAGCTATTTCCTCGGCCTCCACTTGCTTTGCCAACAATGGTCGGCAAACACCTGGGCAGAGCCCACCTCATTTTGATAAGCCGATTCAACGCGAGCACGGATATCCTCACTCTCCTTCAGCTGAGCTTCAAGACGCCTTATTCGATTGGCTTAATGTTATTGCGTTTGAACCAGCTCAGCAAACTCGGCCACCATCTACAAGAAAATTAAATTAAAAATCTAAGACAAAAAAAAGAGTTGGGAATAAAACTTATATAAGACGCGCCGTTGAAAATATTCTGAAGACGGCTCGTTAAAGAAGCTTCCCTGAAATGGATCCAGTGATCATCTCCGATGAAAGCCCGACCAGATGACATCGCCCTAAGCATATCCTGGGGTGAAGGATAGGAAGAACCTCCCAAAGATTCAGCCCTTACATCTTCAACCTCAGAAGGGAACGAGCCCCTGTTCGGGTAAGAAGTTTCCACTCCTGCTGATGCTTCAACATGAATGTTCGGGGGAATCTCTGCCTCGGTATTCTCATCACTTTACTCAATGAATGAAACTACCCGAGGGACCTTATGAGGAAGAGCAGGAGAATCGATCGCTTTTCGTTTCTCAGCACGAATACGGTGGAAGCTGAGATCAGCTGAAGGGTCTTCCTGATCATTATCCCGGAAGAACTCAAAAAAGTCAGGATCTACATTTATTTATCCATCAGAGGTTTAATCTCCATCCCCAGCATTCAACCGTTTGGTAGGAACCTCAACCGGGGAGCTCGACTCACCGAGCCCTTCACCAAGACCATCACTTTGCCTCCCACCGTCTTTAGGCAATTTCTGAGTGCAGTCTGTTGGGACGCTCGGACAACTAGATTCCCCTACGGTTGGCCGGATGATTTCTTCTGAGACATATTCAGGGATCTGCTCGTCAGCCTCATCTGGGTCCTCATCTGACTCGGGCGGGGCAATGCTTTCTTTGCTTTGACGAGAAGCTTCTTTTTGGCTTGCCTGAAGGATTGATATCACCTGGCGAGCTTTGATGTCGCAGACGATGTCCGAGTCATACACTTAAAAAAAGTGAAAGAATCAAGTCAGAATATAAAAAACAACATTTTAAAAAAAAGGAGTAGGAAGATCACTTACATCGCCTGTGGTAGCCTGAAATCTGGCTAAAGAAGCCAAGATCTATCATCTTCTTCTCATTGAAAATATAAGACCTACTCATTTTTTCTAAAGTGTGAACTGCAGCCCGAGCAAGTCTGGTCAGCTCAGTATCGTAAAATTTAAGTTTTTTCTTATTCCATACATCAGGGGAACATAAAAAATGAGGAACCTTTAGCACTGTCCGATTCTTCCGGACCGAAAGAGTAACTTGAAGTCCAAGGTTCCCTCCGGTAAAAAAACCAATTGTTTTTCCAGTACTTGTTGGACGAAGGGAATCTCCATACAAAGCCCCTATTTTTGGCATCATTGGATATGCTAACTCCCCGATTCACTTTTGTCCCTTCAAGGACCCAGCAATCTGGCGGATTAGACATGAGAAAATACGTCCATGTCCGACCAGATTGCCTTAGTGTGTAGAAGTGTCTGATTTCACTCAGGGAAGGCGGCGATAGGTTTATCCGGCTCTACATATGCCACATGCAGATCAAGATCTTGTAGTTGTTCGGGGTCAGTTGGGTTGGAGCGATCCCTGCTTCAGCCAGAAACCAGGCAATAAACAGTTGAAGAGGAAAAGTGACGCCACAACAAAGCATGAACCCATAAATTGCCACCATGCCCGGGGGAGGGTTCCATACGGCTCTATCACCGGCAGGAGACAGTGTAACTGAGTCATCTAAGTAGAATCGAGCATGATACTTCCTGATCTTTTCTTCCCCGACCACATTCGGTTCGGCATCATACCCACTCGTGCGATCGATAGAAAAAAATAGGAGAGATTTTCTAAACTCCTCTTCAACGTCCTTCTCATCATTAATTTGTTCCTTGATTCGAACCTTGCCTGAGTTGTGCTTATGAACTTCACTTTTACTTTGATGTTTCCCCATCCTCGATCGAAGAGATACCCTGTGATCAGAAACGATAGATTCAGAACTAGATGATTCAGAACTTGATTCAGAACTAGATTCAGAACTAAAACAGGCGTCAGGGTAAAGCCAAAAAACGTCAACATCTAAATAAAGAGGTTCATCAGGAGGGATTCCCCCCAATAATCTATGAGTGCAAGAAACCAGTTGAAAATCTCCATGATCAAGCGCTTCGAGAGCTATAGTAAAAAGACGACGACAAGAAGATGGATCCATTAAAACTAACCTTTTGAGTGAAAAAACCTGTTGTAAAAACTTCAACAAAGAATAGAGATTTTCTTCGTAAAGAAATCTGGGTTGGAAAATTTCTGGTTTGAGTCTCTAAGAATAAACCAGGGCAACTCCGTTCAGTGGAGCATTTAAAGGGACAATAGCATAAAACCCTAGGATCTCAAGAGGCGGGAAAAATCAAATATAGATTTGATGACATAGACGGTGCACTAGGAGACGCGTAGGTCGTTTCTCATAAATGGTATCAAGAAATGAAGCAGTAAAAGACACGTGTTAAGAGAAGAACTGACCAAGACCGTCAGAACTCTAAAAGGTCGCAATCATTGAGATTTCACGTGAGGAGGCAAATTGAATGTACACGGTCACCATTAAGACACATCATTATGTCAAGACGTTAACTCTGACATAAACGAGACGTAAAAGATTGAAGGGATGATTAAAATAATTTCACCTGGAACGAATCCCTATTCGGTAAAAATATTTTAAGGGGGTATTGTCATATGTAAATTTAAGCAGATGTACACGTCATCGATAAAGATGATAAAATTGCCATGTGGTCATCCGAGTAGGCATTTAGAAAATATCCCGCGAGATATCACCAAAGAAGAAGAACCCGAGTAAGTATAAAAACAAGTATTGAGCAAAACCTACTCAGGATCAATTGATGTCATGTTCTACTCAGGATCAGTTGACATTACTCAGAATCAGTTGACGTCATATTCTACTCGGGATCAGTTGACATCACTCAGGATCAGCTGACGTCATGTTCTACTCGGGATCAGATGACGTCATTCGGGATCAGCTGACGTCCTATTCTACTCGGGACAAATATGAAGAAACCCGAATAAAGAAGCCTAGCACATAACTCGCATACGAACCAAGAATCATGTTAAAATACGCAAAGATATCCGCATCGAAGAAGAATTCCAAGAATAATAGAAAACCAAACAGAAAAAACGTTCCAAATCAGGCAACAATTTTATTTCTTCAAAAAGACTATGCATTTGTAAGGAAATAAGTCCTAACTGGACTATATCACTAAAGTCCCATTCAATCTCTATACAAATCTCTGAAATAAGAAAGAAGACAGACTACTCCAGACAAGTAACCAAATGTAATTAAATACAAAAATCTTTCATTACTTGTACAAAAAGGATTAGGGTTCTATGCACATATAAATATACCCATAATCTTGTCATAAGAAGATGCAGAAGAATACAGAGAGAAAAAAGAGAGATCGAGAGTTGTAAATCTTTATTTCAATAGTGGATTTTGGCTCGGTTGTTTATTCAACCACCCGTGGATGTTTCTTCGATCATCGGAGTTTTACCACGTAAAACTTGTGTCCAATTACTTTATCATTCTCTTTCTCTTTGAGATCACGGCTAAAATCTAATCTTGTTGACTTTTTCATACATCGAGAAATCAACATCAACAAAATTAGTAAATAAAAACACAACTTAAAAAAAAAGCAATGAAAGAGAGATGATTGATGGAGTTTTAATCTGATTGGACCCCAGCCCCCATTGCGAACTTGGGGAGGCTCAACATCCTTACATTCCCGATGGGGAATGTTCTAGCCTCTTCAGTTTGTGGCGGAGGGAGACTGGAGAACCATCTCTTGATCTTGATTGTCCATGTTTGAGATGGATAATGGAGAACCATATCTTCTTCTGTTTTTCCTTTTGTTTTAATTTATATTTTTTATTTAATCTCGATTGTCCTTAATATTAAAAAAAAGATTGATAATCTCAAAGATGGATGTTGGACCTCAATTTCTTTGTTTTTAAGTTTCATTTATTTAATTTCTGTTTGAAAGAAATATTAAAAATTGAGATGAAATAACAAAAATACATTTCCTACTGTTAATTTTGACTGCGTTTAACTAGTGCAAAGAGAGGTCAATGTCAGTTATTAGGAAATTTGTTTATGCCTATGAATACGCGCATACTGTTAGGTTTTTGGTTTGTGTTGGTATTAATTCCATATCAAAACAATGTTTCACTTGTATTGGTTAGTTGTCTTAGATTGATGATGATTCAAGGTTCAAAGTAGATATGGCAACCTATCAAGCAAGTTCAAGTCTTTAAAGAGAAATGTGCTTCATTGTTTACCAAATGTATATTTAAGACCTCATTTCTCTTACAAGGCTTAGGCACTTATATACATTGCAACCATATGTGGCCATGCATCGTTGTGCTCATTTTTTATAACACATTCACACATTTAATAATCAATACTCATGCATTTATACTAAATTGACTTATTTTGGAAATTGCATGTATTTGGACTTTGTCTAGGAAATAACATTCTTATATGATATGTGTTTGTATGTTTATATGTTTGTATAACAAGGATCTTGGACTTGAATTTAGTATTATATTGTTCCTTACTGAGTTTCGGTTATTTCAGTTCCTCAAACATTTGATTTCAAGTTCCGAGTCAAGAGTTACGAAACTTTCCGATCATGTTGCATGCATTGTTTTCGTCTTCGTGTATCGAGTAGAATTCATATTTTCTGATCTAAGTTTCATGGTCATCCATGTGCATGAATGAGTCCTGGTTCATAATTCAAATTCGAAGTTCGGAGGTCGGAGAACAGTTAAAAAACGATGGAGGAGCGTAAGGGAGTGAAGTGATGGACGAAGACCATCATATCCCATCTTCCCGAGATGGCGCGTGGACATCTCGGGCAAGAGGCCTTGATGCCCTCAAGATGCCCACACACCATCTTGGGGAGGCATTAGGCATGGGGCTATTTTGATCTTTTTTCTTCCTTCTATCCATCTCTTTTAAATACCTCTTCCCTCTCATATTTTCATTTTGAAGAAGTTAGTGTTCAGAAAATTTTCTTTCAACTTTTCTCACCTTCCAAACACTATATCTTTTTCGTTTGAGCTCTGTTTTGATTGATTCAAACTGGAGAGTGTTCATCCTTCAATTCTCCATCTATTTCAAGAACGTTTGAGAAGTTTTGATTACTATTTTTGATGGCTCTACACTCAAAAAAGGGACTACACTTTATCATTTGAGGTATTGAATTTCTGCTTGAGTTTTTGCTCTTAAATGTGTTCAATTACCTTGGGCTTTCTTCTTACATATATGTATGTGTATTGTATATAGTTTAATTAGAGTTTTAAACTTTTTTGAAGATAGAAGAAAATTGATTGAAATCTCACATGTTGAGTTAGGTTTTGATTTTGTCCTATGTTTTCACATGTTTGGGATTGTATTGTACTAGATCTGTATTTAAGACTATTTTGTGATCTTTGATTGATTGATTTTGATATTAAAAAATAGTCTCTATATGTATTAGGTCTTTTAATTGAATGCATTTAGTAATAGCACATTTGATTGAGTTCTTAAAGCTATTCTTGAGTTTAATTGAATATTGTGAATACTATATGCTCTAGGATTTTTGCTAGAAATCTAATTGACATTGTCATATGATTTTAGCATAGTTTTATTTATGTGACTAAAACCTTGAATATGTGCTAAGTGTTCATGTTTTGGTTCAAGTTTTAGTTTCATGAATGATCCTAGATATTAAATGTGTTTTCAGTGTTTTCACATGTTCTAGATTTATCATTCATGTATAGTAACTACACTACATTTATTTTGTGAACTTTCATGCATATGTCTAGTTCCCATAGAATATGTTTGGTCATCATATTCTATGTTGAGTGCTTGTTTACGTTTTTGCATTCATCGATCACATAGTGATGCAACAGCAGTAGATCAATTGGCATTAGATTATATGGAGAGGTGAGATATGAGAAAAACCAAGGAAAATGACCATTTCAATCCTACTAGTCCAGGCGATGGAGTTGGAATGACTTGAAATTTTGATAGCTGATGCGTTTCGGCAAGACCTTTAAAAGTCACGAGCTTTGCTCGTGAGGCATACCCTTGTTTAGCCGAATTCCATCGTTTCGGCCTTGAAAATACCGTTTTTACCGTTTTAGGAAAGTTTCGTTTTTATAATAAATCAAGTTTCCCAAGTCCGAATCAACTTCCGTCAATTCCAGAATACTTAGGATTCTTAGTAGAATTAGTTTTTGCTTTAATCTCGTTTTTCCTTTTTTTGGTAAATTTTTTTTGGCTCGTTTTCTTGTTTTTCAAGGAATACAAATAGGTTTAGGTTTTATTTTCTTTAAATAAGGATGTAAGCCGAAAGGCTAATCTGTTTTTTGATTAATAAAAATTTAGTGTTTCTCTAATTATCTCCAATTTTAGTATTCTTTATGAGTCAACGAATTTGAAGTCTAATATTCCGGTATTCGTGAGCAAATCAACGGAACTTTAGTAGGTTGTTTCTAATTGTTTCTTATAGGTTTTTCTCTACAGAGCTTCCGCTACATCAGTTTGGTATCAGAGCGTGGTTTGTTCGGGACATCAACATGCCGCCGAGAAGAAGCCCACAACACTAGGTCCCTGTAGAAGAAGCCATCAAACATGATCGCATGGCACAGTTAGAGCGACATGTTACGCAATTAACGGAGCAGCTTGCAACGATGCGGGCCAACCAAAACCCTTTTCAGAACCTGAATCTTGAAACGGGTGGTGAAAGTGATGAAGGGGAAGAAAACAACAGAGAGGAAAAGGATCCACAACGCCGACACAGGGCGCCTGCGACTGGTGTTAAGGCTGATGACAAAGTTGAAAACGACAGGCGTTGGGAGTTAGGGATGCGGACAGAGATTCTGAAATTTCACGAGAGCATGCAGCAGTAGGAGTTTCTGGAGTGGATCGAAATTGTTGAAGAAATCCTAGAATTCAAGAGAGTTCCTAAGAAAGAGAAAGTGGCATTGATGGCCACGAGACTCCAGGGTCGAGCAGCGGCATGGTGGCAGCAGCTTAAACTCAATAGGAATCGTTCAGGAAAGCCCAAGATTTCTGACTGGGAGAAGATGAAACGAAAGTTAAGTGCTGAGTTTCTACCCCATAATTTTCAGAGGTTGATGTACCAGAGATTACAGAATTTACGTCAAGGCATAAGGTTTGTTTATGAATATACCACGGAGTTCTATCAATTGTTGGTGCGAAACGAGATTCAAGAGACACAAGACCAGTTAGTGTCGCGCTACTGTGGCGGATTGCGAACGTAAATCCTTGATATGATTAATCTTTTTGATCCAGTAACGGTGACAGAGGCACATCAGAGAGCTTTACAATTGGAGAAGATGTTGTCTCGAAAATCTAGTAGCGGGTAGTTTTTGAATTTTGAAGGAGGTCTGAGCAGTCGAAACAGGGCAAGTAGTAACAACAAAAATACTGGGAATCGGTCAGGTGTTAGTGCTAGTAGCAGTTCAAATTCTGGACAACCAAACCCAACGAATAGCGTTCCAACCCCTAGGGCAACCACGGGCGGATTTCGGTGTTTCAGATGCAGAGAAACGGGTCATAGATTGTCTGAGTGTCAGAGGTCAGCCAAGAAGGTATTGTTTATTGATCCGGAAGAATTTAACGAGGAAGATGCAGAAATAGGTGAAGACCCGCAATCAGTTGCAGGGGAAGGGGCGAGTGAGGAATTGGTAGATGGTGACACTGGAACAATGCTAATGTTGCGACGTACTTGTTTGGCACCGAGGACTGAAGAGGGAGATTGGCTTCAAAATAACATATTTCAGTCTACTTGTACCATTCTTGGTAAGGTGTGTCGATTTGTAATAGATGGTGGAAGTTGTGAGAATATTGTGTTAGCCGAGGCGATGCAAAAATTAGGGGTAAATACTGAAAAACATCCAAAAGCTTATAGGGTAGCATGGCTGCAAAAGGGAGGCGAGGTAACCGTGTCACAACGGGCATTAATCTCATTTTCTATAGGATCCTACTATAAAGATCAGATGTGGTGTGACGTAGTGAATATGGATGCATGTCACCTATTATTATAGAGACTGTGGCAATATGACAGAAGGGTTCATCATGATGGGTTCAAAAATACTTATTCTTTTGTTTTTCAGGAAACTAAGATTGTGTTACTACCCAGCAAACCTTTGGAGAAGGCAAAGTCACATGGAGATAACGCCAACTTACTGTCCTATGCGAAATTCGAGTTAGAGGTAAAGGGAATGGAAACGGTGTATGTGTTGGTAGGAAAAGAGGTAAGTGTTGAATGGGAAGTTCCGGAAGCTACAGCTCCTCTCATTGCAGAATTCGCTGATGTATTTTTGGAAGAATTATCAAAAGGACTACGACCTCTACATGATATTAAACATCATATAGATCTGGAGCCAGAGGCAGTGTTACGAAACAGGCCATATTACCGTATGAGTCCTACTGAGCATGAAGAATTACGGAGACAGGTTGAGAAGCTACACGCGAAGGGGCATATTCGTGAGATTCTTAGCCCTTGTGTTGTACCCGTCCTTTTAATACCAAAAAAAGATGGAACCTGGAGGATGTGTGTGGATAGCCGCGTAATTAACAAGATCACTGTAAGGTATCGTTTTCCCATTCTGAGACTTGATGATTTGTTGGATCAGTTAAGTGGGGCACATGTGTTTACCAAACTGAACTTGAAAAATGGGTATCATCAGATTCGAATTCGACCTGAAGACGAATGGAAGACAGCGTTTAAAATGCGAGAGGGTTTATATGAGTGGCTACTCATGCCTTTTGGGTTGTCAAACGCGTCGTGCACCTTCATGAGAGTAATGAACCAAGCCCTTCGACCATTTATTGGTAAGTTTGTCGTCGTATATTTTGATGATATCTTGATTTATAGTGCAAATCCTGAGCTGCATATTCAACACATTCGGGAAGTGTTGTGTGTTCTACGCAGAGAAAGATTTGTTGCTGCAACCAAAAAGTGCGTTTTTATGACACCAAAACTTTTAATTTTAGGTTATATTATTTCTGGAGAGGGACTATAGGTGGATGAGTCCAAAATAGAGGCAGTGAGGCAGTGAGGCAGTGGCCCTGACCAAAAACAATTACTGAGGTACGCAGTTTTCATAGGTTGGCATCGTTCTACCGTTGGTTCATTCCACACTTTAGTAGCATTATGGAAGCTGTCACTGAATGTATGAAGGGAGACAAATTTTAGTGGACAACAGCCCCTATACTTGTCTTACCTGATTTTTCTCAACCTTTTGAGTTGCATAGTGACGCCTCCAAAGTGGGCATCGGAGCCATTATAAGTCAAGCTGGGAAACCGATGGCATATTTCAGTGAGAAATTGACAGGTTCTCGAGTTTGTTACAGCATGTACGATATAGAATTCTATGTTATTGTCCAGGCGGTGAAACACTGGTTGTATTACCTTTTACACCGTGAATTTATTCTATACACTGATCAAGATTCATTGCGGCATCTCCATAGCCAAGATAAGATTTCTGCCCGACATGCTTCATGGTCAGCCTACCTTCAACAATTTACATTTGTTATAAAGCATAAGGCAGGCGTTACAAACCGAGTGCCTGATGCTCTAAGTCAAAGGGTCAATTTGTTGACAACGATGACTGTCTAGGTACCAGGTTTTACCTCTTTTCGTGAATTATTTGATTCGAACCCATATTTTTCTGAGGTGATGGTTGTTGTACGAGCGGAGGAAAATTCTGAATTTGTGTTGGTAGATGGGTTTTTATTTCGAGGAAATCAACTTTGTGCTCCCGATAGTAGTTTGCGTCTATAAATTATTAAGGAAATACATGGTAAGGGTCATGTGGGCAGAGATCATACCCTTCAACTAGTCAAGGCATCCTATTTTTGGCCCACAATCCGGAAGGAAGTAGAGAAGTATGTTGAAAGATGTCGGATCTGTCAAATGTTCAAGGGGAAAGCAACTAATGCAGGTCTTTACATGCCATTACCCATCCCTACCCAACCATGGACGGATTTGGGTATGGATTTCATCTTGGGATTGCCAAGAACACAGCGGGGTTTTGACTCCATCTATGTAGTTATTGATCGGTTTTCCAAAATGGTTCACTTTATTCCGTGCAAAAAAGTACTGATGCTATAAAGGTTTCCCTATGGTTCTTTCGGGAGGTGTATCGTCTTCATGGATTACCTACGTCAATCGTTTCTGAACGGGACACTCGATTCCTCAGCCACTTTTGGCGAAGCCTTTGGAAAATGGTCCATACCAGGTTGGATTTTAGTAGTGCATATCACCCACAAACAGATGGGCAAACAGAAGTGGTGAACCGAGCTTTGAGAGATTTGTTGAGATGTCTGGTAAGGAATAATGTCCGGTCATGGGATCTACAACTTAGCCAAGCCGAATTTGCCCATAACCCTGCTGTCAATAGGAGTTCTAGATTCAGTCCTTTTCAGGTGGTTTACACTTTGGTTCCTTGCAACCCACTTGATTTATTACTGCTGCCGAACAAAACTAGGATTCATGGAAAGGCTGAAGATTTCTTCAAGGGTTGCGTGAGGTCCATCAACAGGTGCAAGAATATATATCCCAGGCGGCAGAAATACAAGCTGGCCGCTGACAAAAAACGACGTCACTTGGAGTTTGATGTGGGCGATTTTGTTTAGGCAGTCCTCACAAAGGACAGGTTTGATGTGGGAGATTATAATAAACTTGCTGCTAGGAAGATATGACCACTTGAAATTATGGAGAAAATTAATCTGAATGCTTATGTTTAATATCAAGCATTTAATTCCTTATCGTGGTGACTCCTCTGATGATGATAATGTAGGAAATTCGAGGATGAATTTTCTCCAACCTAGGGAGAATAATGCAGCAACAGTAAATCAATTGGCATTATATTATATGGAGAGGTGGGATATGAGAAAATCCAAGGAAAAGGGTTATTTCAATCCTACTAGTTCGGGCGACGGAGTTGGAATGACTTGAAATTTTGACAACTGATGCGTTTCGGGAAGACCGTTCAAAGTCATGAGATTTGCTGAAGAGGCATACCCGTTTTTAGCCGAATTCCATCGTTTAGGCCCTTAAAAGACCGTTTTTGTCGTTTTATGAAAGTTTTGTTTTTATAATAAATCGAGTTTCCCAAGTCCGAATCGACTTCCGTCAATTCCGAGATGCTTAGGATTCTTAGTAGAATTAGCTTTTGTTTTAATCTCGTTTTTTGCTTTTTTGGTATTTTTTTCTTTTTTGGCTCATTTTCTTGCTTTTCAAGGAATACGATTAGGTTTAGGTTTTATTTGTTTTAAATAAGGATGTAAGCCGAAAGGCTAATCAGTTTTTTTATTAATAAAAATTTAGAGTTTCTCTAATTATCTCCAATTTCAGTATTCTTTGTGAATCAACGAATTTGAAACCTAATATTCCGGTATTCTTGAGCGAATCAACGAAACTTTAGTAGGTTGTTTGTAATTGTTTCTTACAGGTTTTTCTCGACAGAGCTTCCGCTACATCACATAGGAAGTCCTTGTAAAAGGCATGAAATCTTGGCTAGGACATGGTGTCCGGATAACTAAGCAAGAAGTCTTTGTTAGGACATGTGGTCCGGATAATCAAGCATGGGAGACTCTCTAGAGGCATGGATGCCTTGGATAGAGAGTAGACTTTATTATTGGTAGACCCAGAATATTAAGATACGATGGAGTTCCATAGAGGGTGAGTCATTTGTTGATCACTCTTGAAAAAATTTCCAACATTTTAATAGTGTTGGTTAGAGTGGACTCTAACAGAAAGTGAGTCATTTGTTGATCACTTTTGAGGAATTTCTAATCTACCAATAGGGATTGAGTAGATGTAGAGTTCAAAGAGAGTGTGTCATTTATTGGTCATTTTTAAGAAATTTCTTATCTACTTTCCAATAATAAAAGTACATGATGGTTGTATTCAACCCGTGGATGTTTCCTCTACGGAGGTTTTACCAAGTAAAAACATTATGTGTCAATTCTTCCTATCCCTCTCATATATTTGTATGTGTATGTCTGCATCTTGTTTTACAATATTCTTGTTTAGATACCTTGAAAAACAAGATTGGTGTAATATTTGATTCACAAACACTCAAATTGATCAAAGTTGAAAATATCTTTGTAAATGTATTTGTGTATAAGTTGTATATGATCATTCTTGTATAAATACTTGTGTATATCAAACAAACATGAGAATGCACACCCATTCCTAAAATCATATCCACAATTAGTCTATCAAGGAAATGAATGCATCCATCAAGTAATCCACTATATATATGAAATGTATGTCCTATCGCATGTGATGGACATGACGAGAAAAGTGTTTAAAGAATAGAAAGAATTGAACACTCGATGCGTTTTTTTTTTAGGTTTGTGTTTATGAACTCGCATGTAGTCTCTACTCTTACAACAAGGCGCAAGAGCACTGAGTCCCCTCAAGTTAAGCACACAAGAGATGGGGCTAGCCAGTGACAATGCAAGTATAACCCACGAGTGATAACTATTTGCTACACAAGCTCACAATGCATCTATAGACTCGCCAAAAGCACACGCTCAAGGTATCATATCTAAGCCAGTTAAAGCTCAAAAAATTGGCCATTACAATAAATCGAAAAATTTGGACCAAAATACCTAAAAATACAACTCAAAACAAAATAAAAAGACAACTCAATAAAGGCATCTACACCCCAAAGCAAAACCCAACATTGTCGAAGATAAGAGAGTCCGGCCTAGTGGCGCACACCTAACTTGACTCAAAATACAAAAACCTAGGCACTAGTTGTGCTGAAGCAATACCCAACAAAAATAAAAAGACTCAAAAAAATAGGGTCATACATAAAATAAGGCAATCAAGTGCAATATTGACATTTAAGCACAAACCAACATCAAGCATTAACGTTTCACAAATTTGAACAAAATGGAACATGATGACCCCCAAACCGAATATCATTATATGCACAAGGCCTATACAAAATGTGAGTACTCAAAACCACCCCCAAACCAAACGGGGCAATATATGTGTAATATGAACCTGTAAACTCACATATGTTCCACAAGAGCCTTCGGCTCATTCATATCAAAAGCGCATAATCATTTCAAAATCAAGAATGTAGTCAAGATATGCACAAAATAATTCATCCTATAATATCCAACTATCTCTAGACACAAACCATCTCAACATCATTCCATGAAAGCAAGTAAAAACTAAAATACGAAAACATAATTCAGAAATTTTTAAAAATGAGTTTTAAGAAAGTAAAACTGAAGTGGGATGCCTCCTTGCAAGCTTCTCCTACTAAGGTAAGCCTCTCGCTCTTTTTATGAGCAATCTTGGCCTGTTTGTTCCTCCCAGAAGCACAAAATGTTATTGTTTCCTACCAAGAGATAAAGAACCTCACATTAATATAAAAATTGATTAAATTTGTGTCCTCCAGAAGCTTTAGATTATTTGCCACACTAGAACACATATCAGAAAGTTTAAGCAAGCTAGACTTTCTCAATACTTACAGTAGCAAAGCCAAACTTGCAACACCACTTCTTATCGGTAAGAAACAAATTAAACAAACTAAATAAATCCCACAACAAATTTTATCCCCAAACCTATTTCCTTCTCTCTTCACAATTATCAAGCACAATTTTACACATAAAAGGAAAGATAAATAATAGATTAAAGAAAGAAATATTGATAGTACGATTTAATCATTCATCAAAAATATTCAATGTGATGCATTCCTGGAGAGGCCAGGATCCAACAAGGGTGGTTTTACCAAGTTAGAAAATTAGCTTTTATTAGCAACCCAAACAAACCTAGATGAATTTTTCATCTTTTCTTTTCCCTTGGTTTTCACTAAATGTACTTCGTCTTTCCTCACCCATACTTTCCTTACCCTAGGTGAACTCTACCTATTTCTAGTACATCTTTTTTTGACTCTACCTATTTCTAGTACCTCTTTTTTTCTTACTCATCATATGCTCTCTATTTGAACAAAAACAACACATGAGAGTTGATTAGGAAACCTCCCACCTTGTTGGTGACGTTTTGGCCTTGAGTTGAAATTTCTTGTCAATGACTTGACCGCTTGTTCTTTTTTTCCCAACTCGATCATGTACTTGTTCCCCTTGTCCTTTGCAATTTGGGGAGCTTCATTCTTCTTTTTAAGATCTTTTTTGGCTTCATCTAGGGCGGTATCCTTCAGCACAATCTTCATTTGCATCTTCTTTAACTTGTGAGTTGTCTTGTCTTCAAATTCCATTGATACCCTTTGATTGCAGTATTTTACTTCTGTTCAATTTAAAAGAAAAGTTCTTTCACTGGGATCAGTGATTCTAATAGTTGAAACTAATTAATCTAATTAGAAGCTAATCTAAGTGCGTGAAAACTAAATGGCATAATGCTTGTTTCGAAAAAGGCGATTAATTAACTTATGTTTTGCAAAAGTAATAAGCTAAATTAACACAAAAGCACACACAAGAGATGAATGGTGATAGAAACGCTAAGGAATTAATGTATCCTACTTGAACCATTCAATGTAATCCATGAGTCTCAGTAAAGCTCTTCAAACCAACTATTAAGGTTTGTTTTAAGATAAAACATGAAGTACTTAGTCCTTCTCCAAACTCACACAAGGTCATGTAATGACGAAAGGTTAAGACCAATTTTTAATTAAAACTCTAAGCCTAATTAAGCATAGCAAGGTCATGCAAATGAAAATTATCTCAGTTATTAAGCTTATGGTTAAGGTTTAAATATGATGGTCACCCACATTTAATCCTCAACCTCATGTATAAATTAAACCCAACACACAAATTCATTGAGGTCATAATTGAATATGAGGTATGGAATTAGAGCAAATATTTCAATAAAAAAGACTAATAGTGAATTGAATAAAAATATTAGGCTAAGGATTACATAAATTGTTCAATTGGTCACATCAATCCCCTAGCTTAGAAGTTTAGTTACGTATCAAAAGAGTTAAAGAAAACATAGAGGAGTTAAAGAAGAAACCCAAATTGGTCATTTTAGGTTCCTTGTCTTGTAAGCTTCCTCTTCTTGCCTCCCAAGCTCCAAAGAATGGTCGTAGTCGTATGAATGTGAAAGTATGTGAAATTGATGATGGGAATGTGAAAAGGCTGTTGGGTGGATAATCTTGTGTGGCTAAAATTACATCACCATCATTAATAAAGGGTATTTATATGGGATCCAAATAAGGTAACAAATCCTCATGGGAACGCGTGTCAACATGTTGTCGTGTCGTTGAATGTCACGGATACTCAGGTGACACTTTGACCGTGACATTCATTCATCTTATTTTCGCACATCGATCGAGCGACACATAATACGCGAGAGTTGTTGTCGCCTTCTTTATCGCGTATGTTCAGGCAACAACCATGACCGCGACAGTCCGCCGTCGTTTCTGCTCTTTCTCCTCCATGCGACATCAACGACACTTAGGGAGCGAAGTTGATGTCGCTTGCTTTGCGGTGTATGTACATGCAACAATCCACGACACGACACTCCGCCTCTTTGTACTCCAGATTCCCGTTTTAAGTTGTTTCAGATCCCAACTTCAATTCCTTTCACTAAATTATGCCTCTGACACTAAAAACTTTAAAACACAAAATCGAGCCATCAAACACTTGATTTTACCTAAGAATTTAGCAATAAGCATAGGAAGGGGGACCAAAACAAAGTGTTATCGTGGCTCGATCACCTTTATGAAGTTCAAGAATTCCTCCAATGTTGTATTCTTTGTGACTTCCAGTCTCTCAGTTTGTGCTTCCAATTCCTTTTTTTTTTATCAAAGACTTTGTCATTCTTCTTCTTGAGAGTACTATTATCCACCCTGAGTGAATTCACCTCAAGAATGATCTTCTTGTTTAGCTCTTGGATTTTGTCTGTCTTTGACAGTTCTAAGGCTTTTTTGCCTTTTAGCTCATTCTTCAAAAGTTGCACTTTCTTCTCTAATTCTTCCTTCATGTCTTCTTTTTCTTGGGAAATTTATTTTATTTTCACTTGAAGTGCATCATTCTCATTCTTCATCGACTCTATCGCCAAAACTATCTTTTTGATGAAGGTCATCAATACCTTGTTCATTTCTAACAACATTCTGCTTTATTCTTCCTCAAGGTTGTTTTGGTAGCCTTGATTTGACGCTTTGATGGAGGTGTTGTAACTAACTTTAAGATTGGACTCTAGACTATATGAATCGACATATAGTTCATAGCTCGACCTCATATTTTGCATGAAAATATTTGGAGAGTCCTGAAACAAAGAAAAATAAAAATACCAAAAGAAGTAAAAAGAAACAAAAGAAAACTAAAATAACTAAGAAACCAGCTAGATAACTAAGATTAGTCACCTAATTAGCGCATTTCCTCGGCAACAACACCATTTTGACGTGGTACGTTTTTATCGTTAGAAATCGTAATTCAAAAATATTTATTAAGAACCACAACAATGCCTCAAAATTTTATAAAACTAGTATAATAGCAAGTCGGGTGTCGTCCATAGGGAAATGGAAATCAAATGGCTAAAATTAGTTAACTAATATTAAACTAAAGCAAAGCATGAAAAAGTAAAGATCAATGGTTGAGTGGAAAGTTACTAGCTATAATGCAAACTACAACTATGTTAATTAATCTAATCATGCAACTAAGTTAGTTCGAATGCAAATGGTGAGTTATGATATGGGATGTGAATGTGGGGGCCGTTGCAATTCATACACAAATAGTGGGTAATTCATTCTTTAAGAACCGATTCGATTATTAAGGGCTAATCTATCTGTAAAGGTGACCTAGAGTCAATAACTCTCACTTGCGACTACTTGGTCAGATTTGGAAGATAGAGACTCTTGTCATGTAAATTCTCTATTACACAACTACTTTGTTGGTTTATGAGAGAATCCCCTTTTGAGCATATATAGATTCTAATGGTTAGGGATGTCTTGGAATGGCATATTCACAAATCACCCCATTCCATTGAAGCCTAAATGCATACGAATGACATGTTTACTACACATCTATTTGTTTCAATTTAGCTAGTTTTAATCACCAAAAAGTGTGTATCTAACTTGGCTTGAGAGAGGGCATATCTACCAAATCCAAGAAGATTTACATGTTCCAATTTAAAACTCAAAATAGATTGATACTCAACAAGAACCAAGAGGGGGCATATTTACTTAATTCAAGAGGTAATCAATTGTATTTAAAACCACTGAATGAAACTACATAATCAAATACTAAGAATATGGTAGAAAACCCACAATCCATGAATTATTACATCAACTCCCACAAAGAGTTTAGCTACTCATGACAATTACAATAAAATAACAAGAAGAAGAGAGATACAGATCGAAGACCCATGTGGATATTCTCCTTTCTTCAAGCTTGATTCCAATCTCCAAGTATCCTTAAGTAGATGAGGATGAAAGATGGTTAGATTTGGTGAGGGATGATTCCTAGATCTAAGGTTAATAGTTAGTGATGTAAGGGTTTAGAGAGAGAAAAGAGTGTTGGAAGAGTAGGGAAGAGTGTGTTGTTCGTTTCAAGAAAGAATATATTTTTAGGGTCCTAAGATTAAGTTTGAAATTGCTGATGTGGCATGCCTGACGAGCGAAATGCACGGGTAAACCTGTGCAGTGACCCGATTGCCACTGATTTATTTCTTTGGTTTTGACATTTGCATGGGTAGGAACCAGTGCAGTACCCATGCACTGAGCAATCCCCTAGACTCATCCGTTGAAGACGCACGAACAACTTAGATCAACTAGTAAAAATCAATTTATTTGATAGATCATGTTGAAATATTAAAAGAGGAAAATTAACTTGATAATGGGAATGAAAATTGAACTTCACGTATTACTCATCCACGACCTGTAACGGAGATCGAACTATGTCTACTCATCAACCACCACAAGAAAATTAGTATAATTACAACTTTAGCTCTGCAAAATTTTGTATTTTTGTATTTCTAACTCCGCAACGATCATGACGTGCTTCGTGATTGTTTTGTCTCAGTTGTAATCTGTAGGAAGTCCTTAAATCTTGATTGCTGTCATCTAATTAGTTCACAGAATTGTAGTATTAAAAATGTTAGTCATTCTATATGCTAAATCGATCTGTCAGCATTACATATCGAGTAACTTATTGAATGACTTCAAATATTTTGGTAGAACCATAGTAAGCAAGAGTGGGCTTTGTTCATGTGTCTTAAGACTTACAGTAATGGTAATCCATGCTACATTATCATTTTGATCGTACCATTCAAAAACTGAGAAGAAAATCCCAGCTTTGATTTAAGTAAATTGTGACAAAATCGAACATATCTATACACAAATATTTTAACTATATGTTGGTTCTTTTTGGTTATCTAAGTGAGCATTGCATAAATTGATAATGGCGAGGTCTGTGATGAACAATTAATGAGGTTACCAATTGGGTCTTGTACAAAAATTTAGATGTGGTATTTAATACATGCTCATTGAAGAGTAGCAGAAGAACAAAGCTATTTATTGAAGTTTGGTAGGAAATTTTGTCATGAATTTACTTGAGTAAAGTGGAAAAAAAATTGAAAATTTCCCCTTATAATACAATGTTTTCTTTTTACACTTAATTTCTATAGACACCATATTCTAAAAATTTAAATTAAAAAAAAAAATCTAAAGACACTTCACTTTTCTAAAATTATCCTTTTTTATCTTTTGACATTCTTATTCTAAAGACACTTCATTTAAAAAATTAAATTTCTAAAAACACTCTATTTTATTTTAATATCACTCATTTTAAATACTTCTCTTTAGAAATTTTGAAATGAGAAATGGAAAAGATATGTGAAGTAAACGAATAAAAATAAAACAGAGAATAAAACTGAAGAAAAATGAGGAGAAAAAAAATTATGTTGAGTAAGAAAATAATTTTAAGAATATTTTTCTGGAAATATATATATACTCTTATGATTGTGATGGTTGAACTTGTGTGGTACTTGAGAAAAATAAAACTGATTTTAAATTTGGTTGAACCGGAAAATATATATATATAGGAAATTATGAGAAATATCACTTTTTTTGTTTGAATTTTAAGTTTAAATTTAAATAACACTAAATTAAGTGTCGTTTATAATGCCCTTGTTTACATTTTTTTTTTAATTCTTTTTTACTTTAACTATTTTCTTTCTTCAATCTCTAAAAACGAATTCACAAGGATTTTTTCTTTGATATTTTTTTTCAAAAACTTCCATTGAAGAAGGTCCTCCATCAATGGAGATGAAAGACCTCCATTAGAGGTCAGTTCGGCCTCCAATGGAAATAGACCTCCAATGGAGGTTTCAATGAAGAAGATGATACAAAAATTGGAAATTTTGATTTTTGTCTAGAAAGTCTTGGAAATTGCTAAGAGTCTCAGAAAAGTCTCGGAAACTATAAAAAAAAAAAGTCTCGAACACTACCAAAAAGCTTCAGAAACTACTTGAAAAGTCTCAAAAACTACTTGAAAAGTCTCGGAGGTCGAATCGACATGCAATGGAAGTCGAATTCGACCTCCATTGAAGGTTTCAATGAAGAAAATGACAAAAAAAATTGAAAATTTTCATTTTTTGTCCAAAAAGTCTTAAAAATTGTAAAAAGTTTTGGACACTACAAAAAAAATCTCGAAAACTACCAAAAAAAATCTTAGAAACTACCTATAACGTCTCAAAATCTACTTGAAAAGTCTCGGAAATTAGAAAATAAATCTCAAAAACACTAATATATGTCTCAGAAACACAATCTTATTTTGCGAGTGTGTTAAGGGTATTTTTGTTAAATCCACATTTCATGTGTACGTTATTTAAACTTAAATTATTAAAACAATGATACTCTTACAATTAAACCATAAAAAAAGTGCATTTTAATTCTTGAATCCTATATATATATATATATATATAAAGATATTTTAGGGTCGGTAAAACAGAAAAGAAACACAAAAGTGGAAAAAAAAAAACTAAAGATGGAAAAATCTTGTTTTCAAAAAAATTGGTTTGGAGTGTCTTTAAAGCTTTCTTTTCTTGTTTAATAATTTTAATTCCGGTAAAAATTATTATTAATAAAAAAAATAGGATATAAACAGATAATTAGATTGTCGGTAACATTTCTCTTATAATTTTAGCTTCATTAAATAAATGGCACTATTAATTACATCATTGATTTTTATAATTATTTCCGCAATAGTAATTTGACTTTTTATTGAACCAAAATTAGTTTTGGAATGAAAATACTCCTGGTTTCCGAGTATATAGAAAAATATTTAAGGGATTGTTAACAGCGTTACTAAAAAAAATTCAATTTATTATAGTAGTGGTATTCCCAAAATATGCAATGCATTTAATTTCGTACTATTTACCCTATTTTTCACTAATAATTTTATTTAAATTAACGAACTCTGGATATATGATAGAGTAATGCTACTTTATCTAAATTTGATATCCAAATCGGGTACCCAAATGATGTGACAAAACTCTATAGTCCATTCATTTAAATTGAATTATATTCGTATAATTTAAATGAATGAACGGAAGTGTTACCACATCATTTGGACATCAAATCTAGATAAAGTAACATTATTCTATATGATATTAGTCTCATTTTCAATTATAATTTTATCTAAATTAATGAACTCCAGATACATGAATTACTTTTCAGTCTCTTACGTGAATTATTTTTAAACTACCAATATTCTGATTATAATTTAAATAAGGTATGATTTGTGACATTTTTTTTCTTTCGAAGACAATCTAGCTTTTAGTGGATACCAATTAACTTGGTCAATAACACATTAGAATTAATTAAGATGATTGAAACAGTGGAATGTTTCTTGATGATGATGATGATGATGATGAAAGATTAAAGAGCATGGTTCCATCAATGGAGTTATCATGGGTCCCATCTTCCCTACCTTCATCACTGTCCGGTAGGAAGGTTGTATAATTGCTCTTTTCTCTATCTCCTTCACACATCCAACGCCCTCCAAAATTCAATCAGTAACTACTAACATTATTCCAATAATCAGAAATCACATCCAACAATCTTTATTACTTGGGAATTATCATGTATAATAATATTATCAATTGACAATTCAAGCAACAATTTGTCTTGTCAAATTATATGAAGAAAAAGTTTCTTTGACTTCCCCTTGTTTAATATATGATAACTATATATGGTTAAAGAAACAAAAAATGATCGAAAACAATGTTGATCATATCCTTAACCAAATCTATTTAGTGGGTACAATTTGGAGGATTACCCACCAATGAACCCTAGGCAATATTTGGTTTGTTAGCATATATAATTTCCTTTAAGCAATATTCAATTAATTATTTAACTAAGTTATTTCATTAATTATTAACTACTTATAAAAGTAAGTCCACTTGCTTACATTTTACATTTCTTTCTTCCTTTTTTTTAATACAACTACTACGTGAGCTCGAAATATGATTCATTATCGAGGAGAGATTATATTGGACTACAACTCTCGCAACCGGAGAGAGGACTACACTTAGCAACCGGGAGAAAACTCCTCAGACATACTTGTAAAATGTATATGATGAGACTTAAACCCCTGACCAATAGGTATAGAAGGGAGGTGCACAACCATCTCTATTAAAAGGTGATGTGATGCTTAGATTTTACTTGAATCTTTGTTTGTAGCGGTGGAACATAATGCATTAAATTCCTAAAATAGTGAAATGACTTGTTTTTTTTAAGTATTACAAGTTACAACTATTATAGTAAGATTGTCGAGATCTGTCAAAATAAGATAATACATGTGTCAAAAACATCTCATACATACTTATAAAATGAATGTTGTGGGAATCACATCCTTCACCACCACGTAATGTAGAAAGGAGGTGCGTTACCATCTCTACTAAGAAGAAATGCACGGTAGAATGACTTGTCCAAATCACTAAATAGCATGGCCATGCATTGCTCTTGCCGGATTTAATTGGGTTGATATACTTTAGGTTAAAATGTATCAATCCAAACAGAAATGAGAAAGCATAGATGCATCTAAGTCATGCATCTATGCTGATTTATATATATATAAAGTTGGAAGATGGTGGGTTCATGACAGAGGTAGAAAGACATGGAATGAGGCCTGAAACAATCACAAACATATCTCCATAACAGTAAAAGTCCTACACTTTTGGAATGCATTTTCAGTCATCGCCAGCCTTATGTTAGAAATGGGACACAATACCTTCCCATCATATATATATATATATTAAAAATACCATATATGTTCATTTATAAGACAACAAAAAATTCTAACAAAACACAATCATATATCATCCATCAAATGGACCTACCATTCTGAATTTCTGATCACAGTAATTTCAACTTTTATACTACTTGAACATTGGGGACCCATAAAAAATGACCTTTCTTGAATGGAGAGAAGAATGTAATTTGAGTAACAGCTCTATACGTATATACAAATTAAGCAATAACATGTTGACATGTTATTGCTTAACTATATACATTTTACACTTGTAAGCTCTTGTCGACAATAATTTTGTCATTACATATGAATCATTTATTGAGCATATTGACGTAATATGCTTCTTCTTCTTCTTCTTCTTTTAACAAAATAGCGCATATGCTACCATTTGTGCTAACAATTGAACTTAGCATCAGATTAGCATTATCATGAATTTTAATCAAAAGCAAGAGCTCAATTTCTAATTATCTCATACATATCAGTTTGTCTATGCAAGTTCAACATGTATTTAATAAAAAAAAAAAAAAAAACTCATGTCTTTTTAGATATACTCTGAATTGTGTGGCTGAAAGATTCATTTAGAGACCAAATTAATGTCAAATCGACTCACAGTGTATTAAAGCTAATACTCAAAAAAAAAATAGATGTTATTGTTTTAAATGTTCAAAGTACAACTGCTAGATATATTCATGAATAATTAAATAAAAATTCAAATAATATTTATTTTAAAAAAATCAAATAATATTGATTAAAGGAAATACATGAAAAACCTCGACCGGCCACCCAATGAAAATCAAGTCTCTGTTCAATTAGAGTTTAATTGCAGGATTTCAACTTAAAACCTCTCTAACTCAATTAAACATTTTGATTTGATGTTTTATATATTAGAGATTGAAGTAAATTTGTTGGAAAATGTAACCGGCTTGTAAATCTTACCTTGTTACTGCGAAATATTATACAATGAATTATGAGATTGATTAGAGCAATCAAATCAATGAATAAAGTTTCTTGGAAATAAAGTTGGGAAAGGGAGCTGAAATTTTCGACAAATCCAACATCGAAGTTGACCCACTCAAACATGATTTGAAATGCTCGATTAAATATGAATTATATAAATCAAGGTATTTACATCATGAATAGGTTTTAGATGTGAGGGATCTCTGGTAATTCTTATTTATATCATTAATTTCCCAAAAAAAATCAAGGTTACATCATCCTATGTATGGAAATAGTTTTGATAGTTAAAAAAAGTTTTTTACTGGAATAAAGAGAGAGAGAGAGAGAGAGAGAGAGAGAGAGAGAGAGAAGAGGAAATTAGAGAAAACAATAATTTAAAAATTGGCACACACAAATTCTAATTTGTGTTTAGGACGCGTTCCTATATACAGTGATAAATTATACAATTTAAATAGTTATATTTATTATTACTGATTTGAACTCATAATAGACCATTGTTTAAAACTTCTATTTTTTTTTTAAATATTACATAAATTTAGGGTTTTTTTTTAGGGGAATGATTCGAGCCTATAACCTCATTTCATTGTGTAGGGTGTGAGAGATATACCAACGAACTAACCTCATCTTGTCTTTGTATTAAAATATTTAAATTTTGGTTGACAAAATTTGAACCTACAACTTCAATATGTAAAATACCGGGACAAGCTTGTGGCTTGGGCAAAGATGTACATCTAGGTTAGCGGCTCGAATCCTACTAATGACGAGAACTTTCAAAAAATATATGGTCCCAGATTAATAGATATTGTCAAAAAAAAAACTTCATTATGTAAAAGTATACATAATAAACCAATTGTCTCTATTAGGTTTTAGCTCATATTCTCAAGTGAACCCAATGATAACCAAACGAGACTCAACTGATGTGAAACTTCCTGAAGACATGAGAAAACGTCTGGAAGTTGGAGATGGTGTTTGAGGGAGGTTTAAAGACCAAGAAGAACTAAAGAAACGAAGTCTGAAGAAAACCGATGTGGGTAACACTGTGGAATTGGATAGCAGTTCCCACGGTGATTGATTCTAGAAAGAAGTGATATGTCTTAAGCTGTGCAATTGTACAGCGGTGAGGACAATGACCTGCCACCTAAAGAAAAGCGATGCCGTGAACTTTGTAGGAGTGACAGCGGTTGGACCGTGGTTTTCAACTGTTTGGTAAAATGTGGTGCATTCTAGATGACTTGTAACAGTGTAGGGAGAACATGACCCGAACTGTAGTCAATCATAAGCACACTTGAAACAAAAAATCTTCAGCAGAAAATGAATTTATTTATTTTGGGAAGTTTTTGTGCATAAAGGAAACAGAAAAGGAAATAGTCTGTCTTCGTACTGAACAAGAAAATCGTGTACGTAAAGGAGAAGAACACTTGTGTGTGAAAAAAAAAAGTGTTTCCTTGTAGGTCTCAAACACTTCTAGTACTCTGGTATAAATACATGTAATATTTTTTTTATTGAAAGTGGAGCAAAAAGAACACATGTAACATCAAAGAGTGGGTGGATCTGGGTGAGAGCCCTAGGACTATTTAGGGAAGGATCTAGGGAATATCTGAGGATCAAGAAAGAGATCCGTGGATGATATTAAGGGAAGGCCTAGGTTGATATTCAGGAGGGGGTGTATTCAAAGTAGGACCATGTGAGCATTATGAGCTAAGAACCATGATATAAAGCTCGAGCGTGACCTTAGAGGCTTGGTAAGGCACGATGGTTTGAGGTTTTGGTTAGAGAGAGAATCCTTAAGTATATGATTGTAACAATTTATCATATAGTGAAACTTTCTCAGTTATCCTGATGGTCTGTGATTTTTCCCCTATTAGGGTTTCCACGTATATCTTGTGTTTTGTGTGTGATTAGTTTATTTTCTCTCATCTTATTTTTCTGCTATTAGACATTATTATTTGTTATGTTGTGAATATTATGCATGTCGCTTCCACGTTCATCGGTTCAAATTCCCAACAGTCTCTTGCCCTGGTGGTTGGAGTCTTCAAGTGGAAGTTCCACCACTAAGGTTGTAAATATTTATCTCACATTTTGCTATAAACTCACAAAGTGTGGGAGCTCTCTCTCAAAAGTGGGAGCAACACTCTCTCAAGATGTGAGAGTTGTAGTTCATATGTAGCATCCCCGAGAGTGGGAGTAATATTCTTAACTGTGCTTGTAGAGCCTAATCTCGCCAGGTCTCGGTAGTAGTAGTAATTAAAAAAAAGTATACATAATAAGATATAGGAATAACAATGGACTAAACATACATATAATATAAAGGGTTATTGGCACTAGTCCCCCTTAAACTTTACGCAATTTTGCATTTTAACCCATGAACTTTTTGTTAGACATTAAATCCCCTGAACTTTCATTTATTTGAAAAATCTGATTGTAGATACCCCCTCAAACAGGAGTTCAAGGGGCAATAAACGAAAATGTTTGTCAATAAATGAGAGTTTGAGGGGTTTAATGCCTAAGAAAAAAATTCAAGAGGTAAAATTCAGGGGAAACTAATGCCAATAAACCAAATATAAATTAAAGCACACAAACATATATATATTGGGAATTTGAACCAATGAACTTGGAAGCGACATGCAGAATATTCACCTATAACATAGCAAATAACGTCTACTAGTAGAAAAATAAGATGAGAGAAAATATAAATCAATCATACAATACAAGATATACGTGGAAATCCCAAAACGAGAAAAAAAAACCATGAGCTGTCAAGACGACAAAGAAAGTTCCACTTTAAGATAAATTTTTATAATCATATACTCCAAGATTCTCTCTCTCACAATCCAAACCCAAAACTGCCAAGCCTTACCAAGCACCTACGTTCACAATTGTGCTTTACAATATGGCTCTCAGTTCATAACGCTCACAGGGTCTTCCTCCGAGTACACTTCTTCCTGAATATCCCTCTAGGTCTCCCCTGAATATCACTCACGGATCTCTCTCTCGATCTCCAGATATTCCCCAGCTCCCTCATCGGATATTCCAATGGGTCTCCCCCCGGATCCACCCACTCTCTAATGTTACAAGTGTTCTTTCTGCTCCACACGAAATAACCTAGTTACAAGGTTCTATTTATAATAGTTACAGGGAGCTTAGACCCACAAGGAAATTAATCTCTTATACGTACAAAACTTATTTGTTCCATATAAATACTATTTCTCTTTATACACAAGTCTTCTTGTAAAGAGAATTCATTTTTCTTCAAGCACGATAACTTCCAAAAGAATTGATTTCCTTTTCTGCTAAAGATTTTCCATTCCACATATGCTTATGATTGATTAAGATTCGGGTCACGGTTGCACACTCATTTCCTAAACCGTTACAAGTCATCTGAAATCACATCGCTTGGAAAACCTTGATCCATACATTGAAACGAACTACTTCTTAAGTTCTTTATGGTCATCAAACCACCATCAAATATCATCTTCAACTTTCAAACGTTTTCCCATATTTTCATAAAGTAGCACATCAGTTGAGTCTCATTTAGTTAATATTAGGTTCATTTAGGGAATACAATCCAAACCTAATAATATATGGTTTGCATTATTTGGCTTCAATGAGACATTATTCTCAGAAGTATAAAAATGAATGGATAACATAAAATATTCAACAAGTTTTTCGAGCTACAAGTTTAAAAGTTTTGAAAAATAAAATAAAATAACAATAATAATAATAAATTGAATATTTTCACAAGGAAATCAACCTCAAGATCTTGGCAAATCTAGCAATCAGAGAATCTCATATTTAGGAAGATGGTATTGGAACAAGTATCAGAAGTCAAAGACCCAGTTTGGGATTGCTTCTCAGCTGCTTTTGGAGCCAAAAGTGCTTTTGAAGTTGGCCTAGGGTGTTTGGTAAAATTTATGGGAAGTGTTTTTAGTCTATTTTGGCTTCCCTGCAGTAGAAATTGAAAAACTACAAATTGATGTTTTTAAAAATCAGTTTCCTAGTAAGCAGAAATGAAAACATGTTTAATACTCTTATTAATTAATGATTTTTTTCCAAACTTCCCATTTTATCTCTTGGCTTTATGAAATTTATCACATAACAAAACACACACTTAGTATTTATTTACAATTTACCATAACATATACTTTGCTATTTATGATCTTTTGTTATCCATTTCAATTGTGTAATCTCATGAATCCTTAAATCAAATTTTACTAGTTTTCTTGATATATTCATAATACATGTGGTAATAGATAAAAAAAAAATTAAAACAAAATTATATATTTTTAACAAAATTTATTTATTTATTTTATAACAAATTTATGGTCACACAAAAATAAAACAAATTATTTATTTGATAACATGTTTATGGTCATACAAAAATAAAACAAATTATTTATTTTCAAAACATCTTAAATATTCATTTTTATCCTTTCTAGTAATTTTGCACAGTCACAACACTTTTTACTTACAGTTTACTAAACACATTGAAATTGTTTTTGGTTCTCGCATCACTTTTAAAAAACAGTTTACCAAATACTTAACTGATTTTTCTCACAGCAAATCCAAAAACAGTTCCTCCACAGCAGAACCAAAAACAGTTTTCCCACAGCACAGCAATGTCAAACTGGGACAAAGAGAGTCTTGTCCATGCTTTCAAATTACAGCATGTTGTAAATATTTTTCAAGATTTTTTCTATTTTCTTTCACGTTTCGTTTGAAAATATGATCACTAAATACACTCCCTAGTCCCTATGATGTCAATGGTCAAATGGGGATGGTGGGGAGGTTTTCTACCCCGCCCTTACCCCTGTTTGGGGAAACGGGGGTTTGGCCATTGGTGGAGAAGTATCTCGACACCCATCTGTCCCGAATCCCATATTTAACTCTTTTTAACTTTATGCTCTCATCTCCCACATAAAACCACCAAGTGTGTTTAGTACGACTTTTGTAAGAATTAAAAGCGTTTTTTTTAATTCAAGAAACTATTTAAAGTTTCTTTTAGTTGTTTGACAAAACTCAAAACAGTTTTTTTAATAGATGAATTGTCTCAATTACCGTCCTTTATAAAAGTCATTTTATATCTATTTGGAGAAGCCTAAAATTTAGGCTTTTCCAAAAAAAAAAAATTGAGCTTTTTTTTATAAATTTTAGATTCCACCATACAACTCTTTCATTACAGTACATTGTCAACACCCTTTTTGTAATCCACACAACCAAAAGATTTAAAAAAAAAAACATTGTCAACACATTTTTTTTAATTTACACAACCAAAAGCTTATTTAAAAAAAAAATCTCTACTCATTAGAAACTCTACTACAGAAAGATATAATCTTGAAGCTCTATTTGAAAAGTCATACCAAACACACTCTAAGGCAAGGACTTTGTTAATGTTTTTTTAAATATACATTATTTAGTAAATTTCATACATGCAAAATTATATGTACAAAGTCACAAAGTAATCTTACTGGGAAAAAAAATCTTATCTATTTACTTTTTCTACATATTTGGCATAATCACCGTTCATTAGAAGAATAGAGAGATAAGATGAGATTGATCTGGTTGTTAAGTCTCTCACACCCTACACCATGAGGTTGTGTATTCGAGTCTCTTTTCCATCTAAAAAAACCTAAATTATTGTAATATTTCATTCTAACATTAAACTACATAAAACCAACATTATGATATAAATGCAATATCATTATTGTAATTCTTGCTTTTTTAATGTCATTTAACAATAATTCGAGGTTTAGCACCGTTTAAGTATGGAACCAAACCCACACAGATTTGTTATTGGGACACATCTCAAAACATCTCATACCAATAAAGGTTACTTCCATATTCATATACCTAAAATTATCTTCAGTCTAGTCAACGTGGGACTTTGGTTGCACACTTAACGAGCGCCGCTTTTATCAAATGACAATATATTATGCTAATCTTAATATTGTATGAATAAAATAACGATAATAAGTAAGGGTATTTTGGTTATTTCACCGTATTTTATCACACTCCAAACTTCCAAAGTCCAAACCAGCGTCTGCCACTGCTGTGCTGTGTAAATTCTCATCTAACTAACAGAGGAATGTTTTTTGGGATTGCAATAAAAGTTCAATTAAAAATAAATAAATAAAAACGAGAGAGAGGGAAATAATAAAGAAAGAAGAAACTGAATCTCTCACTCCCACCACTGTTTATGCATAGAGAAAAGTATCTAAGAAATCAAAAGCTGATTATCACAAAGAAAGAAATGCAACTCCAAAATAATCAAAAAAATCATCCATAAACATTGCTCCAATTTGCCCATTACTTCACAGCCTGTAATGTGAGAGCCCTTGAATAATCTGTTACAAGCCGACAAATTCAAGATAATTCCAACCATCCCATGTGAGATTTCTTCTTCTTCTTTTTTTTTTGCACCCATCAACTCTCTTGTGTCACCTGTTTCTTCTTCTTGTTCTCTCTCTGCTTCTTCTTCCTCTGATATTTTAGTGTCACTTTCTCTCAAAAAAAAAAAAAAGGAAGTAAAACTTGCTCAACTTTCTGGGATTTTTTATTCTCATCATGTGGGAGTCAGAGTCTGAGTCACTTGGAGGAAGAGAATATGGTAATGGGGTCCTTACCTCAACCAAGCATACAGTCAAGACTGCTGGATTTGAGCTTAGAGGCAAATCTTGGTATGTTAAAAAAAATTAAAAATTCTTTTTTGAATTACAAAAACATGTTCTGTTTTTGCTCTTATGAAATTATTAATGTTTTGTTTTGCTGATAGGTATGTTGCTACTGATATTCCAAGTGATCTTTTAGTTCAATTTGGAGATGTTCATTTCCACTTACACAAGGTAGCTAAAGCAATTCTTGTATTCATATGTTTAAAATTGAAGAATTTGATCAGTAAGTACTTATAATTTCTCTTGTTTGATGTATAATTTTGAATAGTATCCCTTGCTTTCTAGAAGTGGGAGGATGAATAGACTGATATACGATTCGCGAGACCCGGATTTGAACAAGATAGCTCTGGATGATCTCCCTGGAGGTCCTGAGGCGTTCGAATTAGCCGCGAAATTCTGTTATGGGATTGCAGTTGATCTAACAGCAGCCAACATCTCGGGCCTGAGATGTGCTGCTGAGTATCTTGAAATGACAGAGGACTTGGAAGAAGGCAACCTTATATTCAAAACAGAGGCTTTTCTGAGTTATGTTGTCTTGTCCTCATGGAGGGACTCTATAATAGTATTGAAGAGCTGTGAGAAGCTTTCGCCGTGGGCAGAGAATCTTCAAATTGTGAGAAGATGTAGTGAATCTATAGCTTGGAAGGCTTGTGCTAATCCGAAAGGAATCAGATGGGCGTATACCGGAAAACCCCTTAAGGTTTCGAGTCCAAAATGGAATGATATGAAAGATTCAAGTCCAAACAGAAACCATCAGGTTCCTCCTGATTGGTGGTTCGAAGATGTTTCGATCCTCAGAATTGATCACTTCGTTAGGGTCATAACTGCGATCAAAGTAAAGGGTATGAGATTTGAGTTGATTGGAGCTGCAATAATGCATTATGCAGCGAAATGGCTTCCGGGTTTGATAAGAGAGGGTTGTGGACCAACGGATGAAATAAGCAGCAGTAGCGGTGGGAGTAATAGCAATAGTAGTAGTAGCAGTTGGAAAGGAGGACTTCATATGATAGTTGCCGGGACAAAAGATGATCCTACGACCGTTCAGTCCAAAGATCAACGGATGATTATCGAGAGCCTAATCAGTATAATTCCACCGCAGAAAGACAGTGTGTCGTGTAGCTTCCTTCTTAGGCTATTGAGAATGGCAAACATGTTGAAAGTAGCGCCTGCTTTAGTCACTGAATTGGAGAAACGCGTTGGGATGCAGTTTGAGCAAGCTACATTAGCAGATCTTCTGATTCCAACTTATAATAAAGGCGAAACTCTATATGATGTTGATCTTGTTCAGAGACTTTTGGAGCATTTTCTCGTTCAAGAACAGACCGAAAGCTCAAGTCCTAGTAGACAATCATTTTCGGATAAACATATGTATGATGGAACTCAAAGGGGTAACGGCACAAGTGCTAAAATGAGAGTGGCAAGGCTTGTTGACAGTTATCTTACAGAAGTGGCCAGGGATAGAAACCTTTCTTTGACCAAATTTCAAGTATTGGCCGAAGCTCTACCTGAGTCTGCTAGGAGCTGTGACGATGGACTCTATCGAGCGATCGATTCCTATCTTAAGGTGATCCTTTACTCTTCTCTAAAATGAATGTCCATTTGTTACAAGTTTAAGAATTTGTCGATTAGAAAATGTGCCTATTTTTAAATAGTTGAATGTCTTGTGTTCGTGTAAACTATGCAGCATATTAGAAAGATTTCAGATTTTATATTGTAGAATAAACATATGCGTCTTATATGAAGGAGACTCTGACAAATTTGATGTGTGTCTACCTGTTACATTAGTAAAGTAGATGATAATATCAGTATGGTTGAAACAGAGTAGCAGTCGATAGTAGAATTAGTATATTCGTTGCAATTACGATATAAATAGCTGATGAAGGAACAAATAAAACTATAACATTAAATATTTACATAACGGTGATAGTACTGATGAGATTCTTATAAGTAAAATGTCATAATATACTATCAATTGCCTTCAATTTGAATTAGAATTATTCTGTGTTACTATATCAGATATGGTATGGTCTATTTCCTATACGGTGTAGATTTAGTTCCCGATTTGATTCCCTTACATAAACTATAAACAGGTCTCATATTGTACATGTTCATTATTATTGTGAAATAATGACTTTCATCAATTTCATTCGCACTGTGATTCAACAACAAGAGTTGTGGAGGTTTCATCTAAACATTTCACAGTAGCTATGTATGAGTGCATAACGTTGAACTGATTACAGGCTCATCCAACACTATCTGAGCATGAAAGGAAGCGACTCTGCCGGGTGATGGATTGCCAAAAACTTTCGATTGATGCTTGTATGCACGCTGCACAAAACGAAAGACTTCCTCTAAGAGTTGTGGTACAAGTCCTCTTCTCCGAGCAAGTAAAGATAAGCAATACAATAGCCACCAACTCATTGAAAGAAGCAGGAGATGGTCAGTACCAGCCCATGATATCAAACCGAAAAACACTACTCGAAGGGACACCACAGTCCTTCCAAGAAGGATGGGCAACCGCCAAGAAAGACATTAACACACTCAAATTTGAGCTTGAAAGTGTGAAGGCTAAGTACCTTGAGCTCCAAAATGATATGGAGAATCTGCAGAGACAATTCGATAAAATATCGAAGCAGAAACAGACCTCGGCATGGACTAGTGGGTGGAAAAAATTGAGCAAACTCACCAAGATGACACCTTTAGAAAACCATGATATTGGACCTCAGATTTCTACTGCAGCTGATCAACAGACTAGAAAGACACCTAGAAGATGGAGAAATTCAATCTCTTAACACAGAAAAATTGATTTCGAGGGAATACTCTTACATTTGGACTCTGTGTTTCCATTATTTTCTTTTTACTCTCTCTCTCTCTCTGTTCTTTATAGCAATTACCTTCCAAAAAAACATTAGTAGAACCCAAATTTGTTTGTGACTTTTGTTAGTGAGTTTTCTTTTTTCTGCAGTTCTCATATCACATGTACTTGGTTTTCACACCCTGATGAAATACAGTACTATTGTTTCTTCCCCATTTGAAATCCGAACTTGTTAGAGTACCTTAATACTATTATTTTTTATCTTCCTATTTATCGTAATGTTCGAATAAGTTTCACCATGAATTTTGAGCTTGCTCTCCCAATAAAATCGATTGGGAATCATGTAAAGTGAATATGGAGACATGTTGGAGTATGGTAAGGGGGTTTAGTACCCGAAAATTCTCCCAAAATTCACAGATAATGAAACAGCTTTGGTGATATGTGCCCTGTGTGAGTTAACCAAAGTCATTGTTCAAACCTTGTCTCAAGCACCAGCAAACACTAATGATTACATAATCAATTTTAAGATGGAAAACATTTACATGTGTCTCACTACGTGTTACAATTTTAATTTTTTAAATTTTTTTGACAGAACAATTTAAATATTATTGGCTTCCATAGATATGACTACATACATTCAAACTAATTATACTAACTCAAAGTTTCAGAAAAAGAAATACGAACCCACAAACTTAAAACTTATGGTGTAAGTATCTTTCTTATTAAAAAGGCATAGTTTGACAATGACATTTACTTAATTAATTTGACATAATTACACTGTTCAATAATTTGACACAATTTTTGGAATTCAATCAATTTTCATTTAGAAATGGCGCACTTACAAACACAAAGGCTTGTTATCAAAAATCAAAAGGAAACAATATTCTACCGTTGTATGTGATACGGCTATCCTTGATGTGAATTTATGGTTTTAAAATATTAATTACTAATGAGTGATAAGTTATAAAATGAATTTAGTCTATTTGATATGGCATCAGAATAAGCACAATTAAGAGGTTTTTTTTTAATACGTAATTTTACTCCCACTCAATTCATGTGATATAATTATATGATATGATAGTTGGTCTTACACAAAAAAACACTTTTGTATTTAATAATTACTTATATTAACACGAAGAAATTATTAAACATACTAAATAAAATATAAATAGTATAATTGATTGATATATATATATATTTCAGTGATGACGACTTAAATCTAGTATATTGTCATTCTGATTGAGTATTCTTTATTATCAAATAACATTTGTCGATTGTATTAACGGATTGGAATTAAGAAGGGGAAAGTGGCGATAAACATGATAATGTACCATGCAATATTAATCTTTGGTTGAAGGAAGTTTGATTATGAATCATGATGAACAAAAGTTTCAATCAGAAATTCTATAAAGAGGTCAGATATAACTCTTGATTTCATGGGTCCACTCCACTGTGTCGAGGCTCATGATCTATAATATATCATAACAAAAATAGAAAGAAACATATACAGTACATGACATGTGAAGATATAGAGATTTCACTCTTCACATCCACCTTACATGAAAGTAATATGTCTGAGATCAAAATCTCAAATTTCTGTTTTCAAAACAAGCCCAATGTCTATTAGATGAGAAATTTGTCAATGTACTAGATACACTACTGAGTAGTATACCTGACCATTGAAAATGAGACATATGGCAGCGATATGTCCCATACTCAGTGGTCGGGTGCAATGAGGAACCCACATGGAGATTTGGAGGAGTAATGGCCCGTCTAAGCCCAAATTATATATAGATAAACGGAAATTATCATATGTCTCGTAAATTTGTACTGATGAAATTATATAAAGATATTGAATGTGAACCATTCATTTTACATACTTTGACTTAGTATATATATAATTATCAAAACTCTTTTATAAATAAATGAATCATACTCAATATATTTATATAATTCTAGCAGTACATCGTATTGAAAATGGTTTCACCTCTAATTAGAAGCGGTTCTTCTCCTATTACAGTAGGAGTATGGAAGATCCATATGTTCAATTCTTGTAATTGCTATTAAATGTATTTGCATGAATTTCAGCAAATTTAATCGATGAGTTGTTGGCTCGGAATCCAAAAAAATAAAATAAGAGGAGTAAAAATTAACACAATCTTATCGTGCCCAATGTAAGGCTTTTATGAATTATCATCACTCCTTGAAGATCTCAGGAGTCACAACCATATCCGACTTTTTAAAAACACCAATACAATTAAATAACTTCGGGACCACAATGAGCAAATTGTGCTTCTATAATTAATTAATTAATTAATTGAAGCCTCTCACTACTCACTAGGTGCAAAGAATTAACCAATTAATACTTCATTTTTCAAGATTCAATCAATTGCAAAACAATTCCAAACTTAGAATTCAGGATTTTTTTTTTTCTTTCATGCAACCAATTCCATTTACAATTCCAAGATGCATGAAATCATATAGGTACGTTGCCTAGTACCTACAGTGTGGCCATTTACAAAAGTAATTCCAGAAACCAGAGTTTCAACCGATTGATTTCTACTAACATTGTATATCACATGAATCATTCTCACATAACTTATTTGTATTTTAATCTATCTATCTATATCTATATCTATATCTATAAATCAGGTTTTGAGGGTCGAAGAGGACTCGAACTCATATCTCACGATACATTTGTGATTTGTTTATTATTAAACTAACCTCATTTTGTTCCAATTTAACTGTTTATGTTTATATTTTTATTAACTTTTTGTTTTGAATGTGAACTAAAATAAACACATTATCGTTTAAAATCTCTTTAAAGTCGTAGTAAAATTGCAATAAAGGTCCTATATAATTACAAACAAGTCCTTATAAAATTACATTAAATTCTACTATTATAGTAATTACTAAGATAAGAGAGACATTTAAATACCATAATACCATTTAAAAAAACACTAACAATCCTAAGAGGCTACTATGTAAATTAACAATTGAGCACGAAATTATTATTTGAACTATTATAATTTCAGATTTTGAGAAGGAATTACAACTCAAAACCCCGATCACATTGTTGTAAGTGTGAATAACTTACCGCCGAACAATATTAGTAACCTAATAACTTCTAGTCTTGTATATATGATGAGGTTAAGAACATAAATTATATACTTTCATTCTTATTTATATATTTATTTTTAAAAGTATTACAAATTAAAGTTGAAGAGTGACATAACTCAAATTCACAATCTAATTGATACAGTCATGAGGGGTTTACCGTTTCACCACGTGATCAACTTTTGTCTATGTTGAATTAAGTTAATAAAAGCATATTACTTTCTAAAAACCTTCTTAATTTGTTTAGTTTACATGATAAGGTAGTGTGAACTGTGAATTTAATAATAAAAAGATGGAATGAGACATATTTATTATGTTAATGACTAATCATCGATTAAAGTAAAGATTAATTAGATAATGGCCACTGTAATTATAGAACAGCCGTGAATCTTGATGGATTTGTAATTATTTAAATAATATAAAGAAATAATATTGAAATTTAAAAAAAAATGTAATTAAATAATTTTTTTCTAGTGATAGATGTTAGATTTTGACTCATATTTTCAAGTGAACACAATATAAACCTAACGAGACTCAACTGATATGAAACTTTCTGGAGATGTGGGATAACGTTTAGGAGTTGAAGATGGTGTTTGGAGGAGGTTTGAAGACCAAAGAAGAATTGAAGAAATGGATTCCAAAAGGAACCGCGGCGTGGATCGCTGAAATTCCCTAAAAAGTGTGTGTCTATAACCTAAAGGGAGTGAATAGATTTTAATCCGATTGATTACCAATTTTGTGAATTAATCAATATTATCAAATATACCCCATTTACTAAGTGTTCAAATAAAAGACAATAAACATAAAACAATAACAACACGCAATATATACATGGAAACCCTCTAAATGGGAAAAATCACGGGTTGTTCAGTGCGCCACACTCGATCCTCAAAATCTACTATTGAGTGAAAGTTTACAACCTAGGTTGACCTCCCGTCTAACCCTCCAGTTACTAACATTTTCACTCTACCCAGAAGGTCTTAATAGTGATTTTGGATCACCAACCTTGTGCACTAACCACATAGCCACAAGCTTAATCAACAATGAAGAGATAATGGCAACCTAAGTGAATATGCAAGAATATTCTATATGCAAAAATGCTAGGTCAAGACATTCATGCTTATCTAGGATTAAAGATGACAATTAAAGCAATTCATAGCTATCAATGTTCTAAATGCAAAGGCAAGAAGAATTAGCTAGAAGGGTATAACTGTCATAAATCCTAACTATCACAAATCAATACTTCTCAACCAATAACCAATACACAAGCATGTCATAAAAGCTATTAAACATACAAGCATACATTTAATTTGCAATAAAGACTAAAACCTAGGTATACATGACTTATTAATGAAACTATAAAGTCTAGAGCATGTAGAAATTACCTAGGCAAGAAGAAGATGATGCTCCATGCTTAGATGATCCTAGAAAGAAACTAGATGACCATGAGATGAAGTTAGGTTGAGTAACAATGAATGTTTGGGAGTCTTTCTCTCTCTAGAAAAGCTAGGATACTTAAAAATGGCTTATTGGACTCAACCAAAGCAAAGAGAAGAGAAGAGATCATATATACATATATATATATATATGTATATATATATATATATACATATATACAATACAAAACGTCATCGTTTTGGACGAAGGGCAACTAAATCTTGTCATGACCGCTGGCTAGACCGCGGTACAGGTAAGTGTATAGACTGCGATACAGAAAGCGGTGCATCGCTTGGACAACACCGCTCTGTAGATCGATGTGCATGCAAGTGCACCAACCGTGGTCTGGACAGCATGCGACGCCTGGGAAACTTCGCTTGGAAGACCGGCACAGGCCATGGAAGCAGCAGCTGCAACAACTAGAGAACACCGCTATACAGACCGCGGCGGAGGTAATGCACAGGGAGCGGTATAGAGGAAAAAATCCTCTTTTAAGGCACACAAGATGCATCAAACACCCAAGAAAGAGTTAAGACACAAAAGGCACACAATAAGACAAATAAGCAAGCATGCAAGATGATCAAGACATGCATGAGAGAGTGTGTGTGTGCACTAATACCTCTTCAATGAAGGTTAAGCAAGTGATTTTATCTTTGAAGCTTGAGCTAGGTCTTGAGCAATAATGACCTAAACTACCATTAAACATTAATCCCCAAATGTGGTTGTCAACGAAATGAGCCAACCAAAAATCGAGGAACTTACAATCGCGGTGCAGACAAGGCGTATGTACCGTGTTACAGGGAGTAGTCGATTCTAGGAGATCAAGCGCGTCGGAGGTAAAGGCACTAACTGCGGTATTCTGAGCAGTGGACTTCAGTGACGTTCCGTAATGTTTGGTGCGGTTGGCCAACCAAGCCCAGATTGCGGTAGTGGCGGATTTTGCCCAGATCAAGAATGTTGCGTGAAAATAGGAAAGATTTTCTTCTGGAAGTTCTTGTGCTTATCGAAAAAAGAGAAAGAGTTTGTCTTCATGAAGAATAAGAAAGTCGTGTACTTGAAGGAAAAAAATTCTCCTTAACAAAAAGACTTATAATAAATAGGAAATAGTATTTACGTGGAACAAGTAATTCTTGTAAGTTTGAGAGTAGGATTTCATTTTATCTTAAACTCCTTATAACTAATATAAATAGACCTTATAGTTAGGTAATTTTGTGCGGAGCAAAAAAAAACACCATGTAACATCAGAGAGAGTGGGTTAGATTCGAGAAAGACCCATGGGAATATCCGGAGAGAGATCTAAAGGAATATCAGTGGATCAAGTTAGAGATCCGTGGGTGATATTTAGGGGAGACCTAAGGGATATTGAGGGGTTCTTGATGAGGATCTTGCGAACGTTGTGAGCTGAGAGTCATAATGTAAAGCTCAGTTGTGAGCTTGGGGATTTGGTAAGTCTTTGTGATTTTGGGTTGTGGTGTAAGAGAGAATCCTGGAGTATATGGTTGTAATAATGTATCATATAGTGGAACTTTCTCTGTCGTCCCGATGGCCCATGGTTTTTTCCACGTATATCTTGTGTTGTGATTGGTTTATTTTCTCTTATCTATTTTTCTGTTATAGACGTTATTAATTGCTATGAGTTATGAATGTATATTAAGCATGACGATTCCGCGATCATCGATTCAAAACTTCTAACAATATATGGCCCAGAACTTTGTAATTTGTGGTCTATGTTGCATGGATATGGATATGGATACGGTACGGTACGATACGTAGACATGGGAAAACTCGAAAAACTAGGATACGGATATAGCAGGATACGTCAATTAAAATAATATATATTTATATTTTATATTTAAAAAATCATAATCTAATAATTCATTCAAAACATATTCTATATAAATGTATTTATGATATAATAAACGAACCCTAAAAGTAGAAACTTAGTTTGAGATTTTTTAAAACAATTATATTTTAACCCTTCAACTTTTTAAAATCATAATTTGACCCTGATTATAACTAAAACAATTAATTTTTGCCCTAAATGTATCATCGCCGTATCCTCGACATATCCTTGATGTATCCTTGGCGTATCCCCATTCAAACTTGAGAAAAAGTCAACGGACACACCAAATGGTGTATCTGATACATATCCAGATAGGATAGGAGTTCGATACCCAATTTGGAGTATCCGTGCAACATAGTTTGTGGTCTTGTTTCATTATTACAATATTAGTTATGAATGATGATTACCTTGCCATTTATATATATACGTCAATACAGATGAGCATAAAGAAAAATGTTTAGTTATTGATTTACAAACCCACAATTATAAATTTTTAGAAAAATCCAGTCCTTATAAACTTGTGTACAGAGTCCACTATAGAGTTTTAACTTCTGGACTTATACCAAGCTATATACCACCGTCAGTTCCAGCTGGCCAGACTATATGTTTTAATGCATCACCTTCTGTTAACGTACTTGTTCCTGTTCCGGTCAGATGGGAAATACCTTCATATAAACCATCTATGAGGAATTTACATGACTGTGTTACTGAACAAGATGGAACTTTAAGGATATCATTTAGAAGAAGTTTATCAATAAGAGAGACTGATAGTGACCATTCCAGATCCCTAAGTGATTTCCAATCAGCTAGAAATTCCCTTTCCAGCTCATCTAAGAGAAATATTGCTAGACAGATACCTAGCTTGACTTCTAGAAGAATTGATAAACAACCCATGTTTTCCACACCAAACTATGATCCAGAAGATGATTCTGAGCCCATCAACTTGAGACCCAGAAGAAGACCTACACATATGCCACATGTTTTAAAAACCCCGGACCATACAACCCAACCAACTCAAACACATGTAACACATGTCCAGAAAACCATAGAACAAGTGGCCCAACCAATTCACACTTATGACCAAGGACAAACCTCACCTACACCATCTCAAGTCCTAACTGAAATACTAGAACCAGAACCCCGCATACGGACCATTAATGTTATCAACAAAGAAAAATTTGATTTCCTCATAACTGACTACCATTCCTCCTATAACCAGGAATTAAGAGAAAAATATGAAAAGAATTACTCTATAAACAAAAGAAAACAGTTCCATGAAAGATGGATCAAGTGTCTAGACGAATTTGATTTAAATATTTCATTTTTTGACTGGTATGTGGAAAGAAAAAACTATTAACAAACCTGTTCTGTTATTAATAGACAAAACCTCAGATCTTACAAAACTAGGAAAGGAATCGAAAAACAAACACACCCCCCTCCTAGAGATTTCGAAATAGACATGCCTAATGAAGATGATCCAACAGGAACCGACATAACAAAATGTACTCCTTTTATTTTGTTCGATGAACCAATGTCCCAAAACATTACCTCATCCTCCCACCAAATGGGATTGGTAATGAAACAAGGAAACTATACCAACTTCTTCCTCAATTCTGTAGGTGAACAATTAGAAAAAAATTGACTTAAACTTAACCCATACTAATACCTCACCAATTAGAGAAGAGGTACCCTCTCAAGTCTATGTTCCTTACAATATGCCTTCCCCATCTAATAAAAGCAAAGGTAAAGGTAAAGACATAATCATACAATCTGAACTAATTCTATTTCCTAACCATACTGGCATTGAAAAATGTTTTGACAACTTAATCGATGAAGCAGAACTTTTAAGAACATTAGAAGAAAGGTTAGGTAGGATCCCACATCCTAATGTCCAAACTATCGACAAAAAGACCCCTTCGGATTCTTCGGATGAAGAGGAAGAAACTATCGACTTCCAACAATTTGTACAAAAAATCACAACAAATGAAAAAACTGACAGTTACAATAAGATCAAGTATTTTCAAAACACTAAGCCTTATTATCCTAGACCCACTCCTCCAGACCTGCAATATGAGGAGACGGTTCCCTATAGAGCCTGTACTGGAAACGCTTGTTATCAATTTAATATTGACGGATTATCAGAATACCAAATAATCACAGTTTTAAGACAAATACACACTATAGGATACATTTACATTAAAAAATAAAATATGTCACATTTTGATGCTGTCACCTCTTTAACCACTGGGTTTGAGGGACAACTATTTGGATAGTGGACACACACCCTGAGCCAATTAGCCAAGACATCTATTATTGGTCACACTAAGACAGTTACCATAAACTATCCCACACCAAATCGTGACCCATCCACTTTTGAATCTACATCGACACAAACACAGACCACCACCACTACTTCTGAACCAAATGGTATTGATGTCTTATGCTATACCATACTAATGCATTTTGTAGGAAACCCTAATATCAATTAGGGAAAAGAGTTTTCCAAAATACAAAATTTAAAATGTAAAAAATTAAATGATTTTAAATGGTACAAAGATATCTTTTTAACTAGAGTTTTCCAAAGGCCTGACAACGCTAATGCCTATTGGAAAGAGAAATTTATATCAGGACTACCAAAACTATTTTCTACAAAAGTAAGAGACGAAATGGTTAGACAAATGGGATGGTCTGATTGGTCCCAATTAGACTTAGATACATGGACTTATGGAGAAATTATAGCTTCTATAAACGTTGTGGCTATGTAACTCTGCAATGACCTCAGACTTAAAAGCCAGCTTAAAAAACAGAAATTAACCACTAGAAAAGAACTTGGTTCTTGGTGTGAACAGTTTGGCTTTGACCGATTACCTTCTCACAAAAAGAAGAAGCATAAGCATAAGCATAAGATGATTAGGAACCACCTCTCTAAAAAATATCCTTACCGTATTAATAAAGATTATAAAGCTAACAAAATGGGAGAAACCATATGGTCTCCTAACAAAAAGTCTAGGGAAACCGCTAACAGAAAAAATTTCCATAAAAAGCATAATAAGCGTTTTAATTGTGGCAAAGGCGGCCACTATGCCAACAAATGTCCTGAACAAAAGAAAAAGATAAATAACTTAGATTTAGATGACCAAACTAAAGAGAAAATCATACAAGCCCTGTATATAGACTCTGAAACACCCAGCTCTTGTAGCTCAGCCTCCTCTGACAATGAAGTTTTAATTATAGATGGGTCTTCCTCAGACTCAGAAACATCATCCTCATCTTATGACACTGAACCAGATAAACAACCTTGTTTCTGCAAGGAAATCAATGTCCTTGATAAATATGACTACTCCCTTATGATAAGTATGATAGACAGCATAGAAGATCCCATACAAAAAGCACAATACATTAAACAATTACAAAAAAGAATTACAGAACAACCTTCCACAAGTAAAGATAACAAACTCTTAAATGAAACTAAACCCTTCAAAAATGCCCCTTTTGAGGCACCTGATTTTGAACAAAATGTGTTAGGAAAATTTAACAACAAATCAAGAAGAGTTACTATTCCTGACATACAAAAAGAAATCATGAATATCAAAGAAGAAATAAAAAGCCTAAAAATACAAATACAAGAATTACAAGTAACAGACGCTATTAACAAACAATTTACAAGAATAACACCTAAGAAACAAGAAACAGAACTTAATAGTTCAGACGAGGAACCTGACAAAGAAATTGAAGAACCACAAGACCTTTTAAGTATAAGCCATATCAATTCTATACAAGAAGTAAGGATACAAAAATGGTATGTTGAAATTGACATAAGAATAGCCTCTAATTATAACATCCGTGCTACTGCACTTATTGACACAGGCGCAGACTTGAATTGTATTATAGAATCATTAGTCCCCACAAAATATCTTGAAGCAACCACAGAATCACTATATGGTGCCAATAAAATAAGGCTAGACATTAATTACAAATTCACCAATGCTAAAGTCTGCAAAAATGGAGTTTGTTACAACAACGACTTTATAGTAGTTAAAACCCTTTCACAAAATGTCATTTTGGGTTTACCCTTTCTATACTTAATATCACCTTTTAAAGTCATAACAGAAGGACTAGTAACTGAATATTTAGGAAAAGAAATATTGTTCCCTTTCCTTTTTCCTGTTCTAGTTAAAGATCTTAACACGAAAAGAAAAGAAAACATCAGCAAAGAACCACTAGATAGTTACGTTGCCACTTTAACTAGAAAACAAAATCAATTAGCATTTATAAAAGATGATCTAAATTTCCAAAGGCAAACAGAAAAAATAGAAGAACCAATAATCCAAGAGAAAATAGAAGCTTTTAAATAGAAATTAGAAAAAGAAGTCTATTCATCTATCCCTAATGCTTTCTGTGACAGAAAAAAACATATTGTGACCTTACCATATACTAAAGATTTTAATGAGAATGGAATACCTACTAAAGCCAGACCAATACAAATATCATCAGAATTAATGGAATATTGCAAAAAAGAAATACAAGACTTGATTAACAAAAGATTAATTAGAAAATCTAAATCTCCATGGAGTTGTCTTGCTTTCTATGTCCAGAAAAATGCTGAGATAGAAAGGGGAGTTCCTAGACTAGTCATAAACTATAAATCTTTAAATGATGCTTTATTATGGATCAGGTACCCTATCCCAAACAAATCCGACCTATTAAAAAGACTATATGATGCAATCATTTTTTCAAAATTCGACATGAAATCAGGTTTCTGGCAAATCCAGATTGCTGAATCGGATAGGTATAAAACGGCTTTTACAATCCATTTTGGACAATATGAGTGGAATGTAATGCCTTTTGGTTTGAAAAATGTCCCTAGTGAATTTCAATGCATTATGAATAATATTTTTAACCCTTTTTCTGAATTTTCCATTGTTTATATTGATGATGTGTTAATATTTTCTAATAACATTGACCAACATTGGAAACACTTAGAGATATTTTATAAGACTATTAAACATCATGGGTTAGTCATATCTGCACCTAAGATCAATCTTTTCCAAACCAATATCAGATTTCTAGGACATAATATCAAAAGAGGAACTATCATTCCTATTCATAGAAGCCTAGAATTTGCAGACAAATTTCCAGACGAAATAAGAGACAAAAAACAACTCCAAAGATTCTTGGGTTGTTTAAACTATATTTCACATTTTTATAAAGAGCTTAGTATTATTTGTAAACCTCTATTTCAGAGACTTAAAACAAATCCCCCTTCATGGACCAATGAGCATACTAAAGCTGTTTTACATGTAAAAAATTATGTCAAAAAGCTCCATTGCTTGACCATTTGTCATCATGATGCCCCAAAGACTGTAGAAACAGATGCATCAGATTTAGGTTATGGTGGAATTTTAAAACAAAAAATTAATAACCAAGAAAGATTAGTTAGGTATGTTTCTGGATCTTGGAATGAGACTCGGAAAAAATATTCAACAGTGAAAAAAGAAATCCTATCTATCGTTTTGACCATTCAAAAACTGCAAGATTATCTAATAAACCAAAAGTTTTTATTAAGAGTTGACTGCCAGTCGGCTAAATTCATTTTAAAAAAGGATGTAAAAAATCTTGCCTCAAAACAAATCTTTGCTAGATGGCAAGCACTTTTATCGGCATTTGACTTTGATATTGAATATATAAAAGGATCAGAAAATAGTCTCCCTGACTTTCTGACCAGAGAATTTTTACAGGGAGAAAAATGACCAGTAACAAGGGTAGAGGCGGCGGCCGGAGCCCTGGTGGCCGAGGCTCAAGGCCCGACTTATTTGACTTATTTGACAAAAGATCAGACTCATCATCATCATCGACTTATCAGGCCTCTCCAAGAGGAAGCCACAAAGACAAATATGCCATATCAATGCTCTCACAACCCAGATCTCCTCACCAATTGCCTATACAGTTTCCACTTTTACCCCCTGCTGGGCCTTCATCTAGCCGTAGTCCCAGTCAAAGCCCAGTCCACACAAATAACCCATTTTCACCATTAGCCATAGACAGTACTCCTTTTAAAAAAGTACTATCATCAAATATCAGCCCACATTCTAACAAGCAAGACAAAATTCAGACCCAACAAGAAAAAACCCATATACAGACCCAAACACAGGCTTCGGCTCTTCCAAAGATTAATCATCCTACATATGCATATATCAATAAACCTTTATTTGATAGGTTTTTTGTTATGGAATACCCATTTTTGCATGACCATTACTTCAAGGAACCCAAAAAGCTAGCAGATGATATCATCAACCCTCTTTTTGGAAGAATCCCTGAAGATTTGACCAAAAGACACATATTTTATGAATTTATTCTTGTTGACACAGACTCCATATTTATCAATGATGTCTTCGACAAAATTGACAAAGAAAAAATGATATTTAGAAAAATAAAAATTTACAAAATTATCACCTTAGAACAATAGGGTGGAAACCCAAATACAACCAGAAATTTCAGCAGGATTTTTCATGTCTCTGAATTCTCATATTGGGATTACAGAGATGCATGGACCAAATTCTTTTATGGCCAAAACCCTGGAAACTCTCTTTCATGGTTCCTCTATTTTGACAAAAATTTCCTTATTGATCTACCATATTGGGTTCTCGAATGGTGGGACAAATATTGCCCTATCATTGATTTCCTTCCTCCCCTAGTAAAAGAAAGCTATTCCCTATGGACCTCAAATGTTGACAAACCAGACTCCTGGGAATTTTACCCAGATTTATTCCTATTTTTTGTCCAGTTTAATTTGACCTGGATCCTCATGCTAGAGTATTCCGTCCAGGAAAAATTGATTGGAAATGTCAACGTTCCATATTTCGGTCGACAAATAAAAATAAAATGGTGGAGTGGCATGAATCTTGCCAATTTAGGTAAAGACAAGGTTTCTAAATGGTTGGCTGACAACCCCACCTTTTGTATCACCAAAGCAAATGACCAGTCCAGCTTCTTAATGGCCAAATCTCAGAACCAGGCCAGAATAGTTACAGCATCATCTCTTGATGAACTTATGAAGATCGCTGAAGAGATGAAAAATACCATGGCTAGTATGTCACAAGCAGGATCTGCGGGATCTGACAATAGCCAAAATAATGGTGGGTCAGACGGTGACCCTTTTGATAGCAACGACCCATCAACCTATTTTGGACATGATCAAAAGCAATAAGCAAACAACGACCAATGGCCGACAAAGTAATAAAGTAATTACCAAATAAGACAGACAACAGTAACATGTCTTCTGATGTGACAGACAAAAGGAATCCTATCTCCTTCTTTTGACAAAGCAAAAGGAAAAGACCAACTGTCTTCTATTATTACTCTCCTCAACCAGGGTTTGCCGACACATAACCATAGTTTCTTTTGGCAACTAAGGTTGATTGTATCTCTATAAATATATTTCAAGGTTTCATTTGGAAACCAGGTTCAGTTTTTATATTCTATCTCTCTTATTGCTCTGCGTAACATCAATATTTCTTCTCCTTCTATTGTAAATTTCTGAACTATATAAATAAAGTGTGAGACTTATTTCTTTATATCATCTTTGTTGTCAGACCTTTGTTCTATAAGTACTGTAAGACACTATTTCTCTATCTTTTTATGATCTATCATTTATCATTTTCTGGTCTGAGTGTATAGGCTGGAAACCCAAACATATCCGTACGCGGTTGTATTATACCGAATAGGATAGACAAAGGTGTAACAACGCCACGTACTCATTAGGACCATTGTTATCTGTTTTATGATACTATATTGACGTATATTTGAACAGTTGCTTGATCTGTTATTTCTCTGTTATTCCTTATGTTTCTTATTGTTCTATATTTTGTCTGGTGGTTTCTGTTATATATATATGGATAGACGGATAGTGTTAACTTGTGTCCAAAGGACACAGGTTAAGAATATAAAAATTTCTCTTATTGAAAACTCAATCATTGTATTTAATGTATCAATACAATAAATATGGTAACTGACGTACCTAATATGGTAACTTATGTATTCTTAACTTGCTATAGCACATGTTAACACATATAGACTAAGTTGCTGTTAGCAGCAATGTTACTAGTAATGTTACTGAGTAGTTAAATAAGAAAGTTGATCTATTTATTTATATAAAAAAAATCAATTCCTTAATTTTTATACATCATTCGATTAAAATCTAAAGATCTTAAACTATCCAGTTATATTGTTATTAACTACTTTGCCAAACTCATTATACCACTTGCAACATTGAGATACTAAAGGATTAGGATCCTCTTTTTAATCCTAGTTTTTCGTTATATTTTAAGTATAGTTAAAATATCAAATTGTATAAAAGTAAAAAAAATAATCAAGTCTTGATCATATACTTTATTTATAAATTAGAAAGAACAATATAATGATAGAATTCTGATCCGATGCTAAAATGGGTGTCATTAATTTAACACTAAACCGTATTCACCGATGAAATAATTAATTGCCTTAAGTCAATGCCATAGGCCCACAGTATCACAAAATCTTATCAATGTGGGGCTTTTCATTTATTTATGTTTTTATTAGGCGGGGTCCGAGTCTTCTACAAGTAGTTGGATTCCAAGGGATTACTACTTTTTGTGCATAGTAATTACTATTAGGGAATTTTGTACAGATATTAAAGTAGTGAAATTGTTTTAAATCCAAATCAAACAATATAATTTAACAATAATGCTACACATCGTAGAGTGTCACTTTAATTCGATTGATGTGTATCCACATTACAATAATGGTCATATATCCGTATTCTCGGTTGAATTTAAAAGACAACTCACCAAGTTAGGGCACTACAAGTCTACAAGTTGAAAGGTCTATCCTTACTATTAATTTAAACGATACTAGTTATATTAATTTAATTTGATCAGTAATATCTAAAGTTAAAATGACCATTAATTTTTTAAAATATCTCAGATTAACCATTTTATAGAATGAAAGTATCAGTTGTTACCACTTTGACAATTAATTGTTTAAGGTCCGTTTGCATATGTTATAACTTATCAGAATATAGGTCAAAATTAGTAAAACATGTTTAAACCAGTTTTTGAACTGTTTTTCTTTTTACATATTTTGAATATTTTTTTAACCATCATTACTTTATAAAATAGAAAATATTATCTATAAAATTCTTGTAATCAAATCATTACTTTATATATATATATATATATATATATAATTAAATAATAAATTAATCATAAAATAAGTTTGATGTAACCTCAAATTAATTAGGGAATAATAATAAGTTTGGTGTCGCTCATAAATAGGAAATATTATCAATAAAAATAATAAATTAATCAACTCATTAATTTTTATATATAATCAAAATACATAAAATATTATGGTTGACACGTCACAGATAACGGTAGTTTAATGTTAGATTTTAACATAACGGTTGCCAATGAATATTTTTTTTATCAAAACAGTGATTTTGAAACAATGTTTTGATAAAATGGTCTTTTTAAAACATTTTAAACAATCAATGACCTTTTAGGGATTTTACCCACCAATTAATAGTGTATAGTGCTATTTTCTCTTAATTTAAACTACACTAGTTATAGTTTTATAATTATAGGATTTTTACCCGCGTTCAATGTAACTGAATTATAAAAATATATATTCATAATGATAATGGACAAATTCGAGTTGCCATATTTACATATGATATATTAAAATATATATAATTATAGGATTTTGCTATGTCATATAATAGTGATATACTTTCAAGATCTTTAATAGAGAACTTACCGTAAGTTGTTGGATTAAAATCTATACTAAACTTTAAAATTTGATATGATTTTATAAATTAAATATGAGTAATATTATACAAACCAAATAATTAATCTAAAATAATTAACCCAAATAATATGATAAGTGGATTGTTATTACCACACATAACGTGTATCACTTGTTGCATCATTCGGTTGGGTTCTAAGTTAATTTTGTTGGATATCTAGTATTAGTAATTAAATATCAATCTATTCATTTTCTATTAATCCAATGGTGGAGGAGAAGAGTCAATGAGTAAGGTGGACACCAACCCGTCAACCCGACCAACCCGATCCAACCCGACTAGGGTTGGGTTGGGTTAATAAAATACAATTTATTAACCCAACTCAACCCGATAACCTGTCATTAATAAAAAAAAATGATGTGTTATTAGACCTATTATGGAATTTCATTTTTTTTTTAATATTTAAAAAATTACTCATATATTTGAAAATTTTACTCATGCACCATTTATAATGTTACAAATAATAAATATAAATACAGAATTTTAAATATTTTATACCATAAATATTTAATGTATTTATTAAAAACATGCAATTATATTATTTTTATCTTTTGTATTATTTGGTACATCCATTTTTTTTATAAAATTGGACTGACCTAGAGGGAAAAAGCATCACAAACGATCATATGCTGAAAAACCCCAAGACAGTATCCATCAATAATATAAAAAGAATAAAATGAAGAGTAACAAGCACTAGAAAAACACAAAAACTAAGGGAAATAATCGTAACAAAAACATTGGCACGCAAGCTATAAAAACAAAAACATCAAGAAAAACGAAAAGACTCTCTACCCATGCAATTATTGTCAACCAATAAAGAGCAGAAAGACGGGGAATTTGCCCACCACGAATCGACTTCTAACCCCAAAGCATGCTTAGAAAGAGCGTCTGCAACATGATTCTCCTCCCTAAAGATATGAGAAACCTTAAACTCCATTTTTGATATCTGATAGATACAGTGTTGCCAAGCCGGTCGAATCCGCCAAGGAACCTGTTCAGAGCGAGAGGAGAGCAGCTGAACCACATAAGAAGAATCACTCTAAAACCAGATCCGATGCCACCCATTCTGCCAAGCAAAATTAATAGCTATCGAAGCTGTAAGAAGTTCTGTCTCAAATGCAAACACATGATCAATAGGAACAGTAAAACAACCCTTTACAAAAGCTTTACAATTACGAAAAATACCCCAACAACCCCCAACACCTGGGGAACTCAAGGCGGCACCATCAGTATTAACTTTGGTCCAACCAGGAGCCGCATGTGACCAAATCACACTCCTGATAACAGGGGCTTTAGTCGGACGGCCACGAAGATCAAAACGACTAAGAATCAAAAGATCATCTACACAATTACGCATACACCCAATCTTTAACCGATTAGCGTCAGACACCGCACGCCAAACAAAAGATAAAGCAAATCTGAAATCCATAGTCTTACTCTCAAAAATCCACTGGTTACGGGCAAGCCACACACTCCAAACCACAACATGAATAGCTGTCTTCCATAAAACATGCACCTGATCGCTAAACGAAACTGACATGGCCTGAGAGAAGAACGAACTCCACGTATCGACAGAAATACGTCGCTGAAAAGCTGAGAAAACTGCCTCCCAAAGAGCAACAGCTATGGGGCATCGAATGAAAAGATGGTCAGATGACTCACTGCTAACCCTACAAGAACTGCATCGGGAAGCTAAGTGAAACCCAACCCTATATAAGTGATCCTCTGTAGGAAGCCGATTCAACAAAAAGATGCCATGTCAAAGCTGAACAGGAGGGAGGGATAAAACGACACCAAACATCTCTCCACCAAGGGACTTACGGAGAATCACGAATCATATAGGAATAAGCCGACTTGTAAGAAACCTGCCCATCCCGAGAATGAGCCTACACCAAAGAATCTGTAACTGGAGAGATAGCAACACTATCGATCCGAGAACATAGATCTGGAAAATGGACTCGAAAACTATCGTCAAGAACTCACTTACCCTCATATATAAAATCAGAAACCCTTGCCTTGAGAAGGGTAGCCAAGTAATCAGGAATTCCCAGAAGCTTAAGAATGGGAACCCCCAACCAATTATCGCTACAAAAATTTCGCTGAGAATTCTCTCCAATGAGCCAAATGCCCTCTTTGAGAAGATCTGAATAGTGATAGTGGAAAGAAGGCCAAATCGACGAAGTGACATACACCCCATGAGATATTCGAAGCTGTATGAGATACCGCTCCCTCAAAAACGAAAAAGCAAGACTCTCAGAGGTCATAAACTTCCAGGTGAGCTTCTTTAAAAGAGAATCATTCAGTAACCCCAGGTCCTTTAAACCAAGACCACCTTGAGAGTAAGGCTTACAACAACGACCCCAAGCAACCCGAATCAGTTTAGTCTCCTCACAAGAATTTGTCCATAAAAAATTTCTCAACTTATGATTAACAACCCGTAGCAAAGAAGAAGGCCATTTGTAGATCATGAATGAATGCACAAAGGATCCCGTAATGACCAACTTGATCAGAGTAGCGCGACCGGCCAAAGAAAGGGCTTTCCCCTTCCAAATAGCAAACTTAGACATAATTTTATCCGCTATAGGCTGTAACACGGACTTCTTGGGCTTTCCTCAAAATAACGGTACCCCCAAGTATAAGAAAGGCAACCGACCAATCTGCATACCAACCAAGGACTGCAATCTATCAATCCGGGATGAGAAAACAGAAGATCCAAAATAGATAGATGACTTACCCCAATTAACCAGCTGACCTAAAATGTTACCATAAACCTCAAAAGCACTCATGATATTCTTCAGATTTCGAACCGTGCCTTTGTTGGAACCCCGTTCACCTGTCGCGCAGCGGAAGTAAGGTTTTAATTTTTTTTATACATATCGTAATTTGTATCTAAGACCAGTGAACTTATGATCGTATTTATTTTTGAAACAAATACATATACTAATTATTACACAAATAAAATATATATGTAAATACAGAAAATTGTAATCAATAATAAAAAGGAAGATTAAAAGATAGAACCATACCAACGTTTGGAGGCTTCTTCACTTTTCGATTTGCTACTGGTATGTACCACTGATCTTCCTAACTATTCCCGGGACTGATAACTGCCTGTAGGTGCGTCACAAACTCAGGAACTAGAATGGAGGATGAAAAAGAGAGAAGAAGATGAAACTATTTCTTTTGATATAAGTATACAACACTTGTACAATTTTCTCTCTTTTTGGTGTATTGATCACACACACAAATTAAATTGCATCTCATGCAAAACATATAAATTGATGTGTGTATTATGATCTCACGCACACAATGAAACTTTTCTTAAAAGAAAACTCTCACACAAACCTTTTTTTTCTCATAAAAACCAAAAAAAAAATTTGATTGATATTTGTTATAAAAACAAAACCAACTCCTTAACCTTTTTGCAATTGTCAAATATATATGTGTATATGAGCTGTGCGTTTTCACCCACAACTCCAAATTTTTTTTTTTCAAATAATATATATCTCATATATATATAAAAAAAGTTAAGAAAAAAATCTAATCAAATCTAATTTGATTTTTTTTTAAACTTTCAAATAAAAAAATATCTCATATCTTTTATTTGATTTTAATTTTGAATTCAAACTTTTTAAATTTAAAAAAAAAATATTTAATGTAATAAAATAAAATAATCATATATCTTATTTTATTCAAAAATAAATATCAACATACACCCTCCATTTAGTGATTAATAACATAATTAAATAATTTCATTATTTAATTTATTTAATCGCCATTATTCATTAATTAAATAATCTCATTATTTAATTAATTCCCGAATAAATACGTGTCATTTTCGTAAAACGATTAACTGAACAATCCAATTAATTAACCGTGACCCTTGTTATCTAAATCGATCGGGCTAGCAAGGGGACCTAATGGACCCACAGTATTTTGAGCTCTAATAATCCTCGGAATCATTAATTAAACTTTTTAATTAATATTCCTTGATTATTAACTCCAGTGTTATTCCACTAAAAACCTGAAGCTGTACTCTCTCAACTGCAGACGTTTTTACACAGACCGATACAACTCGGTGTCCATCGATATAGCTATTACATATGGTGTGATCCTCCACAGTAGTTCATAATTAGAGCTGGGTCATAATGTCCGTTATACCCCTCTAATTACATATATCCTTTAAGTACCATTGATTCTCTAATGAACAATAAATCCTATTTCCTCACGGAATTAGGAGAGCGCTCATATTGTCCAAGCCCCGAATCAACCCTTAAGGGAACTACCATCTACTTCTCACACGAATGAGTGGATTCCACTATTGTGTACAAACCTTTCCAGCCACAAACCAAACCGCAATCCCAACATATGGAGTATATTGATCAGGAAATGCATCTGACCTCACCCATGGTATATCAAAGACCACGATCTAACCTGAAGGAGTCGATAAGACACTCAGGATTAAGATCACCCATATATAGCCATCATTAGTTGATATATATGAATCTCATCGGTAAACGGATCTTGGTGTGAGATTCATATAGATCATGGTCCAGTCCTATATGATCACATCATACATGGTGTCTCCATTCCCATATCTCATATGAATGATTCAGGATAGAATCACTGTACATTACGGAATGGACCGCAGCTATAGATTAATCACAAATAAAGTACCCAACTTTATTTGCTATCTATGGACTCTTTAGATTGCACGTCTCTTACTGTATCCATCTGTATATGACACTCATATACACAGTTTGAGATTACATCCGGTAATCCAGGATGTTAATATGTTCACAAGTTTATAAAGTAAATAACATAACAAAATGAATTGAACCTTTCATTTTATTTACTTCATAAATCCATTTACAAGTTACATGTTTAGGGCATAAACCCCAACAATCTCCCATTTGCACTAAAGCATGTGAGGCATGTATCGTAACCTTAGACAATCTAGGTGACCCGAAAACTCTTTAGCCGGTAAGGTCTTCGTGAATGGATCAACATGATTGTCTTGTGAGGCTATCTTGGTGACGATCACATATCCTCTCTACACTATCTCTCTGATTAGATGATACTTTCTCTCTATATGCTTCCCTCTCCTGTGGCTTCTTGGTTCTTTGAATTAGCCACAGCACCACTGTTATCACAATAAAGTGTGATGGGCTTATCCAGGTCTGGAACAACTTCCAGATCACTCAAGAACTTATGGAGCCAAACAGCCTCTTTAGCAGCTTCACAAGTAGCTACATATTCGGCTTCCATGGTGGAGTCAGCAATGCAAGATTGCTTGATACTTCTCCACACTATGGCTCCACCACACAGGGTGAATACTGATCCATACATGGATTTTCTAGAATCCCTGTCTGATTAAAAATCAGAATCCGTTTATCCTAACGGGATCAAATCCTGTCTGGAATACACTAGTATATAATTTCTCGTTCTCTGAAGATACTTGAGAATTGTCTTGACAGTAACCCAATAATCCAATCCTGGGTCGGACTGGTATCTGCTGACTACTCTCATTGCATAGCAGATGTCTGGTCTCGTGCATAACATATCATATATGAGACTACCCACTGCCGATGTATAGGGTACACTTCTAATATCCTCAACTTCTTAAGGTGTCTTAGGACACTGTTCCTTAGACAAATGAACTCTATGCCTGGAAGGTAAATTACCTTTCTTGGAGTTCTGCATCAAAGATCGCACAAGAATCTAATTGATATATTATGCCTGAGACAGTGCTATAAGTTTGTTCTTACGATCCCTTATAAGTTGGATCTCTAGAACATAACTTGCCTCTCCTAAATCTTTCATTTGGAATTGGCTAGCCAGCCAACCCTTTACATCAGACAATACTCCCACAACATTCCCAATGAGTAGGATATCATCTACGTATAGGACAAGAAAACTATTTTCTTATCAATGATGCGCTTGTAGACACAAGGCTCATCGACGTTTTGCTCGAAGCCATAGGTTTTGATCACATCATCAAACCTAATGTTCCAAGATCTAGATGCTTGCTTAAATCCATAGATGGATCTTTGCAGCTTACAAACCTTTTGCTCTTGATCTGGAGACACAAATCCCTCTGGTTGCATCATATAGATGCTCTCATCAAGATTGTCATTCAAGAATGCAGTCTTGACATCCATTTGCCAAATTTCATAATTGAAATAGGCAGCAATGGATAAGAGAATCCTAATAGACTTAAACATGGCTACTGGCGAAAATGTCTCTTCATAATCGACCCTCTCTTTCTTGGTATAGCCCTTGGCCACTAGCTTTGCCTTGAAGGTCTCTACCTTCCCGTCTACTCCTCTCTTTCTCTTGTAGATCCACTTACACCCTATGGGTTTTACCCCATCCGGTAAATCTACAATATCCCAGACTGAGTTAGAGTACATGGACTTTATCTCGAGATTCATGGCTTTAAGTCATTCCTCTTTATCAGGATCTTCTATTGCATTATTAAATGTCAATGGATCATCCACACTATCAGCAGAGACAACACATTGTCCCTCACCTATAGCTAAATAGCGTTCAGGTTGTCTCACAACCCTCTCACTAAGTCTAGGTGGTAGTGTATCCTGATTAGGAACTATCTGACTCTCACCAGGCTCCAACTCATTTAATACAATCTTGAAACGAGGTTTATGGTCACTAATGTAATTGTCCTCAAGAAACGTTGCATTTGTCGATACAAATACTTTGTTATATTCGGGACTATAGAAGTGTTCACCTCTGGTCTTCTTGGAGTATCCTGAAAACAGGCAGACAACAGACTCGAAGTCTAGCTTTCCAGTTATGTTCTTCAGCACGTGTACTAGACACCCCCATATGCGGAAATATCACAAACTAGCTTTACGACCATTCCACCACTCTAGGTGAGCCTTAGGAACAGATTTGGATGGCACTACATTCAAAATGTATGTTGCTGTTTGTAACGCATGTCCCTAGAAGGAATTTTGTAATGATGAGAAACTAATCATAGATCTCACCATTTCCATTAGGGTTCTATTTCTCATCTCCGCTACACCATTTTGTTGAGGTGTACCGGGATCTGTGAGTTGGGAAACTATCCAATGCTTGACCATGAAGTCTTCAAACTCTTGGTCAAGGTACTCATCTCCACGATCCGATCGTAGTGACTTGATAGTCCTACCTAATTGATTCTCAACTTCAGCTCAGAATTCTTTAAACTTTTCAATGTTTCCGACTTTCGTTGCATCAGGTAGACGTATCTGTATCTTGAGTAGACATCTATAAAGGTGATATAATACTCATAACCACCCCTAGCTTTAACATTCATCGGTCCGCAGACGTCTGTATGTATAAGCTCTAGCGGTTCTTTAGCTCTAAGCCCTTTTTCAGTAAAAGGTCTCTTAGTCATCTTACCTTCCAGACAAGATTCGCAGACAGGTAAGGTGCCAACCTTTAACTTACTTAAAGGTCCGTTTTTTACTAATCTGTCTATCTGATCAAGGTTGATATGACCAAGCCTTAGATGCCCGAGATACTTGTCATTTTCTGGAGAAATCTTATGTCGTTTAGTTTTTGGTTTTTCAACCTTAAACATTTCGGTGTTGAGCAGTGTAGTATGTATTAATGGTCTTAACACATACAAATTGTTTTCATTAATTCCTGAACAAATATTCAGACAATTCTTTCCAATAATAACAGACTTCTTATTAAAAGAAACAGAATATTTTTGTTCTAACAACTTAGAAACGGAAATTAAATTCCATGTAAATCCAGGAATATAAAATACGTTGTCTAACAATATATAATTATTCTAAAAATATAATCTAATTACGTCCACTGCTCGTGCCGAATCAACATCCCCTGACCTCATATGTATTGAGAAGGCTCTCTCCTCTAGCTGTGTCCAAGAATCAGTCAATTGCAAAGAAGAACAAACATGGTTAATAGCCCCTGAATCAACTATCCAGGGTGATGAATCATCTTCCACTAAACATGACTCAAGAACAAGTAAATCATATTTACCTTTCTTGGACTTCTTCTTGTTTTGGGATTTCTTGGGTTTGGACTTACCATTCACCTTCCCAGCAGACCTCTTCCTTTTCTTATTATTGGAGGAAGATGGTTCGGCAACATTTGCCTCACCGGTCTTACCCTTGTTGTCCTTAATCAAGGACTCAAAGATTACGAGCTCATTGAGCAACTGTGTGAAACTGAACCTTAACTTGTTCATCTCGTAATTGCTTTTACATTGATCAAAACTCTTCGGAAGAGTTGTCTGTATGATGCTCACTTGACTGGGTTCGTCAATGGCCCCGTCATTGACTTCTGCCATGTTGAAGTATGACATCATGCTCAGGACATGTTCCCGAACTGATGTACCTTCCTTCATGCGAGTGAGCATAGCTAAACGAACAGCTTCATGTCGCTTTTGCTCGGAGGGCTGCCCGAACATAGCTTGCAATGACTCCATGATTTCGAATGCTGAAGTCATTGTTTCGTGCTTTATGACAAGCACGTCTGTCATAGATGCCAACAGATATGTTCAGGCCTTCTCATCAGATGAGGCCCATCGCTGGTATGCCTCACGAACAGTTCGTGTGGCATTGGCAGTAGGCGCTGGAGGACATTCCTCCGTAAGCACAAACTTGAGGTCTTTGGTGACCGAAATTGCATTAATATTAAGTTTCCACTTAGTGTAGTTATCACCAGTTAATTTGTCGTTTGCGAGAATTTGAAGTAATGCAGATGACATTGCTGAAATAAAAAAAACATCCATTCAGTCATTTATTTAAAACAAGTGTGAGTGTTTTGGTATAAATTTAAACATGACGCATGAACATGTTTAACGAACTAGAACTACCCTAAAAATAGTTACTATACCACGACAATCCAACATACCACAAAGAAGTGCCGCCTTAGGGTCGGTCAAATATTTGCATGTTGGACCGAGACATTCTCAATCAAATGATATTCTAGAAAAACTCTTATTCCATATCATTCAACCATCGTTTATTCAGTCAGGTTTTTAATTTACAAACTTAATCAAAACCTTCGTGAGTGTAACCCACCATTTCAAATCTCATGAGCTTAACTCGAGAATTGCCGCCTTAGGATCGGTCAATCTCAAAATACCCTCAGAAATTATATATGTTAAGAAGTCAACCTTGGTATTGACCTTTGTGCAAACCCTCTTAGGAAGGACGAAAGCAAAGCCGTCACGAGGCTCCACTCGGATCTCACGGTGTTGAACTAATGATGGAGACCGCGGGATATATATGTCATATATCCCTCTCCCACTCACTATTTTAAAACTAGGGTTTTCTATTATCCGTTAATGCACCTAGACTCTACTGGATCAGACGACTAACTTTAATCAAGTTATCTAGTGCATTAACTAATTCATTATTAGAAACAAGTTCTAATTAACTAATAAATTATTAATGAATTAAAAATATAATCTATTAGTGAATAATCTAAGTCTCTGTAAACTATTTACTAAGCTCAGATTATTAAGAAAATGTTTACCAGGTTTTAACTATTAAAACTCAAACACAATATTCGGTTCATTTATAATTAGGCAATTAATTAAATTAATCCTAATTACTATAAATGACCCTATTAATCTAACTTATTAAACTCTTTAATAACTAGATTAATATTAATGAGAATTACCAAGTTTTTTTTAACAATTAAAAAACTAATCTCATTTTCATAGCCAATTTATGCATTTACCCATTTTAATCACATTAAAAACAATAGATAAAATATCAGGCTATGATGTATGTATGACATATCAAATATATTTGTTTTGGCACATCTAATTTAAATGATATACGTATGCATGACAATGCTTTTTATCATCACATAATATAAAGCATACATGAATTGACTGAATATTGTGGATTAGTTAACCTAAAAAATTGGAATCTAAAATTATAAAAATACCCTCAAAGCATTCATTGGTCTTCTTGTAATTTCCGAGTCTTCCAGTTTCTTCAGGTCACTCTGATTCATCTCATGAATCATTCTTCGTGATTTTTCCAGGTCTTCAATATAGGTTACATTTTTTTTTACAATACTATAATAGTAAAAAATAATAATAGTAAAAAAAAATTAAACAACTCATAAACCCTAAATCCACAATACCATATAATTAACGATCAATCATGTTTTTGTAAATTAAAAAAAATTAATATACATACAAAAACATCATACAGTAAATTTAAATCGTGCCTACACAATCATACATACAGGAGCATCGAAAACAATTTTCTGTTCCGAAAATAAAACCAGGTTCTGATACCAATTGTTGGAACCCCGTTCACCGGTCGCGCAGCGGAAGTAAGGTCTTAAATTTTTTTATACATATCGTAATCTATATCTGGGACCAGTGAACTTATGATCGTATTTATTTTCGAAACAAATACACATACTAATTATTACACTAATAAAATATATATAAATACAGGAAAGTGTAATCAATAATAAAAATGAAGATTAAAAGATATAATCATCTCAACGTTTGGAGGCTTCTTCACTTTTCGATTTGCTCCTAGTCTGTACCACTGATCTTCCTAACTATTCCCGGGACTGGTAACTGCGTGTGGACATGTCACAAACTCAGGAACTATAATTGAGGATGTAAAAGAGAGAAGAAGAAGAAACTCTTTCTTTTGATATAAGTATACAACACTTGTACACTTTTCTCTCTTTTTGGTGTATTGATCACACACACATTAAATTGCATCTCATGCAAAACATATAAATTGATGTGTGTATTATAATCTCACGCACAAAATGAACCTTTTCTTTTAAAAAAAATCTCAAATAAACCTTCTTTTTTTTTTTTTTTTGCATAAAAACCAAAAAAAAAATGATTGATATTTGTAATAAAAACAAAACCAACTCCTTAACCTTTTTGCAATTGTCAAATATATATGTGTATATGAGCTGTGCGTTTTCACCCACAACTCCAATTTTTTATTTTTTTTCAAATAATATATATCTCATATATATAAAAAAAAAGTTAAAAAAAAATCTAATCAAATCTAATTTGATTTTTAAAAACTTTCAAATAAAAAAATATCACATATCTTTTATTTGATTTAAATTTTGAATTCAAACTTTTTAAATTCAAAATTAAAATATTTAATTTAATAAAATAAAATAATCACATTATCTTATTTTATTCAAAAATAAATATCAACATACATCCTCCATTTAAAGATTAATAACATAATTAAATAATCTCATTATTTAATTTATTTAATCGCCATTATTCATTAATTAAATAATCCCATTATTTAATTAATTCCCGAATAAATACATGTCACTTTCGTAACACAATCAACTGGACAATCCAATTAATTAACCGTGACCCTTGTTATCTAAATCGATCGGGCCAGCAAGGGGACCTAATGGACCCACAGTATTTTGAACTCCAATAATCCTCGGAATCATTAATTAAACTCTTTTATTAATATTCCTTGATTATTAACTCCGGTATTATTCCACTAAAAACCTGAAGCTGTACTCTCTCAACTGCAGACGTTTTTACACATACCGATACAACTCAGTGTCCATCAATATAGCTATTTCATATGGTGTGATCCTCCACAGTAGTTCATAATTAGAGTTGGGTCAAAATGTCCGTTATACCCCTCTATTTACATATATCCTTTAAGTACCATTGATTCTCTAATGGACAATAAATCATATTTCCTCACGAAATTAGGAGAGCGCTCATATTGTCCAAGCCCCGAATCAACCCTTAAGGGAACTACCATCTACTTCTCACAAGAATGAGTGGATTCCACTATTGTGTACAAACCTTCCCAACCACAAGTCAAACCGCAATCCCAACATACGGAGTATATTGATCAGGAAATGCATCTGACCTCACCCATGGCATATCAAAGACCACGATCTAACCTGAAGGAGTCGATAAGACACTCAGGATTAAGATCACCCATATATAGTCATCATTAGTTGATATATATGAATCTCATCGGTAAAAGGATCTTGATGTGAGATTCATATAGATCATGGCCCAGTCCTATATGATCACATCATACAAGGTGTCTCCATTCCCATATCTCATATGAATGATTCAGGATAGAATCGATGTACATTACGGAATGAACCGCAACTATAGATTAACCACAAATAAAGTACCCAGCTTTATTTGCTATCTATGGACTCTTTAGATTGAACGTCTTTTACTGTATCCATCCGTATATGACACTCATATACACAGTTCGAGATTACATCCGGTAATCCAGGATGTTAACATGTTCACAAGTTTATAAAGTAAATAACATAACAAAATGAATTGAACCTTTCTTTTTATTTACTTCATAAATCAATTTACAAGTTACATGTTTAGGGCATAAACCCCAACAGCCTCTGCAAAAAATTAGAACATCATCTGCATAAAGCAAATGAGTAGGAGCAGAAAATCCCCTCGGAGAAGAAATAGGCAATAAATGAGAAAAATCCACTATCCTCGACAACAATCTACTAAGGAAATTCTCCACAATACCAAACAAGAGAGGGGATAGAGGGTCACCCTGACGACCCCTTTAGAACAATGAAAATAACTTTATAGGGACCCATTAATCAACACCGAAAGTCTCGAAGATCTTAGGATGCAATCAATCCAATCCATAAAAATTAGAGAAAACCCAAAAGCTTGAAGCACTCTACGAAGAAAAGACCAATCCAAAGTATCGAAAGATTTGCGGATATCTATCTTCATGGCCAAATTACCTCCATAACACTTTTTATGCAACACATTCACACAGTCAGAAGCTAAAGCGATACAGTCCTCAATGTGACGGTCCCGAATAAACCCAAACTGATGAGGAGAGACTATCCTAGCTGCAATCAGAGCTAACCGATCTGCCAAAATTTTGGAAGAGATTTTGAACAAGAAGTTACTAAGCACAATCGGACGAAACTGATCTATCCAAACCGATCTATCAAAACCGAATCCTTCTGCTTCGAAAGAAGAATAATGAAACTGGAGTTCAAGCTTGGAAAAATAACCCCTGTACGGAAAAAGTCCTGAACCGTAAGAACCATGTCACTACCCACCATCTACCAGCAACGCTGATAGAACCTTCCAGAGAAACTGTCTGGCCCAGGAGCAGAGGCTTCATCCATAGCAAAAACCACATCATGGATATCGTTCGTCGAAGGAATGCTAATCTAGAAAAGCATTTTCCACATCAGTCACCAAAGAAGGAATCACATCCTCTACCACCTAGAAATCTGTCTCAACCCGAGAAGAATCTGAAGAAAAGAGATTAGAATAAAACTCGATGATATGATCCCTGATAATCAAACAGTCATCAGTAAACACCCCATTAATAGAAAGAGAAGACAAAGCGTTATGGTACTGTCTACGCCTGACAGAGGCATGAAAGAATGATGAATTACGGTCACCATCTTGTAGCCACTTCACTCTTGATCGATCACGATAAAAGCACTATTGTGTGCGTAACAACACATCAAGCTCATGATGAACTCGAGACTCGGCCAAGAAAAGCTTCTCTGAAAAACCCATATTAGACATCTGAAGCTGAATAGACTGAAGCTCTGCTGATTTCCTAGAAATATTAGAATTTAGATCCCCAAAAACCTCCCAATTCCAAGTCTTTAGTGCATTCTTTAACCTCTTCAACTTGTTGATAACCACCTGAGGAGGATTACCCACATAAGAGGAACTCCAAATACAACGAACTAAAGCCATAAAATCTGGGTGATCCAACCACATGCTCTGGAACCAGAAAGGCCTAGGACTAACGTTTACAATATCCGACAGCAGAATCACCAACAGACAATGATCCGAAATTCTACGAGGGAGAGCCATACAAGAAATGTCCCGCCAACAGGAAATACAACCCTCAGAAACCAAAGCTCTATCTAACCTCCTTTCAACTCTAGTACGGGGATAACTACTCCTAGCCCAAGTAAAACGAGCACATGGGATCGAACACCAACCAAATCAAAATCCTCAATAACATACTTGAAATCCTCACAGGAGCTACGAGCTGGAGAATGAAGGCCTAAAGACTCATAAGCTCCCAAAACCACGTTAAAATCACCCACAACCAACCAAGAGGAAGAAACCAAGCTGACCTGTCCCAAAGAGACTGCCAAAGCGATCTTCGGACAACCGTCGACGTACTCGCATAAACAAATGTGAAATAATGCAACCGAGAGTTAACCGTGATCGAAACAGTAAGTTGTTGCTCATGAAACAGGACAATCTGAGCATCAGAAAAAGAATCATAAGAAAATACCCAAACCGTCGATAAAAGACCACATCTATCATTCAAGCCCACTAAATGAAGACCGAGAGAAGACCAGAAACAAGAAGAGATAGAAGTAAAAGCTATCATAGGCTCAGCAATACAAACCAAAGAAGGTCGGTGTAAAAGACACAAATCTTTAAGAACACGCCTCGTAGACCCATTCCCAATACCATGACAATTCCAGTAAAGGACCCTAATCATTGGAAACGCCAGAAGAAGTCCGCATCTTGGACTTTAGCTTTGTCAACCTACATGTAATCATCGTCGTCCTCTTAGAAATATTGTTAGCATCTAATCCTTCCGCATCAGTTTGAGAAGCCCATGAAGAACCAGCAATGAGACGGAGCTCAGTCTGGGAGTCAGAGGCCGAAAGTCTAGAACTCTAGGTAGAAGCAATAACCGAAGAGTAAATTTGAGAAGATCCCGAACATTCATTCTTAACCCTATGAGCAGCATACGAAATCAGCGGACGCTGAAGTGAGAAAGGTCCCACAATAGTAGGGACCGTATGAACCAATGAATCTATGACCGGAAGAGCCTGGTTCGGAGCAGTGAAATGATCATCAAAAACCAGACCCAAAGTAGAAGAGGACTCTAATATCATCTCAGATCCCAAAAAGAAATAAGCCTGACCCACTGACAAATCCAAACTCAAATCAGACCTAATATCCACAGGAGAGTCATGAACCACCAAGACATTAAAAATCGAGACTACTGTTGAGGACCTAGGAACTGTCAGGATTACATTAACACTCCCAGATTGCTGATCATGTGAAACCGTTAAAGATGTAGAATCTTATAAAATAGCTGAAACAACCGGATCTGAAAAAGCTAACAAAACATCATTAAGAGAATCATCGATTCGCCCCCCTTCTTGGGGTTGACCAACCTGTGCAGCCACCACTGAAATGGTAGGACCCACCGAAGAAGTTAAACTTGGTAAAGCAACTACACTAGTAGAAGAACCCATACTCAAAACCGGATCTGAACCTGCAAAAGAATGAACCACTATAGAATCCAGAGACCCTAAATCTTGTTGAATGGCGGTAAGGACATTAGAAACCGGAACTTTCATCCGAGTACCAGAATAGGACGATAAACTAGTTTAGAAGCATGGTTTCATTGAATCTGAACCCCCTCATCAACAACAATCGTGGTCGGACCATCTCTAGCTGAATCAGACTTACTAGAGTTAACAGGAATCACTTTACCGGATTTGTTCCAACGACAAGCATTAGGCAAATGACCAATTGAGGAACAAGTAGAACAGAAAGCCGGAAGATTCTCATATTCCACTGAAATAAAATAACTATGAGAATCATCTCTCTCAAGAAGCAAAGAAGATGGAGGCACATTAGACACATCAATATCCACCAAAACACGTGCAAAATGTCCAAAATCACCTTCCATAGTAGCCCTATCCAGTCGTAAAGGCACTCCAATCCCTCTAGCTAAATCAGAGACAATCTTCGGATACCAGTATTCCCATGAAAGATCATAAAAACAGACCCAAACTTGAGCATTTGAAGACTTTTGTAATGCCGGATTAAAATCTGGAATCCAAGGCTGAAGCCGTAAAACACCTGGTTTAAGACTAAGAGACCCCAAACTCCAAACCATATTCTTGTCAACATCTGAATTCAACATAATTTGAAAGCACCCCTTACCTAAAGATATATGGTAGAGATCCCCACTTTTTTATAACATTCTATTTTTTTTAGTTTTTTAACTTTTTAAAATACATTTCCTTCGTCCATCTAATGGACATTGGAGAACCGATTTTATTTTTAATTTATTAAAACTCTATACTAAAAGAGTAATGTTACTTTGTCCAAATTTGGTGCCCAAATGATTTGCCAATAATCTAGTCCATTCATTTAATCCATTCAAATCTAATCCAATTTACATATCACCTCTTAGTAGGGATGATTGTGCACATTCCTTCCACACCTAGTGATCAGGGGTTCAAGTCTCACCATACGCATTTTACAAGCATGTATGGGGAGTTTTCTCCCAGATTGTGGGAGCAGCCCTTTCTCCAATTGTGAGAGTTGTAGTCAACATGTAACATCTCCCCGATATTGGGAGTAGTATTATGGACCGTACTTGTAGTGACTAATTAATCTCGTCAGGTCAAGACAGTAGTTTTAATTAAAAAAAATCCAATTTAAATGAATGGACTGAAGTGTTGACATTTCATTTGGACACCAAATTTGGACACCAAATTTGGACAAAATAGCATTACTTATACTAAAATGGATTGAAAGAACAAAAACACCCTTATATTTGTTAAGTTTGACTAAGTTTAATTAACAATAAGAGACGTCAGTTTCAGACTTTCAAACGATAACGATAAAGTTATTTTTGTATGATAAAGTTGTTTCCATATATAAAAATACAAACCTTATGAAAGTTTGGTGTATTTTTCTATTGGACAAAAAATCTCAAAGCATTAATATCTAAGGCCCAGTTTGAGAATGCTTACTGATATGCTTTTGAGGCCAAAAGTGATTGCAAACTGGGCATAGGATGTTTGGTAAAATTTCAGGAAAGTGTTTTTGGTCACTTTTAGCTTCTCCAACAACAGTTTTGAAAAGATATTTTTTGTAGCTTTTAGAAACTGCTTCCTAGGAAGCTGTAATGAAAAGACAATAGATTATTGATATATACGCAATATATATGGCAATAGATAAAAAAATAAGAGATAATTACTCTCGTGACCATCAACTCTTGCCGCCACTATCAAAATGGTCACCGGATGGGGAATTGGTTTCAAAATGGTCATTTTAGGTAAACAATGTTACACTAATGGCCATTACATCCAATTCCATTCACTTCCATCCAATTAGTGACATTTTGGTAAATAAGGGGATGCCATTAATTTACTTTAGATATTTTTTGGAAATCAAATTTTTCTTTTGATTTTTGAAACAAATAATTATATTTAATGTATGTATATATGTATAGCATATCCTAAACATATATATATATACATATACTTGTTTGATATATATGTTATACGTATAAACATACACTAAATATAATTATTTATTTCAAAAAAACAAAAGAAAAATTGATGTCCAAAAAATATCTAAAATAAATTAATGACATCCCTTTATTTACCAAAATGCCACTTAATGGATGAAATTTGATGAAAATAGATGAAATTGGATGGAAATTGATGGAATTTGATGGAATGGTCATTAGTGTAACATTGATTTACCAAAAATGACCATTTTGAAACCAATTCTTCATCTGGTGGCCATTTTGATAGTGGTGGTAAGAGTTGATGGCCACCGGGGTAATTATCCAAAAAAATAATAACAATGTGTTATGGTAACAAAAAAAAACAAATTATTTATTTTATAACATCTTTATGGTCATACAAAAATAAAACAAATTATTTATTTTCAGAACATCTTCAATATTAATTTATGTATTTTCTAGTCATTGCTTTTAGTTCTCACAACACTTTTAAAATTCAGCTTATCAAACACTCAATTGATTCTTCTCACAGCAAATCCAAAATCAATTCCCCTCACAGCATAACCAAAATCAATTCCCCCCACAGCACAAGCCTAAACCATCTTAATTGTAACGTTTCATTTATTAGGGAGAGATAAAACAAAATTGAAGAGAGAGAAACTAAGAGCCCGTCTTGTAAGCGTTTTTCGTTTACCATTTTTCGAAAAGAAAAATGAAGATGAAAATGAAAATAGTGTTTTTTGTTTCAGTTTTGAAATCCGAAAACACGTTTGGTGGCATATACTGAAAGCTGTATTTTGAAAATGAAAACGGAAAAAACGCGCTAGTAGGTTATCCGAAAACTAAAAATTTGAAATATCAGTTTTTACATTTTGTTTAATATTATGACAATTATAAATTGATTGATTAAATAATTAACCAATATGATTTTCGTATTGTAATTTATAAATTAAACAAAAGTAACACTTCACATATTACTCAAAAAAATAAAACATATCAAAAAATCAATTAATCAAAACTAAACTCTTAAATTATAAATAAATATTAATTATTGAAAGTTTCCTAAAAAGTGTGTCTAATAACCTAGAGGGGGGTGAATAGGTTTTAATCAAGTCAATTACCATTTTTTCTTGATTAGTCAATATTCAAAATTCACTCAATAAAACAAATATACAACATCAAGTGTAAAGTGCGGAAATATAAATAACACAAGATGTATACGTGAAAACCTTTCAAATGGAAAAAACCACGGGCTGTTAAGTGAGTCACACTCGATCGTAGAAATCCACTATATGAGTAAAAAGTTACACCCTCAAGTGATACTCGGACTCTCACTCTCGACAACATCAGGCTATGGCCACTACCACTCACCACTCTTGGTTCAATCCCTAATGATATCCCCTGATCCACTACTCTTAGCGGTAGCACCTCCTACTCTACCCCTCGGGCCTATTACAGTGGATACCCGACCAATTGTTTACCAACCTACCTTTGGTTGTAAGACTTGACTTGCTTATGCAACTTCACCTAGAAGCCACAAAACTTTGACTCTATGAAGAGTATATGGTCTAAGTGAACAATCAATGAATGCTCAATGAAAAATATGTTAGACCAAACATACAATGCTTAACTAGGTGTCAATAATGCAATACAATAACCTAGTTATCAAACAATGCCTACATGCCCATACATAAGGACTCAATTAGATGCAAAAGGATTCTAGCAACATAATTGTCAATAAAAGTTCAACCAGCACAAGTTGTCATAACATATAATCAAGGGCAATATTTTACAATCAATAAATGCAATCAATGAGGCATATACATAAATGTTCATAAACTAGACTAGATGCACAAAGTCAACATAATCATCAATTATGTATACATGAACATTCATGGATTAGCTATTTAGGCATAAATGACCTAATAATGCAAGATATCACAATACAAACCTCAAACATGTCATAACTTCAATGAATATGCAATTAATATGAAGAAATGCTAATCTAAGTAATAAATGACATGTCTTGGTAAGGTAGAACAATAAATGAACATTAATGAAGGTTCTACTTACCAATCAAAGAAAACACATGCTTTGATGATGCTTGAATGCAAGATGGAGATGGTTTTGGGTTTGGAGAGTTAATCAAGCTTTAATGAAGCTTTCTCTCTCAATAAACTCTCTCTCTCACTCTAGGGTTCGTTTTTGAGAGTCATACCATGAAGAAAATGAGTTAAGGATGTATTTGTAATGCCCAAGTGAAATGACATCATTTTGAACGAAGGGCAACTAAATCCCGTCATGACCGTTGTACATGTCGTGGCCTAGGCAAGTGTCCAGACCGCGGCATAGAGAGCGGTGCATCGCCTGGACATTACTGCTGCCTAGGTCGTTGGCTAGGTATATGCACCAAAAGCGGTCTAGATCGCGGTACACACCTGAGAACCTCAGTTTTTGGAGACCGTTGTGCATGCAACGAGCACATATCGCGGTAGCAGCAGCGTGCAATGCTTGGAGAACACCGTTGTGCATACCGCGGTGGAGGCAATGCACCGGGAGCGATCCCAACCGCGGTTAAGAGGAAAAAACCTCTAGAGAACACCGTTGTACATACTGCGGCGGAGGCAATGCACCGAGAGCGGTCCCAACTGCGGTTTAGAGGAAAATCCTCTTCTAAGGGCAAATTAAATGCATCAAACACCCAAGCAAGAGTTATGGTAAAAAGACACACAATTAAGGCAAATAAGCATTCATGCAAGATGATCAAAAACATGCATGGGAGTGTGTGTGTGCACCTAAACTCTTCAAGAGGGAAAGTCAAGTGAATATACATTTTGCTCTTGAAGTCATGGAGATACTTGGAAGCTTGCCAATGAGGATCTAAGCTACCCATTACACAATTATCCTCAATGTGGTGTGGTTTGTCATGAAATAAGACAATCATATAACGGAGGTCTTTATAATTTTAATAAATATAAATAACAGTAAAAAATTATAACAAAAAAAAAGGAAGAGACAACCATTTAGAGGAGGAGGAGGAGCAACAGCAGCATAAGAAGAAGAGATTGGCTGTAAAGAAGAGCATATCGGTTGTCCTTCGACATCGAGTGCTTCAAGAAAAAGAAGAAGTCTGGAAGAAGAAGCAGAAGAAGAAGATAAGTAGTAGAAGAACAGTGACAAGGACATCGTCCAAGAAGAAGAAGAAAAGTAAAAAAAAAAAATTTGTTATTAAAAAAAGTGAAAAACAAAAACAAAAACAAATATTTTGAGTTTTTCAAATATTTCACTATTAACATTGATTTTGTTTTTCATTTTGTTTTTTATTTTTTAAAATAAAATGAAAAACGGTTAACTAACGCGAATTCGAAATTGTTTTTAGAGAACAAAAATGAAACCGGGTTAAAAAACAAATGCTGGACAGGACCTAAAATTGTAGAGACAAACCAAAAATGAACTTAGCTTGTAACTTTTAATTATTTTGACTTAAAATCATGATTTTGTGTGATATTATGCTTAAAGTCTTAAACTATTGGATATGCGGGTTTCATCGATTAATTTGCTTGATTTGGTCAATTTCATATTTCGGTTAATTTAATATTTACAATAACATTACACGTTATTCATATTTCGACGTGTAAACATTCTTAGTGTGTAAATATATGTTCTCAATATGTAAGCATTTTGTGTTCTTATTGATTTTTAAAGGGCAAACAATATTACATTTGTGTTCATAATATATAATTGGAATCATCTCGATGAGAACGAGGAGAACAAAGTTGTAAAGAGGAGAGAGTGACACCTAGTGGAGGAAGGGGAAAAAGCTGTAGAGAGAGACATAAACAGATGAGAGAGAGAGAGAGAAGGTTTACAGTGAGTAAGGGCTATTGTCAACTCAGTGAAAAATGTCAAGAGAGAACTACCTCATCTAAAGGATGGAATCATAGAATGTTCCATAGTTAATACTGTAATGTCGAGGTTCCATATCCATAGTGAACAATTATAAATGTCCATGGAGATTTAGAGGATATGTGATAATTCATTTCACTCTCATTTCCAATGATGGCCTTTCACACTCTCACATCCAGCTTCTAACCTTCACCAACTCCACTATGTCTATGATGCTTTTACATAATTTATCTGCTTCTACTTTCCATGTGCAATTTGGTGTTCGAGTATCTGCAAAATGTTGCTGCTTCTATAATCCTTATTATGTTCATTATCTCAATCATCACAATGATCGACTTTGTGTGTGCAGCGTCTTTGATAAAGGAATCACAGTACATTGCTTTTGCTTATATATAAACATATACATACATAAATAGGACAACCAAGCAACAAGTGTAAAAATACATTGGACTCAAAGTCTCACAAGTACAAACAAACCAAATTCACGCTCCTATTATTCGATACAACACACAACATAACAATACACACTGTACAAGTACACCAGAGCTTTCAACCATCATCATCATCATCATCATCATCATCATCAAGACTCAAGAGTGAGAGAGATGGGCCCAACCATTCAAGATGATAACTTTTTTCTTACAAAGATTAATATCAACATGATGTGATTTCGGGGTAAAGTGAGAAGACAAACAAAAGCATAAAATCAACAAGAAAAGAGTGTGGAAAGTGGGACCCAAGTTACCTAACGCGCATGCTTAGAAATCCATGGAGGTTCTCACTTCTCAGCACACCCACCTAAAAGAGGGTCCTCGTACACACACACCACTATCAGCCTCCCCCATGCGTTCAAATCTTTGTGAGACTTGCTTTAACTAAAATCTTTACCAAAAAGCTTTAAAGATAATCATTCCTGGTCAACAAACAAAACTCCATTTTTTTCGTCACCCCTTAGAAAGCAAATGCACACACATTATCTATCTCATCACTACTTTTCGTTGTCCTTTATTATAGCCCCCCTTATATACAGCTCTTGAGATATAAAAAGACGGAAAAAAGACGACCCGCATCGCCAAAGTTCATATAATGCCTTTCAAATTCATCATTCAAACCAAGAATTCTTGGCCTTACACAACTCACCATCCTTCTTTACACTTACCATAACATGGAAGGAGCGAGGGGAGCGCACAACTTAATGGCAGTTACACTTCTAAAGCCTTGGCTTTTAGCTTTAAAGACTGCAAGTAGTCTATAGCTTCATCGAGAACTGACAATGGGTCCTTTCCCTTTACACTGGGAATTATGCTTTCCAGAATTCTTAATGTCTCGCGAATTTTGCGAATTTTGCCCTTTCTTGACCTTTGGTTCCCCGAAATGGAACCCTCTTCCTCTCTTTGAGTCCGTCCGACATAGCTTGATTCGGCATCATGGTCATACTCGTTGGATCCTTCTAATTTTACTAAACAAGCGGTGACAACTTCTGATGATTTGTTGTATCCACCATCCAGCAATTTCTGCCTTTTGTTTGAACTATCGGAGGGAGCAATTTCCTCTGTTATCGTCTCAATGTGTTCATCCTTCTTATAGCTTCCTTCATTTGCAATTGGCGAGTGATCAGTGCTCATTACTTCATTGTCGTCGTCATCATCATCACTATAATCATCATCTTCATCTGAGTAAAGTAGGGCATTTATTTCATCAGAGTCTTCATGCATCTCACTCTCATCAACACAAATATGATTCTCATCAGATTCTTCGGAGAAAATGGGATTCACTGGATTAAACTGACCGATCATAACTGCCTTCTCCTCAGGCAAACCAAAACCCGAACCAGGATTCCTGGTAGCAACAGGTGGACTCAATACAGAAGGGAAGACAGAAGTATAAAGTAACCGTGTCTCGCTCCCTGATTGATCAAATACTAAGAGTCCCTTCTGCAAAGACCCAAGTGTTGCATTTGGCATGGTCTCCCTCATGAACCCACAAGTAAAAGCAGATTGCTTTTCTTCGAGATACGATAATGTATTGGGAACCAAAGTCTGGAAGTGGGAGGGAAACATTTTAAGCAACATATTAGCTCCATTTGTTTGCTCTGTCTTCAATTTTGCTAATCCAGGTACTGTAAAACCTGGCAACGACACATTCTCAGGAAACATGCATGTGCCAGGATTTATATTTGTAGGCGAACACTCTGGTTGCCCGGGATCTAGCGATGAGTTCATGCAATTCAAATCAGGCAACTGCAAAGCAGAATTTTGAGGATCAGGCCAAGTTTGGTGGACCTTAACCATCCAACCAGAAAATTACCTGTAAATAAGAAAACAATGCAATGAACACTCAACCAAAAACTTTGCAAGAATGAACAACACATAATTTAACAGTTTAAATACCTCAAGATGGCTGGTGCTGATATCTGCAATATACTCACTCACTAGCAGCTTCTTTCAGAATCAAAAAATGAAGATGTAAAAACTAAGAATTCCAGCTTGATACTAAACACGGATGCAGGATTAATCTACGTGACAGGTTTAAGCAAATTACGAAAATACTGAGCCTGGGAAAGAGCAACAAAAACATGATATTAGTTACAGCTTCCGATGAACTATAAGTACACATCATTTTATAATTCACAACTATACATATGTCAAGAAAGTAATTAATCTGTGCAAACAATCTACTGACAAAGCAAGTATTGAATACTGTTAACTTGCAAGCGTATGTAGTACTAACCTGGCAATCCTCCATTGGTTTAAAGCATGCTACCACTTTAACTATAATTGTTGGTTTTCCAGCAATACCGTTTTCATATTTTAACTCCCGAAATCTTGTTTGGCCGGCTGCTTGGCTTACCATAACTTCGTTAAACCCTTGAATAAACTACTGACTTGATCGAAATTTATCGGAATATAGGACAAGATACGACAGTATCCTATAATGTGAGAGTAAGAGACGAAGAAAGATACAATGGTTGACAATAAATCCAACTTATATTGAAAGGCTATCAAAGATAGAATACAATCTGAGGAAAGGACTTCGAATTTGAAATAAATCTAACTTCAATGGTTTTTTAGCTCGTCCTATAATGATCACTATAAAGGACAGAAAAGTGAACGGATCCCATGGATTAAGCAAAAAGCAACACAGAGATAGGAGATGTAAGGTTCGACCAAAAGGAGTAATAATTTATAGAATAACCCTGCAATAAAAATTCAAGCGCACAACTCTGTGGTGCACATCAACAGATAGATTCAACCAAGGCATAGTGTTTTCTGTACTATCAAATGATCCACCTTTGCTGTTTGCTCAACCCCAATGTTTATACCTGAAATTCAAGCAAAAAGACATTATAAGAACCTATTATGCAAGTGAAAAAAAAAATGACGACATATTTCTTTGAGAAAAACTCAATTAGAACATTATTTCTCAACTAAGAAATTAACAATTTTGTAGCTGAAAAAAAGAGAATAAATAATAGGTTAACTTTGTAATTGGCCAATTATCCTCGATTGTGATAAAACGATCTACCACTGAACTGTCTTTGTACATTTATTAATCGAAACGACGTAACACTGTAAACAGCCTAAGAAATATATGATATATCAACAACCAGCACGCAGCAGTTTTCAGTTTCTATTTCCTTTACCATTCAAATATGCTCCAAGAAAAGCATTAGATGTTCATATTGATTTTTATATTATATGCTGTATTCATTTCCAGGAATCTCTTAGCAACCAAAAAGATGAGTAAAAAATCCCCACCAAACAAAAATATCATGAAGTTTTAAGAACTAACAAACTCACAAAAAAACGATTAGATCTTTTGCTTTCTGGTAAATTCCGTCAATAAGTAAAGGAAAAAATCAAAAAACAACACAAAAAGCTTCAAAGAAAATTCAATATAATTTTTTGGTTATAACATAAAGCACGCCCATCAATTCATCAATCAATTCCTTAACTTGTTCATATAATCAAATTAAATTAAGTTTCTTTCCTTTCCTTTCTCTATACATTCCCAGAAACCATCATTTTATTTTGTGTATATTTATTGTAATAAAAAAAAAATCCCAGATACCAAACAGCAAAGGAAAGCAAAATAATCAACCAGAACAGAGTGAAATAAAAAAGGGGAAAACAGAGAAATTGGAAGAGATAAACTTACAGCAACAAGAATAGAGTATGGTGTATGAGATCAAATTCGAGATCCAAGAAACAGAGTATGAGAAATCAACAGCGAAGTAGAAGAATGTGTGAGTCCAAACTCCAAAGAAGTAAGTTAGAACAAGAATGGTAAGATTATATAGAAAATTGGATGACAATAATGCCCTCAACTTTAGTTTACTATTGTAGTTACTGTGTGAGAACAGTCTTTTTCTCTGGTGGATCATGACATTGACGACCCCACACACTCAGTCAATTTGCTTAATTTAACCACGCTCTTATATTGTTTTTTGGTTTTTTTTTATGCCCGTTGATTGAGGAACTTCGGGCTTTTCATTTTATTTTATTTTTTGGAAAAACTTTAGCTGTGAGCCTATCATTATATATTATCATGCTTTTTTTTTAGTAAAATCAAATAAAAATTGTTAACATCATTAGGTTTTGGTTTGGTTTGGTTTGTATTATCAAGTAAACCCAATGTAAATCAAGTGAATCCAATATAAATTAAACGAGATTCAATTAATATAAAACTTCCTTGAGACGTGGGAAACGTTTGGAAGTTGGAGTTGATGTTTGAGGGGGGTTCGAAGACCAAGAAGAACGGCAGAAGTAGTTCGTTTTAGTGTATGGATCATGGTTTTCTTAACGATATAATTTCAGGTGATTTTTAACAGTTTAGGAAGCGGGTGTACAATCGTGACTCAAATTGTAGTCAATCATAAGCTACGTGGAACAAGGAAATCCTCAACGGAAAAGGAAGTAATTTGTTTTTAGAAGTTCTTGTGCTTGAATGAAAATGATTTCTCTTTACAAAAAGACTTGTCATAAAAGGAAATAGTATTTATGTAGAACAAGTAAGTCTTGTAAGTATATGAGACAAATTTCCTTATTGATTTAAGTTCCCCTTAACTAGTATAAAATATATATAGAACCTTGTAACTAGGTTATTTTGTATGGAGCAAAAAAAAACACCAATAACATCAGAGTGGATGGTTCCATAGGGAGACCCCTTTGAATATCCGAAGAGGGATCCAAGGAATATCTAAGGATTTAGAAAGGAGATCCATGAGTGATATTCAGGGATACCTATGAGGATATTCCTAGTGGGGGTGCACTCAAGGGAAGACCATGTGAGCGTCGTAAGCTTAGAGCCATGATGTAAAGTTCGGTTGTAAGCTTAAGGGTTTAGTAAGGCCTGGTAGTTTGGGGTTTAGGTTGTATAAAAGAGAATCATGAAGTATATGGTTATAACAATTTTTTATATAATGGAACTTTCTCTGTCATCCTAACAATTCGTGACCCTGATTTAGGATTTCCACGTATATCTTACACGGTGTGATTGGTTTATGTTTTCTCTCATCTTATTTTTCTACTAATATACGTTAATTGATATGTTATAAGTGAATATTAGGTATGTCGCATCCGCGTTCATCGGTTCAAATTCTCAACAAACATAGTCATGAGATTTGACTAATATATCCACACTTTGGTAATATATTCACTCTTACCAAAATGGTTTTGTAAATTTTGTTTCATATTTATGACACATTTATCGACATGGGTAGATATACTTAAAACCCCTTAAAATTTTACATAATTGCATACATAGAGCATATATATGAGTGTATATATATTCCCAACTTAAATAGAACTAATAAAAATACCAACTTTGTTCATAGGTATTAAAATGTAAAAAATACCATATTGCTTATAGTTATTGAAATAAAATAAAAAAACTCTCTGTTCGAAAAGAGGGTATAATATTGATATCGTGGATATTCTGTAAAAAATTGTAAAAAAAATATATGGATATTTGCACATAAAAATTTGGACAATATTAAACAAGTAATTATACATCAAATGAATTATATTTTGATAATAAATTGACATAGTTATGAACTTATTATAAATTATAACACAAATATAGTATGTATATAATTTTTAAAATTAAGTATTAAATAGATAATATTTTGTTTCACTCTTACAAGATAAAGAAATTAAATATTTAATAAAATAATTTATCATAAATAATACATTGCATATTTGAAATTTAATATCGAAATGAATTCTTTAGTGGTTCAAAGACATAAGGTACATTTCCATCTTAATTCGAATAATAATTTTCTAAGGGAAGTGTGCATGCATAGTTATCAAGATATTTATTAACATGTCACGTGTTAGATATGTACATGACCCTATTCAATCTAATAGGATCCGTCAAACCCAATTCAATCCACTGGATTGTATCGGAGGACATGATTGGATCCTAAAATTTGAAATCTATTAGATCAAATTGGATACCAAAATATAAGGTGTAATTTATATTAAGTCAATTTATTTTATCTTTTACATTAGGGTCAAATGTATTTTATTATGACAAATGATTAGATTCTTATTTCAAAATATCGGAAGACTTTATTATATTTGTATCTGTAACTTATATTTAATGTTTATACATAATTTTGTAGACATTTTTACTTTCAAGTGTACAATTTTATATTGTTTTTATATTAATTATTAGTTTGTTAATTTAATTGGAAGTATCTATGAATTAATAATTCGATTTTGTTAATTGAAGGAATAGTTTACTTCTATATATTAAGAATTGTTCATATGAATTCGATCCATTAGATCGAAACAGATCGGATCAGATTTAAGTATTTTATAATTGGATCGAACTGGATCTAATTGCAATTGGGTTGGATTGAATCAGATTAGATTCTGCTATAAGATTGGATCGGAATGTAATTTCTTCTATCCAATCGGATCGGATCGAATTTTGAATCATGGAACATCCAATGGATCCGATCAACCACATACCCCTACCGTGCTTATGTTGTTCAATCTCTTCCAACTGATCCATGAATTGGTTAGTTTGAATTTACCTATGTGGATACTGCTGATCTATATGCATGAGTATCGCATATGACATTCATGGTGAAGGATAATCAAATAGACATGTTTTACTCATTCACTCTTTAGCAAAAGATAGCAAGACATGTTTTACACATTCCCTCTTTGGTTATATGTCCAATTCTAGTTCAACAGTTCTATGTTTGGTAATGCTTCTTCTAAAATAATTTTCATTCTATATTATTTGAACAATAATCTAAGTGTTTAAGATTTAAAAAGTTATTTTAATAATATGTAAAATATCCATAGATTTTTAAGGTAAAATTCACGATATTTCGGTAATATAGAGATATTTTGTGGATATTTTGAAATCGTCCGAATATTCCATAGGATATATTGGATATTTACCTGTTTTGATATCAGTCCCTTCAAAATATGGATATATCAGTGGATATTTTGATATATCTTTCGCTATTTAGTTCATTAATTTAGGGCATATTGTGGTATATTCATTAACTATATATGGGTCATGCATGTATTATTTGATCTTGATACATCCATATATATAAAGCTCTCAACAGCCCCCGGTCCCATTTTTCATTTTGTGTCAAATTAAAAAAAAAATCGACGACATATAATCTTGTTGGGAATTAGAACCGATGAATGAGAAACGACATGCCTAATATTCACCTATAACTCATAGCAATTAACGTCTATAGCAGAAAAAAAAGATGATAAAAAATAAACCAATCACAACACAATATATACGTAGAAAACCCAAATAAGGTAAAAAAACCACGGGCCGTCAGAACGACAGAGAAAGTTTCATTATATAATAAATTATTACAACCATATATTCTAGAATTCTCTCTCACACCTCAACCCCAAACCACATATCTTACTACTCCCTGATGTTACATGATGTTTATTTTTTACTCTACACAAATAACCTAGATATAAGGTTCTATTTATACTAGTTACATGAAGCTTAGACCAACAAAGAAATCCATCTCCTATACATACAAGACTTACTTGTTCCACATAAATACTATTTCCTTTTATGATAAGTCTTTTTGTAAAGAGAAATCATTTTCCTTCAACCACAAGAACTTCCAAAATAATTACTTTCTTATTCCGCTGAAGATTTCTCGTTCAAGACATGATTATGATTGACTATGATTCGGTTCACGGTTGGTCACCCGCTCCCTACACCGTTACAAGTCACTTGGAATACACTGTGTTTCCTTCCCAAAATTCCATTCTTCAGTTCTTCATGGTTTTTAAACCTCTTTCAAACACCATCTTCAACTTCCAAACGTTTTCCCATATCTTCAAAAAGTTCCACACCAGTTGAGTCTCGTTTGATTCACATTTGATTCACTTTAAAATATTAACCAAAACCAAACAAATCCAAATTTCTGTGAAGGATTTAATGAGGGCATTTCCATTTTCCAAGCATGTAGCGATGTCATAATAGCAATATGAATGACATAGACATAAACATGTGCACTTCACTTATTAATAATCTAATATATTCATTAGTCATCTAATACACTCATTTGATTATTCATCACGGGTACAATTTAATTATCTCAACATACAATCATATTTCCTGTATATAATCCTCGTGTAATAAAAACCAAAAAGATATTATTAATGAAATTAGATGACGTGTTTTAGTGGGACGAGTGGAGAGATGTAAGTATGTAACCCATAAAATAATTTAAGTATTATTTTTGTAAATTATGAATAACAAAATGCATTTCTTCATAAATTGCTTAGAGTGAAGGGAACAACAAGCATTGCACACCCAATTAACTTATTATTCTTTCATATTATTATATGGTCTTCACTTTTAGTGACACTACCAAGTGCTTCCAATTCCATTGAGATTGAGTGCAAAAAAAAACCCAGTGAATATATAAACATAAATAAAAATAATGTAGAAATCAATTACTTCAATCGATTTAAAGCATTCCATTCATCAATTCGAAGTTGTTTATGGGAAGTGCTTTCTAAAAGTAGCAGCACTACCTCTGTTTAGTTTTTTTTATTAATTCTAGATGACATGAGTATTTGAGAGTGATTTTTTTTTTTTAATGCTGACATCATCATGGGTTAGGAGTCTGATGAATTTGACAAGATTTGACGGGATTTGATTTATAAAAACGATCTAAAATATAACTCTCGTTTAAGAGAAGAGATCTTCTTACGTTTTATAATTTAATCGGTTAATATGAGTTTATATTTATAATAATTAATAACGGTGTTTGGATTCAGGTGGAGGAGCTCTTTTTTTTTTCTTTTTTTTTTTTAAGTTTTCAATCTTAGTGCAATGGAACACGAATATTTGAGAGTGATTTCACTTAAAACAATTTTAATTATAGCCCTGTGAATGTATACTAATTATCTGTTAGTAAAATTTTTTATGTCAAATGTATGATGTATACATTCAATGTGGGAGGAAATGGTGAGATATATCACCTTTTTAAAGGTGTGTTGTGATGATGTCACTCTTTTAATAAATTAAGTTTAAAAGGTACCTATTATGATGAACTGTCCAAATTGTCCCTAAACTTTAATTTTTTAACAGCCCCTTTCTGAACTCGTTGGTATCTTCCCAAAAAAGTTGTCTGAAAAACTTGACTCTCTCTCCAGATTCTGCAGTAGAAGGTAACAAATATTTATGATCTTCACTTAAATTTCTTTTATGCATTTCAGATATTTTGTATTCATTTCTGTGTGGGTTAACAATGTATCCATTCCTCGATATCAATGTATACATTTCAGATTCTGCAGTAGAATGTTTTTTTCTTGTGTGACCGAGAATATTTAAAGATGAATCGAGCTTATTTTATATTGGATCGAGCTGTTGTTTAGTTTGAAAAAAGCTCAATTATTTGAAAAAAATGCTCGACAAAAAATGCTCGATCCATTAGGAAAAGTTCTCGATCCCTGGACAAAGATTCTCGAACCGTTATAAAAGTTCTCGATAATTTGACAAATAATCTTGATCCCTTAAAAAAGTTCTCGATAATCTGTAAAATATTCTCGATCCCTTATAAAAGTTCTCGAACCGTTAGAAATGTTCTCGATCCCTTAGAAAAAGTTCTCGTTCCGTTGTTAAAAGTTCTCGATCCATTGATAAAAGTTCTCGATAATTTGAAAAATATTCCCGATCCCTTAAAAAAGTTCTCTAACCGTTAGAAATGTTCTCGATCCTTTAGAAAAAGTTCTTGTTCCCTTGTTAAAAGTTCTTGATCCCTTGATAAAAGTTCTCGATAATTTGATAAATATTCTCGATCCCTTAAAAAAATTCTTGAACCGTTAAAAAAGTGCTCGTTCCGTTGTTAAAAGTTCTCGATCCCTTAGAAAAGGTTCTCGTTTCATTGTTAAAAGTTCTCGATCCCTTAGAAAAAGTTATTGTTCCCTTGTTAAAAGTTCTCGATCCCTTAATAAAAGTTCTGGATAATTTGACAAATATTCTCGATCCCTTAAAAAAGTTCTCGAACCGTTAGAAATGTTCTCGGTTCCTTAGAAATAGTTCTCGATCCCGTAGAAAAAGTTCCTCATTGATTTGTTGAAAGTTGTCGATCCATTGATAAAAGTTCTCGGTCCTTTTAACAAATATTCTCGATCCCGTTGAAATGTTCTCGATCCCTTGTTAAAAGTTCTCGTTCCCTTGTTAAAAGTTCTCAAACCGTTATAAAAAGTTCTCGATAATTTGACTAATATTCTCAATAAAAGTTCTCGAATCGAACCTTTTTAAAAGTTCTCGAATCGAACCTTTTTAAATTATTCTCGAACCCTTGAAAAAGTTCTCGATCCCTTACAAAAAGTACTCGATCCATTTGAAATTTTTGTAATTGTTAGTAATTGTAAAAGTAATTTTTTTTTATCTGTTAATAATTGATTGTGATGATGATTTTCACAGGACAATGGATCAGGTTAGATTAGTAATATCTTACAACGGTCGATGGGAACAATTACCTAATGGAAGTCAGAGGTTTCTTGGTTTCGATAACCAAGAAATGTATGTGTCCAGAAATATGACTTACGAAGAGTTGGTGTCGATCGTACAAACCGTTGTGAAGTACTATATGAACAAATACATTGCTGATCTACAATCTATACCAATCGTTCCCGGGACAACATGTCACACATTTATAAGAAATGACAACGATGTTTTGTTTATGCTAGGGGAAGATAGGGTAATCCCTCAAGTATGTGTCAGTTTATGTGAGAGGGATGCAGGAGGTGTCATCGGTGAAGAAATCCCTCCTCATGATAAAACCCAACAATTTTGATCTTCAGGCAGAAGCAATCAGTTGTTCATAGAAAGAAGTGTGATTGACGGTAGGGAAAACCTATGTGATGTCCCACCAAAAGTAGCCGACCATGGTGATATAGTTGGAGCTCAATTGGACGATGATTTCGGTTGTCAAATTGAATTGAACACTGGGCAGTACAACCACCAATACAATGAGATGTACAATGACATGAACAATGAGCGGAACAATGAACCTCATAACCTACCAATCCATGAGGTGGCTAATGAGGCAAATTTGCATCCAGTACATAATGTACCGAACAATGAGGAAGATGAAGAACGGTTCGAAACGGAAAGACGTGCAAGACGTGTCCACAGATGTAGTTCCACTACAGTAGATATAGCTGGGACATCTGAGGTCCGGCCTGATGTAACTCCAGCTGATTCTGAGAATGCCAGAACGTGGGTTATTCCAGGAGCAGAATCATACTTGTTTGGTATGGGTGGAAGCAGGAACTTGGTAGAAGATGAACCTACCAACATGATATATAAAGGTCATTTTTTTCATACTAAAAAGGATTTGAAGAGATTGGTTGGCCATTTTACAATGCGGCACAACTTCGAGTGGAAGGTGAAAATGTCGAATAAGACAACATTACATCTGGTTTGTTTGATGGAGAACTGTACATGGAAGATAAGAGCGGTTATGAGAGATAAAGGGATATACTTTCAAGTACGAAGTTTTATCAACGAACACACTTGTCCGTTGGAGGAGATTCACTGCCGCCATAGACAAGCTAGTGCAGTCATAATTGGAGAAGTGGTTGCACCTAGATTGCAGGAGCAGGATGGTCGACTAATGCGTCCGAAGGACATAATCGCCGACATGAAAACAATGTATGGCATCCAAATAATGTACAGTAAGGCACATCAAGCCCTTGATTATGCATTCTCACTCACCTATATAACGCACGAGGAAAGCTTCCAATTGCTGTCATCATTCGGTTACGTGTTGGAACAACAAAATCCCAGAACGATTACTGACTTACAGTGCGATGAAAATGGTAAACTCCTATACTTTTTCATGTCGTTGGGTGTCTCACTCAGAGGATTCCAGAGGTGTATGCGTCCAGTTACTGTCGTTGATGGTACCCATTTAAAGGGTATATTCAGAGGCACAATGTTAGTTGCAACTGCACAAGATGAGAATGAACAGGTTTATCCAATTGCTTTTGGGTACGGTGACTTGGAAAACAACCTATCATAGGAGTGGTTTTTGGATTGCTTGAAAGGTGCCCTTAGCCATATAGATGATTTGGTTTTCATTTATGATCGACATGCAAGCATTGAAGCAGGGATTTCTAAAGTGTTCCCTTATGCCACCCATACCATATGCTGCTGGCACTTTTATGAAAATATTAAGAAGAGACATCATAGAAAGGATGTTGCCACAATAATGGATAAAGCAGCCCGAGCGTACACCGAGTTGTAATATAACCAGCACATGGAAGAGTTACGCAACTTGCACCCGAATGCATATAAATATGTAATTGATGACGGTCCACCTAAGTGGTCCCGTGTTCACTGCCCCGACAGAAGGTATAGGGTCATGACAACAAATGCTGCAGAATGCAGAAAATCATGCCTTAAATTTGCAAGGCAACTGCCTATGTTGACTTTGGCAGAGTTTATTAGGAATATGCAACAACGTTGGTTTCACGATCATCATAGGGCTGTACAATCCATGCATCATCAGTTGACCGACGCAGCATATCTTGTGATCCTCAAACGTGTTGAAAAGTTTAATTTTATGACCGTTAATCCAGTTGACTGGAACTTATTTTCGGTGAAACGGGCTGGAAAACAGTGGACCGTTGACTTAGCCCGGAAGACCTGCACATGTAACAAATTTCAAACGGACCTTCTTCCATGTTCTCACGCTCTCGCTGCCGCAAGTTACATCATACAACTTTGTGTACGGTTAATATTACTTAAACATCATACAATTTTATCATCGTTTTCAATGTTTTTACAGGGACCGAAATATAGATTTCACATCACTCTGTGCGGACTACTACAAGCGAAAAACACTTATTGATGCGTACTCGGTTCTATTATACCGATTGGACATCCTTCCACTTGGATTGTGCCATCTGACATCGCTGAGAGAGTCGTTTTGAATCCAAGCTCCAGGAGACAAGCAGGTCGCCCGAGGGCTTCACGTCGTATCTCGTCTTCGGAGAGAACATCCACACAGAATTGTAGACGATATCGACAACTAGGGCATAATTAGAGGAGATGTTCTAACCCAGCTTTTACTGATGAAGGTCCGAGCAGAGTCATTCCTGAGGAATACAGACACAAGTGTAGTATCTGTCATACTGTTGGTCACAACAGACAGACGTGCCCTACTAGAGACGGTGCAATCGTGGAATGAATTGAGACGTTATCATGATGACATCGTTATAATTTGAACTCGTATGACTTGTTAAGTAACTGAAATGCAATTGTATTTAAATATGATTTGTATATATACAAATGTAAACAATTTTATACAAGAGAATTTGTAAATATACAAAAGAATTGGTAAATATATAAAACTTTTGGTACATATACAAAAGAATTTATAAATATACAAAGTAATTGGAACATATACAAAAGAATTGGTACGTATACACTACAAAAATCTAAACGGGTCTGGAGTTTGCAAATATTTCAACCGCCATATTCTCCCGAATGATCCCCATATCGTCTTCAGACCAATCGAAATCATTTTTGTTCGCCAGTATGTACTCGATCAATCTCAACGTGTGGGGACCACAGTTACCCCTGCAGTTGGACACATTAACAAGCGTTAATAAAACATTGGGTTTATACTAATACAATCTTAAAGTGACTATTACGGAATGTCTTACGATTGCTTCTGCTGGGGGACATGTTTTCCCAACACGACGCTGACATCAAAGGGCTTACTTATCTTCTCAAATTTCAACAATCCAGCAGCTCGTTTAGTATGAAACCCGGCCTGATGCAACATCGAGGGCACAAAGTAGTGCAACGGGGCTACCTGCTGCTTTCGGATATAAGTTTAGACCTCTTGTCTCCAGGGGTCGACTATGAACATCTTCCCGTATGTGAGGTCCACAATCACCAGCAGCCAATGTTGGCGCCCAATGTTTCACGGTATCAAGACCTGTAAACGTCAACAACATGTGTTAGGATGTACAAAGACATTTATATATACAATTGCAAAACATGTCAAGTAACACTTACCATGTCAAGTAACACTTACCATGTCAACCTCATGCCACAGACGACATCCAATCGGGGCACCCCCAAGGACCCTTGTAAGGTCGTCATCCTTCGACCAATACCTCAAAACACTCCAACGGCTAGGGGTGATCTGCCTGGGAGAATCACGAGGTATCATTTTCCTGTACTGGTGCTCCAGAAAGAACTGCAGAAACAAAAACACAAATTTATTAATGTTTTCCATACACACATCAAACCATGCGTAATCATTATTAATTTCAGTACTTACAAAAAATTGTGAGTCCAATATGTTAACCATTTGACTATACACATTCGGGAAAGCTCGTTGATGCTTCCGAAGAATATGGAGGTACGCGTCCATATGCTGGGATTATAAACACGTTAAGATATGTTTGGATGCTTACACATCTAAAACAAATACTAAAATCAGGATTTACGGTCCAACATACGTCATCATCAACATCCATGAAGTTGGTCTGCAACAGATGGAACCATGCAGCATCAACAGGCTCCAGCAAATCAGCATCACATCTGCATTAATGTTCTATCAGCTACACATTTATATAATGCATTACAAGAAAAGTGGCCACCTAAATAACAATGAATTTTACTTACAGTTCCCGTTTACGTTCTTCTTGAAGGCTCGGTATGTCTTCAACTGGTCACCATCCACCAGTCCCTGGGATTAAATACGTGGTCAGGTCCCTCTACTATTACCCTCGCCCTCTTAGGTCGGTATGGATCTGTGTACAGGCTAATCAACTGCCAATCACGCTTCAGTATACGCCTATACTGTCGAACTATTCCCGACAGGGTGTGTTGAGATGAGGATGATGAAGTCTGCTGCTCGAGGGGAGGTGGAGGTGGAGGTGGGGGTAGAGGGGGAACCAGCTGCTCGATTGGAGATGGAGGAGGAGGGGGAGCCTGCTGCTCTGTCTGAGGTGGAGGGGGAGTCTGCTGCTCGCTAGGAGATGGCGGGGGAGCCTGAGAATCACTCAGAGAGGGAGGGGGAGGGGGAGGGGGAGGGGGAGACTGAGTCCCACTATCCAGAACTGCCCCTCCGGTATGTGGATCCTCTGTATGGGTCCTGAAGCCTTGAAGGCCCCCGATCAATGCAAGCAACTCCCTATGTTGTTGTTGTCGTCGATCCTCCTCGCTCTTCCGGATCAAATCCAGCAACTCCCGGTGCTGTTGTTGTCGATCCTCCTCACTCTTCCGGAGGGCTTCATGCAACTCGTTCAAGTTAAATTCTAAACGGGCCTGAAATCATGCAACTTTGTTAATACGAAAACAATCAACAACTCTTGTTAATAAAAAGAAAACTACCGTCTCAACTTACCTCCCCATCAAGTCGAACGCCTGCACGGGAATCCCCTATGGCGGAACCAGTTCCTGGGGTGGTAAACCGAACCTTTCTAAGCCTCACTCGCCGAGGAGACGACTCAGATTTGCCAGTGTCTATGCCTCTGAAATTTGGACCTGTAGGGTCTGAAGCCTCCGTCTCAGTACACATCCCACCCTCACCCTCACCCTCACCCTCCTCCTCGAAACGAACTGCACTTGTAGTCGGCTCAAGGACAGTAGGAAGGTGAACCCTGTCGTCTTGCACATACGGGCTCCCCCCTACCCCTCACTTAGGCCTGTAAAGTATGGGGCCACCGCCTCAGCTGCTATGGGCACGATTTCTGTCCTCGTCGACATCTGAAAGCGTAGTTAGATGAATGTCATTGTTACTTATCGTAAGTAATATAATGATTAACAAAAAAATAAATTACCCTAGCACTAAAAATCTTCTCCAGCTTCTTCTCTCTAGGTTGTTTGGTCAACTCCCACTTTAACAACCGAGGGGAAAGGTTTGTAACCCTTCGAGTCCCGAAAATGACGCCCAATTGGGGGATCACCTCGAAAGCAAATATCTGCATCAAAGATACGTACAGTTATAATCCAGAACAATTTTGGATTACAAATTAAATGTACATGTTGGAAATCAAATTTCTTACCAAAAAGGCGTGTGATAGACTGTAGATGTTGTACCCCTCCACGAAATGTCCAATATCGCCCTGTGACTGCTGCCGTCTGTCCTCACGACGTCGCGGTAAGGCATGCTTGAATGAAAATATAGAATGCCTATAGACGTGGGCACCCCACGGGAACGCATCGAAGGCAATGAGGTCCTCTACCAACTGAAACTGCCAAACTGGAATCTTCAATCTCTCGTCCACCCTCATTAGTATCCAGTTCAGCATGTAAATGAGGCACAACTTCACAGCATCGTACGCCTGTTGAAACTCTCCCTGGGTAAGAACAACCCTCAAGTCATCCAACGATACCTCACCATGTCCAGGAAAGTACCGTTGATGTATGCCATTCTCAATTTCAACATACATACTCGTGCCTGGTACGACTCCAAAACGTAATCCAGTGATGAGGCTAAATTCCACCTTCGAAAACCTCACCACATGGTTCCCTAACAAGAACCGCATCTCATCTGTTGGCCCGTCATGATCCAACTCTCGCAACAGCAGCTGATGAATAACACCACCCAAAAACTTCAGCTCCCGGTGCATCGACATGAAATGCCCGAAACAGTAGGCCATGAACCGACGTCGATCCTCAACAGCAAACTCTTCAGGGGACCTGATTAAGTGCATCGTCTATACGGGTGAGGGCTTCAAAATGGTCGTGTCGGGGTCAATTTTCCCTTGAACCAATTTCCCTCTAAAGTTTTAAGCAATTCCTTCAACCTGCTCGTCTTCTGTAATGTCACAGAAACAGTACATCAGTAAACTGTAAAAAAAATAGAAAATATTCTCGATCGTTTGAAACAAATTCTCGATACTTTTAAAATATTCTCGATCCTTTAAAAAAGTTCTCGATTTGTTTAAAAAGTTCTCGATCCTTTGCAAATAGTCTCGATCTTTTGAAAAACCTCTCGATTCATTGAAAAATCTTCTCGATCATTTGAAAACGTTCTTGACCCTTTTAAAAACATTCTCGGTCGTTAGAAAATATTCTCGATCATTTGAAAATAGTCTCGATCCTTTGAAAAACCTCTCGATTCTTTGAAAAATCTTCTCGATTCGATCATTTTAAAAAATCTCTATCCTTTGAAAAACATTCTCGATCGTTTTCAAAAATTTTCGATCCTTTCAAAATAGTTTCGATCCTTTGAAAAACCTCTCGATTCTTTGAAAAATATTCTCGATCATTTAACAAAACCTCGATCACTTTGAAAAACATTCTCGATCGTTAGGAAAATATTCTCTATCGTTCCAAAAAATTTCTTGACCCTTTAAAAATATTCTCGATGCTTTTAAAATGTTCTCGACCCTTTCAGAAATAACTTCGATCGTATGATAAAATTCCTCGAATCTTTCTAAAAAAAAATTCTCGATCTCGCTTGAAATATTCTCGATTTATTTTTATTTAAAAAAAATCCTCGATACCAGAATATTGAACCTCATTTCAAACCCAAACCAAAACCACAACCACTGTCAACCCTAATCTACAATTTCAATCAACATAACAAGTCTAAAATGCAATGATAAGTTATGAACAACAAATCGATAAATAAAACAAACTGAACTTACCTCTGTCATCACTGTGAAATGTACTGTAATGCTGTTCCGGTCAATAAGCTATCGATTTTCTCGCCGTCGATTTCGTTGTCGTCGGTTTCTTTCTCACTGTTACTTTTCTCATACTCACAAAACGACAACTTTTCTCTCTTTTTCAATTTTTTCGGGGTATTCTCGTCTCTTTACGTTAAGTGATGTCTTTTAAACTTACATTACTAAACTGGTGATATTTGCACAGCACCTCTCTCAAATAGTGCCATTTATTTTCGAACCCTTCAATGTGGAGTAGGGTTGGAAAAAATAACTCGTGAGGGCATGTACTTATGGGTAGGGACGAGTTTCAATTTGATAAACTTTATAGTAAAACCGATAATGGGTATAAGGTTAGGATGAATTTTATAATCACTGTCTCAATCCGTTTAAAATATAATCTTTATTTATTTTTATTATTTAGTTTAATGATTATGTTTTGGAATGATTGGATTTATTTGTTTAGTTTTGAGATTTATATTTAAGAGATGATTTTTAATAGTTTTTAAGAATTATTTTATATATTATATTATATTTATTGGGTTATATATTTAATTTATAATAAATAATTTTTATGATAAGATTTTAATAAATAATTTTGATAAATAAATTAGCATAATTTTATAAAGAAATAGCCAACTTGTTTCTCAAGAAGAGATGAGCAAAACGCTCAAATACCATTTGAAGAAACTGGCAGGAATCATTAGGGGTGTGCATTTTCGGTTTGGTTTGGGTTGAAGCTCAATGTCAAACCAAACCAATATAGATCGGTTTGGTTATATTTCAACCCAACCCAAACCAATTTGATTTTTCAAACCGATTCAAACCAAACCAAAAAAGGTCGTGTTGGTTTGGATTGGTTTATCGGTTTAGATTTGAACTCAAAAATCTTTTATTTTTTGGTATTATATTATAAAAAAATATATTAAAAAAATAATCATAACTTGAAATATTAATTATATATATATAGGAAGTACAGAAAAGTCAAATGAATAATTACCAATTAAAGACATGTTTGACAACATCTATGTTTTTAAAACCTTAATACATCAATCAATCAGAAGAATTATATCAAAACAAATAAAGATACTATAAAACCTTTAAGTAATCGGTAAAAGTTATAAAACATAGACCGAATAGAAAACGTATGTGAATTTTATATTTTAGTTTTACTTTCTAAAATATGTGGTTTGGTTTGGGTTGGTGAATTATTTCATTCAACCCAACCCGAACCACCTTTAATCGGTTTGTCTAAAAGACAAACCAACCCATCCATTTTTTATATTTGTAATCAAACCAACCCAAACTTTATGGGTTAGGTTGGTCGGTTTGGTTTGGCTTAACGGTTTTTTGCACACCCCTAAGAATCATGGTGCCTAAAAGGAAAATTAATTATTTATATACGAATCTATATATTTGCTTATAAATTTTGACATTTTGTAAACCCTACTCATCTAGGAAGTAGAATGCTACATTATTTGTGAAGCTGGACACAAAATCTTTTCCTCTCAAAAAACACAGAGTCGTTTATAGTTTGTCAATTTTATAAATCATAGAATCATGAGTTATTAGATTATTGTAAAATTTAACTAATCTTAATTTATTTTGAAAAAGAAATTAAATAGTGAAGAATGTGAGGCGGCCAGTCGATTGAGGCAGTGATGAGGAGGAGGAATGATGTTTTTCAACATTCTTGGTGGAAATTTAGTTGAGATGGTTGTTGACAATTTTTTTAAACTCATTTATACAAAAATAATAATAAATCTTTTCCATATGATAACCGCATATAATAACTAAATTGGCTTCAAGTAAGTATTCCTTGGACTTTTGTTATGTTAAATAGAAGAAAATAATCTGTGAGATCAGAAAGGCTAATTTTAATTTTTTTCTTTATGAACTAACATTTTTTTAACAAAGAATTAAAGAACTTGCCACTATATTTTTAAGAAACCATTTCTCCAATTTATCTATTAATTTTGACATTCTGATTGATATGATAATTTTATTTAGCACTTGAGTTATTTGTCTTTATATATTATTATTTACTTATGTTAATAGTAAAATTTGGTTAGGTGTCAAAGAGAAATTTTTCACTTTCCCGCCCCAAGTCAAAGCCCGAAGTTGATGTTCATGAGACCCGGGTAGACCATAAAGCTACCCCACTGGAGCATGGAAGGTCGGCCTAGCTTCAAAACTATCAGGAAGCAAGCTAGGCGTGACCAGGACGAGCCACCACACGAACACTGGAACCCACGCTTCTCGAGGCCACCTATCTGAGAACCTCGGCTCCTGAGGTCTAGCTCCTCAACCACACCGTGAAAGCCAGAGGGGGTCGTCAAGCTCAAGAAACATTCGAAAGAAGCCCGACAAATAAAGTAAGCCCCCTCCGGGTTAAAACTTTCAGAGGTCGAACTTAATTCGTAGCCTGAACGAGAAGCCTACCAACCTCTCAAGAAGCCCGTTGTCCCCTCCGTGATTCAAGGAGGAAGGGGGCCTCTAAACGAATCAGATCCGTGTTACCTCCCTGGAATGCCTACCAGGACGTCCTTTCCAAGCTCCCGAGAATATAACCGAAGCATAGATCCATCTGGGACCGAAGTATAATCCAGTAAACTCCATGAAGAATCATGACATGAGTGCACACAGGATCATCTCCACGTAATGACCAGTATTTACATGCAAGTCAAGAATTTGATTCCAAAAAGGGAGCAAACTTATCTCCATCAACAATATCATCAAATCCAGTAACAATTCAAATTCAAATGATCAATCTCGCCCGATAAGGAGGGAACAGATTCATAGGATCACAGCAAGATATTTGCAAACTTAAAACCTACTTGGACAATATGTATAGGTAAGGCCAAGCATGGTAGGGGGAGACAGAGAAAAACACAAAAAGAGAGAAAAAGAGAGATAACGACAGATAGACGAGAATAAAAGAAGAGATAGGGGCCTAAATTCTATATCCAGAACACGAGCACCATTGTTTTCCACCATTCGACAAGTACAAAGCGACCACCTTCCTACGTCCTAGATAATGTATGAGAGCAAATTCCATGTAACAGAATAATCAATAATAAAAGCTCTCATTTGTTATTGTTATAATCTAGACTCTCGTTTACCTCTAAACAGGTCAGGTATCAAAGGTACCGACCCCGGCCATTACTTCCGTGGAAGTGGTCTCGAGGGTGTTAATAGAAATTTCTCATCCTGAGCGAATTTTCCGTTAACAACTTGTTAAAAAGGAACAACCTAATTCGTTAAAACTTAAAATCCTTGGAGAAAACAAAAAAAAAAACTAGGGATGGGTGAGTGTCTAATATTATTATAACTCTTGCCAAGCATATGCATGTGTTAGTAGAGGTGGGCATATACCAGTTCGGTTCAATTTTCAATAGAACCGTTAAAAACTCGATAAAACTCGGTTTTTTAAAAAAGTGAACCGATCCAATAAAATTTATAATTATCAACAGATCAAAAACCAATCAGCTTGGATCGATTCGGTTCGGTTCGGTTCGGTTTTTTCGGTTTGAGCCTATTGGGCCAAAATTCTGGACTTTAATTATTATGTACTTTGTTCATTTTTTCAACCAATTGGACCAGATTTGTCTAAATTACAACAAACACACGTTTGTACCAAGGTAATAGATTGAAGAGATCTATTTATCAAGAAACAAAATAATTATCAAAACACATTTTAAAAAATTATTATTATTATCAAAACACAAAGTAATTATCAAGAAGGCAAAATGATAAAAAAAAAACTTAATAAAAATCTGGAAAAATCTTCCAGAAGCTCCATCAAACAAAAAGAAAAAAAAAACTAAAAGGGATATGGATCTTAAAACAAAACATAAAACAAAAGATATTCAAAAAAGAAAAAAAAAACTAGAAGAGATCTGGAAATATCTTTCAATAGAGCTTCTGGTGAAGTCTCCATCAGATGGATAGCTACATCTGACATGAAGACCATCCATCTCAGCAGCACGTACTGTCGCCCTTCTCAAGGGCCGAAATACATCGTGGAAGCACCATCGTCTCTCTCGAGGGCCACAAATATGAAATACATCTTAGAAGCACCAAATCCATGAAGAAATAGAGAGATGAGAGAGCTATACAAAACCACAAAAAGAAAAGATTTAGAGATGAGAATTTTTGACAAACCTGAGTAAAAACGACGAAGTAGAGAAACGGTGGCGCACTAGGACGTTGGATGAGAGAGACAAACGGTGAAGTTGAGAGATTTGGGGTTATGGATTTTAGATGAGATCGAGGCAGAGAGCAGAGAGGATCTTGTAAAAAAATTAAGGGATTTTGATTTTATACACCGGTTCTCGGTTCGATTTTCGGTTACTGAATTGGAAACCAAACTGGATAATCTGGTTTTTTTAAAATTAAACCGAACTGAACCGGTGAATAAAGAAAAACTGAAAAAAAAACTGATTGAATCGGTTCGGTTTGGTTCATTGGATTTTTGCCTACCCCTTTGTGTTAGTAAAAGAATATCTAAAATTAGAATAGTTTCATAGCTAATATAGATGGTAAAATTATCCATGGATACAGATATTCGTAAGAATTCACTCCAATTAAATTGGGGATGTATATTATTATTTCGAAGACTGAGCGGGGATGGATGTCATCCTAATATCCATTTTATTTCAGGGGATGAGGATGGATATCATCTATGGATATATCCCCATCCTCCATCCTCCATCCTCCATCCTTCATCCTCATCCATTATAGATTTTAATATTTTAAAAATAAAAAAATTTATTATGTGATTATTAATTCTAATTATATAAGTTATTATTAATTTTTATATTTGAATTTTATTGGATATATTTGTTTCTCTTTAAATAGGATAAAATGTACCATTACATATATTAGTTACATTTTCCTTTTATAAACTATTAGCATTTAAGTTTTTTCTTTGTATACGAATATAAACGGAACGAGGATGGATATCTCTATCTTAAGTAGCAGATTATCTGAATCTGCCCCGCTCACTTAAAAATGGGGATGGATGCAGGGATGAAGTTATATATCTCAAATGTATATGGGGATGAATATTGGGGTATCCATACCCAATCTGATCCATCGCCATCCATAATAGCTAATAATATATAAAATAATAATAATAATAATCCAAACAATATTTAGGACCGGTTTGGTATTGTTGTAACGTTTATTATAATCACAGTTAATTGTGCCAAATAAATAATTAGCTATGAAGTTAATCACCGGATGTTTGATTAATTGTACTTTTAAAAATATAATAATTAAAATAGACACGATTTTAAAACTTCACTTCATTTTTTTTATTATATATAAGCATAATATTTAAATTAGAAAAAAAAATCCATAAGAACAATAAAAATATTTTTAAAAGATTTTATAAATTAAATCAATATTTAAGAAGGAAATTTAATTTTGTGATAAAATAAAAAAATATAAATGATTTTAACTTCATTTTATAAAGATATTAATGATATTTTAAAATATTCATTAAATGCTGAAATAGATTTATTTACTAATCACTTTTAAAAATAATCTCCCACGTACTTCTCTAAGGGCCAATTTGGTATTGTTGTAGCTTCACTGTTAGATGTGCTGAAGAAATAATCTGTTGTGAAGTTAATCAGATAACTGTTTGGTTAATACTGCTGTTGAAATTGCTTTAAATTAAAAAGCAGTATTTATACGTTTGATAAACTTTACCTTTAATTGTTGTGATTTTACATAATAACTAAAACATACATGAAATTGAATTATTAAGGGAACTAAAAATTTTCTTTTCACATCTCTCAATCTCAAATTCCCATAACAACTGAAAAACTAGAGTTTGACATAACCAAGTCGAAAAAATAAAAAATTGGATGCTTCTTTCGTTACTCTTTTATTTTCTTTTCACTACAATATTGTTTGATTTCTTTTACTTGACATACAGATATATGTACCAATAACACTTCAATCTTTATCACATTTTTAATATAATTTTTATTGATTGTATTTTTGGATGAGTTTGTGATGGTAAAGAAGAAGAATGATATAGAAGAAGTAGATAGCGTAAAAGATGAGTTTTAGGGTTTTGTTATAAGTTCTAACGAACAAATATTATTGAATCATTTAAAATTATATTGAATCATTTAAAATTTTCGTATTTATATTAAGTTAATAAGAATAATTTAGTCGATTTATTAAATCAAACAGCAGATTCTATCATAATCTTTTTGTAAAAGTAACTCCCACCTATTTTTTAAAATTGTTACCAAATCAAATTATTAAATAATCAGATTTTAACTTTTCAAAATCAATACCAAATGAGACCTAAATCAGTGTCAAAACTTATCACCATTATCGATTAATCAATTTCGAAAGTTTTATTAAATATTATTTATTGTTAAAATTATAAAATAAACAAATTTTACCTTTTCAAATGAAGAGCAATACTAAACCGGTGCTCAAAACAAAAAGATAATCTTCATTTTAGCTTCTTTTTAGCTTCTTTTTGAATTTTAAAATTATAGTTAGATTTTACTAAATTGCTCAAGTAAAAACAGTTCCATTAGAGAGAAAATATTTGCTTAGAAGTTAGAAGAATGGGAAAATTTTAAACCACGCAGAGAAGTAGCCAACGTTAATAAACCCAGTAAAAAAAAAAAAAAAGCCTTGAACAGAAAGAAAAGGATGAGCCGATGCCACCAATTTTGGCAGAAGATTCAATTTTCATTAACGGTGTCATATTAGATTGTCCTAAATATTAAGAGAATCAATTCAATTTTCATGGAACAACCACCATGCCCTCCAAAATACAAGACAGACCCACAACAAGTGCAAGCAAAATATCTGTATCTCTGATTCTATTCATGACATGAGCATACCTATATATAGCCTTTCCAATTTGTTTTTGTAAGATTTTGTAGTTATATGTGTAAGAAAAACTTGAGGGCTGGTAGCATACGTGACAAGTGACAATAATAACCTACGAAGAAGCTGTGATCCATCAAATTCAAACAAGGGCATACATTTTCAATTCTAAGGTTCCATTCTTGTATGTTTAAACATTTCCAAACAGTTCATGAAAGCACATCAATGTTTAAACCCTATTTCAGAATTGCCTCAACTTTCTTCCTCTGCAGCAGCAGAAGAATACGAAGAATCTAATGAATGGCCCTTGTAAGCTACCAACAAGTCTTCGGCATCGTCTCTAAACCTTGTCACATATGTATCCAAGAATTTCTCCTCAGTCAAAGTCACCGCACTAACAAAACTTGGCTCCTTCTTTAACAACCTTTTCGACTTGAGAATTTGCATAACTTTATATCGAGGAATCAAACGATCTGCTGGGTTGTAGCACAAACAACAAGGTCTTCTGATCAACGCCTCCTTTTTAAGATCAGACTTATTCAGAAAGAAATCAATCCCTAACTTTAACTGCTCCTCAGATCTGCTAAGCATCATAGGTTGCTTATGAAACATTTCCATGAATTCATGCATTGTAAACCCAAAACTTGTAAATAATTCCAATTTTCTCTTAAATGTTTCTTTGCTTATTCCACTAACCGCGATTAGTCCATGGACAAACATCCTCGAATTAACAGAAAATCCCAAATCCGAAACCCGTGAAACAAGGTTTCTAAGTTTGGATCCATCGTGAATGAACAACCTAGGTCTAATCTTCAACAGTACAGAGAGCTGAGAACCAACAATGCCACAACTTTCCAAGAATGCAATGTTACTTAACAATCTCCTTTCCGGGTTCGATTGAATAAGCCAACTACATCTACATATAAGCCTAATCAAATCTTGATTGTTTCTATTATCATTCACTAATATTTTCCTAAGAATTTGAATGCAAGGAATCAGTGTTTTCTCTAGACTAGAAGTTAAAACACTAGAGCGGTTGGAAATGAACTTACCCAGATCGGAACCGACCAGACCCATCTCTTGAAAGAAGTCCATCTTCGGTTTAAGATTCTTGTCAACATTACAAAAGAGAATTCGTAGATCTAAACGGACTGATGATCGAATATCGGCGTCCGAGAATCCAATACTTCGAAGATAGTGGATCACAGAATGTGGCTTTTCAAAAGATTTGACGTTAGAATAGCGTGTTGAATTTGAGAATGATTGGGCTAGTGTTTTGGGAAATTTTAGGGTTTCGATCAAGTAATTGAACAGCAAAGTGTTTGGCGGTGTCAGAGTTGGGGTTTTGGTGAGAGAAGAGTACATATACAAATTGGGTTTCATTGCTTTTCTGGGAATTTTCTGTAAAAGTTGCAGTGAGTTCAAATTTCTCATTTTGATTCTGGAGAGCAGATACAGGAAATTAGGGTTTAGGTTTTAGCGAGAACTGGATATGAACAAAACGCCGCCGTTTTAACGTCATCTGAGAATGATCAACAACGCTGCCGTTTTATAACTTTATAACTTTATTTTCTTCCAATATTATGCTTTTAATTTTTTAATACGCATGTTTTGAAAATACTTCATTTTAAAAAAGGGTAAAAATGATAAAAGCCCCTCTAGTTCGACTTATTATACGTTTTGGTCCGCCTAGTTTCAGTATTAGCCCCGTTTGATCCTTCTGATATAAAATCCGTTAAAAACAGCCAGTCAGACATGTGCAAAGGGCAAAATGACATTTTTACCCTTATGTGCTATTTTACCCTTTGTAAATTTAAATTGTTTTTTTAAATGGATTTCCAACAAAAAAAAATAAAAATATAAACCCATAACCTAGAATGAACAGCAAACCACCATCGTCGCCACCACTCTCAGATCTCCTGAAATCTCACTCACTCCTTCAAGCATTATCAACAAAATAAGAAAAAAAATCAAAGAAACAAAATGAAGATTTTTTTTTTCCAAAAATCCTGAACTATATCCCAGTCTCAAACTCATACAATCAACATCAACCTAGAAAATCAAACAAGGACTCAAAATAAATTAAAAAAAAAACAATCATCAACCCCAAACAAACCACCACCTCCATCTTTGGGTTTGTGCTTCAGAAAATAAAGATCAATAGAAAAAAAAAACATTAGAGTGTTCCAGATCAATTGAAACTCCAAAATCCACCTCAAAAAAATCCATCTGAAATCCCCACAACAACACCACTATCCATCTCAATCACCATAACCTCAAATCCGACCATCTCATCATCAGCCATCACAAACTCAAACCCAACTACCAAAACCACAGCCAACACAAACCACCACAACCAGTGTCGATCAAGAAGGTCGGCCTTAAATCCTTGCTGACAGCCAAACCTAAAATACAAACACCACCATCACCCAAAAATAAAACAAATAATCAAAATTGAATAATAATAATAATAATAAACTTTCAAACACAAACCCACATTCGAAGCTTCACAAAATCCAAATCCACACTCACACAACAACCACCACCATCAACCACCCCTCTAAAAAACACCATCATTAATGCCAATCTTCTCTCAGCGGAGGAGATTGGCACTCGATCGCGTCGACGAATGGGAGAGAGAAGATGAACGGGAAGAGAAAGCCGATGACTAAGAGATAGCAAGATGGAAAGAAAGAGAGAGAATATGTGGCATTCGCATTCTCCTCGATTCCTAGATCGGGTGCCGATTTGAGTGGTGGTTGGGGTTTGGGTGTGTTAGAGAAGATGATGAAGAGAGATGGGATTTCAGATTTGGTTTTTTAAGTTTAAAGCCTCGTTTGATTTTTTATCTGAAGACTGAATAGTGCTGAATGCTACCAAAGACTGAATAGTGCTGAATGCTATCGAAGACTGAATGATGACTTAAGACTGGAAACTGAAAAACATGTTTGTTTTTTTTTCACTGAAAACTGAACGTAAGTGATAAGCTGTTTGTTTTTTTAAGTTATACATATCTGAAAATTAATACTTTTACATTTATACCCTTCTAACTATTTGTTATATATTGACATTTTAATATATTAAGGATAATGATAACAAATAATTTAATAATTATAAAAAAAATATTTAGTTATTAATAATATTTTAAATTTATATTATTAATATTATTTAGATGCAATAGAACTCTAAAATAAAATTAATAAAACTAATTATAAAATTATGAGAAAAAAAACGATTCCTTACTGAAAACCGGAATATGGTAGGAAAACCAATATCTTGTTCGAGTTTTAAAGCAATTAGGTTTTGTGATTTTATAGTTGCTTATGGTGAGAAGGAAAAAAATATTATTATTATGAATAGTAGTTTGATAAGAAACAAAATTGGAAATTAGTTAGATTGGTGATGATAATTTTGGAAGTAAAAAATTATATTAAATTTCAGTGGATTTTTGTTAAGTGAAAAATAAAAAATTTCACTTTTCTAAACAAGTGGTTTTAAGGGTTCTTTAAGTGATTCTATCACTTAAAAAAACAAATAAAATAACTTAATAAAACACATTAAGTGCAAAAAATCAAACAGGGCCTAAGTTGGGTTTTTTTTTTATTGTTATTATTATTTTAATTATTATTATTGTTTGTTTTAATTTAGTTTTATTTTTAATTATTTTAATCATACTTTTTAATTATTTTGAATATTAATCTTTTATTAAAATATTTTAATTTATATTTTTACCATTATACCCTCACGTTTCTGACGGAAACCTTACGGAATTGGATGGTATGGACATAACCAACCATAAACTTAAACTATGAGGACCTACATGGCCAATGCAAAATTAATGGGACGGAAATGTATAATAGAACAAACTAGATAGACTGAAACATTTTTACCCTTTTAAAATAAATAAATAAATTTATGAAACACTTTTTTTTTTTAATTTAAATTAATCGAAACACAACTTCAAAAGTAAAGAAGCTTCAATCCGGATATTTACATTGTATACCGATAATATACTGTTTCCAAACCATTTAACAACCTCCTTATCATCCTATGATCTAAATAAATAAAAAATAATTTGTACAGTAATATTTAATGATATTATTATTATTTTTTAATTTATCATCTCTTTGCATTGTTATAATCAGAGTAGAGTCCTCCTCAATTTGATCTTCACTTGAACAGGCTGAGAGAAGTAATTTTGCAGTTCCTCCATCTTGTTAACAAGCAGAAACAATCATTCATAAGTTTTCCTTGAATTAATCTATGTGTTGCTTTCGTTGCATATCATTTTCTATCACTTTTTAATCGAGCAAAACTTTAAATATTAGATATTAAAACAACAAAATTAGGGTTTGTAAAACAATACTGAATAGGAAGATAAATATGGTTGATGTTGACAATGATTTTAGATCTTAGACAGATCAGCTACCAACAATGACACGTAGGCAAGTCGATGCTTATATTGGCTGATAGACTTATGATCAAAGCAACTTCCCAATACATGAAGGCAATATAGTATGAATAAAAAAAATAAAAAATAAAAACAATAATGACATCAGAGTTTTTATGTGGAAAACCTAAGGTAGGAAAAAAAAACCACAGTCTTCGTTACGATAGAAAAAGGGATTCTATTATGTAAAAGATGATTACAATTACATGCTTAATGCATTCTCTTTAATATTATATTGCTCTCTTCCACTCACCGTCGCTCGATACATGTATTTATATGGGAACTATAATGTTGCCCTAATCATTATCGTGCAAGTAAAGGTTTGGGGAGATCGTATCTTGGTGAGATCCTAGGAGGATCGTATCTTGGTGAGATCTTGTAAGGATCATATCTTGGCGATTCACATATGTTTGGGAGATCTCTTTCCTTGTTGGAGTCAATCTTCGTGATTCTTAGGATTATTTCTTGTATAGGAGTCTTAGAGAGATTATGATTGTGTTTCTTTGTTGAAACTTGATTTGGAGAGATAAATACGGGATCTATTACATTCTTTAGAATGATATGGCGTATCAAGGTTGGACTTGTGCTTGGAGTCCAAGTCTTATTGAGTTGAAGAGCTGAATTGGTCGAGGTGCCTTTCTAAATAGTTGGCTGAGGTGCTTAGTTGAATAGTTGGTCATGGTACCTAGCTGAATAGTTGGCAGAGATGACTTATGGAATAGCTAGCCGAGGTGCTTAGTTGAATAGTTGGTTGAGGTGCTTTGTTGAACAGCTGGTCTAAGTTCCTAGTTGAATAGCTAGCCGATGTGCTTTGTTGAAGAGCTCTCGATGTGCTGAGTGCTACTGCGAGTTGAGTTGCTCCGAATGAGCTGAATACCTCCGGTGACTGGAGCATGTCTATACATTCGAGCGAATTTGATATCTGCAGTTGTTTCTGTATGTGGTGCTTCCACGTGCTTTTGCTTTGACCATTTGATGACATGTCTCAACTTTGACTTTTGGATGGCATGGATTGATACGTTTTGTATTTCCCGCCACTTATGCAGACGTGTCAGACCCACTAAAAATTCCCCTAGCAGCTGAATTCTAAAATTTTGTTTGGATCTTATATGAACTTTTTTGTCCCCTTTAGTAATTTTAATTAAGGTTAAAATTGATGTTAAAATAAAATAAAATGGATGTACAAATATATTTAGTGGATTAAACATCATCACTCTTAGTCTATTCAGATCCCTTACCCTTTAAATCGAACTAATAAAAAGACCAAATTGCCATTGGTTATTTAAATTTGAAAATGAGTATAATCATTTTATAATAAACAACTTATTGAAGATAATTCTTTCAATGCAATATAAATTAAAATGGAAAAATAAAAACTATTTTTAAAGTTGTAAGTTATTTTCATTTTTAAATTTATCTTTTTTTTACTATTTTTAGAAGAAAATAAAAAATGTTTTTTTTTGTAATATTATATTCATTGTAAAATTAAATTTTTTGTTTGATTGTTTTTAAATATAAAATTAAAAAATTAAAAAATTAAAAAAAAAGTATTTATGAGCTATTAAATTATTTAATTTTTAATAACTAACCTTTACAAATTGTAAACAAAAATTAAAAATGAAGATACATGAAAATTTTCAAAATAGATTTTTAATTTTCCATTTTAAATTTATTTATAATTTATAATCCATTGAAATGATTATCTTTATTTTTAAATTTTAATACCTAAGGATAGTTTAGTATTTTTATTAGTTCAATTTTAATTGCAAAGGATGTCTAAGTAGATAAATAAAGAGGAATGCTAAATAGACTCTCCCGACACACTCTCTCGATCCATTATCTCTTCCTGCTTTGACACGCAATTTTTTTACGTTTTAACATGAACCATAATAAATGGAATACAAGTTCATATTATTTACGATTCAAACAAACTATTTTTTTTTCTCAAATTGCCTTTTATTTTTACCAATCATAATTTGTAATCTCTTTCATCTAATTCTTTCTAAAAATCCTTTCGATTTTTTTTTTGAACAAAAAACGATTTTTTGATTTTTTTTTTTTTTTGTAAATGATGTTTGATAGTAAATACACACACACACATATATATATATATATATATATATATATATATATATATATATATATATATATATATATATTATTAATGATTTTTACAATCTATTTTTTCATATTAAATAAATGTTGAACGAAATAAGTAGCAATATAAATTATGTTTTGTAAGGGAATAAATGATGTTTAGAACTAAAAAAACAATTTAAAAGGATTTCATAAAGAATAAGATGAAACTGGTTGTAAAAATATATTTGGTATAAATTATGTCTTTAAGGAGTACAAAAAAAGTCGAAGGATTTAAAAAAAAAAAATACATGATTTCCTCCTTAAAAAAGGAAAAGAAAAGGAAAAATAATTAGATGAAAGAGATTACAAATTATAGTCGGTAAAAGAATGGACAATTTGGGAAGAGAAAGGTTTGTTTGAATTGTAAATGATATGAACAAACAATCCATTTATTATGGTTCAAGTTTCATATTAAAAAGTAAAAAAATGGCACGCGTCCAAGTAAGAGGAGAGAGTGGATTGTGAGCGTTTTTGCAGTAGATTCAATTTGCATTAATGCTGTCATGTCCTCAATAAGGAGAATCAATTCAATTTTCATGGAACAACCACCACACCCTCTAAAATACAAGACAGCCCCCACAACAACTGCAAGCAAAATACATGCATCTCTGATTCAAGTCATGACATGAAGAATGAAAAAAAAAAATAGATTGCCAACTTCGATAGGGTTCAAAATTATGTGAAAAATAGAAACGAATAAACTGCATAATGTTAAAAGTTTCACAGATGATATTAAATAGAAAATTTCATAACAGCAACGGCTTCATCACAACCAGATAATAGTTATCAGAAATTTAAAGATAACATCCATATATGTTCGTCATGATGTCAGTTATTTAAAATAGCCATATGATTTCCTAGACAGTTTCCAACTCATGTAAGGTACTCACTGGTAGCTTAAGACTTCTATCTCAAAATCCAGGACCGAGTTAGGTTGAATTCCCCATGCTGGAAATCCACCGGTACCATAAGCATAATCTGGGGAGCACTGCAAATTCATTTAAGAGGGTCAGCAGAATTTAAAGAAGACAGAATCGAATTTATTCCAACTGATCTCCTTACAGCTAAATTGCATAACGACACAAAGTAAATTAACTGCTAATGAAGATAGTCAAAATGTAATTAGAACCATCTTGCAAGTGAAAAATTTAGAAAAGAAAGAAGAAAAATATGTTGAAAAGTTGTAAGATACTACCAATGATAGAAAAAGAAAAATGGGAGCACTTTTATAGCAAGATCCTAGTAGATTCCTATGGAATTGAGAGCCAAATTTTATTTCTGGAAAGTAACATATGCTGTCTAACAGGTAACAGTTTGCATAATAGTGTTGTATAGCACTGTTATAAAAATATTTACACTTTGGGAAATATTTGCTTAAGGTCTATCTATCTATATATATATATATATATATATATATATTGAATTATTGATCCGGTGATTAGGTCAAGGGTATCCTGCCTATGGCAAAGTTAAGGTACACTCATCACAAAATAAATAAATACAAAATAGGATACATAGGCTGCACAAATAAGTCGGCTTTGATTCACTTTCAAATAGCTGAAAAATTTGTAATGAAAATGAGTTCCAAATCTATATGAAAATTTCAAAGCCAAGGCTTAAGTACAGTCAATCAGTCATCTCAAATAATAAGAACACAGGGAACATTCATTTTCTGAGATTTTGCTGAAAACTGAAATAATCAACTATGCATTACTTCCAAGCTCATGGAAACATCCCCATAAACATTTCCATTTCACATTATAATCACCAATAATCTATTTGATGTATAATAAAGCATCATGTTAGACAACATAAAAGTAGAATAGAAGCCAACTGAAAGTAGAGAATAGAATAGTACCCGCAAACGAGCAGTCTCTCCCAACTGCATTCCCATCACACCTTCATCCCATCCTACAGATAAATCAAACAATTTTGGAGCTGATTACTATGTTAAAGCTCAAGACAAAATAAAGAATAACCAATATCTGAGTTGTGTGGGTGTAGAGGATTTTCTAGGGGATGTGGGGTCTAATGTTCGTGAAAGAAAAACTTAAAAATAATGAAATAATGAGGATGCACATATTGGGTGAGAATGGGCCAGCTTTGATGGTAAGATATCTTATTAGTGTACAATAGGTCATGGGTTCAAAGATGAACAGAAATGGTTGGATGAGATCAAGGATGAATTGGTAGCTGAAAACTTAAAAAAGAACAACAAAATCGATAAATTTCAATTCTTCTAACTCTCTGAATAATATGTTGAGATTTAGATATTGCTGTGTACATATTTTGATGACAAGAGAGAGAAGTCTCAATTTTGAGGTGCTATTTAAAATAGCCTATTTCAGGACTAAACCTTGGAAAAAATAATGCTACTTTTTGTATAACAAAATAATCAGTTAGAGCTACATAACATCTAAATTTCAGTAAAATGGTCAGTTATTTAAAAGATGCCGTGTCTGTTTTATATTATTTGTTGATGAAATTCATTATACAAAATCATGGGCTTAAAAAAAGTTAGGAGTTAGGCCAAAAGATAACCATAATGTTACCTTTTATGACAGAACCTTTGCCAATTTGGAATGTAAAAGGCTGCTGTCCAGGATCCTTAGTGCTGAAATAAATGAAAACAAAAAAAGAAAAAAAAAAGAAGGTAGGATACAAATCATACAAGTAGCCTAGATGAATTTCAAACCATTACCCAACAACAAATATAGTAAAACAATAGCACAATCCTCACCTCCAGAACTTCTGAGAGAGATCACCATTTTTTCCTGCATCAGTTAAGAATATTAACTATTCAAGTTTCAAAAGAATCAAAAAAAAAAAAAAATCCTTCTAAAAACAATAAACGGGCTGCAGAATGGGGATCCAAGCCAAGGACTAGAGACACTTCCTTAGCAAGGAAATCTATGTGAGGCTATAATATCAATGCAATTCGCCTTGCACAATCATTTGATGTGTTAAAATCACACGCCAACACCAAAAATGCACCAAATAACTTCAATTCAATTTAGCCAAAGAATTGATGAAGCCCACAATCCCCTTGGTATCTGATAAAATTTTAAAACGAGCTTTTCAATTCCAGTATTCTCAATCTTTTATCTTTAAGTTATACTCGAGACTGAACTTGATAGATTCAAACATAATATTCAACTGATGCAAAGATAATATCTACTCTAAATTTGAAGATCTGACCTAATATTCACATGGACAGAAACCCAATAAAAACAGTTAAATGGGTATCACATAAATCCATACAAATCCCCAAATTAAACCCAACAAAAAATAGATAAATAGAATTAACTATCAACACATTGGGTTGAAATTTCCAGAATATCAGAATCTTTTACTTTACAGTTAACAACATTTTCTCGGAAACCAAACAGGAAAACAGCGGCAATAGAACTAACCGTAACCGGTGCAGTGGACGGTCACTTTCTGACCGGCAACCGGCTTGGGACCGTTTCCGGGTGTCAAAATTTGCTTCTCTATTCCCATTTCTTTTCTTCTTCTGTCTCGGTTTCTGGTTTGCTGTCGCTCCGGTTTTTATTTTTTATTTATTTTTTATACTATAAAAACCCTTTTCGTTTTTAAATAAAATAGTAAATAGGATGATCGGCATGAATGGCGAGTGAATCATTAAGATGATGTACATGTTATTCACGATATTAAGTTTGATATAAAAAAAAATCAATTAATATATTTGACATAATATATTAATATTGTGTTTTAATACACAATGTTAAAATTCAAACTAAAATATTTTATTTTATTTATTAAACTTATAAACGTTAATTAATACCATCAATGTATTAATGGATAATCAATAGATTCCTTAAGAATTATTATTGATTAAATAAATTAGATTGAACCATTAATGTGTATTAAATTTAAATATGTTATACTGTATGTTAAATATGACACAAAGGGTGCGTTTGATATACGGGACAGGACAGGACAGGACAACATGTGACAGTTTATCCTTGTACCACGTTTGATGCGAACTTAATGTGGGACAACATTGGACAAGATGAGACAAAAATCATAAAAAATTGATCCACCTCAGACCCTCGACCAACTTGTCCCATGGCATGTGATAAGGGTTGAAAAGACGCTTTTACCCTTCATATTTCTAAAAATTACAAACTATATATATACAACACCTGAATCCCATCTCTCTCCTTCATTCGTTCATTCACAACCTCTCCTACCATCGAAACCAAGACCAAACGCAACACCCAAATCAAACCCCTCCAATTGTTGTCGTCACTCAACCAACACCCAAAACCCCTCCACGAAGTCAAACCCAGCACCACCAACACCCAAATCAATCTCTGTTGGACTCGGTTGAGGTGTTGGTTGACTCGGTTCTCAGCTTGCGAAATCGAAATCGAAATCTAAAACAAAGAGATCGAAGAGAAATCTAGGGTTAGCAACCACTTTGTTCTTGTGCTGTTTCTTCTTTCTCGTTGGTTTCTATAGATCGACTCTCCTCTCTCAGGTATACATATATTTGTTTATATTTATTTGTATATGTATATGATTCCATGTTTGTGAGAGATATAATTTGGTGTTGTTAACACAGGATGCGCCGAAGATATGACCAAGGTTGAGAATGCTTGAACTAGAGAAGACTGACGATGGTGATGAGTTGATGATAATGCCACAAGGAAAAACATGAGACCCTTCTATTGAATCTATTTTGTTTCAGGTCCCTTTTAGTTAGTTAGTTTGGTTAATGTGATTGTATTTATATTACGATTTTTATTCGAATTTCATAGTTTTTATAGTAATTTATGTTAAAATCTTCGATTTTTGAGTTGATGCCTAAGTGTAGAAATGATCGTGTAATTGAACTTGTATGCATCAGATGATTTTTAGGGGTTTGCTGACAAATAATTGAATTGAATTGAACATATGACTTTTGAATTATGTTAACAACAATATAGTATTTTGAATTCTAGTTAGCTTTCTCGTTGTTGAATCTTATATGCCTCTTCAATTAAACACTGTACAGATGCTGAAATCAATTTGTATTATGTTTGCTTAATCTCTGGAAATCTTATTCTAGATTTCATCTCAATCGCCATCTTTAATTGATCTTCCCATGTTTTTCCTAGCTTATTCATTTTGATTGGAATTATGTTGAGTGGTGGTTATTAGTTAGTAATGAAATGGTTGAGATTTGCATGGATGATGATGTCTGAAATAGTGGAGGTTGTTTCAGTGAGTTATGGAGCATTTTTGGTGATAATTGGGTGGTACTAGTACCAACTGTTGCCTAGAGAGGGTTGTAACTTGGTGGCAGTGAGAATTTTTAGGTGCTTATGGTGATTGTTGTTGGTGAACGGTGAGGGTACTTGCAACTATGTTTAGCAATATTGACAAATTTGATTCAATGGTTTGATGGCGAGTTGGACAACATTTGAATTTTAGGTGGTGAATTAAACTTTAGTTTTCTCCATGCAAAACGTTGAACTAAAAAAAATGTTCTTGTTTGTGCAAAACTAGGAAGACTGTTGTTCTGTTGTTATTGCTTTATTGTTTAGATGTATCTGTTGTTCTTCTTCTTATGAGACCATCTATCTTATCAATTTATTTTTAAGTTTTCCAATGGGAAATGAATTTATTTGATAAGTATTTTTCTTTATTGGTCAGAAACAAAATTTATTTGATAGTTTTTATTCAATTTTTCATGTTGAAATTTTTATGGAATTAATCTGTTGTGGCAGGATGCTGACTGCTCTGAGTGTTACTGTGGATGGTGTGGACAAAGCAATGATTTAGTAAGTTGTAAATCATGCAAAACATTATTTTGTAGCACTTGTGTGAAGAGCAATCTCGGTGAAGCATATATACTTGTTTGAGGCGCAATCCTCTTACTAGAAATGTTGTTGCTGCTCTCCAAGTCTCTTGCAAAGATTGAATTTAGAATTGGAGAAACCCATGGGATCTAAAGACGTGACAGTTTCTAGCACAAGGTGTGGCTCGATTTGCTAGTTTAATTTCCAAATTGGCTTCTTATGTTGGCCAATTCTGATTTGTATACAGGTTCTCCTGGATTTTGTTCATTATAAAAAAAATATTTGAATTTTTTTTTATGGATTTGTAATGATTTTTTGTATTTTGGAAATAAGCCAAACCAGTTACGCATTTGGAATGACTTGAATGATTCCTACAAGCTAGATTTTGTGAAGGCAATTCTAGAGGAGTGATCACTTTTTATATATGATTTTGTGAACATGTTTGAAGGTTATATTTTGATTGAATGTGATCACATTAGTGTCACGGATGATATGTTATTAGGTTGTGAACTGAAGTCTTTATTTTCAATTAGATGGGATGATTATGATATTGATGAGTTGTTGGATTTTATTTATAATTCCATGCTAATTATTCAGTGGAAATGGTGAGAAATGCCACCTTTTTTTTGGTCACTTGCAGTGATATCACCTTTATAATAAGTTAAGTTTAAAAGGCACCTATTATGGTGAGCTACCGAAATTGCCCTTAAATAATCGATATTTTATTCTTTAAAGGCTGTCGTCCAAAAAAATTGTCTGAAAATCAATCACCTACTCCATTTTGCCTTCAGAAAACGAGCTCCATTCCAGATATTGCACAAGAAGGTAAATAAATATTTCTGATCTTCATTTCCATTTTTATTGTATTTCTGTGTGGTATAACACTGTATGAACATTTATGAACATGTTGTTTCAATTTCTTTTTATGTTGATGTCCTGGAGTTGTAAACTTTTTACAAAGAATGAATGAACATGTATGCATATTTTTTTGTATATATATTTGTCCGAGTTGAGTTGTAGTGGTGCAAACAAGTTTTTAATCTTAGGCATAAAAGCTGGAAAGGTTTTAAAAAAAGGTCGAAACATTTGTAAAAAAACTCGGAAATTTGAAAAAAAGTCTCTATCAAATTCTAAAAAAGCTCGATCCCTAGAAAAGGCTTGATCCATCAGAAAAAAAACTAGATCCTTACCAAAAAAAGCTCGATCCCTCGAAAAAAGGCTCGATCCATCAGAAAAAGAGTTCGATCCTTGCCAAAAAAAGCTCGATCACTCACACAAATAGCTCGATCCCGTACAAAAAAAGCTCGATCCCTCACAAAAAACCTCGATTCCTAAAAAAAAGCTCGATCTGTAAAAGTAAAAGGTCGAACCATATTTGAAAAAAGCTCGAGCCATATGAAAAAAAGCTCGAGCCATGTATAAAAAAGCTCGATTATGTAGAGAAAGAGCTCGGTCTTGAGCAAAAAAAGCTCGATCCCGTTAGAAAGAGCTGGATCATGTACAAAAACGGCTCGATCAGTTTAAAAAAAAGCTTAATATCTTACAATTTTGATTTTTGTTTAATCCTTTATAATTGTAAATTTAATATGAAATATTTTTTCCTTATTAATGGTTTTTGATGTTGGTTTTGATAGGATAATGGATAGGGTGAGAATAGTCATATCTTACAACGGTTGATGGGAGCAATTACCAGACGAAAATCAGAGGTATTTAGGTTCCGATAACCAAGGTTTGTATGTGTTAAAGAATTTGAGTTACGACGAACTGGTGTCGATCGTGTAAACCATTGTGAAGTTTGATGAGAACAAATACAGTGCTGAGCTACAGTCTCTATCAATTGTTCCTAGGACTACATGTCGTACATTTATAAGAAACAATGACGATGTTCATTTTATGCTAGGGGAATATAGGGTGATCCCTCAAGTATGTGTTAGTCTAATCGAGAGGTCAGTAGGAGGTGTCATTGGTGAAGATATCCCTCATCCTGATAACACCCAACAATTTCGATCGTCAGGCGGAAGTAACCAGTTGTTCACAGAAAGAAGTGGGATTGATGGTTGGGAAAACATATGTGTTGTCCTACCGGAAGTAGCCGCCGATGATAATAGACCGGGACCTCAATTCGACGATGTATTTGGTTGTCATATTGAGATGAATGGTAGACAGTACAACCACCAATACAATGAGATCTACAATGACATCAGCAATGAGGAGAATACAACACTGAATGTTGGGGTGAATAATGAGGGCAATTTAAATTCTATAGAAAATGTAGAGACAATCAGGATGATGCAGAACCTGTCGAAACGGAAAGACGTGTAAGACGTGTATACAGATTTAGTTCCAGTGCACCAGATATAGCCGGGACCTCCGAGGGGAGGGCTAATATAACTGCAGATGATTCTGATAATGCCACAACATGGGTTATTCCAGGAGCAGAATCATACTCGTTTGATATTGGTGGAAGCAGGAACTTGTTTGAAGATGAACCTACAAGCATGATATATAAAGGCCAGTTTTTTCCAACGAAAATGATTTGAAGAGACTAGTAGGCCATTTTGCAATGCGGCAGAACTTCGAGTGGAAGGTGAAAATGTCCAATAAGACAACATTACATCTAGTTTGTTTGATGGGAAATTGTACGTGGAAGTTAAGAGCGGTGAGGAGAGATGAAGACACATACTTTCAAGTAAGAAGTTTTGTCAATGAACACACTTGTCCGTTAGAGGAAATTCACCGCCGGCACCGACAAGCTAGTGTAGTCATAATTGGAGAAGTTATTGCACCTAGACTTCAACAACAAGATGGTCGACTAATGCGTCTGAAAGACATAATAGCCGATATGAAATCAATGTATGGAATCCAAATCATGTACAGTAAGGCACATGCCGCCCTCGATTATGCGTTGTCACTGACATATGGAACGTATGAGGAAACCTTCCAACTGCATCCATCATTTGGTTACGTTTTGGAACAACAAAATCCCGGCACAATCACTGACTTGCAGTGCGACGAAGATGGTAAATTTTTATACTTCTTCATGTCGATTGGTGCCTCACTTAGAGGATTCCGGACGTGTATGCGTCAGTCATTGCAGTTGATGGTACCCATTTGAAGGGACGATTCCGGGGTACAATGTTTGTTGCAACAGCACAAGATGGGAACGAATAGGTGTATCCAATTGCTTTTGGGTACGACGACTCAGAAAACAACCTTTCATGGGAATGGTTTTTGGATTGCTTGAAGGGTGCCCTAGGTCATATTGATGAGCTAGTTTTCATTTCTGATAGGCATGCAAGCATTGAAGCAGGGATTTCTAAAGTGTTCCCTTATGTCACCCATACCATATGTTGCTGGCACTTTGCTGAAAATATCAAAAAGCGATTTCATAGGAAGGATGTTGCCGCAATAATGGACAAAGCAGCTCGCTTATACACCGAGTTTGAATATAACCAGCATATGAAGAGTTAAGAAACTTGCACCAGAATGCATATGATTATGTAATTGATGTCGGTCCACACAAGTGGTCCCGTGTACACTGCCCGGAAAGAAGGTATAGGGTGATGACGACTAATGCTGCATAATGCATAAACTCATGCCTAAAATTTGCACGCCAACTGCCTATGTTGACTCTGGCTGAGTTCATTAGGAATATGCTGCAACGGTGGTTTCGTGATCGCTATAGAGCTGAACAAACCATACGTCATCAGTTGACCGACGCAGCACATCTTGTGCTATTAAAACGTGTGGAGAAGTGTGGTTATTTGACCGTAAATCCAGTCGACTGGAACATTTTTCGGTCAAGCGGTCTGGAAAACAGTAGACTGTTGACTTAGCTCGGAAGACTTGTACTTGCAATAAATTTCAAATGGATCATTTTCCATGTTCTCACGCCCTTGCGGCGGCACGATACATTACTGAAACTTGGAATTCACAACTTTGAAAACCTACTGATCATTTTCTCGGTGAAGCTGATCGTTTTCAATGTTTTTTACAGGGAGCGAAACTTGGACTTCACAACTTTATGTGCGGACTACTACAAGAGACAGACACTTATTAACACGTACTCGGTTCCTATTATACCGGTGGGATATCCTTCCACTTGGATTGTGTCATCTGACATTGCTCAGAGGGTGATTTTGAATCTAAACTCCAGGAGACAAGCAGGACGCCCGAGGGTGGGTCGCCATTTCTCGTCTTCGGAGAGGACAACTACACAATCCTGTAGAAGATGTGGACAACCAGGGCATAATTCCAAGAGATGTCCTAATCCACCTATGATTAATGAAGGTATAAGAAGAGCTGTTCCCGATGAATACCACCGCAAGTGTTGCATCTGCCATTCAATTGGACACAACAAACAAACGTGCCCTAAGGTTGACTCTAATAGGGAATGAATGATAAAGTTTCGATCACATTGAAAACTTTTGGATGTGTATCATATTGTAATAATTTGGATTTGCAATAATTACTTATTAATGAATGAATTAATATTAATGAATGAATATTAATGAATGAATAATGAGCGAATTAATATTCATGAATTAATTACATGTCTGTGTACATATAAAATGGGAATATACAAAAAATCACTTGGCGGGGCCTGGAGTTAGAAAAAATCTCCACAACCATTTTCTCCCGAATGATCCCCATGTCGTCCTCTGACCAATTAAAAGGCCTTCGACCCGCCAGTATGTACTCGATAAGACTCAAAGTATGAGAACCACAGTTACCTCTGCAATTCGGCACATAAAATACCATTAGAAATCGTTCATAAAGAATATCTAAACACATGAATGAAATAGAATATCTTACGATTTCTTTTGTTAGGGGACTGTAGAAGTATGCACCAAGCTGACCGAGAAGGGCTTATTTTCCCGAGGGAACGCCCGACGACCAGCTCGTCGTGCTGTGTGAAACCCCGCGTCACTCAACATGGAGGGTAAAAACCACCTTAATGGCCGGACCTGCTGATGTCTGATCTGATAAGGGACTTTCTGTCTCCAGGGGTCATAAATGTCAATCTTCCCACGACAAAGGTCGACGCTCACCACCAGCCAATGTTGGGCCCCAACGTTGCACAGAATCAACACCTGTAATAGTTTGCATGCCGTGTTAGCTGAGGATATACGAACAATTTTTTTTTAATCATCTCCATCATGTAACACTTACCAGGTCAACCTCGTGTCATGAGCGGTTTCCACTCGTGGTTGCTCCACGGACCGTCAGAAGTTCCTCTTCCAACCATCGGGACTGTAACACATTCCACCTTGCCGTGGTCACAACACCGTGTGAATCGCGTGGCATCATCCTCTCCCACATGTACAACATAAGTGGCTGTACAAGCATTGACAATATCGTATTAATAATAAATAACTAGAAAATCTGATTTGATTCCCAAATGTTATACCTACTTACATAAAATTGTGTATCTAACACGTTGATCCTCTGGTTGTACACATTGTGGAATCCTCGCTAACACTTGCGAAGAATATTGAGGTATGCATCCATATGCTGACAAACAATAAAACCACCGTAATTGTTAACAATTCAACAATACTTACACAAACGTTAATATGAAATTTAATAAGTATGTATCGTGTCCTCCAAGTCCATGAAGTTAGACTGCATACGCATAAACCATCATGCGGTAACTAGTGTCAGCACGTCCACATCACGTCTGTTTAATGATTGAATTACCTTAGCTATACATAAATTTGAATAAACAAGAAATGTACATCCATTTGTATTATAAAAAGTTGGACTCATTGTTCCCCGTTGATGTTCCTCTTGAAGGCCTTGTATGCCGCAAGGGGCCGTGTCCTCAACCTCTTTGGACGGTATGGATCTGTGTAAGGGCTCACCAACTTCCATATGCGCTTACCTGAACGCTTCGATGTATTGACCGGGGGAGGGGCCCGTTCCGATGGCACAGACGTGTTGGGTGGGAGAGGAGACCGCTTCGACGCCACGGATATGCTGGGTGGGAGAGGGGACCGCTCCGACGGCATGGATGTGTTGTATGGGGGAGGAGACCGCTCCGACGACACGGACGTGCTGGGTGGGAGAGGGGACCTCTCCGACGGTATGGATGTGTTGGGTGGGGGAGGGGACCGCTCCGAAGGCACAGACATGCTGGGTGGGAGAGGTGACCGCTCTTACGCCACGGACGTGCTAGGTGGGAGAGGGAACTGCTCCGACGGCACGGACGTGCTAGGTGGGGGAGGTGGGGGGATCGATGTGCTGTGAGGTGGGGGGATCGATGTGCTGAGAGGTGAGAGGGACCGCTGAGTTCTTCCCCGTAAACCTATCAGTCGACCCTCCTGGACTAAATAATAGATCAGGAGGTGGGGGGTCATCCTGGTGTGTACGCATGGTCGAACCTTGAAGCCCCCGGATCATATCCAGTAACAATCGGTGTTGCTGCTGACGATCCTCATCACTCTTCTGGATCATATCCAACAACTCCAAGTGTTGACGTTGTCGATCCTCGTCACTCTTCGGGAGGCCTTCACTCACATCGTTCAACATTTCTGCCCACGGAGCCTGAAATCATGTCTACATTGTTAGTAAAAAACTATCAGCACGTGTTAATAAAAAACACTAAACTATGTTTTCAACTTACCTCTCCATCACGTCCAATGCCCCCAAGGGAATCCCCTATAGATGTACCATGTCCGGGGGTGGAAAACCGAACCCGTCTATGTCTATGCCTTTCTCGTTAAGGGTCTGTCTCATATCCCTCACTGTCACTGGGCCTTAAACCCCCAGCAGCGGGATCAGATCCCTCACTGTCAATGGTCTTGTCTGTATCACTAATCCTGCCTAAGGTGGTCGGATCAAGGACCTCAGATGGCATATCATCCATGTCATCTTCTATAAACAAGCTCCCATCATCGTCTAGCCAGGCATAGTACGGTGCCTGTCTCTCAGTTGGTGTCGGCACCAGTTCCTTGATCGCAAACATCTGAAATATTAGTTAGAACAATGTCATTGTACAAATACTAACTAATAAAAACATTAACAAAATAAATACATCCCATGGCTTTGAAAATCTTTGCTAGCTTGTTCCTTCTCGGTTGTTTGGTCAACTCCCACTTCAAAATACGGGGAGTCAGATCAGTAACCCTCGGGCCACCGATCTCTTTGGCCAAAGCAGGGATCACCTCCAAAGCAAATATCTATATCAAAGATAAGTACGATAAATATCCATACAATTTTGGGCACCAGCAATAAAGTACAATTTGTAGTTCGAACTTCTTACTAACAGGGCATGAGATAGACCGTATATGTTGTAGGTCTCCACTCTGTGTACGTCAGCGCCCTTTTCCTGCTGGGGTCACTCGAACCCATCTCTTCGCCCGTCAAGCGCATGCTTGAATGAGTGAATAGAATGCCTGTACATGTGGGCACCCCAAGGGAACTCGTCGAAACTGCCAAACTGGAATCTTAAATCTCGAATCTCTCATCCACCCCCATCAGTATCCAGTTCAGCATATATAAGAGGCAGAGCTTGACAGCATTGTACGCCTTTCCGAAATCTGCACCGATGACAACACCCATAATCTGCTCCAGCGATACCTCCTCGGCTCCAGAAAAGTACCTCTCATGTATGCCATTCTCCACTGTTGCATACATGGTGGTCTCTGGTACAACTCCAGGTAAAATTCCACCTTCGAAAACCTCACCGATTGGGTTCCTAACATGAAGTGCATCTTATCTGTGGGGCTGTTATGATGGAGCTTCCTCAAAAGCAACCGATGGATAATACCACCGGAAAACTTCATCTCCCTATGCATCGTCAGGAAATGCCCGAAACATGACGCCATGAACCGTCGACGGTCTTCATCTGCAAATTCTACAGGGACACGGTTCAGCGCGTCGTCTATATGGGTGAGGGCATCAAAATGGTTGTGTCGTGTCAATTTGCCCTCGTACCAGTATCCTTCTGGAGTTTTAAGCGAATACCTCAACCTAATTCTCATCTGCAATGTAACAGAAATACAACATCATTAAACATAATTTTTTTTAAAAGCTCGATCCCTTTCAAAAAAGCTCGATTGATTTACAAAAAAGCTCGATTCCTTTTTAAAAAGGCTCGATCCCTTTCAAAACAGCTCGATTGCTTTACAAAAAAGCTCGATTCCTTTTCAAAAAGGCTCGATCCCTTTCAAAAAAGCTCGATCCCTTTCTTAAAAGCTCGATCCCTTTTTAAAAAAATCTCAATCCCTTTTAAAAAAGGCTCGATCCCTTTCAAAAAGGCTCGATCCCTTTCAAATACGACGATCTAATTCTAAAACAGCTCGAACTTATTCAAAAAAGCTAGAAACCTATTCAAAAAAGCTCGATCCTTTTCAAAATGGCTCGATTCTTTTTTTAAAAATCTCGATTCCTTTTCAAAAAAGCTCGATTCCTTTTCGAAAAAGCTCGATTCCTTTTCGAAAAAGCTCGATTTACCAAAACCTAATTTTCACGAAAAATATACTCGACTAAACAAATAAGCTCGATTCTCTTGAAAAAAGTCTCGAAAACCCAAATTTCATCTTCCTCAACTGATATTCAACCAAATTACAAACCCTAACATAAACCACAACCATTCTCACATCTCTATTTTAACCGGTTTCTACAATTCCTATAAACAAAACTCAATTCTAACATATAATGCAAGTTAACAACAACAAAAACGAGAAAAAATAACTAATCTTACCTTTGTCAATCACAGCTCTTCCGGTCACTTCACCATCGATTAGTTTCCCGTCGGTTTGACTGTTGCTTCTCTCTGACTTTGAAAATGACAACTTTCTCACTGTTAAAATATTTCGGGGTATTTTTATCTCAAACACTCTTTTGGTGCCTTTTAAACATACATTAGTAAAGTGGTTATATTTGTACAACACACCTCTCAAATAGTGCCAATAATTTTTTGACCCCAATTATTCAACTATTATCGTTTCGTAATAATTGTTTTTTTATGATGTTGACAAAGATGATGAAAATTAGGATCCAACATCTTTTGAGTATTTGAGCAATGGAATTAATTCAGCAGGCTGCTTGTATATATATTGATTTTTTTTCCATGAAATCGACAAGGAAGTGACCAAGAAGGAAATTGTAAAAATAATAATGAAATTGTCAATAATAATCCTATAAAATTATTAAATATGAATATTTTTAATCATATTATTATTATTTTTTTGTTAAATATGATATATAAATATATTTTTTAATAAAATCGAATAAATATTTACTTGTCATGTCTCAATTATCACTATTATGTGGTAACAAACATTAAACAGCACAACATGGGTATTATGGTCATTTGAACCTCTTGTCCAGCCCTGTCCCAGTCATACCAATCACATAACAGTTCTGTCTCAGGTCTTTCAAACACAATACAGACAACTTGTCCTATCATGTCATGTCATGTCATGTCCTGTCACCTTGTCCTGTCTCACCTTGTCCTGTCTCATCTGCGTACCAAACGCATCCAAAGTTTAGCATATGCCAAATTTGACATGGCATTTGTCACTGCATTGGAGGAATGTTTTTGCACTCAATGCTAAATTTTAGCATTGACACACAATTTTGGCACATCATTGGAGATGCTCTAATGCTAGACATTCTACTTAAAATCCCATTTTTTCATTCCAATACATATAGTATGTAAGGTATCAAATTGTGAGTAAATACATATTAATGATGTTTTATCTTACCTACCACATATATCGACCCACCATTTGATATTTCAACTGACACATGTGTTGGGATGAAAAAATTAGGATTTTAAATGAGATATTTAGCATTACTGATTATTAAAATAGTCATTAAACCTCATGAACTCTCTGAAATTGACAACGAGTGAAGAAAGGGGGTACGAACTTCTAGGGCAAATTGTACTTACATACCTTGATTATATGTATAATTGTATTATAATTAGAAAAATATAATAATAACACCACACACCCTTGGACCAGTTGATTAATATCTAAAAAATAAAAATATAATAATAATAATAAATAATAATAAAATAATAAATAAATAATAATAACAATAATAATAAAGTATTAATAATAATTAATAAAATAATAAAAAATATATATAATAATAATAATAATAATAATAATAATAATAATAAATAAAATAATAGTAATACTAATAACAATAATAATAATAATAATAAATTTTTGAAAGTCATAGTTATTTGGTCATAACTATTCAAATTTCATCCCATCAGTCAATACGTGTGTGTTTGAGGTTGTAATTATTAACATATGAAGAAGGTTCATGATATATATTAATAACCAATTTCTTTAAATATGGAAATTTTCATATTCAAAGAGACCCGGAAAAAAAAATTGTATTTCTAAATTTCAGATTGGATCTCCACCATCCATTATAATTATCATCATTTAATTATTTATTTATCTATTAGTATTATTATTATTATTATTATTATTATTATTATTATTATTATTATTATTTATTTATTTATTTAAACATTAGTCAACTACGCAAATGGTGTGTGGTGTTATTATTATATATTTTCAGTTTTAATGTAATTATACATATAATCAGGACATGTAAGTGCAATTTGCCCTAAACATTTATCTCCCATTCCATCACTTGTTGCCAATTTTAGAGAGTTTAGGAGGGTTTAGTGACCATTTTAAGAATATATGGGACACTTTAGCAATTCGTAAACAATTCCAGGGCAAACAGTCCATTTACTCTAAAGAATAATAATAATAAGGGCAAATTGAACTAAAGTACCTCAAACTATGGTTATAAAGCTTAATATTCAACATTTGATGTTTCTTTTATAAACTTACCTCATCGTCACTCAACAATGGTTAGATTTAACGGTTGACCAAGGTTTTAGAGTGAAAAGTCACAATTACCCTTACTGAAAAAGCTAATAAGAGTGAGTTTAACTTATTCAAATTTTCAATATAAATTCGAGATCAAAGCTTTTTCTAGTCGTCGATTTGTAGGAACAAAAATGTGGTTCTTTTATTGTTTTCTAAATCTTTCTCAAGTGTTTTTCTGGTTTGATGAGAAAGAAGGAAGAGAGAAGAAGCAAGAGAGAAGAAGCAAGAGAGAAGACCGAAACAAAGTTGATGTTCAGGGTATTTTTTTAATTTTAGATATACACTGAATTTTTTAATTTTTTTTTAAATATGGTTATTAATAATTAAACTTTCGTATGTTATCAAAAACGAATTTATAAAAAATATGGTTATTAATTATTAAACATTCGTATGTTGTCAAAAACGAATTTATCATATTATTTATGGTCACTTTTGGCAATTCTCACTAACCGAAAAGCCAACCTACTTGAATTTGCAATACAATTCTTGAAACGTGTGGGTTGTACTAGAGGATTTGCCAAAAACGCATATGGCATATCCCTTTTGGTTCTATAATTTATTGGGATATTATTGATTTAGTCCCTATGTTTTTTTTTTTGAGTTGTTTTTTTTTACTCACTTATCTAATTTTTACTTGATTGAGCCTTATATTTTTTAAAACCACTCATTTTGATCCATATGACCCGAATTTTGACGGTCAATGGTCACAAAAAAAATAAAATAACATATTTACCCCTAACCATTTAATTTCTTTTAAAAAAATAATAATAAATTTAATTTGTATATTGAGAAAAAAAAATTAAATAAATATCTACATTATCATCATCATCAGACATTAGACATCATCATCGGACCAAACTCAACTTATACATATCAAACATCACCACCGCATCATGCATCATCATCATCTTCCACCATCACAACACCAAAACCATCTCAAATCCAACACCACCACCAGCCTTTCATCAATGAAAAAAAAAATTAAACAAAATTTTCAGATCTGGGTTCTGAAGAGATTTCTATATCTCTTCAAACAAAATAATTAAGGAAACAAAAATCTCTTGAAAAGATCTAGAACCAGATCTGGTCCAGAAATGAGGGAATCTAAGGGAGGTTCCCATCACCGAGGTCAGACAAACCCCCGTCTCTGCTTTTCTGTTGGCTTCAAATAGAGACGATGATCCTCCTGCTTGCTTCACATGGGGTCACGACTTCTTCAGCGATGTCGGATGTGGAATGGTGAATATGAGATGGAGCTGGGGATCTGAGATGGAGAAGATTATTGATGACGATGATTGTTAACCTTCAATCGTGAATATTGGATTTTTTTTGTGGGATAATTTTGTGGGTTTTTAACTTTTATTGATAATGGAGAGAGAGATCGTTGGGTTTGAGGAAGAAATGGAGAGAGATGGAAGCTTTTACTAGAGAGAGAGAGCGCTTACCAGAGAAATAAATGGAGAGAGATGTAACCTTAATGTTTGGTACACACAGTCGATTACCGAGAACCAATGTACCATCTCTTTTCACTACAAAATCAGCTCGTAAACTTTTCTGCACTTCTTCCTTCAATTTAACTAAATAAGAATCTTGAGTTTGCAATTCCCGTATACGATCAATCAAAATAGGTCTAACCTAAAATGTAGCTAGTAATGCTCCACAATCTCGTGCTTCTAGTTTAACTCTCAACATTCTTAATTCAGCTAATAATGGAAGCTAAAGATGATTTACCTTCCAATTCATCCTCAAATGAGCCATAGAACTTGAAAACTTTCTACTGAGTGCATCTGCCACCACATTTGCCTTACCAGGATGATATTCAATCGTACAGTCATAATCTTTAATCAACTCAATCCATCTTCTTTGTCTTAAATTCAATTCTTTTTTAGTGAAAAGATATTGTATGCTTTTATGATCTGTATAAATCTGACAGGTAACTCCATATAAGTAATGCCTCCAAATTTTCAATGCAAACACCACTACAGCAAGCTCTAGATCATGGGTTGTGTAATTCTTTTCATGCTTCTTTAATTGTCTTGATGCATAAGCTATCACTTTCCCATGTTGCATCAAAACGCAACCCAAACCATGTTTAGATGCATCACTGTAAACAACAAATCCATCACTTTCGGTTGGAAGAGCAAGTATTGGAGCAGAAGTCAATCTCTCATTGAGTTCTTGAAAATTCTTTTCATAAGCTTCTGACCACTCAAACTTCACATCCTTTTGAGTCAATCTTATTAATGGTGAAGCTATTTTAGAAAATCCTCAACAAATCTTCGATAGTAACTTGCTAAACCCAAGAATCTTCTAATTTCTGTCACATTGATTGGTCGTTCCCAATTCACTATAGCTTCAACTTTTTGAGGATCAACATAAATACCTTCACCAGAAATCACATGGCCCAAAAATGTAACTCTATCAAGCCAGAATTGACACTTACTAAATTTGGCATAAAGTTGTTCTCTCTCAAGACTTGTAGAATAATCTCTAAATGCTCTGTATGCTCCGCATCATCCTTAGAATAAATCAAAATGTCATCGATGAATACGATAACAAATTTGTCTAGATAAGGATGAAATACCCTATTCATCAAATCCATAAAAGCTGCTGGAGCATTTGTTAATCCAAATGGCATAACTAGAAACTCATAATGTCCATAATGAGTTCTGAAAGCGGTATTTGGTATATCACAATTTCTAATCCTCAATTGGTGATAACCTGTTTGCAAATCTATCTTGGAGAATACATTTGCTCCCTGAAGCTGATCGAATAAGTCATCAATACATGGGAATGGGTATTTATTACGCACCGTTACTTTATTCAATTGCCGGTAATCGATGCATAAACGTAACGTTCCATCTTTCTTCTTAACGAACAGAACTGAAGCTCCCCATGGTGACACACTTGGTTTAATAAAATTCTTAGTCATCAATTCTTGTTCACCAATTCTTCTAATTGAATCTTCAACTCTTTCAATTCGGTTGGAGCCATTCTATAAGGTGGAATAGAAATTGGAGTTGTGCCTGGGACCAAATCTATCTCAAACTCAATATCTCTATCTGGTGGTAATCCATGAAGATCTTCCGGAAATACATCTAAAAATTTTCTTACCACCGATATATCTTCTAATTTTACCTCCATATCCCGAGTATCAATTACATAAGCCAAATAAGTTGAACATTTTTTCCTGAGTAACCGTCGAAAAATGATAGCAGAAATAACACAATATGGAAGAATCTGACGTTCACCACAAAAAATAATATCCGACTCTCCTTGAAGTGTAAATTTTACCTCTTTTCGAAAATAATATACAGTAGCATGGTGTATAGCCAGCCAATCCATTCCCAAAATAACATCAAAATCATGTATATCAAGCGGAATTAAATCAACATATAGCTCATGCTTACTGACTATGACCTTACTATTTCTATATATATTCTCAGCCAATAAAGATTTACCAGTAGGTGTAACCACTACCATACTAGAATCTAATGGTCTTAATTCTACATCCGCATACACCATAAAAGATCGAGATACAAAAGAATGAGTAGATCCAGGATCAATGAGGACATGAGCATCGTGGCCAAAAATTGTTAACGTACCTGTAACGACATCTGGAGTGGTCTCGACATCTTGCTGAGTCACAGCAAAAACCCTTGCCTGAGTACGAGGTCTACCCGACTGACCTCTCTTTTGGTTGCCTCCAACCCCTGCTGTGCTAACTTGGGTTTTCCCTGTAGTTGTAGATCCTCCTACTCGGGATCCCCTTTGCCCTTGAATCTGACTAGCGCCACTTTGCATTGGTTGAAAACCTGTCTTTCTTTCTTCATTGCCTCTCTGAACTAACTCGGGGCAATCTCTTTTTAAATGTCCAGGCTGTCCACATTGATAGCAACCTGATCTCCCCAGATAACATTCACCATCATGGTGTTTTCCGCAAGTCGAACATAGAGGACGCCAACCTCTACCCATACTAACACTCGGTTGCCGACTACCCATTGGCTGCTGGATTGAGGCTTGGCTAGAACCAGATCAAGGTTTCTGTTGATAATTACTAGTTTGACATGAAAAACTGCCTATTGCCTTAGGCATTTTGCTATAAGAGCCTCCTGCTGACCAGTTACTGCGCTTTTGCTTCTGTTGTTCAAATCTGCGAGAGTCACTAAGGCCTTTCTCCACTCTCAATGTAGCTTCAAAAAACTTACCAAACTCAACATGTCCCGAAGTAGTCACTATTGTCTTAATTTCCGATCTAAGTCCATCTTCGAATTTTCTACACTTATTCTCTTCATCAGCGACTACATACGGAGCAACCCTCGAAAGTTCTTTAAATTTCTTCTCATACTCTTCTACTGTCATAGATCCCTGTACTAGTTTGAAAAATTCCACTCTTTTCAAATCTTGATAGAAACGGGGATAATAATGATCATTAAACTGTTTCTTAAAATCCTCCCAAGTAATTCCTTCAGGAGTTCTTCGTTGAACTGAGGCCCACCAATCATATGCTTTTTCCCTTAGCAAAAACGTGGCAAAAGAAACCTTATGTTCATCGGTGCACCTCATAACTTCAAATACACGTTCTAATTTATTCAACCAAAAACTAGCACTATCTGGATCTCCTGTTCCATCAAAATTCGTAGCTTCTAACTTTCGTACACACTCAATTGAATTCTCAGGCACTCGCGTTTGGTATTGGACCATCGCAGTTAATAGTTCTGCAATTCTATCCATTGGTTCCTCCCTAGGTTCCGGTACATGAGGTTGAGATATAGGTGGTTGAGGGTGTGATTCTATCTCGTTTTCACCACTTCTCTCTCCAATGTCAGCTACCGGTCTTGTGCGTAGGCGGCCAACTCGACGCATGATGCTTCTTCAAAATCAAAGTTATGCTTAAATGCATGAAACTAAATGCAAACAATTTCTCCGTGGTCTAAAGAATTTATAAATCGTGCTCTGATACCATGTATTATGACAGGATCCACCCAACTCCTCTCTCTTGAGTACGAGGGAGGCCCTGTAGGCTGCCCCGACTCCTCTCTTGAGTACGAGGGAAACCCTATGGGCTCTACATTTACTAGCATGATAAAAGGACTTTCTGCTGAAATTTCCATAGGAAATACTTGCTATTAAACAAATAAAATGTAAGGAGAGTGAAAAATGTACATAATTACAATTTCTTTTTATATATTTTCGTTCTTTACAAAAAGTGTCAAAATTGACCGATCGGACCAAAAACCGACCACTATAAAAACTAAGTAACTAGTCCATCCCGAGTGGGAAACTGAACAGGCCGAGTAAGAAATCCGAGTAGGCCGGGTAGACCGACTAGGCCATGTGGGCCGAGTAGAAATCTGACCATGCCTACCATCCCGACTATACCTACCGTCCCGACCATGCCTATTATCCCGACCATGCCTACCGTCCCGACTATGCCGACCTCATATTCCTAAATATGTACATGAAAATTTAAATTGCATGACTTTTATGCTTCATGATGTCATCGAGTGGCCCACCTCAAAACTTCTGAGTCCGCACAACCGAGCAGCTACCTGAATAAAATTTTAAGAGTGAAAGGATGAGCGCTAACGCCCAGTGAGTGAATGAAAACCTTTAAAAACACTTTTCTAGATCACTTTATAATAAGCATTCAGCAATACATGGTATAAAATAATATATATACTTTCATACTTAATAAACCGAATAATGAATGCATCACTTTTCTGAACAAGAGTAAGATACTTTATAAAATCTTAATCTTCACCAAATTAGTACCGGGGATATCCTCCATACGTAAGCCAAAATACATTCGGGAAAATGCAGAGTCATGAATAACTTCTTGTCATACTAATGCAGAGCGACTCAATTACTCTTTCTCTGGTCAATATTCGGGCAGAGCGACTCTCTGGTCATACAAGTGCAGAGCGACTCAATTACTCTTTCTCTGGTCATGCACTTGCAGAGCGACTCATGACATACATATGTGTAGAACGGCCCCAAAAGCCAACCATAATCATAACTGGGGAAGGTACATACATGGTACTTTTATAGAAATCATAATCTCTTCTTGATAATTCATAAAAATAATATACTGATTCTGAATGCTAATATAAGTATAAAATATATACTTTCGGTTCTCTGTATACTCACCATCAATCATAAAAAGCAATAAAAAGCTTAAAATGATTTGCAGCAATTTAAAGCATAAAACTGTAAACTTGAGTTAAAAACAAAACTTAAACTTAATTCACTCACAACTTAGAAGTCAAGCTTAATTCCGACTGAATATGCTAGATTCCCTTCGTCTTCTTTCCCTAACAATCACAAGATCCAATTAGAAACTGGATATCAAAGAAGAATCAACTGAAATCTATAATCATGAGAGAGAGCTTCACTGACTTCTCCTTCTCTTTCTTCTCTTTCCTTTCTTCCGCTGGATTCTACTGCTTTCTAGCTCTCAACGTTTATCCTCCAATATATATATACTTATGGAAGGACACAGCTGAAGTTGTGAGCTAATTAACCAAGCTCACAGCTGCCTGTCAGCCATGCATTTCACTTGGCTTACTCACCTGATGCCTTTTTTGCTTCACATTTATCCCAAATTTTTCTTTTAAATTGGGCCTTTCAATTGGGCCTGAAAGACATTGGGTGTTACATATTATGTTAACAATAACAATAACAATTAACAAAAATGGATGCATTTGAATGAAAACCAAATGATTTTTCTAGAAATAAGATACTCCATGAATTTATAAAAGAAACCATCACAATTAAACATGTAAATATAAGAATGAAAATACAACAAAATCAAATAATCTATTTGGTATAGAAATTACATAGAACCAAAATGACATACTTTCTGTAACTCACTTAATATAACAAAGATACAATCAATATATGTATCACATAATCTGCCAAGTGTCAACCAACATAAACCAAAATTTAAACAAAATTTAACCCTATCAATAACTTATAATTTGATGATGAAAGTTATAATATACCAAGGTATATAACATCTTCATTTGCCTCACTAACCATATTACAATGCCCTAAATCTAAAGTGTTTCATTAATATTATATTACTTTATATGTCTTACACAGTCAAATAGAAAAATAAAACAATTCAAGATGTTGTCAGTCTTTAACGTCAGTTACCAATTTATAAACAATTCATAATTCAAGTGTTTAATATCTGATTCTGAGATGCTCCTTATCTTAGAATCATATATTAAACACTTTACACTCAACTCTAGATCTCATGCATAGCCAAAAGAGCTTGAAAGGTCTTGGAGCTGTCTTGAATGGATTTTCCTCAAGACCATCCTACAATACAATTCAACACCTACAAAACAAAATTCAATTCTAAAAACACAAATCACACAGTATATTGTTTTTTTTTTTTTTGACAAGAACATGACTAAAACAAAACAGACAAACTAAGAAACAAAACAACTAGGAAAGTCATATTTCCATATATGAATCATTTATTCCTTCTAGTGGGCAAAGCCATAGAGGCAAGGTTATGTGCCACCCTATTTGCATTGCAGGAAATAGCTTGGTAATTAGAAACCCTAACATCATTGAATAAGAATCTTAATATCTTCGAGAACAAAACCAGCAACACTCTGAAAAATAAACTAAGGTGTTTCTAATACAACCTAGGGGTGAATGGATTGTTAATCGATTAATTACCAATTTTTTTATTTGTCAAGATAGACAATCAAAAACTCAAAATTAAAAAAACAATAAAAATCAAGTAAAGTGCGAAAATTAAAAGACACTTGATTTTTACGTGGAAACACTCTAGCTGGAAAAAACCACAGGACTAGCTACACTATCCATTTGAGCCCGCCATTATATGAAAAGAAGATTACACCCTCAAGTGGTACAAAAAATCTCACTCTCGATAACCTTAGGCTATAGACACTACCACTCGTCACCATTGGTTCAATCCCTGGTGATATCCCCCAATCACTACTCTTGGCGTGAGCACATTCTATTCTACCCGAAGGCTTTTTTACAGTGGCACATGGTAAAATGCTTGCCAACCAACCCTTGATTGTAAGCTTTTACTTGTTTGTGCAACTTCACTGAAATTACCTAAAAGTGTGTCTATTCTAACCTAGAGAGGGAGGTTGGGGGGGGGGGGGGGGGGGGGGGGGGGGAGGGGGGTGAGAATAGGTTTTAATCAAGTTAATTATTGATTTTTCTTGATTAGTCAATATTCAAAGTCCACCCAACCAACAAACAAACAAACAAAATCAAGCGTAAAGTGCGGAAATATAAATAACACTTGATTTTTACGTGGAACCCTTCAACAAGGGAAAAACCACAGGTTAACCACTTAACCACTTACGATCCTCAAATCCACTATTGTATTGATGTTTACAATCTAAGTTGACCACTTAGTCACACTTCAAGGTTATTAACCCACCACTACTACCCAACGGGCCATAATAATGATTCTTGATCAACGCTTGCCAACACACCATGGTTGCAAGACTTTACTTACTTATGCACTACACCTTGTAGTCACAAGACTTAACTCTCAAAAAGAGATCAACAAATAGCCTTTATGAATATGTGAAATATTCTACATTGCAATTAATGTTAGGTAAAACACTAAATGCTTAATTAGGGGTGAGATGCAAATCTAACAACCTAATTATCAAACAAGGCTATATCAACCTAGGTTGTCATAAATGGTAAGGACAATAATGCAATCACAAAATGTAATCAATGAGTCATAATCAACAATGTTTAGATGCAAATCATAAATACTTAGCTAAATGGCAATAATGACTTAAATGCTAGCTATTATAATACAAACCCAAACATTTCATAATTTCAAAAGATATACAATAAATATGAAGATTTGCTAACCTAAGAAATAACTTACATGTCTTGATAAGCTAGAACAATAAATGAACATGAATAATAGTTTTACTTACCAATTAATGAAGACTCATGCTTTGAATGATGCTAGAGATTCAAGATGAAGATGGTTTTGGGGTTTGGGGAGTTAATGAAACTTGAACAAGCTTTCTCTCACAATATTCTCTCTTTCTCTCTCTGGGTTTTCTGTAAATACATAAGATGTGAGGAAGAAGAAGAAGAAGAAAAAGAGGGGATTTTATAAGGGGTTACACGAGCTACGTGAAAAGACCAAAATGCCCCTAAAAATTAAGCAATGCATGGGTAGAGACCGCACACTTACCCACGCAAGGATCTGCGCATAAAGGCAATATGACCCAGACACAGCACAATGCGCGGGTTCGGACCAACACACAAACCACACATAACCCGCGCATATGCGCAAACTTGAGAGACTGAAAATCTCACCAGGCGATTGCACGGGTAATACGTGGGTAGCCTACCCGCACACTAACCCATGCATTAAAGACTCAAAAGGTCTCTTTTTGCACCAAGAAAAGCACACCATCGTGCATATGCGAACGTTTCTGAACAAACAACGGAAAATGAATTAAACCCACAATAACCACACCTAAGACTAAGAATGAAGAGCATAAACACATGCAACAACTCAAATACATGTAAGTGTGTATGTGTACAATAGCAAATGTATGTCAATATAATTGCATATATGAAATGTGAGTTTGTGCAACTAAATCTCTTCAATAAGAACTAAGCACACGCCGTTAAAAGCCTAAGCTACCAATTACAAAAAACATCCCAAAATGTGATTTGTCATGAAATAAGCCAATCATAAAATTGAGGTTCTTACATTCACCTAGAAGTCGTAAGACTTTGACTCTATGAAGTTAATTAAAGTCTAAGTGAATATATGACAATATTCTAAATGCAATAAAAAGCAAGATTAAACACTATATGCTTAATTAGATGTTAAGATACAAATCTAACAATCTAATTATCAAACAAGCTTACATACACATACATGAGGTCTCAATTAGATTTAGAACAGTTCTATCAAGCTAATTGTCTAATAAAACTCACATAAACATTCATGAACTTGACTAGTTTCATAAAGCCAACATAATCATCAAATAAGCATATATGAACATTTATGGATTAGCTATATAGGCATATATGATCTAATAATGCAAGCTAACATAAACAAACCCAATCATGCAATTAAGACTCATAAATATATGCAATAAATGGATTCAAGGTGTTTAATCAAGTAATAAATACCTAATCTTGAGTAAGAACAACAATAAATGAGATTTAATGTAGTTGTAATTTACCTACTCATGAACCAAAAGACCCATGAAAGATTGATGCAAGAAAGATGTCATTAATGCCTGGGTTTTGGGTTTAGAGAGTTAAAGAAGCAATCTTGGTGCTTTCTTTTACTAGGGGAACCTCTTTCTCTTACTATGATCTAGAAATTTGAGTTTAAGGTCGAAATAGGGAAGAAGATGAAATATATTTATGGTCTAAGTAGAACGACATCGTTTTGAGAAAGAGACCAACAAAAACTGGCTACTTTGCTGGTCAACTTCGTTGGTGGGACCCGCGAACTAGGCAATGAAAAACATTAGGGAAACTTCGCGAGTAGTTTCACTGGTAGGGACCCGCGAATTGAAACCAAAAACCTATGAAGATGACTTCACGGGTCGACTTCACTAGTGGAACCCGTGACTTGATCCGTAAACTGGGTAATAAAAAACAATTGGGAAACTTCATGGGTAGTTTCACTAGCAATGACATGGGAACTGAAACCAGAAACCCACTAGAGGTGACTTCGTGGGTGGCTCGCTGGTAGGGAACCACGAATATGGACTCAGGAACTGGGACCATCTCAAGTGGTCACCCATCGTGCTGAGACAAGCACACAATTATGCATACGTAGACGTTTTCGGTCAATCCAACGAAAACATATTACACCACACAAAGCCACACTGAAGTCTAACAACAAAGTGCACGTGTCAGATGTGTAAACTATGCACACATATAAACAATTAGAACACAAATGCAAGATGAGAAAAGCATGCATGAAGTGTGTACGTGTACCTAAACTCTTTAAGAGACAAAGTCAAGTGGGTATAGTTTTCGCTCTTGAAGTCACAAAGATACTTGGAAGCTTGCCATCAAGAACTTAAGCTACCCATTACAAGATCCTTAATATAATTTGTCATGAAATAAGCCAATCATAAAATGGAGGTCCTTACACACTCCATTGGTAACTTTGTTCATTCACTGCCAAATAGCTTTAATAAAAGTATCCACCCACATAACTCATGCACTCAAATATGTTCTGAGATTGGTTCCCCCCACCCCCCGAATTTATCTATTTCTAGATCCACCATAAAATACATGAAACTAAATTTAGTATCTATTGAGATAATCGATTAAACTTTATTGTATCCCAAACTTATAGATCAAACTGAAATAACTCACCTGGTCTATATCCAATGCATATTTCTTCATCTATAACTTTATTTCTTCTTCCTTAAGCTATTCTTTTATTCTCTCTCTAATTATTTCTCTCCACTTCTTTTTTTTTTCTTCTATTTGCCTAAACCTCCATGTTTTCTTTTATTATAATAACTTAAGATTTAAAAAGGAACATATTCAAATCCACACCCCTTAATATACATTTAAGTTTATTAATATTAGTTGTTTTTATGCTATTTTCTTGCTTAATAAAGTTGGTTTTCTTGACTAAATGGAAAAAGCTCACTATCTCTCAATTGCGACTCCCAAAATAAATATTTAAAACGTGTATAATATTTTATTAAGAGGGGAAATATAATATTGTTAATAAAAATGTTATTTTTATAAAGCTTAGGACAAACGAAGAGTAGAGAGGAATTCGTGCCCTTTGACTAATCCAAATACAGTACAGTACATGCACTGGAGAATGGAGATCATCACTTTCTATTTTTATCTCTTGGATTGATTGAATCCTGACCGTCCAATATCGGTGAGGGTATTGATTTTGTGCTTCTTGTCCGTATGACGTGGAAAGTGAAAGGTACCCGACCGGGATCCGTGAAGGGCACGATGGAGATAGATCATTGCATTTAGGTTTGGGCCTGTCTAAGTCAAACCTTGTTATCTTTTGTCTTCAGATTCATGGCCCATTATTCAGTTCGTAAATGACAATATTCCCCTTCATTTCCATTTTATTACTCTTTTATTTTTTTATTATTATTATTAACTTTTTTTTTTTTTTTTTGTTTATCACTTTGATTTTCATGTACACTTTTGGTGGTTCAGACATTAAATATTTATTAGGTTTATACTTCTATTCAACATTGACTCATTAATTAAAGAGCATTGTACTTTGCATATGATCATATGTAAATTATATATAATCATGTCAAAATAAGAGTTTTTTTTTTTTTTAATGTAATCCCATATAAATTGTTTACCATCACATGTGAATTACAATTAATAGTAATAGTAAAAAAAAATGCATGATCATATGAATTCAACATAATACATTAATTAAATGATTTATGCCGATCTCTCCCTTAAACAATTGTTCAAACTACTATTGTTCCTGTTCTCTTGTTGTTGGGATTTAATTTGGTGATTATTAATTGTTAAATATGTATTTATTTTGGATTGGTAACATATAACTATCATTGATTTGTTGGAATTATGTTTAATAGCAAGAGTGTAATAATGTATTTGATAATATTTTCATATTAATAAAGTGATTTCTAGTTTAACAAATCTTAATGTATTTATAGTTTAATTATTATAATTGTCAAAAGTAAATAATCATAAAGTCAAAAGACTATGAGAAAAGAAGAATTGTCCGTACATCTGGATATGTATGAAGTAGACACAATTCTTTAGTTAGTCTTGAATAATATTCACAACTTAAGATATAGGTTGGGCGCATTTATCTTATTAAAGTTGTAGATTCTTTTGCTATCGTTTGAGTGAGATCAAATGTGTTATGATGAGTCTAAAATCATCAAAGTGTGGTGTCTTTGAACAAAAGAATCTAGTGCACTAGGTGCATTGAATATGATCAAAGTGAGATGCTTTATCCAGAACCATAAATGGATAAAAGTTTTCACTTGAAGACAATCGGAGAGTCTATATCAATCCTAAGATAAATGTTGGATTTATGGTTACAAGTGTTATCATTTGAGCCATCAATGAGTACGATTATATAGCATAGTCTATCTTCGATGGTTTGCTGGTATTCATTTGCTAATCGATAGAGGACTTCATTTATGGATATGGATATCGTGGCTCCATTTATTAAATGTGAGTAGAATATCATCCTATGAATATTTGGAGGTATTGGATATTAAATCTTAACGTTAAATTTTCAATAGTGTCTATTGAAATATGTATTCTGGACAAATCAAAATATCTAAGTTCAAAATGTGGTCATATGAGTAAATACAATAATCATGAGAACTATAGACGGTCTATGAGCTCTTGACGATTAATGATATTCTTCACGAGGATACAGTATCTCCATTAAGATTCTTTAGGATACGAATGAAGAACATTAACTTATTATATCTTTATTTAAGAGTTCAATTTTAGTTCTTTATTGGAATGAATTAAAATTAATAGATCGGACCTAAGTGAATCATTTGTTGATTGTGATTATGCTATGTCTATTGGAGCTTAAATTTAGATAATCCGTCAAGATCCCTAATTCACACGAACTTGCATGAATCACTTGATATGTTTCACCAGACCAATATCTAGGTCCATCTAGAATTGTTTTTGGATTTCGAAATCCAAAAGTTTTGGAGAGATGCGGTCATGTGTGATCAAGACACGTGGGAACTCATCGAAATACCTGGATTGGACGGCCAAGGATGTGGGAATTCTTGGGCGGCCCTAATTATATACGATTAGCATTCCGTTAATACATTAAGAATATAATTTGCACATTTTAATTAAATGGGCTGTTTAGATTATATTAATGTATTAATTTAAGACATGTGGATTTGTTTCTTTTTTAGTAAGAATGAGTCTAGTGCACACGTGGACTTTTAATTAAAGTACAATGGATTTAATAAAATGAAAAAACAATATATGTCCCATATATATATGGCTTGGGCGGCAAGGGCTAACATTTATTGGCCTAATATATTGTTTTTTTATTTAATTATCTAAAATTAATTAATTTGGTAATTAATTAATTATTTAATTAAAAGTCAAAATCTTTTTCCTACTAGGAGACTATCTCCTAGTGTCATACTATTATTGGTAGTATGATAACTATCAAATACTTTATTTAAAAAGTAGATAAATAAAATGAATTTATTTGTCTATTCAAATTAGAAAGTATTTGATATATATCAAAACTCTAATTGACTATTGGTCAAATTAGGAATTTTTTTTGATAAAGTCACAATTTAATTTATATACAATAATTAGTTATTGGATAAATACACCACTACTGAGTTGATATAGTATTTTTGGTGTGGAAAAGAATTTCGAAAGTTGATAGGAGTCTTGGTGAAAGTAAATCCTTCTAGAGAGAGGATTATTGGTCACCAAGTAAATTCTCCTATAAAGAGGATTTGGCCACCTATATATATGACCGTGTGGAGTTCGGCCAAGCATAAGAATCTATAGAGAGATTTCGGCCAATGCATGTTCAAGAGACTTGAGAGAAGTTTGTTTTGTTTTTTTTTGTTTTTTTTTTGCTTATATAGATAACAAAAAAAACTTCATCCAACCCATTGTGTGAAGAATTCGGTCAAGTATAGAGAAAAGAGGGAACATTTTTTTTTTCGATAGTGCACTAGTTTCATTTACATCAAAAGTGTTTTGTGTACAAAAATCGAATCGGGTTCACGCGAGTTTCAATCAAATAGATTGATAATTCACAAGTGACTAAACGTTCTTGGTTTTTCTTTAGAAGGATTATTGTGATTAACAAAAGAAAAAGATTTTGTTTGTTTTCCATCCTTAGGTATACAATTCAAAGAAAGGGAGCCTACACTCCAAGGTGATTCACGTTCGTGATTGGATTGGAAGATCTTGCGGATTCAATTCGGTGCAATTTCAATCGTCATGAGAAAAATGTACGATACTTTTATTATATGTTAATTAAGGGTTAAGTTTTATTCTTTTAAAGGATGTTTTTTTTGAAATAGACCAATCGATTTTTCGATTCCACCGCATGTTTTTTCCTACCTGATTGACATGTAACTTTATATTAATTGGCATGTAAGAAATCTATGATTTAATAATGGCTTTAATTAATATTGTTAAGTCTTTAATTTGATGTTAGTTGCTTTAAGATGAGTATAATTGGTTAAGATTCTCAAATCATATGGTTCTAGAAATGCTAATGTCATTAGTAAAGTGATCAAACCTTTGTAGTTGTGGACAAAGTTTGTTCGAAGCAATTTGACAATGCATTGATTTAAAATTGTGTTTTATTTTGGCAAACAACTGAACAAGGTGCTATAACCTACGAAAAACAACAACTCTATTCTTGAGAAAAATCAATGTTAATATATGGCTTAATTACCCTAGTTATAGGTTATTTCTATATTTTCGGCTACTCCACCCATTTCATAAAGTATTCTACCCAATTTAACAACAACTGTCCAATATTCTAGGGATCCTTTCCCTGAACCCATATGGGTTTCCGTGGGTCTTCTATAATCGGTTTGTTTGGAAATATACATACCTATATTTTTTCGCCATGGCATACATTTGATATCATTGCTCGATGCCCTGCTTCAATTTGTCTAGATGTAATCCAAGCATGTTCAAGTGCTTGAAGAGGAAATTTTTTTTGGCACATCACATTCATACATTTACGATTCATGTGACAGTATTGATACTCACAAAAGGAAAAAAATATAGTGATAATTTGGTTCTTCGTCGCCATAGTAAATAGGAGAGAAAATCAAAATTCTTTCTTCGGTTTTACAATTTACAAAAGAAAAAAAAAGGAGTTAATTAACTGTGACACGTTCACTAAAAAAACCTTTTTAATTTGTAGCGCCCAGGGCATAAGGGGCATGATGACTTGATTTCATCCTCACCTTCCTTCGACTTATCCCCAACAGTCTAGTCAGGGTTCCAAACTCAATGGTGGAAACTCGGCATGAGGGTTACGCTTGTTGCGTGACTTAGTCCAACACCTCACGACACGAGCTGTCGACAAACATGCACCACCCGTGTCCGGGAGTATGCAATAAAGGAGAGTGATGTATGTCTATATAGTTATAGCGGCACATGTTTAATAAATACATGCCTTCTTATGCACTTCACTCGTATCTAAAAGTAAACATTCTATGAAAAAAGAAAAATGAAAAATGAGTTTTTTGCAAATCATTTTTGGAACAATGGAATTTGTTGAGAATGAACAGATATTGAGGAATTATCCATATGTAAAATCATAATTTTTGATACAAGCATTTTCCACAAAAAGATGAATCTTTTATTACAATAGAAGCAGAAACGTTGTTGATTATTCGAGAATCGTAGTCGATTTGATTTATAAAAGAAGATATCTGTTAACGGTGATTTTTGGATAGATCACACGTCGAACAGAATGTATATGAGATCACACAATTGTAAATTATGAATGACTAAGGGATTAAAGAGAATACAAAGAATTTACGTGGTAAAACCCCAAGAACGGGGAAACATCCACAGTTGCCGGAAACCGGCAAGAAAAGAACTTTACTATGGATAATCGATTACACACTCAATCTCTGTGCTCTCTATATTTTTTTTTATTTCTTTCTTTTCAACCCTTTCTTGGGCATTATTAGGTCTATTTATACATGCATAGAACCTTAATTCGTATTGTACAAGTAAATGGAATCGACGTGTTTGAGTCGTTTTATCCTTCTTTCCTGTTTTACGTTCATCACGAATTGAACCTCTTGCCTAATTTGACCTCTAACATCAATAAGGAAATTTGCTTCCTTGTCAAAGTGTGCTTCGAGACACCTTATTGGACCTAGACTCATTCTGTACATATTTGATAATACCCACGTATCGATCTGCTGATCATCTACCAAGATCCGACCAAGCCTTATTTCCCCGACCAGTGACCCAATCCTGACCTAAGGTTTTGACCCAACCATCCTGATAATCCTGATCGGGTATTATGAAACCATCTTTTGTCAGTGTAGGTGGGTTTGGGCTTAGATAGGTTCATGAAGGTTGACTCTTGGTGCCACGGTATCTTTAACTCCTTTGTTTTTGGATAGCTACGCTGACTCACCATTCTTCAGATTTTACCAATAACAACACTCCCTTAAACACACGAGGTTGGATAAATGATTGTCACAAGTAGGATGCGTTCGGCTACGTGTGTTTAATTTACTCTATCATTTTTGTCTTGTAGTCCATAAATGCCCTTTTAATGCGTTACATTTACCAACCATGTAAATTTTGGTTGATGGAATCATTGTGCATCTTTTTCAAAATTCAATAGCTTGTGGTTTTTGGTTCTGACGCATCTACCCCTGCTCTCGGCTGATGACGCATGCCTTACCTAGTGACGTCACTTGCTTGTATATATATCCTTGAGGTGTTTTACTTCTCTTCTTGCGACTCTATTTTTCTCTTTTATTAGAAAACAATCTCTAACTCTCTTTTTCTTCGAACCCCTACTCTTATTCAGATTTTTCATCCTTTTAGACGTTTTTTCAAGGTATGGATCCTGTTCTTCGTCATCAATATTTTGAGCTCCTTTTTCGTGCCTTCGAGGCTGGCGATAATGAGAATATCGCTAAGCTTGAGTCAATTCTTTGGGGTCATCTTCCTTCTTCTTATCAACCCACCACATTAAATGTGGATTACTCTATGGCTTGCCCAGAATTTGACCCTTTATCTTCTGATCTCTATAACTCCGATTCGGTTAGTATTTACATAGATATGTCAAAACAAGGTAGCTCCAGGTGGACTATTAGAGCCTCTCCTAAAGATTCTATATGTGCAGCGATTGACTTGAAGATACCCTCATAAGTTCTTAAAATGAGGGACGTACCACGGGAGCGACAAGCTTTGGATGTTGTTCAGCGCCGACCATCCCTGTTCATTTGACTCGGAGTTAAATGTTATGAATGAGGTTGTGCTAGCGAAGTTCAAGGACCGATTTGATTTGACCAGTGTGCAGAAATTGTACTGTAGCGGCGATCAGGCTGTGTGGAACCCTCCCCTGGTGCAGTTGCTATACACGGGGCCATATTATCTTCAGGGGTCACTCTCCCCCTTCAATCTCTTATCGCTCGATTCCTAGCAGATGCTGGCATTGCTCCCGCCTAACTGACTCCCAATTCTTACTGGGTGTTGGTCAGTTTAGGGCATCTGTGAAAAAGCTTGGGCAAAACATCCTTTAACTCCACAAGAGATCCGCTTCTTTTATACACTGAACCGATCTGATAGCAGAGGAACTTTCTACCTTCAATCCACATCTCAAAGCTTGTGGATTCCTCATAGATATAAGGGGAAACCTGTAACCCATTCGGATAAAGATCATAAGGGATTTATCTGGGGATTCTATTCCTCAAACAAGTATTAGAAGAACAGTTGGTTCTTGTTGGAACCCCGTTCACCGGTCGCGCAGCGGAAATGGGGTTTTAATTTTTAATTTTTTATATACAGATCGTAATCTGTATCTGGGACCAGTGAACTTGTTATCGTATTTATTTTCGAAACAAATACATATACTAATTATTACACTAAAAAAATATATATGTAAATACATGAAATTGTAATCAATAATAAAAAGGAAGATTAAAATAATCATACCAACATTTGGAAGCTCCTTCACTTTTTGATTTGCTACTGGTATGTACCACTAATCTTTCTTTCTATGTCCCGGGACTGGTAACTGCGTGTGGGCTCGTCACGGCCTTAGAAACTTAGAGGATGTAGGAAAACTAAGAAACTCTTTCTTAATTTTCACTATACAACACTTGCATTGTTTGCATCTTATACACTTAAAACTTTTCTCTCTTTGATTTCATGCACACAAACAAGTTCATAGACAAGAGACCAATTGCTAAAAAAAAAATGTGAGAGTTACACGCACCCTTTTTCTAAAAAAAGACAAAAGTCAAGCATTTTTTTTTTAATTTTAATAATCACAACCGTACCCTTGCTTGCATTGTACCTTATATATATATATATATAAGTGATGTGCGTGAACTCACGCACCTTTTATTTTTTATTATTTATTTTTAAAATTTAATCAAATCTAATTTGATTTTTTTAAAAAAACTTTCAAATAAAAATATCCCATATCTTTTTTTTAAAACTTTCAAATAAAAAATATTTCATATCCTTTATTTGATTTTAATTTTTGAATTCAAACTATTTAAATTCAAAAATAAAATATTTAATTTAATAAAATAAAATAATCATATTATCTTATTTTATTAAAAAATAAATATCAACATACACCCTCCATTTAGTGATTAATAACATAATTAAATAATCTCATTATTTAAGTTATTTAATCACCATTATCTATTAATTAAATAATCTCATTATTCAATTAATTCCCGAATAAATACGTGTCACTTTCGTAACACAATTAACTGGAAAATTCAATTAATTAACCGTGACCCTTGTTATCTAAATCCATCGGGCTAGCAAGGGGACCTAATGGACCCACAATATTTTGAGCTCCAATAATCATCGAATCATTAATTAAACTCTTTAATTAATATTCCTTGATTATTAACTCTGGTGTTATTCCACTAAAAACCTGAAGCTGCACTCTCTCAACTGCAGACGTTTTTACACTGACCGATACAACTCGGTGTCCATCAATATAGCTATTACATATGGTGTGATTCTCCACAGTAGTTCATGATTAGAGCTGGGTCATAATGTCCGTTATACCCCTCTAATTACATACATCCTTTAAGTACCATTGATTCTCTAATGGACAATAAATCCTATTTCCTCACGGAGTTAGGAGAGCGCTTATATTGTCTAAGCCCAGAATCAACCCTTAAGGGAACTACCATCTACTTCTCACAAGAAGAAGTGGATTCCACTATTGTGTACAAACCTTCCCAGCCACAAGCCAAACCGCAATCCCAACATACGGAGTATATTGATCAGGAAATGCATCTGACCTCACCTATGGTATATCAAAGACCACGATCAAACCTGAAGGAGTCGATAAGACACTCAGAATTAAGATCACCCATATATAGCCATCATTAGTTTATATATATGAATCTTATCGGTAAACGGATCTTGGTGTGAGATTCATATAGATCATGGCCCAGTCCTATATGATCACATCATACAAGGTGCCTCTATTCCCATATCTCATATGAATGATTCAGGATAGAATCACTGTACATTACAGAATGAACCACAGCTATAGATTAACCATAAATAAAGTACCCAGCTTTATTTGCTATCTATGGACTCTTTAGATTGCACGTCTCTTACTGTATCCATCCGTATATGACACTCATATACACAGTTCGAGATTACATCTAGCAATCCAGGATGTTAATATGTACACAAGTTTATAAAATAAATAACATAACAAGAATGAATTGAATCTTTCTTTTTATTTACTTCATAAATCCATTTACAAATTACATGCTTAGGGCATAAACCCCAACAATCTCCCACTTGCACTAAAGCATGTAAGGCATGTCTCGTAACCCTAGACCATCTAGGTGACCTAAAAACACTTTAGCCGGTAAGGTCTTCGTAAATGGATCAGCATGATTATCTTGTGAGGCTATCTTGGTGACGATCACAGTTCCTCTCTACACTATCTCTCTGATGAGATGATACTTTCTCTCTATATGCTTCCCTCTTTTGTGGCTTCTTGATTCTTTGGAATTAGCCACAACACCACTGTTATCACAATAAAGTGTGATGAGATTATCTAGGTCTGGACCAACTTCCGTATCACTCAAGAACTTACGGAGCCAAACAGCCTCTTTAGCAGTTTCACAAGCAGCTACATATTTGGCTTCCATGGTGGAGTCAGCAATGCAAGGTTGCTTGATACTTTTCCATATAATGGCTCCACCACCCAGGGTGAATACTGATCCAGACGTAGATTTTCTAGAATCCTTATCTGACTGAAAATCAGAATCCGTGTATCTTAACGGGATCAAATCCTGTCTGGAATACACTAGCATATAATTTATCGTTATTCGAAGATACTTGAGAATAGTCTTGACAGCAACCCAATGATCCAATACTGGGTTGGACTGGTATCTGCTGATTACTCCCATTGCATAGCAGATATCTGGTCTCGTGCATAACATAGCATACATGAGACTACCTACTGCTGATGCATAGTGAACACGTCTCATATCCTCAACTTCTTGAGGCGTTTTAGGACACTGTTCATTAGACAAGTAAACTCCATGTCTGGAAGGTAAATTACCTTTCTTGGAGTTCTGCATCGAAAATCGCATAAGAATCTTGTCGATATATGATGCCTGAGACAGTGCTATAAGTTTGTTCTTACGATCCCTTATAAGTTGGATCCCTAAAACATAACTTGCATCTCCCAAATCTTTCATTTGGAATTGGCCAGCCAGTCATCCCTTTACATCAGACAACACTCCCACATCATTCCTAATTAGTAGGATATCATCTACGTATATGACCAAGACAACTACTTTTTTATCAATGATGCGCTTGTAGACACAAGGCCCATCGACGTCCCGCTCGAAGCCATAGGTTTTGATCACATCATCAAACCTAATGTTCCAAAATTTAGATGCTTGCTTAAGTCCATAAATGGACCTTTGCAGCTTGCAAACCTTTTACTCTTGATCTGGAGACACGAATCCCTATGGTTGCATCATATTGATGCTCTCATCAAGATTGCCATTCAAGAATGCAGTCTTAACGTCCATTTGCCAAATTTCATAATCGAAATAGGCAGCAATGGATAAGAGAATCCTAATAGACTTAAACATGGCTACTGGCGAGAAGGTCTCTTCATAATCGACCCTCTATTTCTTGGTATAACCCTTGGCCACTAGCCTTGCCTTGAAGGTCCCGTCTACTCCTCTTTTTCTCTTGTAGATCCACTTACACCGAATGGGTTTTACCCCATCCGATAAGTCTACAAGATCCTAGACTGAGTTAGAGTATATGGACTCCATCTCGAGATTCATGGCTTTAAGTCATTCCTCTTTATCAGGATCTTCCATTGCATTCTTAAATGTCAATGGATCATCCACACTATCAGCAGAGATAACACCTTGTCCCTCACCTATAGCTAATAGCGTTCAGGTTGTCTCACAACGTTCTCACTACGTCTAGGTGGTAGTGTATCCTGATCAGGAACCATATAACTCTCAGATGTTTGTGGATCAATAACTCTTGTTGATGAAGCACTAGTCTCACCAGGCTCCAACTCATTTAATACAATCTTGGAACGAGGTTTATGGTCACTAATGTAATTGTCCTCAAGAAACGTTGTATTTGTCGATACAAATACTTTGTTATCTTCGGGACTATAGAAGTGTCCACCTCTGGTCTCCTTGGAGTATCCTACAAACAGGCAGACAAAAGACTTGGAGTCTAGCTTTCCAATTCTGTTCTTCAGCACGTGTGCTGGACACCCCCATATACGGAAATTTTGCAAACTAGGTTTACGACCATTCCATAACTCTAGGGGAGTCTTAGGAACAGATTTGGATGGCACTACATTCAAAATGTATGCCGCTGTTTGTAACATATATCCCCAGAAGGAATTTGGTAATGATGAGAAACTAATCATAGATCTCACCATTTCCATTAGGGTTATATTTTTCCTCTTCGCTACACCATTTTGATGAGGTGTACCGGGAGCTGTGAGTTGGGAAACTATCCCATGCTCGACCATGAAGTCTTCAAACTCTTGGTCAAGGTACTCACCTCTACGATCCGATCGTAGTGACTTGATAGTGCTACCTAATTGATTCTCAACTTCAGCTCGGAATTCTTTGAACTTTTCAAATGTTTTCGACTTTCGTTGCATCAGGTAGACGTATTCGTATATTGAGTAGTCATCTATAAATGTGACATAATACTCACAACCACCCCTAGATTTAACATTCATCGGTCCGCAGACGTCTGTATGTATAAGCTCTAGCGGTTCTTTAGCTCTAAGCTCTTTTCAGTAAAAGGTCTCTTAGTCATCTTACCTTCCAGACAAGATTCGTAGACAGGTAAGATGCCAACCTTTAACTCACTTAAATGTCCGCTTTTTACTAGTCTGTCTATCCGGTCAAGGTTGATATGACCAAGCCTTAGATGCCAAAGATACGTGTCATTATCTGGAGAAATCTTATGTCGTTTAGTTTTTGGTTTTTCAACCTTAAACATTTTGGTGTTGAGCAGTGTAGTATGTATTAACGGTCTTAACACATATAATTTTTTTTCATTAGTTCCTGAACAAATATTCAGACCATTCTTTCCAATAATAACATACTTATTATTAAAAGAAACAGAATATTTTTGTTCTAACAACTTAGAAACGGAAATCAAAGTCCGTGTAAATCCAGAAATATAAAATTCATTGTCTAACAATATATAATTATTACAAAAATGTAATCTAATTATGCCCACTGCTCATGCCGACACGACATCCCTTGACCCCACACATATTGAGAAGGATCCCTTCTCTAGCGATGTCCAAGAATTAGTCCACTGCAAAGAAGAACAAACATGATTAGTGGCCCCCGAATGAACTATCCAGGGTGAAGAATCATCTTCCACTAAACAAGATTCAAGAACAAGTAAATCATATTTTCTTTTCGTTTTCCTCTTCTTGGCAGCCTCCTCCAGATATTGAGGACAGTTCCTCTTCCAGTGTTCGATCTTGTCATAATGGAAACATTTTCCCTTGCCTTAGTCAGTGGAGGCGCCCTTGCTATGGGCTTTCTTGGGGTTGGGCTTATTCTTTGCCTTCCCAGCGGACCTCTTCCTCTTCTTATTATTAGAGAAAAATGGTTTGGCAACATTTGCCTCACCGATCTTGCCTTTGTTGTCCTTAATCAAGGACTCAAAGGTTGCGAGCTCATTGAGCAACTGTGTAAGACTGAACTTTAACTTGTTCATCCCGTAAATGCTTTTAAACTGATCGAAACTCTTCGGAAGAGTCGTCAGTATGATGCTCACTTGACTGGGTTTGTCAATGGCCCCGCCATTTACTTCTACCGTGTTGAAGTAGGACATCATGCTCAGGACATGTTCTCGAACTGATGTTCCTTCCTTCATATGAGCAAGCATAGCTGAACGAACAGCTTCGTGCCACTTTTGTTCGGAGGGATGCCCGAACATAGCTTGCAATGACTCCATGATTTTGAATGCTAAAGTCATTGCTTCGTACTTTGTGACAAGCACGTCTGTCATAGATGCCAACAGATATGATTGAGCCTTCTCATCAGATGAGACCCATCGCTGGTATGCCTCACGAACAGTTCGTGTGGCATTGGCAGTAGGCGTTGGTGACCAAAATTGCATTAATATTAAGTTTCCACTTTGTGTAGTTATCACCGGTTAATTTTGTCACTTGCGAAAATTTGAAGTAATGCAGAAGACATTGCTGAAATAAATAAAACATTCATTCAGTCATTTATTTAAAACAAGTGCGGGTGCTTTGGTATAAGTTTAAACATGATGCATGAACATGTTTAACAAACTAGAACTACCCTAAAAATAGTTACTATACCACGACAATCCAACATACCACAAAAAAGTACTGCCTTAGGGTCGGTCAAATCTTTGCATGTTGGACCGAGACATTCTCAATCAAATGATATTCTAGAATAACTCTTATTCCATATCATTCAACCATCGTTTATTCAGTCAGATTTTTAATTAACAAACTTAATCAAAACCTTCGTGAGTGTAACCCACCATTTCAGATCTCACGAGCTTAACTCGAGAATTGCCGCCTTAGGGTCGCTCAATCCCGAAATACCCTCAGAAATCCTATCCGTTAGGAAGTCAACCTTGGTATTGACCTTTGTGGAAACCCTCCCTAGGAAGAACAAAAGCAAAGCCGTCACGAGGCCCCACTCGGATCTCACGGTGTTGAACTAATGATGGAGACCGCGGGATATATATGTAATATGTCCCTCTCCCACTCACAATTTCAAAACAAAGGTTTTCTATTATCCGTTAATGCACCTAGACTCTACAGGATCAAGTGGCTAACTTTGATCAAGTTATCTAGTGCATTAACTAATTCATTACTAGAAATAAGTTCTAATTAACTAATAAATTATTAACGATTTTTAACAATTAAAAATCTAATCTATTAGTGAATAATCTAAGTCTTTATAAACTATTTACTAAGCTCAGATTATTATGAAAGTGTTTACCAAGTTTTAACTATTAAAACTCTAACACAATATTCGGTTCATTTATAATTAGGCAATTAATCAAATTAATCCTAATTACTACAAATGACCCTATTAATCTAACTTATTAAACTCTTTAATAACTAGATTAATATTAATGAGAATTATCAAGTTTTTTTTAACAATTAAAAAACTAATCTCATTTTCATAGCCAATTTATGTATTTACCCATTTTAATCATATTAAAAAAATACTTAAAATATCAAGCTATGATACATGTATGACATATCAAATATATTTGTGTAGACACATCTAATCTAAATGACATATGTATGCATGCCAATGCTTTTTATCATCACATAATATAAAGCATACATGAATTGACCGAGAACTGTGGATTATTTAACCTAAAAAAAATTGGAATCTAAAATTACAAAAATACCTCCAAGGCATTCCTTGGTCTTCTTGTAATTTCCAAGTCTTCCAGTCTCTTCAAGTCACCTTAATTTATCTCATGAATCTTTCTTCACAATTTTTCCAGGTCTTTAACATATGTTACAATTGTTTTTTTTTTACAATACTATAATAGTTAAAAAAATATAATAAAACAAAATTATACAATCCATAAACCATAAATCCACAGTACCATATAATTAACGATCAATCATGTTTTTGTAAATTAAAAAAATATACATACAAAAACATCATACAATAAATTTAAATCGTGCCTACACAATCATACATACAGGAGTATCGAAAACAATTTTCTGTTCCGAAAATAAAATTGGCTTTGATACCAATAGTTGAAACCTCGTTCACCGATCGCGCATCGGAAATGAGGTTTTAATTTTTTTTATATACAGATCGTAATCTGTATCTGGGACCAGTGAACTTGTTATCGTATTTATTTTCGGAACAAATACATATACTAATTATTACACTAATAAAATATATATGTAAATACAGGAAATTGTAATCAATAATAAAAAGGAAGATTAAAATAATCATACCAACGTTTGGAGGATTCTTCACTTTTTGATTTGCTACTGGTCTGTACTACTGATCTTCCTTGCTATGTCCCGGGACCGGTAACTGCGTATGGACGCGTCACGGCCTCAGGAACTTAGAATGGTGGATGTAGGAAAATTAAGAAACTCTTTCTTAAATTTTACTATGCAACACTTGCATATTTTGCATCTCATGCACTTAAAACTTTTTCTCTTTGATTTCATGCACACAAACAAGTTCAAAGACAAGAGACCAATTATAAAAAAAAAATGTGAGAGTTCCACACACCCTTTTTCTATAAAAAAACAAAATTCAAGCAATTTTTTTTTTTAATAATCACAACCGCATCCTTGCTTGCATTGTACCTTATATATATAGTGCTGTGCGTGAACTCATGCACTTTTTATTTATTTATTTTTTAGTTTTTAAATCTCAAATCTAATTTGATTTTTTTTTAAAAAACTTTCAAATAAAAATATCCCATATCTTTTATTTGATTTTTAAAAAACTTTCAAATAAAAAATATCCCATATCTTTTATTTGATTTTAATTTTTGAATTCAAACTATTTAAATTCAAAAATAAAATATTTAATTTAATAAAATAAAATAATCATATTACCTTATTTTATTCAAAAATAAATATCAATATACATCCTCCATTTAGTGATTAATAACATAATTAAATAATCTCAATTTAAGTTATTTAATCACCATTATCTATTAATTAAATAATCTCATTATTCAATTAATTTCCGAATAAATATGTGTCACTTTCGTAACACAATTAACTGGACAATCCAATTAATTAACCGTGACCCTTGTTATCTAAATCCAACGGGCTAGCAAGGGGACCTAATGGACCCACAGTATTTTGAGCTCCAATAATCATCGGAATCATTAATTAAACTCTTTAATTAATATTCCTTGATTATTAACTCCGGTGTTATTCCATTAAAAACCCGAAGCTGCACTCTCTCAACTGCAGACGTTTTTACACAAACCGATACAACTCGGTGTCCATCGATATAGCTATTACATATGGTGTGATCCTCCACATTAGTTCATAATTAGAGCTGGGTCATAATGTCCGTTATACCACTGTAATTACATATATCCTTTAAGTACCATTGATTCTATAATGGATTAAGATCACCCACATATAGCCATCATTAGTTGATATATATGAATCTCATCGGTAAACGAATCTTGGTGTGAGATTCATATAGATCATGGCCCAGTCCTATATGATCACATCATACAAGGTACCTCCATTCTCATATCTCATATGAATGATTCAGGATAGAATCACTGTACATTACGGAATGAACCGCAGTTATAGATTAACGACAAATAAAGTACCCAGCTTTATTTGCTATCTATGGACTCTTTAGATTGCACGTCCCTTACTGTATCCATCCGTATATAACATTCATATACACAATTTGAGATTACATCCGGCAATCCAGGATGTTAATATGTACACAAGTTTATAAAATAAATAACATAACAATAATGAATTGAACCTTTCCTTTTTATTTACTTCATAAATCAATTTACAAATTACATGCTTAGGGCATAAACCCCAACAGTTCTTCGTTGAAGGTGACTGAAGTGAAGTAGTTGTCGCTGGCCCCTTACAAAGGTTGATACGAAACATTGTTTTAAGGCACTTATGCAATCCTGAGCATTGGAACAAAACTTTCCCCTCTCTGACCAAGAGCCAGACTGATACGGTTGTCAAAGCGGCTGAGACTTCTTGGGAAGAAAGGGATCGCCATTTTCTTTATGTTGAAGCAGACTTGATCAAGGCAGGGATTTTTTCCTGCTATTTCTGCCCGTTGTAGACGATGTGAGCCATCCTTGCTTTACTTTTACTGTAAGCTGTCTTGCATACTTTCCCCTCTTTGCTGATTGTTGATAATTGTGCGGCTTTTTTTTCCTTTCAGTGTACGATGTGGACATCATCGTAGGTGATCAAGCTCAGAAGGCCAAGCATGCTAATCGGGTCAGTAGGAAGGCTGCAGCCGATCAAGTTGCTCAGGGAATTGCTCCACCTGAACATGGTCTAGTGGAACACACGTATGAATCCGACCACCATTCATCTGATGTACCCACTGAGAAAGTTGGGACCAGTGATTTACATCCTCCCTGAGCTAGAAGCAATCGCCGAGGCCACTCAAAGGAAATGGTTGGTCGGGTTCGGTCTAGTTCTGAAGCATCTGATCAAGGAAGAAGTGATCGAGATAGGTCTGAAAGGGGGCATCAGAGAAGGGATGATTTGTGACGGAAGAAATCACATAAAGTGGATGCGACAGATAAGGTTTCAAGCCATAAGGTTGGTAAGACTACTGAAGAGTCATTCACTCCCAATGCTCTTCATATGAGAGCGGGTCTTACATCCGGAGTTGATCCACGTTTCCTACCTCAGTGGTTAATCCAATCGTTTTGGAGGAGGAGGAGGAGGATGAGGAGGAGGATGAAGACCATGAGACAGTTTTCGTCCTTATGTCACGAGAACTGTGATCCAAGAGAGGGAATGATTGGGGTATATTAAATTTGTCTTCCGCTCCACCCGAACCAATCAAGATTGCGGACCAGACGCTCCCCTCGAATGAGTCTCCCAAGGTTCTGGCTGTGCCACCTTTTTACTGCCCCGAGAAGGCTCTTATGCAGTTTACTATCAGGCGCTAGATTGTTTTCTTTGATTCTGAAGATGATCATTGTGGTCCCGACGAGGAAGAGAAGATAGCTGATGAAAGCTTTATTGATCTGTCTGAAGAGCATGTTCTCCATTCTATTTTGGAACCAAGGGAAGAAGCAACTATACAGTTTGAGGGGGATATCAGGATGAGTAAGCCTATTAGTTCCCCTTCCATTATGCATGTTGGGTCTCATCATCGAAGTGCTTGTGAAGGTCAAATTTCTAATAGCGAAGGCCCCCGGGTTGCTACATCTGATAATCTTCCTGGGGAAGACGTTGGGATCTCGAAGACTCCAACCCTTTCTGATTGTAATATTCCCTCCTCTCATCAGGATCAATCTGCTCCTACTATTTCTGTTGCTGAGCTTTCTCACTTCCCTTTATCCAGTAGTTCTCAGACAGACCCCTCTTCCATGCTTTGCTCAATGTCATCAGGTGTTGGATATATTGGCGAAGGGTACTAGAAGAACGCCAAAGACGCTGCAGATTTTGAGCGGGTCTGCATGATATTCAATAATGGCATTTTTGTAAGTCTTTCACCATCTTGCTTGCTTTTCTCCTGATCTTTCTATATGTTAGATTTATCTTTTACTGATCCTTCACAAACGGTAGAGGCGTTGACTCGGGCTTTTTCTGAAAAGAATAAACATGTCGTTGAGATTTCTCAATTGAAGCTTACTTTCGCCGAGAATGATGAGGCTTTGAAATCTTCTGCTGCTAGTGCCTTCAAGGCTAGTCACATGCGGAAAAGTTGAAGGCGTATACAACAACTGAGATGGCTATGAGGAAAAAACTTGTGAAAATAGAGCCACTACATCTGATGAAGCCCTAAGGGAGCTCACTATAAGAACGTTGGGCTGGAGAAGAGAGTTACTAAGGCTGAAATGCGGAGTGCTGAACTTGAATCGATAACCATCTTAGCTGAGAAAGCAACGAAGAAGGCTCGGGAAAAATCTCAGGTGGCTCGATATTCCCTTGCCATAGTTCAGCAGAAGATGTTGGAGGTGCAGCAAGCGTCTGAGGAGGCTAGGCTTCACTATGAGCATCTCGCCAAAGACTTGGAGCTGCAGCAAGCCAGTATGAAAGTTCTTTCGCATAAAGCCAGGTTAGACCTTGAAGTTCAAAATGTTGATCGGTACAAGAGGTCCCTTGCTTTTGAAGCTACGCAGCTGAGGGAGTTTGAGAGGAAGCCTGCCAATTGCCAGGACGTTTTTTAGTGCAAATGAGAGGTCTTCAAAAGAGTCCCGCTTGAAATAGGACTGGACAATATCTAAGCATCAGATAGAGTCCCTAGAAGTGATCAAGAACTAGTGGATTGAATGGAAGGCCTATTTCAGATCTATTGGAAAGGATCCCTTCCCCATGCATTTTTAGCTCTCTTCGAAGGTATCCCTTGTGTCTTTTCATGCTGGTCAGATTAATGGCGCTCTGACCAAAGGGGTTGACGTCGGTCCTTCACCCGATGTAGATTACCCTCATTTGTATCTGCTCATCCTGATAACTTCTCTGGCCAAATTTTAAAGACTTCAATGAAGATGATGATGTCCCTCATTCCGGTCCTGGGGACTCTTCCGTTGCTAGGAACAACTGAAACATTTATGCTTTTGTAGCTTTTTTTATATGTTTTGATATTTGTAACTCTTGACAGGCTATGACAATTAATGTATATTTTTCCCTTATTTGTGGTCTTCGAGATGTTTACCGTTTTTGGTGCGTTGTTCCTTATGCTTTCATTCTTTCATATTTTATCTCAACCCGAACTATGCATGCTAACCCATGCTAGATTGATAATCATGAGTTTGGCTAAGCAGAACCACTTGTATACCGATCATTTAGGATTCATAACCTTTTCTTCTAACCTTGCGTCATCATGTAATGGTCCACTTATTTGCCTCATTTTTTATGGTCAACCATTCTTGGAGAACTGAACCGTGCTTTGCGACGATTTTAGGTTTTCCTCAGACAGATATATTGCATTTTACTGCTTGGGTTCTGGCTGCACCCGATCGTTTGCCATATATCTTTCTGTTGAGCAGATTTCGTTTGTAAACCAATTATGCAATTTATATTTATAGACTTTCGTCTTTTATCTGTCAACTTGGTCGTTAGGACGTCTCCTGATAATCTGTTGATCAAGATTCGTTGCAATAAGGCGTAACTTATCCTACCATCTTTATAAGTATCTATGGTTGTGTCTTACCTTATCTTATAAGTTGGATTCACGCCTTATCCAACTCTTGGCGCATCCTATCGAGCTCATATACCCGAAGGCACACTAATAGTGCTTCATGTACACCATTTAGTTTCAGTGAGTGTGCACTGTCTTGACGACTTATGCTTTCGGCCCCCTCATCGGGCCTCTTGGGATCCCTATCGATCTCAATCGATATTTAAAGGTATTCTGTAAATGTTCTTAAGAGCGAATATTTGGTTTCGAACACTGTGCTTGATATTTATAATTGCTCCCCTAGGGAATTTTTATTGATTTCCAAAAGATAAAAGACAATTAGCTAATAATAATTTAAAGTTTAAACTATGGAAGCAAATAATAAAAATAAATGCATGAATATTCTTCACGGGTAGAAGATCTTTAAATATTGTGCATTGCACGACATGGGTTGCTCGGTTTCCTCGGGTCTGGAAAGTTGATATGCTCCATGTCCTGCTTTCCCGACCACTTGGTACAGTCCTTTCCATTTGTCAGCTAACGAACCTGCGGACTTGTCATTTGTATTAAGTGCTACTCTTCTCAGATTTAGGTATTTGAGCTGGAATTTTCTAATCTTGACATGCGAATTGTAATACCTTGCTACCCTATGTTGGTAGGCGGCATTTCTTACCCTGTACATGTCTCTTCTCTTTTCCAGCTCATCCAAGTCTTGTTTTATCATCTCCATATTTCCTTCGGGGTCAAAGAGTTGTACCCTAGGGGACTTGTGGATTATTTAAACTGAAATTACCGATTCCATCCCAAACGCCAGCGAGTAAGGTGTTTCCCCTGTTGAAGTCCTTTCTGTAGTCCGATAAGCCCATAAGACTTCGTGTAATTTGTCTGCCCAATTTCCTTTCCTTCCCTTCAGCTTCGCCTTCAGAGTATGCTTGATTATTTTGTTCACCGCCTCTATTTGACCATTAGTCTGTGGGTGGGCTGGTGTGGCGTAATAGTTATTTATTCTGAAGTCTTGACACATATTTCTGAAGTTATCACTATCGAATTGAGTCCTATTGTCTGTGATTATAGTTTTCATGATTCCAAACCGATAGATGATATTTTTCTTCACAAAACCGATCGTTTTATCCTCGGTGATATGTACTAGTGCTTCCACTTCAACCCACTTTGTGAAGTAGTCGACGACCACTATGGCATGTTTTGCCCCTCCTTTAGTTATAGTTGGCATCAGACCAATCAGATCTATTCTCCACATGGCGAACGACCATGGCGATGTCAATTTTTTCAACTGTTCGGGTGGTCTCCGAATTGTCATTAGCTACTTTTTGACAGCCACCGCACTGATTTGCAACACCTTGTACATCCCCAAACAGAGTTGGCGGCCAATAAAAGCCTTGCCTGGGTGATTTATATGCTAGAACTTTACCACCTGAGTGATTCCCACGGACTCCCTTGTGGATACTTTCTAATATTTGCTTACCTCTGAGTAGATCCACGCATTTCTGAAGGGCTTTAGAGAACCCTTTTTTGTATAGCTCTCCTTCTACTATCGAGTATCTTGTAGCTCTATATGTGAGATGCTTCACCTCAACTATCTCCGTTGGGAGCACCCCCTTCTCTAAATATTCTCTGATCGGGGTCATCCAGGTAGTTTGTTCCTCTTTGATTAATTCTACCCTCGACGCTTCTACTTGATTTTTGTTCTCGATACTCAGCTTTCGCAGGTGGACGATCGAGATCGTTTTTGACCATACACTGGTGGATAATGCCAATTTTGACAGCGCATCCGCTTTCTCATTTTTCTCCCTCGGGATTTGGGTGATTCTGTATGCTTTGAACCTTTCGAGGATTGTCTTGGTCATGGTTAAATATGCGGCCATGTTGTTATCCTTGACTTGGTATTCATTCAGAACTTTATTGACTACCACTTGTAAGTCACTGAATATTTCCAGCTCATCACATGTAATTTCCAGGCAAACAGGCCCTATTCTCTTAACATTCTAATCACCTCACTGTTCGGCTCTATGAGCTTTACGACCAGATCCGCTACAACTTGTCCCTTGATCGCTGCTCTTAGCGAGTAGACTATGTCAAACTCACTTAGTTCCACTGCCCACTTAGTCAGCCTTCCCGACATCTCGGGTTTTGATAAAATTTGTTTCAATGGACAGTCAATGTATACTTCATTTTTATGAGCTTGAAAGTACGGTCTTAGTTTTCTCGCTACAGTTACTAAGGCTGAAGCCATTTGCTCAGTTGGAGAGTATCTTGTTTCCGCAGGTAACAGAGCTTTGCTGATGTAGTATACCGGTTTTTGCGTTCTTCTTCCAATTTGAGCAGTACTGACCCTGTTGCTACGTTTGTAACGGACAAGTAAAGATAATATCGAAACTTTTCCCAAATATTCTTTGATTTTTTTGAATGCTTGTTCGCACTCATCGTTCCACTCTACCTCTTTGAATAGCTTAATTGCTTTGAAGAAAGGTAGGCATTTATCCGTGGATTTACTTAAGAACCGGCTTAGGGATGCTAGGCAACCCATCAACCTTTGGATTTCCTTCAATATCTTAGGAGACCTCATTTCTTCCAGAGCTCTTATTTTCTTCGGGTTTACTTCGATCCCTCTTTGGTGAACTTGAAATCCTAGGAACCTGCCTGATGGTACTTCGAATACACATTTCTTTGGATTTAGCTTCATCCCATACTTTCGCAGTACCTCAAACGTCTCCCTTTGGTCGGTTGGATGGTCTCCGAACGTTACACTTTTGGTTAGCATATTGTCCATGTATACCTCCATATTCCTGCCAATCTGTCGAGCGAACATTTTATTTACAAGCCATTAGTAAGTTGCCTCAGCATTCTCTAATCCAAACGGCATGACCTTATAGCAATACAATCACTGGTCAGTTGTAAATGAAGTTTTTTCCTCAGCTGGTTCAAACATTCTGATCTGGTTGTAACCTGAATAGGCGTCTATGAAACTTAACAGTTCATGTTCGGCCGTTACATCTACCAACTGGTCGATCCGAGGCAAGGGGAAGCTATCTTTCGGACATGCATTATTCAAGTAAGTGAAATCCACACACATCCTCCACTGGCCATTTTTCCTTTTTACCAGGACTACGTTGGCGACCCAGTCGGGATATTTCACTTCCCGAATAGATCCCGTGGCTAATAGCTTGTCCACCCCTTATTTGATCGCCTTACTTCTTTCCGGGTTGAAGCGTTTTCTCTTCTGGATAACTGGTTTTCGATCCGGATTTACTGCTAAGTAATGTGAAATCGTCCTTGGATCGATCCTGGCATGTCCGTGTGTTCCCAAGCGAACATGTCCTTGTATTCTTTTAGTAGTTCAACCATCTTACCTTCATCGAGCTTCGTCAGTTAGGACCCTAGCCTAACAGTCTTTTTCGGATCATCGTTGCTAATGGCAACTTCATGGTTGGTTCCTTTGAGCCTTTGTTACTCTCTGGCGCTGCCTCTCTCGGGTCTAGGTCGAACCCGGTCGGGGTTTCGGACTTCTCCTCCATTGGGTCTACTTTTAGGTCTTCACATTTTTCAACAGCCTCCACCTGCATTACCCCCGACTCTACCTTTTCCCTGTACACTGCGAGATTCACTTTTCTGGTCCATTCCTGTGAGCTTTTCATGATCCCTATCCCAGCTTTGGTCGGAAATTTTACCATGAGCGTGTAGGTTGTAGTCACTACTTTTACTTTGTTCAGGAAGGGTCGGCCTAACAGTGCGTTATATGGTCAATTCTCAACATTTACGACCACGAAGTCCAGCAATACTGTCTTCGTACTAGGGAAACTTCTAGCTTCTATTGGTAGTTTAACAGTTCCTAACACCCTGACTTCGGTTCCTCCAAAACCCCTCAATGGGACCTTCAGTGGTTGGAGATCATTCCTCTGTAGCCCGAGTTGATCAAATGCCTCTACGCTCAAAATGTCTACCGAGCTACCATTGTCAATCAGTATTCGTCTTACTTGCTAGTGCCCAATGCGAGCTGACACAACAATCACGTCGTTTGGTCTTACCTCCGACTCGTGTGCGTCTACTTCAGTGAAAGTTATTGGTCCCCATCATTGCTTTACTTTCTTCCGATCGGGACCTAGATGATTTACCTTCATACTTCTTTGGCTGTTCATGGCTTCCATAACTTCAGACATCCTTTCTTGGCTACTGCTTCCGGTATTGGGGCCACTTAAAATGGTGTTGATTGCCCCGCTATCTAAGTCTTTTTTCGGGCTCCTATAACTCCTATCCCGATCCCATGCGTGGGTATCCTTTTATCGATCCTCCCCTCTTCTGAGGATAACGTCAGTGAGATGACCTTCCCGGATTAGCTTCTCAATGTATTCCCTGAGTTGGTAACATTTAAGGTTTCGTGGTCATTTTCTTGGTGGAATCGGCAGTACTTTGTTGTATCTCTTCTGGATAAATTTGACTGCCTCGGGGGTTCTCTGTATAAGTTTTTGTCTTCTATTATATTTAGGATTTCCTCATTCTTTTTGGCTAACGGGGTATAGTTGGTATACGAGCGCCTTGAATTCCTCCATGTTCTATCATCATATTTTCACCCATTTTTCCCTTTTTCTCCGTTGCCCTTCGGGTCACTTTTACCATTGTTTTTCAAACCGCTCTCTTGGCTCTTTTGATTGCTGGCAGGACGACCCCCATGTATAAATTCTCCCCAGTGGGAGATTTGTTATTCTTCCGCCATGGCGTATCCCCCAACATAATCTATCATGCTTGCATATGTGGCTGGTCCCCGCTACCTCAGATTCAAGGTGAGGTGACTGTGTTGCAAGCTGTTTATAAATGCGGATACCACCGTATCATCGTTTGGGTCATGAACTTCCGATACCTCCTATGAAAACCTAGTTAAATAGTCTTTTAATTTCTCATCTTTTCTTTGCCTTAAGAAAGAAAGAGCCGACACTAATATCCTCCGCAGGATATTTCCCATTTATTGTCTGGTGAATGCTCATGTTAATCCTTCAAAACTCCTGTTGGATCTCGATGGTAATCCTCCGGACCACCTAGACCCCTGATCTCTTAATGTTTGAGGGAACATACGACACATGAGGGTGTCATCATAGTCATACTGGGCCATGACGCTCTGGTATCTCCTAACATGTTCTTACGAATTGATATTGCCTTTGAATTGCTCCACATGTGGCATCCTGAATTTCTCCGACAAACGAGCCTACCTTATGGTGACTGGGAACGGACTCCTAAAATTCCTGACCAGGGGGTTTTCTTGACTTTGCTTTTTCTCCAAAGCTTCTATCCTCCTAAGAAGAACTTCCAGCTCTCATTTGGGCTAGTCATGCCTATCTATCCTTCGGTGGATTGTGAACCCATACAGGTCTCTTCGCCTTCTGAGAGCGCACTCGTCATTACTTATATTAGATCAGGGCTTCTTACTCCGTCCATCATAATCTTGTCTTGCATCACCGTACCTGTGGTGCCCTCGTGTGAGCTTGACCCCTCACGTTCCTCCGCTTTTTTATCTTGTTGTGGGCTGTTTCTTCTACGTGAACGTTATCTTTTGCCCCGTTTCTCTGCCTTATCTCTTCCAGATTTTTAGGGTGCACCGAGAGCAGTTGCCACGATCTTAGAGCGCACCTTAGGCCCTTGAGCTACCACAGGTGTAGAGAGCTGGTATGGTGAACTTAGATTTGCAGTCGCAGTAGCATCTATGCTAATTCCTTGTCTAGCGGCATCATTGATAACCTTCTGTAGGATTCTTAAACTTGCCTAAGTACATCTGGAGATATTCTTGTAGTCAATTCCATGGTTGTAACGACATCCTGTCTGCTTGACGGTGGAGTTCTTGAGGGTGGATCTGTTCCCGGTACATTGGCATCCATGACATTCGCCTCCCGTGAAACATCGATGTTGTGTGGGGAAGAATCTCTGTCACTGTTGGAGACCATAATTTTGTCTTGTATGACTAAACCTCTGGCTGATTATAACATCGGAGGTTCACCGCCCCTCTTTCTAGTGCCAGTTGTTGACGGTGATTTTTTGATAGACCACACGTCGAACAAAATGTATATGAGATCACACAATTGTAAATTATGAACGACTAAGGGATTAAAGAGAACACAAAGTGTTTACGTGGTAAAACCCCAAGAACGGGGAAACATCCACGGTTGCCGGAAATCGATGAGGAAAGAACTTTACTATGAATAATCGATTGCACCCTCAATCTCCCTTGCTCTCTCTATATATTTTTATTTCTTTCTTTTCAACTTTTTCTTGGGAATTCTTAGGGTCTATTTATACATGCATAGAACCCTAATTCGTGTTGTACAAGTAAATGGAATCGACACGTTTGAGTCGTTTTATCCTTCTTTCCTGTTTTATGTTCTTCACGTATGGAACCTCTTGCCTAATTTGAACTCTGGCATCAATAAGGAAATTTGCTTCCTTGCCAAAGTGTGCTTTGAGACACCTTATTGGAGTAAGACTCATTCTGTACGTATTTGATAATACCCACGTGTCGATCTGCTGATCATCTGCCAAGACCCGACCAAGCCTTATTTTCCCCGACCAGTGACCCAATCCTGACTAGAGGTTTTGACCCGACCATCCTGATAATCCCGACTGGGTATTATGAAACAATCTTTTGTCAGTGTAGGTGGGTTCAGGCTTAGATAGGTTCAGAAAGGTTGACTCTTGGTGCCACGGTATCTTTAACTCCCTTGTTTTTTGGATAGTTACGCTGACTCACCATTCTTTAGATTTTACCAATAACAATATCAATGAACTTTTATGAAATGATTCCATAGGATTCAGCTAATCGTTTTATCAAAAGATTTCCTGTGATTATTTCTAGTATGGAATGAGTCAATCATCCACTTTGGTATCTTATTGAACACAAATGATGTTGACATTTCTGTTTTTTTTTCATTCTAGTTATTGATACAAAAAGAGGTGAAGAAGAATTGAGATATAATTGTGTGTGATGGAGAATATAATTTTTCTAGTTATAAAAGCCAAAATTCAGAACAAATTGTAACCATTAACTATATGACTTTAACTTCATGACCGACTCTTGGATTTACATCTCAAATTGTGTTTCCCCAATGATAAATGATATAAGTAAATCCAAATTGATACATAACTAATCGGTCTTGATTTTTTTATTGTTAAAAAACTTTCTCAACTCAATTTCAATTATAATGTCAATTATTAGTATATGTTTTAGAATATAAGTCTCTTTTGACCCTCAGAAAGCTCTTTGGGTGTAATAGAGTTATGGGTTTTGTGACTGATTCAAAGACACTCTTTTGTAATCTCTATTGATCATTGTGAATTTCTTTTCATATCTAATGTGAACGTAGGCTTTAAGTTGAACCATGTAAATTTTTCTTGTTCCTTTTTGCTTTTAATTTGTCTAATTATTTTGTGAGTTGACAACTTTCACTTCAAAAATTGTAATTCGACTCTCTGTCTACTAATTGATAGGGATTGAAAAATCAACCGAGTGTAAAACTTGAACACTAAAATCCTTGATTTAAAAAAAAATAAATATGAAACTCAAAACTTCAATTGCTAAGTAGAAGAAATACAAGCAGGCTTTTCAGGCTAGAGAACCAATTATTTGCCGCACTAATCCACTCAAATTCATGTCTGTAAATGTATGTTTGAAACTTGGAGACCCAATTTTCTTCATGAATAGTTTGAGCATCATCAAAAAACTTCTATTTTTAATCTTCAAATATCTATTTGCTTACTTATGTGTCAATTTGTTGAGTGAAAAAAGAAGAGTCGTTCTAAAAGACTTTTCAATTAGAAATAGGTTTATATTATTTTAATGAAAGTATTCAACTTTTCAAATGCGCTTGTTTCACACATGTGAAACTAGTATTATTTTTAGGTGGATATGAAAATCATTAGAATGATCTTTTAAATTACTAATATGTTATTATTAAATATTCAATATTAGCATTATTTTAAAGATCTAGATGAGACTTTTCTAATGGTATACGTTTTATGATGATAACATTTATAAATTAAAACTTGTTATATATTAATTGAATTTAAGTAGAAAGATAAAAAGGATATAAATGTTAAATATTAATGATGATGTGAAATAAAAAAATATATTATAATAGTAATTGAAGAGGGAGAAGTTGCTCTTCAATACTGAAGAGAGAGAAGTAAAATCTCATTTGAAGAATCTGTTGGAGTCAAATATACTGATGTGACTCGTTTGATTTTAATAATTATCTTATTTGAAGAGGCTTTTAGGGATGCTCTTAGGTCACACAGATATAGATTTGAGAGGAAAAATTTAGAACAGTGTCGTTTGCCTTCGTTTGCGGTCTATTAATTAAAATAGACTTACAAAATAAATCATGACCATTGAGATAATCAAATGTCAATGGATCTTTAAAAGCTTAGAAAAACCTCTTTTAAAGAGTGTTTACAAGGATAAAAGAAGAATTATATTTTACCTAGTTAGCCTAATTTTTTAACTAGATTACTAACATATGGATACAAATATGTAAGGCCATGTTTGTTGGCCTGTATTGTATTGTATTAGCCATTTAAATTGTATTAAAACAATACAATACCGTGTACAAACATTGTATTTTATTATTTTAGTACATTTTAATTGTCTAATACAATAAACATATTATTAGCTAATACATTATATTTGGTGGTATTAGGTTATATTGTATAAGAAAAAACACCTTTTTTTTCCTCTTTTTTTTCAACTAATATGGAATATTAATGAAATATGTGTTAAGTTTTTAATATTTTTATTATAATTTTAAAATTATATAGGAAATATTTATTTTATTTATAAAAATAATATTTATTTAAATTTTTTGTTTCAATTAAAATAAATATTTATTGATTTTTTATATAAAAATATTTATTGATTTATTCATGGTAAAGATATTTAAAATTAACTATTAACTAATTTTTATAAAATACAATAAAGTCATACGAATAACTTAGTACGATATAATACAGCGTATCACCAAACACAAATTTATATTAATATTAATATAATCCAATCCAATACAATACAATGCAATTCAATACAGTCCAATACAATCCAATACGGTTTGCCAAATGAGCCCTAAACGAAAAAGAAGATGCAATTTTAATATCTGTTTTGGTACCAATTGTCTTGACAAATCGGAAACTCAACGTGAGGGCTAAGGAAGACGGAAAAAGAGCTCATATGCAATTGGCGGAAACCGAATTGAGTAATGGTGTAATTATGGACCTACCCGAGACAGGCCTGTCCGGCCGGTCCACTAAGCCAACGGAACGTGCTTGGCACGGCCCAAAAAGGAAGCGGGCCAAGCAGAGGCCCGGTCCGTAACAGGCCCCGTGCTGGGCAACTGGTACAAGGTCCGGCGGGCCGGCCCACTACGGCACGCCAAGTCGGTGTGCTTGGCTCCTGGACCGACCGGTCGGTCCGTGACATCAACCGGTTTTGTTTTTTTTTTTTTTTTTTTAAATTCCCTCCAATGGCTAGAATTCAAAATCCAGCCGTTGGAGCCAAAAAAAATTATAAAAACACCCCCTGAAATCTTTTAAATTATATTTTGACCCACAAATCAAATTTTTCTATAAATACTTTCATCCATTTCATTTTCCATTCACTCTCTCTATCATTCTTTCAATTTCTCATTTTCTCAAATCTCAATCTCTATATTCTCCAATTCTCTACACTTTTTCATTCAATTTTATTATTACTCTCTCTACAAAATTCTCTACATTTTCCACCAACACACCAAATTTCACCAAATTTTAAAAGTACAATTTTGTTATTACTTTTGCTCAAACATTTTTTCATAGAAATTTATATGTTTATGTTTACTCTGTAGTTACTAAATGAAAACATTTTTATTTAGTTAGTTAGGTTTATCAATTTTTGGGCTTTAATGTTAATATTATTTATTTAGTATATTAAGATTTTTACGTTTAGTAGTAATTTTAATATTTGTTATTAGTAAATTTAGAAAGTTAATTTGTATTACTGAATTTAATTTTTGTAAAAAGTAAATTATGAATGTTAAGTGTAGTAGTTAATTTTAATATTTTTTGTTCATAAATTATGAATTTTAAGTGTAGTAGTTAATTTGAATAAGTTTTATTAGTAAATTAAGATTTTTATGTGTAGCATTTAATTTAATATTTGTTGTTAGTAAATTTATTAATTTAATTTGTAGTAGTGAATTTAATATTTTTTGTTAGTAGATTATGAATTTTTTGTGTAGTTGTTTATTATAATATATTTTTTCAGTATATTATGAATTTTAAGTGTAGTGGTTACTTTTAATAAGTTTTATTAGTATATTAAGATTTTTATGTGTAGTATTTCATTTCATATGTGTTGTTAGTAAATTTATCAATTTTATTTGTAGTAGTAAATTTAATATTTTTTGTTAGTAGATTATGATTTTTTATTTTTTCAAGTAAAAAAATAATTGTAAGTGTCGTATTATTTTTATTAATTATTGTTAGTAAATTAAGATTATTGTTAGTAAATATTGATTTTTAATTTGACTATTAACTACTATAGTGCTCATATCTTTACTTCAGATAATGGACCTAACCATCAGCCTTATTTTTCGGACGGTTTGAATATGCTCAACGATGAATTTGATATTTCGGAGCTGACCCATACTCAAGCGGGACCTTCTGGTTCCGCTGTTACACCAACATCACGTCCCAGAAAATTAACATTAGATGTGTGACAGTGTTTCAACATAGTCCAAATGACACTTCCAGACGGGACGTCTGGACCCAAAGCTAAATGTAAGTTTTGTCATAAGGATTATGCTACAAGTACGAAGGGAACTGGACATATGAGACGGCATATGTACAATTGTATGCCTGCACTTGGACAGGTAGACACTACAACCTAGACACAACTACAACGGCACCCAGACGGGTCCGTTACGACGTGGCAGTTCGACGCCATGCACGCTAGAGAGTGCTTGGTACGATACAATGCACAAACTGATCAACCGATCAGTATTGGTGAGAGTCCATTTTATAAAGAATTAATCACATCTGCATATAACCCCCAATATGAACCTGTTTCTAGGATCACCACTAGAAATGATTTGATACGATTGTTGAAACCCAAAGGGATGACTTAATTGCTGAAATACAGCATTTAAGTATTTTTATTGCATTAACTTCTGATATTTGGAATGCATGTTCCAAACAGTACTATTTATGTGTCACGGGACATTATTTAGATTCTGACTGGAGGATAATAATAAGAATTATTGGTTTTCGTCCTATGAATTTTGCACATACCGCAGAAAACATTTTTAATGTCATTATTTCTGTTTTAGAAACTTATGAAATCACGCATCGCATCCTTTCGATCACATTAGATAATGCATCTGCAAATACTAACTCTATTGCATTGTTTGTTGCATAAAATATCCCACAAGATGGAGGTTATTTCTTCTATCAATGGTGTGCATGCCATATTATAAATTTAGTTGTACATGCTGGTTTAAAGCAGGTAAGCGACTAAATAGATCGCATCAGAGATGCCATTTCTTGGATTTGCAGTTCTAATCCTAGATTCAGTGAATTCAAGAGACATTGTAAATTAAACGGTCTCAAACCCCGACGATTCCAAACTGATATGCCGGTAAGGTGGAACTTTACTTATTTAATGTTAGAAAATTGTTTGGAATATGATATAACCATTACATGTTTTTATAACATGAAATTGGCCGAAACAGGTTGTCCTGAAGCAAAAACACTTACCACAGACGATTGGTATGTGACAAAGATTTTTGTTCAATTTTTAAAATTTTCTTACAATGCCACTGTAACTCTTTTCAGGGTCTATTACCCCACATATTTCCAGGCAATCCATCAGATAGTGCAAATGTCTGAAGTGTTAAACAGTTATAGAGAAGATGAACATCTAGGCGCTGCAGTTGTTGCCATGGAGACAAAGTTGAAAAAAATATTGGGCTAACATTCCTCTACTTTATGCCTTAAGTGTTATAGTAGACCCTAGGGTTAAATTATCTGGTTTAGAAGTTTTGTTTGAGTTTATTGGTATTAATTTGTCAATAGATTATTCAGAACAAATTACTGACATTCGAACCAAGTTGTTCGAGATTTTTCATATTTATGAGAGCATGTTTGACAACATTGACACCCTCCAATCAATACAACTGGAGACAGAGCCGAAGCAAACAAGTTGGAGCCTTCTAAAACCGCGAAAAAAGGACAAATCAGCAAGTACTTCTTCAGGGCAAAGATCTGACCCATCTTCTTGTACCGAACTGATTAGGTACCTTGAAGCACAGTTCGATGCTGTTGAAGACAAGGAAGAGTTTGATTTGTTATTATGGTGGAAGACCTATACGTACAGGTATCCAGTTCTGTCACACTTAGCACGTGACGTACTGGTTATTCCAGTGTCAATGGTGTCTTCAGAACAAGCTTTCAGCAGCAGTGGACGCATAATTGAACAAAGAAGAAGCTGTTTGTCTCTGGAGATGGTGGAGATATTAACATGTCTTCGGGATTGAGAGCATGCTAAAAAAATGTTGCAAAATTTAACTGTAGATAAAGAGTTTATTTTAAATTTCAACAATCTATATATTGATGACCCTGCAGGTAGTTGCCAGGGTCAGAACTAGGTTATACTTTTACATATGTATTTATTATTTACTTGTAAGTTGTAAAACGGTTGCACTCTTTTTTCCTAACCAAGTTTTTATCCCACTGGATTTTTCTTGGTAAGGTTTTTAACTAATCAATTATATAAATATGTAATACTGAATTCCATAAGTGAAAAATAATTAAATAAATAAAAATTGTTCGTTTTCTTTATTCATTTCAAATCCTAAACCCTAAACACTAAATCCAAACATACTTAATTTGAAATTTTTTTATGAACCAGACCCGTCGAGCCCGCCGGACCAGGCCCGCCTGAGAGAGGCCAGCGTGCCATGCCGGGCCTCAGTTTTCGGAAATGGGCCGGGCCTGGTCCGGCATGCACAACGGTGCATGCCGGACCAGGGCCCACCCGTTTCGGAAAACGGACCTGGCCAGGCCGGGTCGGACCAGTCCATTTTTACAGCTTTGGAATTGAGTGGGATTTGTTTTTAATTATTTTAGAGTTAATTTCATAATTAATAAAAAGATAATAAGTACACAAAATTAAGTTTAAATGAATTCAGGAGTGAGAGTGATGTGTATAATATAATATGACATTAATTAATTTTCAAAGTTATAATCCACGTGTTGTGCCCTTAGTCCTACTTGTGTTTAATTATAAATTATCCACCTGCTTCTTCAGTCCAACACAAAATTTCTGGGTGAGAGAAAGAGAGAGAATCAATGGCGACTTGCAGAGCTAAGAGATGTGTTCTGCTACTATGCGGGGATTACATGGAAGATTGGGAGGTCTTCATTATAATTATTATTCCTCGATCTAATATGATTTAATTTTGAACCATTTTCTTTTTTCCTCTGTTTATAATTATTTTGGTAGTGCTTCACTGGTGCAGGATTTGTTTTTTCTTTAGTAAATTGGTAACGTTTTAAATGAGCACAATAAATTTATGTGTTTGGTTGCAGGCGATGGTTCCTTTTCAAGCTTTACAGGCTTATGGGGTTGGCGTTGACGCCGTGTGTCCCGGAAAGAAGGCCGGAGATTTTTGCCGGACGGCCATTCAACAAAGTTGTGGTCATCAGGTCTCTAGTTACCATATATATGACGTACGTGGTATCTAAAATGAACAATTTGTTTTTTAGTAATTGATGTGAAGCTTGTTCGGAACAGACATATGAGGAGTGGCGTGGACACAATTTCAAACTGAATGCAAGCTTTGATGAAATCGAGTTGGAGAATTATGATGCGTTGGTCATTCCAGGAGGAAGAGCTCCGGAATATCTTGCTGCGAATGGATCTGTAGTTGATTTGGTGAGAAAGTTTTCGGAGTCTGGAAAGACAATAGCTTCCATTTGCCATGGACAATTCATATTGGCAGCTGCAGACTGCCTTAAAGGTCGAAAATGCACAGCCTACCACAGTCTGGGACCAGTGCTGGTAGATGCTGGTGCTTCTTGGGTACAACCACAAACCTTGGCAGATTGTGTTGTCGATGGCAATCTCATTACTGGAACTACCTATCAGGGGCATTCTGAGTACATTCGGCATTTGGTGAAGGCACTTGGTGGCACCATCATTGGTTCTGGTAAAAGGATCCTCTTTCTATGTGGGGTAACTTTCTATTTCATTTTTCTCATATTTGCAACAGATTCAATGTGTAATTGCTTCTCTTAATTTGTTTTCTAATATAATTTTTTCAGGATTACATGGAAGATTATGAGATAGCAGTTCCTTTTCAATCTCTTGAGGCACTAGAGTGCCATGTTGATGCAGTTTGTCCCAACAAAAATGCTGGTGACATCTGCCCAACTGCTGTCCATGATTTTGAAGGTGACCAAACTTACACTGAGAAGCCTGGTCATAATTTCAAGCTAACAGCTAATTTTCAAGACATAGATGCCTCAACTTATGATGCTCTTGTCATCCCGGGAGGTCGAGCACCCGAATATTTGCAACTGAATCCCAAAGTAATTGCATTAGTGAAGCAATTCATGAATTCAGGGAAGCCGATTGCATCCATTTGCCTCGGACACCAGATTTTATCAGCGGCTGGTGTCCTCAAGGTAAATAGTGATAGATGTTTAACGATAAGATGATTTTGCTTTAGCTTTCGCTTTCCTTTTGATTGATCATATTTTGCCTCGAATGTTTCTGTGCTTCAGGGAAAGAAATGTAAAGCATACCCGTCAGTGAAGCTCAACGTGGTGTTGTCGGGAGCAACATGGTTGGATCCTGATCCGATAGACCGTTGCTTCACTGACGGAAATCTGGTTACTGGAGCTGCTTGGCAAGGGCACCCGGAATTCATCTCTCAGTTTATGGCATTGCTTGGCATCAGTCTTGTGTTCTAGTTGATTTTTCTCCCATCTACATGTCATCAACTTGTTACTTGTGTGTGCCCCAACAAATAATAACGTCAAATAAATAAACGATTTGGTCTTTGTACCATGTATGCAAACAAATCTTCTGTTGTTAATACTGGTGATGAAGCTGATCTTGTTAGTGCATTTGAAAAATGTTTTTAGTATCTCTAAAAACATTCTCGTGTCTATCATGCAGTGCCATGTTTTGCTGAAAATATAAATAAATTGTTGTTTGGGATTTCTTTCATTTTTATATACATTTATTTATCAATTTGATATACAGAATTCAGTAGAATAAATTTGTTTCTTGGCATAAACATGGTTTCATTAGATTCTCTATGGAAAAATTTATCGGATAATCTCACAAATATCCATTGGATTTCACAAAATTCCATATATTTAACAGTTTTTTTTTTTTTTGGGTATCCGGATAAACCCACGATGTATAGGGTTAGGAATCTCCATAGTTGGTCTAACTGAGACTTTTAACCCTGGCCCAAATAAGAGTACAGTAGGCACGTTCCCGCTTAAAAGTAAATCTGGGGTGTAAATTACCATTAAAAACAATAGATGAATCTGAATTTTGATGATGTGGGGAGTCAAACTGAGGACTACGAGGTTCACCACAACCCAAGAATCAAGATATATGTTAGCAATGGGGTGCAAGCCCAACAATTTTTTAAAAGTATAATAAAGTTTTACTCTATTATAGAATATAGTGGATTTCGCCCTATATCACCATTTGCATGTATTTACCACCGCATCATTTGGTATTATTAAACGTGAAAGGAAGTTTTATGTTGGCTCATATTTGTGGTAACCGGTGGCAAACAAGATGTACTCTTCTTATTGGTTATTAAAACCTATATATATACTCTTTATTTTAAGTTTGAAAACAATCTATGAAAGCCTCTATTTGTAATCTCTACATGATCGATACAAAGGCGAACGAAAGACAATCTCTCCATATACTTTTGTCTCATTTATTTTATTATTTTATTTAATGTTTTATATGCTATTTCAATTTAATTTATAACAAGTTATCAGTACGATGCTGTTATTTTCAGAAACTAAAGTTTCTGAATTTTATTTCCATTGGAACCTAAAGCTTCAGAGTTTATTACCACTAGAACCTGAAGTTTCTAAATTTATTTTCAGAATCCGAAGCTTCTGGATTTGTTATTACTAGAACCTAAAGCTTTTAGATTTTTATTTATCAATACCAGAACTTGTAGTTCTGGATTTTGTTTCTCGCATTTTATTTACTTTTGCGCAATTTGCTTTCTCATATTTTATTTACTTTTACGTAATTTTTATTTAAACAGTTTGGTCACTCATAAAAAAACCTGAAGTTTATAGATTTATTTATCATTATTGGAACCTGAAACTTCTGGATTTATTTATTTATATATCTAAAAATTTAAATTCTGACTCCAATTGTAATTTTCAGATAACCAGAAGTTATAAGAATGTCAAAACTTGCAAGCTTGAAGTTTGCTGCATTGGAAGTGTCTGGGGACAATTACATGTTCTGGGTGATTGACTCCAAATTATTTTTAAAATCATAAAGCTTGTATTACACCATTGAAGATGGGCCCAATGCAAATGAACAAGATAAGTCCATCACTATGGTCATTATCCGTCACCATCTACATGAAGATCTAAACGCCCAATACCTAACTGTCATAGAATCGGAATTTCTATGACAAGAATTTAAAGACAGATTTGATAACCAACCTGATGTTGCATTACCAAATTCTAGGTATCAGTGGCAACATTTACGTTTTCAAGACTATAGGTCAGTCTCTGAATATAACTTTGCTTTATTTAAAATCGCTACACAGCTGAAATTGTGTGGTCATGATGTAACATAAAATTATATGTTAGAAAAAATGTTTACAACATTTCATGCCTCAAATATGATATTATAGCAGCAATATCAAGAACGTCGATTCTCAAAATATACAGAGTTAATCTCATGTCTCTTGGTTGCAGAGAAAAATAACGAGTTGTAAATAAAAAATCATGAATCACGCTTGATCGGCTTTACAACATTCCCAGAAGTGAATGCTAATACTATTGGGGGGACATAATCATGGTCATGGTCGTGGTCACAGCCCTTACCGTGGTCGTGGTAGTGGTCATGGCCGTGGTTAGGGTCGCGGAAGAACATATGATTATTCTATTCTGGGTGGTTATAATCAAAACATTCCCCAGAAACAGAATGTTAATAAGGCAAGGCAAGATAAAGGAAAGATTATTCAAATGGGGCCTAAGAAAGATGATGGTCTATGTTTTAGATGTGGCTGTCATAATCATTGGTCACGTACATGCCGCACACCCAAACATTTGGTTGAGCTTTATCAAGCATCGATCAAAGGAAAGGAAAATGAGAAGAATCCTTAAACCAACTTCATGGAAGATTCGGATTTTATGGATATTATCCAGTTTAATGTTTCTGATTTTCTAGATGACCCAAATGACAAAGTGACCACTTCAATTGGTGATGGAAATATCTATACAAATTAAGTACTATTTGTAATATTTTTGTTATCATATGAAATGCTTATGTAAATATTCCTTATATAATATATACTTTTGATCACTACATCTAATATGCATTTTTTTTTTCATTGTGAAGCATAACAAATATGTCTCTAAACGATAAATTGAGTGATATTGAAAAGCAAGGTACATGAGATATATGTCTACCCGATAGTGCAACAACACATACGATTTTACAGAATAAAAAATACTTTCTAAATTTAACTTTGCTTAAGGCAAATATTAATACAATATCAGGTCTAGCAGATCTGATAGAAGGCTCCGGTAGAGCCATGATATTGTTACCAAACAATACGAAAATATATATCAATGATGCTTTATATTCAAGTAGATCCTTGAGAAATCTACTAAGTTTCAAGGATATACGATGTAATGGATTTCACATAGAAACCATAAATGATGAGAATATCAAATATTTGTACATTACTTCCCATAATTTAGGCCAGAAACTCATTCTGGAAAAGCTGCGTGCTTTATTATCTGGATTATATTACATTCTTATAAGAGGTGTAGAAGTTTATGCAGTTATGAACTACTAGTTCTCAGACCCAAATACAATTATGCTCTAGCATGACTGTCTTGGTCATCTAGGATCTACAACGATGCGAAGAATCATTGAAAATTCTCATGGACATCCATTAAAGAACCAGAAAATTCTTTTATCCCATGAAAATTTATGCACTGCATGTTCACAAGGTTAATTAGTAATAAAACCATCCCAATCTAAGGTTGGTTTTGAATCCTCGTCATTCCTACAAAGGATTCAATGGGACATATGTGGATCTATTCATCCACCAAGTGGACCGTTCCGATATTTTATGGTCCTAGTTGATGCATCCATCAGATGGTCACACATTTATTTATTATCAACACGTAATGTTGTTTTTACAAGATTACTTGCACAGATTATCAAGCTTTGGGCATATTTTCTAGATCATCCGATTAAATCAATACGCCTTGATATTGCTGGTGAATTTATTTCCACGACATTTGATGAATGTTGTAGATCATTTGGGATTGATGTTGAACATCCAGTTCCACATGTTCATACCCAGAATGGATTAGCAGAATCACTTATCAAGTGTCTCTAGATAATTGCAAGAACTTTATTATTGTGAACACAATTACCAATTTCTGTTTGGGGACATGCTGTTTTACATGCTTTTGCTTTAATTTGTCTTCGTCCGACTGCTTATCATCAATATTCACTTATGCAACTTGTATTTGGCCATCAACTAGATATTTCTCATCTGCGTACTTTTGGTTGTGCAATATATGTCTTAATTGCACCTATGCATTGAACAAAAATTGTACCCAAACGACGTTTGGGAATATATATTGGTCTAGATTCACCATCAATTATTAGATATTAGGAACCATTAACTGGTGATCTTTTTACTGCACAATTTGCTGATTGTCATTTTGATGAGGGAAATTTCCCATCATTAGGAAAAGAAAAAACTTCACCTGAAGAAAAGCTTGAACTTTCTTAGAAAGTTCTTACTCTAATTCATCTTGACCTATACACATCTCAATGTGAGAATAAAGTCTGCAAGGTAGTCCATCTTCAAACAATAGTAAATCAGTTACCAGACTGATGCTACTAGGGTAACAAAATCATACATCCTAGTTGTTAATGTATCGGTATGGGTGATTGTTCTAGAAGAACGATCTAAACAAATGATAGGAAAAGAATCATCTACTGCACGCCAAATGCGTGGTAGGCCACTCGGTTCGAAAGATATTGTTACTTGGAAAAGGAAAAAAAAATATCAGGATCATGTTTTTGATATTATAAATAAATCCACTTCCTCAAATTCAACTCTACAAAAGTTAGATGTCCCTGAAAGGACACAAATCACTAATGTGACAGAAATCACTGCAGGGGAAAGAATCCTTGAAGAGATTCAAGAACATAAAAATGAGGAAAATTCTATAAATTATACAAGAGGAATGTGGAATCGTGAGGAAACAATCATCGATGATATATTTTCATACAGTGGCTACTGAAATTATAAATGATGATTATGAGCCTCATAGTGTTGATGATTGTAGGCAAAGGTTTGATTGGCCTAAATGGAGAGAAGCAATTCAAATAGAATTGAATTCATTAGCCAAGCGTAAAGCATTTGGATCAATAATCCAAACTCTTGAAGATGTCAAACCTGTTGGATACAAATGGATTTTTGTACGAAACAAAATGAGAAAAACAAGGTAGTGCGATATAAGACACGACTCTTAGCACATGGTTTCTCAAGAGACTTGGTATTGATCGATTTTGATGAGACATACTCACCAGTATTGGATACAATTACGCTTCAATTTCTAATAAGTTTGGCTATCTTAGAAAAACTTGAAATGCTTTTTATGGACGTCGTAACTGCCTATCTATATGGCTCACTCGACTAAGATATTTATATGAAAATCCCTGAAGGATTTAGAATGGCAGAAGCATACAACTCGAGACCTCGCAATTTATACTAGATTAAATCACAAAGGTCATTTTATGGATTAAAGCAAACTGGGTATAAGTGGTATAACCACATCAGTGAATATATGATTAAATAAGGGTATATTAATAATCCTGTATGTCCATGTGTCTTTATAAAGAAATCAGAATCTGGATTTCCTATCATAGCAGTTTATGTTGATATTAATTTAATTGGAACTCCATAAGAGCTCCTAAAAACTGCTGAATATTTGAGAAAGGAATTTGAACTGAAAGACCTGGGAAAGACAAAATATTATGTCGGTCTAGAGATTGAGCATAAATCAAATGGAATACTTATCCATCCATCAATATATATTGAAAAGTTTCTAAAAAAATTCCATATGGATAATGCTCATCCATTGAGTACTCCTATGGTTGTTAGAACTCTTGATCCTAAGAAAAATATATTCCGACCACTTGAAAATGGTGAAAAGATACTTGATCATAAAGTACCATATCTTAATGCAATTGATGTTTTGTTATATCTGGCTCAATGTACTAGACCAGACATTGCAGTTTTAGTAAATTTGCTTTCTAGATTTAGTTCAGTATCAACTCGAAGGCATTGAACTGGGGTTAAACATCGTTTTTGTTACCTTCGGGCACAAAAGATTTAGGATTATTTTATTCGAAATCTAACAATTTTTTAGGTTTACTTGGTTATGCTAATGCCGAATATCTGTCTGATCCCCATAAAGCTAGTTCATAAATGGGATATGTTTTTACATATAATGGCACAACAATCTCCTAGCGCTCCATAAAGCAAACTATTGTTGCTACATCCTCTAGTCATTCGGAGATCCTTGCACTTCAAGAAACAAGTTGAGAATGCGTTTGGCTAAGGTCAGTTATTCATCATATTCAAAGGACATGTAGATTCCCATTATCTATAGAAATGCCGACACCGATATTTGAAGATAATGCAGCTTGTATTGCTCAAGTTAGAGGAGGATATATCAAAGGAGATAGAACCAAACATTGATGTTAAATTCTTCTATACTCATAAACTTCAATAGAACCGATAAATTGATGTTAAACAAAATCGGTCGACAAATAATCTTGCAGATTTGTTTACCAAGACATTGCCTACATCAACTTTTGAGAAACTGGTATATAGAATTGGCATGCGTAGGCTCTGTAAATTACGGGATTGATATTGAAGTTTTGTTCAGGGGAAGTGCTCATTCGGGAGGGAGTCAAATTTGAATGGACATACTGTACTCTTTTTTCTTTACCAGAAAGGTTTTAATAAGGCAGTTCTGAACACGTCCAATATAAATTGATCCAGAAGATCATTGTATATCTTTTGCTAAGGTTTTTGACACGTCCTAAAGAAGTGTTCCTACTCCCAAGTATAAGAGTGTCATAGTAATAAATTAACTGGTAAGATCGGATCGAACCACAGAGAGGTTGTTCACTTGTCGTTGTAGAATTAATTATCTAGATTAATTAAGAAGCTTGTTACAAAAATATAAATCAATTAAAATTAAAACTGGAGCTAAGGGATCCACTGTTGGTAATTCGAATATGATCCAATAATTAATATTTAGTCCATATTAATGGGAGGGTATTCCACTCCACTGACCACTCTCTGATAGATGTGGGTAAAAGTACCAACTGTGCTAGACAACATCTGTCTGTCTATAGTGAGTCAAAACTCCATAATGATCAGAGGGGATAAACCACTCTCTAATAGATATGGGTTAAACTACTCATTGTGCTAGACAAGATCTATTTGTCTACAGTGAGTAAAAAACTCCACAAAGATCAGAGGGGAGAAACCACTCTCTGATAAATATAGGTAAAAGTACTCATTGTGCTAAACAATATATGTCTGACTACAGTGAGTCAAAAACTCCACAAAGATCAGAGGGGAGAAAGCAAAAAAATAATAAACTTACCATAATTGGATCATATTTTCTGTACCAACAGTATCACCTTTGACCCCAGCTATATAAAATTAGTCAGACATAATTTAACTAGAAAATAACTATTTTATTTAAACTGAGAATTTGAGAACAAAAGAGAGAGAATTTCACAAATCTAATATCAGATTTGGATTTAGAATGTGTAAATTAAGGGAGAGAGGTCCCCTGTTTATACAAAATACGGATGAAAATTGACCATCAAATGAATTTAGAATGGAGTGTCCAGATTTCACCACGTCATCAGTGAATAGTGAATAGTGAACAGTGATAATGAACAGTAAACGCACCAGTGAAAGTCAATAGTGAATAGTGCACCGGCTTCTAGAATATGATTTTTTGCAGCACGTGTACGGTGCACTCACAACTTGGGCTAATAGAATTGTGCCACGTCATCGGTCAATAATCTTATAGAAAGTCAACTATGAACAGTATCCCGATTTCTAGAATGTGATTCTCTGCAGCCGCGTGTACGGTGCACTCACAGTTTGGTCTAATAGTAATGTGCCACATCATCAGGAACATTGTATAGTCAAAATTATAAAAATACCCTTCATGGTCTTCCTAAGGTTTTTGACGTTCTAAACTTGAAAACGATGTTTGTTTTGCCATCTGACTTCTCCATAATTCTTAATTGATCGAATTACCTCTGAAATACAAAGAAAAATACACTGATTACTACACAACACATTTATTTAAGCGAGCAAACGAAATTATATCTAAATTGGGGAATTAATCATATTGGAAGTGTAAAATGATGATATTATCCCATAGTAAACATACACTTTTCAGTGTTAATCACACCCCCGAACCAGCTTATTGCTAGTCCTTAGCAATTAAAGCGAAAATAGTAAAAACTCAAATTCAAATATCTAAACTACCAAATAGACAAACTCTCCCATACCTCTTTTCTCACCCTTTGACAACCAGTCATCAATCGAGTTATCAATCAAACTTTCTTATGCTTAATAAAGATCAACACGATAACTATAAGATTCAATTGAAATCAAACAACATTTTTCATTATGAAATCTCATCAGGGCTTTTTCCTTAGGCAGCAGTTTTATTCTTTTTTTTTAATATAACAAAATTGGAAACAAACATTCCATCTTTAATCCATGTAGCGAGCTTTAGGTTAATGAATCCCAAACCGTTTGGCTTTAGGGTATTAAGTGTTAAAACACTCCTACGGGCTTAATTACTCGGATTGTAGATATTTTTTTAGTACAATTCCCTTAAACTTTCTCTTTAACCCTTGTAACGAGCTTTGGGTCAATGACTCCCAAACCAGTTGGTCTTAAGGCATTAGGTGTTAAAGCACCTCTCGAACTTAATTGCTCGAGTTAAAGAGGTTACGAAACTGTACTTTATTCTTATCCAGACTCCACCGTTTTGTGCAAATACTATATGCTTACTGAGGCATGAGGCACGGCTACTAAGTAAGAGTTTTGGTCAAAACACACAAAATTATTATTATTATTATTATTATTATTATTACTATATATATATTTTTAAACAAGACTATTGCCTTCGGTTGTTACCCTTGAATGATGTTTCAGAACTAAATATCGCAAAATCTAAACTTACTGCACATAATCACGTGTCAATGTGCGTGTGTGTCCAGAATAGTTCGAAAAAATTCTCAAGATGACTGAATGAACAAAAGGATTAGTCAATGATATCACAATGGAGAGTTCATAAATTTGAATAGTCAGAAGAAACGATAAAAAATTGCATAAGAACTACAAAGATGTGTATCAGAAGTATCTAAAATATCTCCTTACTCGGCCATCTTTACAAAAAACAAGGTCAGATTTTTTTTTTTTTTTTGAAAAACAAAAGTTATTGAATCAACTATCCCCTTCCCCCAACCAGAACGAGACATTGTCCCTAACGTCTTTAGAAAGAGGTAAGATTTAGAAGATATCACCTGAACAACTTGAAAGACAACAAAATCCTGTAAAACAACAAAAGAAATACAAAATAAAGGAAAATAAAATGCATAAAAACCATGAGACAATCACAAACTGAGATTCAGATCAATTCTGCATTTCTTGTTCTCTTCATCAATGTACCAAACTATTTTAGAGGCTGAGGGATCAGGCTCATAATTAAAAGCTTGTAACTGGTCAATCAGCTCGTGAGGACTTGAAGCAGAGATAAAGATTTTCCGGATTGAATGTGGAATGTAATAATTTTTCTGAGCATGATCAAGAAATGAAAGCAAACCATCATAAAATTTATTAACATTCAACAAACCGATGGGTTTCTCATGGATGTGTAGTTGCGCCCAGGATGCCATTTTAAAGATTTCTTCTAAGGTTCCAAAACCACCTGGCAAAGGTATAAACGCATCAGCATGATGTAACATAACAGTCGATCTTTCAGGCATACCTGAAACAACTAGCTCTTCACCATTTGTCTTTCCGATGATGTCTGCTGTGGCCATAGGTTTTGGGACAATACCCAGAACTTGACTACCTCCGTCTCGTGCTGCTCATGAAACACACCCCATTAATCCCAAGTTACCGCCTCCATACACTAGGTGTATTTTCCATTCAGCTAAAACTTTACCAAGATGAGTTGCAGCATCAACAAACTCTCTGTATTTCCCATAATCGGTGCCACCAAACACACAAATGTTTGTGAATCGTTTAGTTGAAGATGACGCCATTAATGCACTCTCTGAAATTTTCTTTTGAATGTTTATGAGTGCTTGAAGCAAAAAGGAAAATAAATGTTTGTATTTATAGATCCCGAAAGGAAACACAATGATACACCTATATGTATAGGGCGGCGTATTTGTCAATGATATTAGATCCAAATGGTTCAAAAATCAAAAGTAACAACAATAATTACAAAAGACATTAAATGTGGAAGGAAAAAGATAATAAAAAGAAAAGGATATTTACTGGTAGTTGTGATTGTGGCTCACATCTTCCTCTGGTTTTACGTCCAGAAACGGCTTCAACTCACTCTATAGGTCGGGGATATGCTTCCCATCCAATTTTCTTATAAGTTGGCAAACAGGGTCTTTTAAAGTCAGATTCCCAAGACTATATTGTGCATGTTCTTTTTGAAATTGTGGCCATATTCAGTCAATTGCCATTTGCACATATCCACTAGGATGTGCATCAAGAGTTGTTAGGATATTATCCAATGACTCCCTACGCAAACCATGCCTAATGAATAAAATTTCATCTTCCCGATTATTAGACTCCATTCCTAAAGAACGGCAACGTGTGTTGCAAGTTGTACGTGTGACTAGTAACCCCTAACTTCTTAGCTCTTCGTTTTTTTTTTGCAAGGTTACTTTTTCCAAAATCAGACATGTAAGATATAAATGAATCAGCAGACTCACCTACTAGACGTACCTTAGCTTCGATCAACCAGCAAATTTCAACAGAAATTTTGTTTATCATCAGTAAGCGTAATCTTTCGGAACGTGCTTTATAAATCTTTTTCAGAGCATTTTGGGGCAACGATGGAAAATGTTTTCGCAGGTTTGTGAAAATTTCATGCATGCCTTGTTTTGGAGATCAGTTATTTGGGAAACTGAATTAAACCAACTTGAATTGTCACGGATTACCGTTATCCGTCACTTAACCGGAGTTATAAAGCAAAACACACCAAGGAAAAATTGAACCTAGAAATTAATCCTGTAAAAATTCAAAACGTAAAAGCAAACAAAAACAAAAATAATAATTGCAAACACAAATAAAGTCAAAAGCAAAAGATTTGTTTACTCACCTTTGTAACAAGGGTCAAAAAGGACGGTAGAGTCTTTTTGAAAATATGTATTTTCTAAGAGTCTTTTTATAAACAAGTTTTAGCTTTATCTTTTAAGGAAAAAGGGAAAAACTTAAGTCTGATTATATTCATGCTAACATTTTGGTCAGTGCAAGTGTTACAGATTTCCCCAAACTCCCTAAGATGCAAATGTGGGTTTTCAGATCCAAGACCGTGAAAATTGGATAAAAGTTGAATGATTCCCGGTTTAAAATTTAACTGTGCTGCATTTGGTAGGAAAACTATATATGAAGGTGCTCCAGTACGTGTGGGATTCATGTAGTCTCTAAGAGTTCTAGATGGATTTGGGTTAATGTGTTAGTCAAGGTCAACATAAGGTGGATGGTTGCTATGTTGAGATATGTTGTCAAGGTTTTCTATAAGGTTTTCAGCTTGGTTTCCTGCTGGATGTCTAAGTGGGTTTTTAGCCATGTTGTTAGTGAATGTGGGTGATTGTGATCTCCTAATTAATCTACCACTAGATGTTCGAGACCAATGTCTCATGCAAATTTAATGAGGGTTCATGGAGGTGAAATACACAAAAATGAAGAAAATAAAAGAAAAAGTGATAAAAATAACAATATGTAAAATTCTAGGGGTGTAAATGCTAATATACACAAATGTTGGGGTAAAAGTGTATATAATTATAAATATAGGGACTAAAATAAAAATATGATAATTACAGGGATTGATATACAAAAATGAAAAATAAAATGATCTATATGCAATTACAAACTAGGTCTAAGCTAAAATGCAAATAAAAAGTTGAAGGACTAAAATGCAAAAATGTGATTAATGATTACAAGTGTTTTTTTTTGTTTTTGAAATGGATGAAGTTTATGATTGAGATGAGTGATGCAAAACTGAATATAAAATAAGAACAAAGAAGATAGGAAAAAAAATAGCAAAATTAAAATAAAATTAAAAAGAAATTACTTCTACAAAGAAAATACGGACTTAGCTCTCCGGCAGCGGTGTCAAAAACTTGACACATCATAAAGAAGTGTTCTTACTCCCAAGTATAAGAGTGTCATAGTAATAAATTAACCGGTAAGACCGGGTTGAACCACATGGAGGTTGTTCACTTGTCATTGTAGAATTAATTATCTAGATTAATTAAGAAGCTAGTTACAAAAATGTAAATCAATTAAAATTAAAACTGGAGCTAAGGGATCCACTGTTGGTAATTCGAATATGATCCAATAATTAATATTTAGTCCAAATTATTGGGAGGGTATTCCACTCCACTGACCACTCTCTGATAGTTGTGGGTAAAAGTACCCACTGTGCTAGACAACATTTATCTGTCTACAGTGAGTCAAAACTCCACAAAGATCAGAGGGGATAAACCACTCTCTGATAGATATGGGTAAAAGTACTCACTGTGCTAGACAATATCTGTCTGTCTACAGTGAGTCAAAAACTCCACAAATATCAAAGGGAGGAACCACTCTCTGATAAATATGGGTAAAAGTACTCACTGTGCTAAACAATATATGTCTGACTTTAGTGAGTCAAAAAATTCACAAAGATTAGAGGGGAGAAAGCAAAAAAATAATAAACTTACCATAATTTGATCATATTTTCCATACCAACAATATCACATTTGGCCCCAGCTATATAAAATTAGCCAGACATAATTTAACTAGAAAATAACTATTTTATTTAAACTAAGAATTTGAGAACAAAAGAGAGAGAATTTCATAAATCTAATATCATATTTGGATTTAGAATGTGTAAATTAGGGGAGAGAGGTCCCCTATTTATACAAAATAAGGATGAAAATTGACCATCAGATGAATTTAGAATGGAGCGTTCAGATTTGCCACATCATCGGTGAATAGTGAACAGTGAACAGTGAACAGTGAACAGTGACGCACCCATGAAAGTCAATAGTGAATAGTGCACCGGCTTCTAGAATATGATTCTCTGCAGCACGTGTACGGTGCACTCATAACTCGGGGCAATAGAGTCGTGCCACGTCATCGGTCAATAATCTTATAGAAAGTCAACTATAAATAGTGCACCGACTTCTAGAATGTGATTCTCTGCAATCGCGTGTACGGTGTGCTTGCAATTTGGTCCAATAGTAATATGCCATGTCATCAGGAACAATGAATAGTTAAAATTACAAAAATACCCTTCGTGGCCTTCCTAAGGTTTTTGACGTTCTAAACTTGAAAACGATGTTTGTTTTGCCATCTGACTTCTCTATAATTCTAAATTGATCAAATTACCTCTGAAATACAAAGAAAAATACACTGATTACTACACAACACATTTATTTAAGCGAGCAAACGAAATTATGTCTAAATTGAGGAATTAATCATATTAGAAGTGTAAAATGATGATATTATCTCCTAGTAAACATACACTTTTCAGTGTTAATCAGTTTTTATCTCATTGGGTTTTTTCTAGCAAATTAAGATACACGTGGTGAAAATCCAATGGGGAGTAATATAGAATATAGTGGATTTTTCCACCACATTACCATTTGCATGTATTTGCCACCACATCATTTGGTATTATTACACGTGGAAGGAAGTTTTGTGTTGGCTCATTTTTGTGGTTACTAGTGGCAAACGTGATGTCCTCTTCTTATTGGTTACTAAATCCTACATATATGCTCTTTCTTTTGAGTTTGAAAACAATCTATGAAAGCCTCTCTTTGTAGTCTCTACATAATCAATACAAAGGCAAACAAAAGGCAATCTCTCCATATACTTTTGTCTCATTTATTTTATAATTTTATTTAATTCTTTATATGTTATTTCAATTTAATTTATAACATACTCTACTTTTTTAATTTATATTTTTCTATTAAAATGTTATCAATTTCTTAAAATTGACACTCTCCAAATTGTATGAAGTTGGCTTCGTGTCTAACTCCAAGTGCACCCTCACCATCGGGCTTCACCAAATAGGTTATTTAAGGAGGAAATGTTACTATTCCCAACAAATTGTCCTAAATATATGTACAATCTAAAGTGGTAGTCCAGCTCATTTAATGAATTACCAGGTTTTTTTCTCTCATTATATCTTTTATTGGATAGCCATATTGGATTGCACATATTTTTGGGACAATTTGGTGGGAAATGTAGCATTACCCTATTTAAAGAGGTTAGATAAAGTGCTCGGGTATGTCACTAAATTTTGAACGCATGAGAAACATGTATTATCTAACTCATGAAAAATAACAATAAAAATCCGTTTTCTATAGTAAATCGAGCAACATATTTTTGTTTATTCCATTATATTAGATATTTAATTTAATAAGCTAAAATTTAGTGGTTTAATTTTGGTAAGCCCTTAGATTGCTCGAATTGATATAAGCTAATTGAGTAGATACCAATTTTGTCATAATTAGAGGATTATGTGAACCCTAACTAAGCAATATATAAAGACCATTTTGGTTATGGCCCCTGTTGACGGTGATTTTTGAATCAATCATATCCCGCCATGCGTCACACAAATAGACGTAAATGAAGGTGAACATTAGACTACAAAAGAGAGAGAAGGCAAAAACATAGACAATATTTTACGTGGTAAAACCCCAAGGTGTGGAAATATCCACGGTTGTTGGCGACGATAAGAGAAATTCGCTATGTAAAAGAAGATTACACCCTTAATCTCTCTTGCACTCTTGTAAGATAAATTTGTGTTACCCCCTCTATGGGCTTTATTAGGGTCTACTTATACATGTATGGAACTCAAATTCTTGGTGTACAAGTAAGTTAAGTTCCCGTAGTGGAACAAAATTCTGACTTATTAGAGTCGTATTAATCTCCTTATTGTTTCGCGTTGATTGTGTTTTAGTTGCATTAGATCTCTTGCCTAATTTGCACCTCGATATCTATAAGGAAGTTTGTTTCCTTATCAAAGTGCTCTTCAAGATGTCTTGATTAAGTGGGATTCTTTTTATGCGTATTAGAGTCATAACTTTATTAAATCTGAATGTTGTCCACGTGTCAGTCAACCGACCATCTGCCAAAACCGATCGAAGTTCATTCCCCAGTCCGGTGGTTTCACCAAATCACAGACTTTGGCCCCGACCATCCTGATGGCCCCGATCGGGTCTTCTTATCTGATCGTCTGTGTTATCTTGATCGGGGGTTAATGGGCCCTCGTTGGTCAACTCAGGTTGGTTCCGTTTTGTTGAATTTTGGTGATATGGCACCTCCGATTCTTGTATATTGCTGGCACATCATACTATCTGAATCTCACCAATAACAATCCCCAACACACCAAATCATAAAACATTTTCCCTTCTCCCCATCTAGGGGTGGCAACAGGGAGGGTCAGAGCCGCCCCAAACCCGAAACACGGTTTTCAATGTTCGCCCCAAACCCAACCTGTAACCTGACCGGGTCAAAAAAGTCTGTCACCAAGCCCAATCCGAATGGGGCAAGGGTGCTCTAAACCCGCCCCGTTTGACCCGTTTTGTTTACGTAAATTTGAATTTAATATAACACAATAATTATGTTTAATAAACATTAAATGCATGCGTAAATTATAAAATACAAATCCCAAACTGATTTAAACAAAAATACAAAATACATACAATATTTTTTAATATATATATATATTACGGGTCAAACGGGACGAGTTGGGGCAAAATGGATTGATTAACACTGAAAAGTGTATGTTTACTAAGGGATAATATCATCATTTTACACTTCCAATATGATTAACTCCCCAATTTAGACATATTTTCGTTCGCTCGCTTAAATAAATGTGTTGTGAAGTAATCTGTGTATTTTTCTTTATATTTTAGAGGTAATATGGTTTATTCAGAATAATGGAGAAGTCATATGGCAAAACCAACATCATTTTCAAGTTCAGAACGTCAAAAACCCTAGGAAGGCAACGAATGGTATTTTTATAATTTTTTCTATTCACAGTTGATTTTTCACTGTTCACAGTTGACTTTTCACTGTTCATAGTTGACTTTCAATGTTCACTGGTGACGGGGACACATTCCTATTGGACCGAATTGCGAGCGCACCATACACGCGACTGCGGGGAATCACGTTCTATAAGACTAATGACTTTGTCTGTTGACTGATGACGTGACATATTTCTATTGGCAAGAATTATGAGTGCACCGTACACATACTGCAGAGAATCATATTCTAGAAGCTAGTGCACAATTCATGGTTGACTTTTACTGATACGGTTATTGTTCACTATTCACTGTTCATTGTTCACTGTTCACTAATGACGTGGTAAAATCCGGACGCTCCATTCTAAATTCATCCGATGGTCAATTTTCATCCGTATTTTGTATAAATAAGGGACCTCTCCCCTCTAATTTGGATCCTGAATCCAAATCTGATATTAGATTTATGAATTCTCTCTCTTTTGTTCTGAAATTTTTAGTTTAAATAAAATAACTATTTTCTAGTTAAATTATGTCTGGCTAATTTTTTATAGTTGGGGCCAAAGGTGATACTGTTGGTATAGAAAATATGATCCAATTATGGTAAGTTTATTATTATTATTTTGCTTTCTTCCCTTTGATCTTTGTCTAGTTTTTGACTCACTGTAGACAGACAGATATTATCTAGCACAGTGGGTACTTTTACCCATATCAATCAGAGAGTGGTTTCTCCCCTTTGATCTTTGTGGAGTTTTGACTCACTGTAGACAGACATAAGTTGTCTAGCACAGTGGGTACTTTTACCCACATCTTTCAGAGAGTGGTCAGTGGAATGGAATACCCTTCCATTATTCTAGATTAAATATTAATACTTGGATCACATTCGGATTACCAACAATAGATCCCTTAGCCTAAGTTTTAATTTCAATTAATTTACATTTTATAACAAGCTTAGTAATTAATCTAGATAATGAATTATACAAGGACATGTGAACAACCTCCATGTGGTTCGACCCGGTCTTACCGGTTAATTTATTACTTTGACACTCTTATACTTGGGAGTATGAACACTTCTTTAGGACATGTCAGGGACCGCCCCATACCCGACCGGGTCAAGAAATTTGCCCTAAACCCGCCCCGTTACCCATTTTTTCTACTCCAAACCCGCTCCAAACAGGCCGGGCCCCACGGTTTAGGGTGGGTCGGGGAATTTTGCCACCCCTATCCTCATCTAGAAGAGAAACGACGGTCCCACTGAGGAACTAAGTCGATTTGGTTAAGGAAGATCACAAACCACGCCCCAATTCGTGTTCATCCATTCATGATCAATTGTTATAGTATTTCTGCAACGGTAGACGATCGTTCATAGTGGATATCTGTATCTCACCCGAATCCATAAATCCTTAATAATCTGGCATGATGTAGATCCTAGGATTCTTGGTATTCTGTTCTAGAATGTTTGCATCTAGAATTTGTTTATGGCTTTCGGTGTGATTTAATTCTAACAATTAGTGTCAGAGCAGTCATCGTTGTTAGATTATTAGGATTTGTGAATATTCTATTCGTATGGTAATTGAATTATTTTTTATTGAATAGAATATTTATGTTTTGTGTGAAATATTGTAATTTTTTTATAAATTTAGGCATGATTTTGTGTTAAGAACTTTAGATATGTTTTTATGCTTGAAATATTGGACTTTGTGGATGCATATTCAATTTTCCCTGCATATTGTGTTCATATACTGGAATTTTGGATCTATTTTCTGCTTCTTTTGTGCCAATTGGAGTCGCCATTGGCGATTAAGCGTTGGTCATATATATATGGATAGAGAGAAAGAAAATGAGAGAAATTTTCAAGTCAGTACGCACTGATATAAATTTATCAGTGTGCTAGATGTTGACCATTAGATTTACCTACTTTGAGTCAAAGTGTATGTAGTTGTCAAAGTTTTTCCATAATCAATGGTCTACATACGATATACTGATATAAGTTATATCAGTACATACTGATAGAAAAACCACAATATATAATTAAAAGGAGTATGTTCTATTCTTAACTTTTGTTCGGTTTGCTATTATATATTGTCCGCTTTACTTTTGTCCACTTCCTTTGGGTGCATGGGCCAAGCGTTATTCTTATTAAAAGTTTCTTTATAAAGTTCCATTATGATGCCTGACATAGTTAGTCTTGCATACTATTTGCAAAGGAGGTAGGCATCTTAGTTTTTCATGTCTTGACTTGGATGATATTCTCATGCAATAGAGTGGACTTCATGATCTTGTCCTTAGCTATGCCGTTTTCAGGGAGTATAGGATACCACAGAATTTTTTGACATGGAAATCATGAGCAATTGGAAATTTCAAAATAGCCTTAATATTTTTATCCTGCATAAATCTTAGCAACTTGTGTTTGGATTTTATAACATTTTCATTCCTTTCTTAAATTTTGGTTGTTTTTTACTTTTTTGCTAAGTTAGTCTAGTATTTTCAATTAAATTGATTAAAGCAATAAGTTGCAAAAGTAACCTTTGGTGTGAAGGTTAATTTGACTGAAAATACATAGATGTTTGTGCAGAGTTATTTATGTGAATTGTGCTTAGCCCAAAGGAAGACACAGTTTGACCAAATAACAACGCGCCAACGATGATAAATGTTGATGATTATAAAGACATTTTCATGTGAACATCAGTCGGTCCAAAGAAAGACTGTTGTTTTACAAAACTGATTGTTAGTATTTGATCATTGCACTAAGAGTATCACTTATAGTTAATTTCTCTGTCAAAAGACTAGGAATTAATGTTGTCCAATATATTTTGAGATGGGTCCCCAATTTGGATTATTTATTTATGTCTTGTTTTATTTTTTATGACATGCTTGTTAATGTGAGTATGCTTGTTTATTTTGTTCTCTATACAGTTTCTGTTGCTACTGCTATGAGTGTTCTGCCCAAGTCAGCAACATCCAAATGCTGAGCGGGACGAACTTCAAAGTCTAGAAAAAAATAGTGGAGATTGTCCTCAGTTGTATGGATTTGGATCTTGCACTTCAGTTGGATCAACCCACTATTACTCTAGAAGACCTCAATGAGGTTAAAATTGAAAAGTAGGATCAATCTAATCGAATGTGCTTGATAATCATGAAATGCTCCATTTCGGAAGAGTTTCGGGGCTCTATTAATGAGAGCAAGAGCGCCAAGAAGTTCCTGGAAGAAATTGAGCAATATTTTACCAAGAACGAAAAGTCAGAAGTGAGTAACCTTTTGGCTAAACTCATCGCGTTGAAGTATAAGAGTAAAAGGAACATAAGTGAGTATATCGTGGAGATGTCTCATCTCGCATCAAAACTCAAGTCAGAGGACTTGCTCGTGCACTTGGTTTTGATCTCTCTTCCTGCACACTTTGTGCAGTTCAAAGTGAGTTATATCATTCAGAAAGACAAATGTTCCCTCAATGAGCTTATATCTCACTGTGTGCAAGAAAATGAGAGGCAAATGTGGGATAAGATTGATAGTGCTCACTTGGCCTCAACCTCAACCTCTCAGAATGAGAAAAGAAAGAGAGCTAAGGTTGCAGTGGAAGGATCTTCTCAGTATAAGAAACAAAAGAAGCAAGACGATGAGTTTGCTTGCTACTTCTATAAGAAGACATAGCACATGAAGAAGGAGTGTTCCAAGTACACCTCCTAACGTGTAAAGAAGGGTATGCTTATAGCTTTAGTTTGTTCTGAAGTTAATTTAGCTTCTATACCTAAGGATACTGGGTGGGTAGATTTTGGTGCTACTACTCTCATAAGTATGTCTATGCAGGGTTACCTGTGGAGCCGACTGTCAAGTGATGCTGAAAGATTTATCTTTACGGGCGACGATAATAAAGTTGTGGTGGAGGCTATAGGGACATTCAGATTATAATTGAAAACTAAGTTATATTTGGGTTTGTTTGAGACATTTGTTACACCTTTTTTGAACGGAATTTAATTTCTATTTCTAGTTTGGATAAATCAGGATTTTCTTGTTCTTTTGGAAATAATAAAGTTAGTATCTAATAAATTCAAATTTTATTGGTTCTGGTTCTTTAATTGATAATCTGTATATGCTTGATGTTGTTAGTTCATATAACGAAATGTTGTAAACAAGTTCACGTGGTACAAAACGAAAATTAAGTTAGAATTCTGCCATCTTATGGCACAAGCATTTAGGTTATATCTCTAAGCAGAGAATCCAGAGGCTTGTGTCGGATGGAATTCTTGAACCCTTAGATTTGATAGAATTTCAAGTCTTTGTTGAGTGCATCAAGGGGAAACGAACAAGAGTTAGAAAATTAGGCACCGAAAGAGCTACAGATGTCTTAGAACTCATACATACTGATATCTGTAGTCCATTTCCTGCAACTTCATGGAATGGACAACAGTACTTCATTACATTCGTAGATGATTACTTTAGGTTTGTTTACCTATATTTGATACGTGAGAAGTAGCAATCCTTAGACGTTTTCAAATCTTTCAAAGCCGAAGTTGAACTTCAACTTTGAAAGAAAATTAAGGCTATCAAGTCAGACCGTGGTGATGAATACTATGTGAGGTATGACGTATCAGAAGAACAACATCTATGACCCTTCGTAATTTTCCTCAATGAGTGTGGAATTGTTCCAATACACCATGCTGGGCAAACATAACATAAACGGATGAAACCGAACTCTTAAGGATATGGTAAGGAATATGATTAGTCATTCCTCTTTACCAAAGTCACTTTGTGGAGAAGCTTTAAAGACCACAGTGTACATCCTTAACAAGGTACCGAGTAAAACAGTTACCAAAATGCCCTATAAGCTTTGGACATGTAAGAAGCCTAGCATCAGGCATTTGCTTATTTAGGGTTGTCCTGCTGAGGCACGACCTTATAGGCCACATGAAAGAAAAGTGGACACAAGGACGGTTAGCTGTTATTTCGTTAGTTATGTTGAACGCTCTCGGGGCTACAAGTTTTACGATCCCATAACAAGATCTTTTTTTGAAACAGGAAATGCGAGATTCCTTGAGGATGTTGAGTTTGGGAGGGAAGAAAACATAAGGAATGTTATCTTTAAAGAAGAATCTGTTATTGATAGTGATCAGGTCTCTATACCTATTGATGTTCAAGACACAGTTCCAGCACTTAATAACAATGTTCAGGCTCCTATTCCTGATATTGTTCCATATCAAGACAACAATGAGATTCCTCCTCAAGTACCACTTATAGAACAAACTCAACAACCTTAAGAAGTTCCATTAACGAGATCCAATAGGGAGAGGAGAAGTGTGATTCCAGAAGATTATTTCATCCTTCTCTAAGAACATAAGGATGATGTTGGTTTAACAGATGATGACTCGATCAATTTCTATCAAGCCATATGCAGTTCTAACTCTCAGAAGTAGATTGATGCCATGAAGGATGAGATGAAGTCTATGAAAGATAATGACGTTTGGGATCTTGTCGAGTTACATGAAGGTGCGAAGCCCATTGATTGTAGATGAATATTTAAAACCAAAAAGGATTCAAAGGGTAATGTCGAGGGATATAAGGTTCGTCTAGTCGCTAAAGGCTTTACTCAGAAGGAAGACATATAGTACAAATACACTTTCTCTCTGGAATCTTCGAAAGACTCTTTTAGAACTGTAATGGCATTGGTGGCTCATTTTGATCTAAAGCTGCATCAGATAGATGCCAAGACTGCGTTTCTTAATGGAGACATTGACCAGAAAACTTTGTATCGGGAGATCCAAAGTCTATGAGCATCCATCTCAGACTTTTATGGATTTGTTTAGACATATCTCAGACTTTCATGGATTTGTTTAAAAATTGATCTCAAATTTTCATGGATTTATTATTTCAGACTTCAATTATAGATGGATAAATTATACCAGTATACGGCCCAATCGGCCCAATCAGTCAATCGAAGAGAAAGTCCATTTCAAAGCTTAATTTTCACAAAGATTTCAACTGTCATGATAAACCCAAAAAAATAACTTATGAGTACATAAAACTTCACATATGAATAAACGTTGCACAAAAAAAAAAACTAATGATAATAATTTCTACTCAATAACTAAAATCAATCACAAATGAAATAAAGTGATATAGTTTTTAACAATTTTGAGAGCAAATTAAAAAGCAAATACTCAACATTCATAACTCATCTTCACTGATTCTCATTGTTATTCAACTAATAAATAAACATACAACAATCAACTAATCGAACAACCAAGAAAAGCTATACATAAATTATTGAAAAAAAGCATAACCCTAACTGACCACCATTTGATCCACAATTTTTAATTTATTTACTGCAGCTCCAAATCTTGCAATATTTGACATGGATAATCTAGACATATAATGCATGCTACAATAAAATTATCAATTTAATCCGTAGTCATTTGTATGAAAACATTCATTCTTTTCTTGTTTCCCGAATATGTTCAGAATAAATCAATATTAACTGTTGTCCACTCCAAAATATATAGCAAATTTTAAACACATTTATAAATCATGAAATTTTACAGAATAATAATAGACATAACATTATATCTACATATAAATTTTTATAATTTTCTAGATAGAAGAGCTCACCCAAATAAATTTATAAATTCTGGTCATTTGTCTAAATATAGGGGTTCCAGCATGCCTTGTATATTTCGAAAACACATAAGAACTAAGGGTCCGTCCTGTAAGCGTTTTTCGAAAATAAAAATGAAAATGAAAACAGTATTTTTTTGTTTCAGTTTTGAATTCTGAAAACGCGTCTGGTAGCATATACTGAAAGCTGTATTTTGAAATTGAAAACAGAAAAAACGTGTCTGTTAGGTTAACCGAAAACTAACAAAAATTGAAATATCAATTGTGACATTTTGTTTAATATTATTACAATTATAAACAGATTGATTACATAATTAACCAATATAATTTTTGTATTGTAATTTTTAAATTAAACAAAAATAACAAATAAACAATTAATTAAAAAAAAGTTATCAAAAAATGAATTAATCAAAACTAAACTCTTAAATTGTAAATAAATAATTACAATTTATATATATATATATATATATATATATATATATATATATATATTATCATATAATAAAAATATAACTGTATATATTATAATATATATATATATTCATATTATAATAATATATAAAATATATATTAAATATTATTACATATATTATAATTACATTATATCCTATATAAATATATAATATTTGATATATAATAATATATAATATATTATTATATTTAATAATATTATATATATTATATTATAATAATATACTAATTATGTAAAATATATTATATATAAAATATATTATATTATAATATATATATATATTATTGTATGAATGCTTTTAGTTCTAATTGGAAATAAATTATTTTGGAATATATATAAAAGGGGCACTTTGGTCATTTGGAAATCGTGTCCCGTCTTGTCCTAACTGTATGAAACGTATAATAGTACAATTAATAGTTTAAAATATATATATATATATATAAAAATGTGAAAAACAAAATGAAAAAAAAAAAGCAAAAACAAAAACAAAAAATAAGTATTTTGTGTTTTTCAAATATTTCATTTTTAAAACTGGTTTTGTTTTTCATTTTTTTTCAGTTTTTCAAAAATAAAATGAAAAACGGTTAACGAACGCGTTTTCGAAATCATTTTTGAAAAATAAAAACGAAAACGGACTGAAAAACAGCTGCAGGACGGGGCCTAAGAGCCCGTCCTGTAAGCGTTTTTCAGATGTTTTTTTTTTTAACTAAAAATGAAAATGAAAACAGTGTTTTTTATTTCAATTTCGAATTCTAAAAATGTGTCTGGTAGCATATACTGAAAGCTGTATTTTGAAAATGAAAACAGAAAAAAAACGCGTCTGGTAGGTTAACCGAAAACTATCAAAAATTGAAATATCAATTTTGGCATTTTGTTTAATATTATTGCAACTATAAACAAATTGATTACATAATTAACCAATATAATATTTATATTGTAATTTTTAAATTAAATAAAAGTAACACATCAAAAATTAATTCAAAAACACATATTAAAAAATGAATTAATCAAAACTAAACTCTTAAATTATAAATAAATAATTACAATATATATAGGGGTCAAAAAATAAATAACACTTTTTGGAGGTATCATTTCAATACTGTCACTACATTAATAACTTATGTTTAAAAGGTACCTATTATGGTGAACGGGTAAAAATACCCTCAATAGTTGTTCCACATCAGATTTCTTTTTATTCATTTTACAGTGATAGTTTTGAAGTAGTGAGAGAAAATATCGTTGAAACTTAGACAAACACTCGAACAACGATGGAGTAGCGCTACGCAGATACATTCAGGGCTTAATATGCTCGAAATATAATTACAAAAGGCTCAGAACCTTTAGTAAAAGTCTCGAACCCAGTAAAACAAAAACGCGAACACTTGACAAAAAGGCTCGAACAAAGTAAAAAAAACTCGGGCACTTGGCAAAAAGCTCGAACCCTTACCCGAGCTTTTTTGGTAAGGGTTCGAGCTTTTTTACCAAGTGTCCGAGCTTTTTTTTTACTTGATTCGAGCCTTTTTGCCAAGTTAAAAAAAAATCGGGCACTTTGTAAAAAAGCTCGAACTCAGTAAAAAGAAGCTCGGGCACTTAGCAAAAAAGCTCGAACACTTACCAAAAAAGCTTGGGTAAGGGTTCAAGCTTTTTTACCAAGTGTCCGAGCTTTTTTATTGGGTTTGAGCTTTTTTACCAAGTGCCCGAACTTTTTTTTTTAACTTGGCAAAAATGCTTGAACTAAGTAAAAAAAGGCTTGGGAACTTGACAAAAAAGCTCAAACCCATTAAAAAGAGCTCGGGCACTTGGTAAAAAAGCTCGATCGAGCTTTTTTGCCAAGTGCCCGAGCTTTTTTTTACTGGGTTCGAGCTTTTTTACCAAGTGACCGAGCTTTTTCTTAACTTGGTAAAAAAACTCGAACAAAGTTAAAAAAAGCTCGGGCACTTGGCAAAAAAGCTCGAACCCATTAAAATAAGCTCGATTTGAGCTTTTTTACCAAGTGCCCGAGCTTTTTCTTAACTTGGTAAAAAAACTCGAACAAAGTTAAAAAAAGCTCAGGCACTTGGCAAAAAAGCTCGAACCCATTAAAAAAAGCTCGATTCGAGCTTTTTTACCAAGTGCCCGAGCTTTTTTTTACTGGGTTAGAGCTTTTTTACCAAGCGCTGGAGCTTTTTTTTAACTTGGTAAAAAAACTCGAACAAAGTAAAAAAAAGATCGGGCACTTGGCAAAAAAGCTCGAACCCTTTAGAAAAAAGCTCGGACACTTAGTAAAAAAGCTCGAACCCATTTAAAAAAAAGCTCGAGTTTTTTTGTTAAGGGTTCGAGCTTTTCTGTCAAGTGCCTAAACTTTTTTTTTATTGGGTTCGAGCTTTTTTACCAGAGGTTAGAAATTTTTTGAACCATATCAAAAAAGCTCGGAGACAAATCAAAAAAACTCAGAAGAGTATAAAAAATCTCGAAATCATATCCAAATAGCTCGGACACTAATAAAAAAGGCTCGAACTATTTTAAAAATGTCTCGAACAGAATCTGGAGACTAAATGTTCATACATGTTCATACAAAGATTGAGACAACAAATCATAACAAATGGATACATTGTTAAACTACACAGAAATATATGACAATGTATAAAAGAAGATCACAAACATATTTTATTTTTTTTAGCAGAATCTGGAGAGAGACAAGTTTTTTGGAGAGAGATGAGTTGTAGATCGATTTTCAGACAACTATTTTGGAGAGAGAGAGAGATGAGTTATCGTTTTCAAAGTGTAGATAGAAACACAATGAGAATAAAAATAGATTATTTAAGGGCAATTTGGGTAGTTCACCATAATAGGTGTCTTTTAAACTTAAGTTACTAAAGCGGTGACATCATTACAACACACACAAAAAAAGTGACATATCTCACCATTTCCACTATATATATACATTATAATAACAATATAACTATAACATATTATTATATATATTAAATATTATTATATTTTTTATATTATATTATATTATATTTTTATATATAAATATATAATATTTGATATTATATATATATATATATATATTATATAAAATCATAATATTATATGTATTATAAAATATTAATATGCTAATTATAGTTAGTAATAAATTATTCTGGAATATATATTGTTGACGTCGATTTCTGGATTATGCCAGAAAAGCCAACATGGACTGGATTTTGGCTATTGATTCAAAGAGAAAGAGATGCAGAGAAAGTAAAAAAGACAAGGTTTACGTGGTAAAACTCCGATGGTCAGAGAAACATCCACGGGTGGTTGAAAGATCAACCAAGCCAAAATCCACTAAGAGAATAAGATGTTTTTACAGGCTCTCGATCTCCCTTTTTCTCTCTGTATTATTTGTGATTACTGTATGCTATATTGTCTATATCTTTTCGAGCCAGATTATGGGTCTATTTATATGCTTATAGAACCCTAATCTGCTTTGTACATATAATACAAGATATTTGTATTTAATTATAATTTGGTTACTTGTTTGAGGTTGATTTGTCTTCTTTCCGGTTTCGGAGTCTCTTTATGGAAATTGAGTGGGATTCTAGTAGCGTAGTTCAATTTGACTTGTTTCCTTATAAGAATGTAGTCTTCAAAAAGGAACCAGGTTGTTTCCTGATTGGGGGACTCTTCTAACTCAAAGGTCCATTATTTGGGATTCCTTTATGAAGAATATCTTCGCGTATTTAATGACTTAACCAGTACGATAAGTTCTTATTAGGGTTGTACTTACTCCTGAGTAAGACTGTTACCTGATGGTCCCGAGTAGTGTCGTTTGAGCCTGAGTGAATGTGTTGTTTTAGCCAGTCCCGAGTAGGTCTTTATTCGGTATATGCTTACTCGTGCTTGCTCCTCTTTAATGATTCCTTATAGGATATTTCCCGAATGTCCATCTAAGCATACACCTGGCTATTTTTTCCTTCCTGTCAATGACGTGTATGCTTGGTAAAATTTACATACAACATATATATATAAGAGGGACACTTTGGTTATTTAAAAATCTTGTCCCGTCTTGTCCTAACCATATCTAACAGTACAATTAATAGTTTAAAAAAAATGATTTTTTTTATATAAAAAAGTGAAAAACAAAAACAAAAACAAAAAACAAGTATTTTGTGTTTTTCAAATCTTTCACTTTTAACACTGATTTTGTTTTTCATTTGTTTTTCATTTTTTGAAAATAAAATGAAAAACGGTTAACGAACGCATTTTCAAAATCGTTTTTTTTTAAATTAAAATGAAAACGGACTGAAAAACAACTGAAGAACGGGGCCTAATAACCGTCATTATCAATTGAATATGCTATAAATCATCATTATGTTCTCTACTTTCATCAAGTTAAACATATCAAGAATCATAAACTAACATATTCTAAAAGTTCAACCATGAAAGAGATAAACAAAGGAAAATAGAAGAAATGAACCCTAGTAACGAGAAAAACTTAAAATCTTTGAGAATGTTAGACTTGTTATGGCCTTTGATATTTTTATTGTATCTATCTAAACCATATATATATATATTATGATTTTTGTTATTGGTAGGATTTGAGCTACTTGACAGTCATTTGTATAAACTTCAAACTCCGACTTTCATGACGGGGACGGCTAAAAAGTGTTATTTCCTCGAAAGTAATTGACCCATGATATAATATTATTGGGTTAAAAATTGAGAACTACTTTCTTTTTGTTGCGTGTGACACTTTTTTTATTTTTATTTTTATCTGTCCAATAATGGATGGTGTGGTGAGAAGGAGTGAAGGACACATGGAAGTTTTCCTCTAACCGGAGAACCGGAGAAGTGTAGGAACATTATGCTGTTATAAGATTGGCCATACAAGTCCTTTTTTTTTTTTTTTCTTTTTCGAAAAATGGAGTCTATGTGACACAAATCCAGACCTAATATTTTTTTTAATAACTAAATCCACTCATGTTAAAATTCAAATTAGTTTAAAAAAAAATTAGGTATACATTGTGTCAACCTTATCTTTTTTATATATATTAATATTATCTTGTGTTTGTATTAAAACATTTATTTATTCTATAATTTATGTGAGTTATAAATTATTTCTGGAGTTTTGGACAGCCCTTAACAGGCATATCCATCACTAAATTTAGGTGATGATATTGATAAACCGTCCTATTTGTATGGGCCTTCCCTATCTCCATTCTCCATTCTCCATTTTGATTGTTATTGACCATCCATGATCCATCCATATACCATATTATGCAGCGCTTAAAAATGCAACCAAAAACAAATTAAAAATAGGTCCCCAAAATAAATGCAAATTCACAACTCATCAAAACCCCACATCTCATCGTCTCTTTATTAACACCGCTTCTACTCTCTCATTTGTCCCCACAAAATTCAACCCAAAAACATCTCTCTCTTTCCCTCTCCCTCTCTCCGTCTCTCATTTCCATGGTGGGTGGGTTTCAGATGACTACATCTGGATGAATCTGAAACTTCGCTGATCTGATTTTTTTGCTTCTGGTGGACAAAAGGGGGCTTTCAAATCATGGAAATTGAGAGGATTAAAGAGTTGTTGCTTCTTTGGTGTGGAATACAAGGCACTCGTGTGGCTCTCGTGGGTGGAAATCACACCGCTTCTAGGTTTTGCACTCGCTAATGATTCTCTCTTTCAACGTTTTCTTGGCGTTCATTCTTCACAATTATATTGGTTTGTCACCTTGTAGCATCTGGGTATTTCGATTTTGTTCATATTCACAGCTCATTCATCGCAAACAATTAAAAAATAACTGAGAAATTATGGAACTGCCTCGTGGGCATCGACCAAAGAGCCATACCAAGACGAGGTCTATGCAACATGATTTGAATCACGACACTGTGTTGGTGATTAAGCTTCCAGATACGAAGGTTATGCGGATCATGTCGCGGTCCGTGTTCTTGGCAATGGTTATACTCTCATTTCCTTACATTGGGTCCATTTTCAAGGGTTCCTTCTTGAATGCTGTTGTTAATGATGTTTCCAATTTTGGTTTGATGAATTCTGATAGCTTTGATTTGCTTTTCCAAGATTTAAGCCGCGAGGGCCTTGTCAAAACTGGAGATATTGCTCTTGTAGTTGGCTCTCAAGATCTTGAGCCTGTCATTGCGAATTCGCGATTCTTGAATAACAATGGCATTGGTTTGGTTTTGGAGCCTGAGTTGGGTAGATTAGGCTCAATTGCAGATGGGACATTTGATTTTGCATTGGTGTCCAGCTCCTTTGACCTTAAATCCATTGATCAAATTCTCAAGGTTGGTGGAATTTTGGCTGTACAATTGAAAGATGAGAATTCATATGGTCTCAAAAAGCTATCGAATTATAAGGTTGGGTATCTTCGCCGATACAATTCTACAATTGTGGCGATGAGGAAAACTGGATTGGCTGAAAAGTTGGTTGTTTCTTCAACCAAAAGGCGTCTACTCCAATTGTCTTTGGAAGCCAAGAAAGCAGCATTGAATGAATTAGAAGATGTGTTGCTTGAGCCTCCAAGAAAGGCTTCAGCAAAACCTAACAAGTTATCAAGGAAAATCAAGTTTCTTCCTGACTTGTTAGGTGGTGATTCTATTGGAAGTTATCCGCGCAGAGTTTTCATTAATGTAGGCTTGGCCAACGAAAAAGGAAGTATGATGGAATGGTTTTATAAGAATTATCCAACGGGGAATCAAGAATTCGAGATGTACAATCTAGAAAGTGTGACTAGATCTTCGCGGGCACATGTTGATGTTTCTGATTGGTTGGACAATAATGTGAAGGAAGAGGAGTATGTGGTGATGAAGGTAGAAGCAAAAGTGGCAGAGGAGATGATAGAGACGAGAACAGTTAGTTTGGTGGATGAAATGTTTTTGGAGTGTAAGAACGAATGGCAAGACGAAGGGAAGACGAAAAAGAATACGAGAAAGAGGGCTTATTGGGAGTGTTTGGCTTTGTATGGAAGGCTGAGAGATGAGGGAGTTGCTGTGCACCAATGGTGGGGTTGAATAAGGAGAGACAATGAAAGGCCTCTGGTAGCTCTAGACCTCTTTTAAAACAAGAAATTTTTTCATGTCTTTGTTGGTTTTGTGTTCTGTAACTGCAAGTGATGTGTGTGAATTTCATGTTTATTATATATATTATTTGGATTTGTAGGGAGAGGGAGAGGGAAAAGGTTCGTTTCTTGAGTCTTGTTGATGCCATAAATATATCTGTCATGTTTGAAAAATCGTTTCTTTCACTGCCATGTTGCAAGCCTGTAAAAGCTCTTTCTTCATATTCATAAAAATAAGAATGGATTAGTTTTATTTCTGTTTCTCTAAGAGCAAATTACACTAAATTTGTGATTCACGAAGCCCCCCTTGTTCGCACCTGAGGGAGGCAGGCTCCCTCACGCAAACTGGGGGAGGTGAAACCTGTCACTCCTTCCCCCTTCGTGACGGGGGAGGATGGAGATCCATGGGAATTTCCATCTCTGATCCCTGATCTCTACATCTCCTTTTTTTATTTATTTTAAAAAAATCTATTAAGGAGATCCATTTTTTTGTTTTTTGTTTTTTTCAATTAATTTGTATTTTTAAAATTTTCATTAATTTTTAATACTTGAATAATGTTTGCTTTTCAGACCAAAAAATGTTTGAAATGTCATCACTACATTTAACGGTCAAACTTGATTAACGGTTAAGTTTGGTTAACTACAGAAGAGATAGAGGTATCCTCGATTCGGTTAAACCGTTCGAATCCGAACCGAAACCGTCCCTTCAAAACCGAACCGTAACCGTCGGTTACAAAACCGGTTGGAAACCGGTTTTTCGACGGTTCGGTTATGGTTATCTTTCCCTAAAAACCGTCTCAAAACCGACGGTTTGATATTATATATATATATATATATATATATATATATATATATATATAAAATAACCAATAGTATTGTGACACCTGGTAATTTGTTTGAAAAAAAAACCGGACGGTACCGAAACCGCCCTGAAATCGAAACGAACCGAACCGAACCGAACCGTTCAGTTTCGTTAACCGAAACCGATCCGTAATCGTCAAATCGGCGGTTACGTAACCGTCCCACTCCGATTATGGTTACGGTTAAGCCATTCTATGGAACCGGAATCGGAGGTTCGTAACCGAAACCGAACCGTGGACACCTCTAAATGATTATCAATATTCGATAAAATTGTTGTTTTTGGGTAAGAGAAGGCAGATAACAGGGGCTTTAGTGCAATTTGCTTGTTTCTTTAGTATACCTTACTCCCTAGAGTCTTACCAATTTTAATATACCTCGGGTGCGCAAAACGCACAGAATGCCGAATTTCAATATTTTGTGGGTGGCTAAATGTGCTTTAAACAAATAATAGTGATCAGTGAAAGCATGTAAAATTTATCCTTTTATAAAACGGACTCTAATCAATACTCTAAAACGGACTTTAAATTACAATAATTTGAGATTTGAGAGTGGGGAATAGATTCGAACTCACAGTCTCAAAGTTTAGGTGTGAGGGACAAATCATTAAATCAACCTCACCTTATCTAATTGTCAATGATTATTGAAATTTAAACATGATAATGATGATGCCTTGCTGAAGGTGATAAAAGATGTTTCAGTGTCATGTAACTTGGTTTAACAGTGAATTAAGATCATTAATGAATACTAACGAGAAGCCTTCTTGGCCAAAGATGAAAGCGAAAATTACAATCACATCCTTGAGGTTTAGCACAAAGACACTCAGATTTGTTTCGTTATTCTACCCTTTCACCCTTAAATTTGATAAATGTTAGAGCTTCCGTTAAGGTGATCATATTCAACATTAGAAAAGTCAAAATTCCATTACAAATAAAGAATATAATAAAAATAAGACATACCGGCACTAAACCCCCATGATATGTACGCGAATTTACAACGTGTTCCATTAATGTTTTTCACAGACGTTAAACCCTGAACTTTTATTTTTTAACAAATAATTTGTTTTATTGCCCACAAAACTCTTATTTCGGCAATTTTTGTTCTGAATTAAACAATTTGTTCTAATAGTTGTTAACAGTAAGACAACATTTAATTGTCTCCTTTCCTTTATCTTTTTCCACAATTTAAAGTATATTTTCCTTCGTGATTAGTGAGAAGAATGAATTAATTCCAAGAATTAGTTCACGACTGTAATGAAAGATCTAACGATTGAATTCAGTGTACTTAATATTAATAAACCTCAAGATTTACATTTTGCTTAGTCCGTATGGATTTGACAGAGCAAATACTAAATCAATTTAAATTTTATTGCAATAATCAAGATTTAAAAACCGACTTTCAAATTGAACAACTAACATTTGTGAACACTAAAGAAAACATTTATTAATAATTATCATAAAACTTCAAACAAATGAGAATTCTTCTTATAACAAGAACAAAATAAACACTCAAGAATTAATTAGTCATACATGTAATGATGTGATTCTGTGGTGAAATGCAGTACCAACAGCATTGATCAGGTGGCCGCTGGAGCCGATGACGATGGCTCTAAATATTGAGGTGACATTCTGCGTCCATGCACACTTGAGCTTGGAGGCAGTACTGGTCCCATCACACCTGGTGACAAACTAATACTTCCGGGACTCGGCTGTAATGCCGGCACTGGTGCCATTGCCACTGCAGGAGGTAACAACGGTGGCTCCGGTGCTAGATGTGGTGGTGGGGTTAGGATTATTGGTGGCAACTTAGGCTTGGGCAAAGGAGTTATCATGTTAACTCCAAACCTAAAAGGCCATTCCAATTGGCGAGCTGCGAGGACCAAATTGATGCTTGAATTTGGGCATGATAAAGCGATGAAGAATGCCAAAATTAGGACCAAGTTAGAAGAAGCCATGATTTTTCTATATCTTTTGTGCGTATGTTTTGAGCTTGTGAATATATATATATATAATGTGCTTTGTTTGTTTGTTTGGTACGTACTTACTATACTCTTAGCTGTTTTGTCAGCCATTAATGAGTATTAATATTATGTTTGCACGAGGCAATTAATCTTCTCAGGTCATGTTTCATCTAACATAAGACGATAGGTGTTAGATGGTATGACCATGCGACCTGCACTAATTTAGCATAATGCGACACTTTACAGATATTCAACAATTCATATATATTATTTGAGTGGAAGTACGACGGTGAGTGAGACCGTTACACCGAAGATTTCTCTTCAATTACTTGCTATTAATTTTAGAAAAAATATCACTCACTAGTCACTTCTAGTTTTATGCTGGCCCAACAAAAAATCATAAATAACCCTTATATTATTGGAAATTCTAAATTTTGTTATTCTCAAAAAGTTTACTTGTAGGATAAGGTAGCAGGAACTGCGACCCAACCATGGTCGATGTCCAGCGGCCCAAGCCATGGCCAATTCTAGAAATTTTTCCGGAATCAACCACGGTCCAAACCGCGATCTATGTCCCACAATCTATATTGCACCCTGACTTCAGTAGGTCAGATGGGATTTAGGTGATTTCTTTATTTTCTAATGTTGTTTTGTTTTTCTTGTTTAGCAAGTTGATAGTCTTAGGGGTCGTTTGTTTTTTTGTCTGAAAACTGAATAATCTTGAATTTTTCTAATGACTGAATAGGGACTGAAATCTGAACCTGAATGACATGTTTGTTTTTTTTTTCTCACATCTGAATGTATTGTCAACACGTTTGTTTTTTTAAAGTAAAATTGTCTGAATATAAGTAATTTTACATTTATACCTATTTTAAACAATTATACATATAATATAGAATAAAAACAATCCAAAAATAATAATTATATATGAACACATATGATCATGATCTTCATCTTTGATTACAAACAAACTTCATTTTTCTAAGAAAAAAAATTGTTTTTTATTCAAAAAATAAAAAGGACATTAGGAAAACTCGTATAAAATACAATAATATATATATATATATATTACCATAATATCATAATAAAGTATCGATATTAAAAACCAATATGGTTCTTTTTTTTTATTTTTAAAGCTATTTAAAATAAGCAAATATTAAAATAAATATTTCTATACCATATGTAATTTTGATGAAATAAGAAATATGTTCTTTATGGGGGATAGTATCGGAAGAAAAGATTTTATATTACATTTAATGTAATTCAGTTATTTTACAATTAAGTTAAAAGTCAGGATTTTTTAATTTTTATTTTAAGTTGTTTTTTAAGATTTTTAAGTTGTTTGACCACTTAAAAAAACAAACAAAACAACTTAATAATTATGATTCAGACCCATTAAGTTTTAAGTGAAAAAAACAAACGACCTCTTAGTTGGTTTTAGGGATAAATCAAACTTCCCATTTGGATAAGATTTGATCTTTGTTTTTCAGTCAAATTAGGAGTCCTGAATCTTAGAAGATTCTAATTTGTTTTCTATTTAAGCAAGAGTCAGAAGAGGTTATTGTAACTTTTTTATCATTATCAATAAAATCGTTCTTTTAAACAAAACTTTCCCGTGGATTTGAGAGCTAACTATTGGCTTTCTGCTACGTTAAGTAGTGTCAGAGCCAAAGGCTACAACAAGCTTTTTGATGGCATGCGACGAAACTGGAGGCAACCACTCTCTTGGTGAAGATCAGAGGAAGAGAGTAGTAGCAACCAGGGTTGTTAATGTCTACTTAGACGAAATACGTCCATAGCTGAGTGTATTACAAATGCAAATCACCGAAGTTCTACATCAATTGGCAGTGTTGATGACTGATGGCAACATAGAGACTGAGCAAAGGCATAGAGGAGTGAACGAGAAACCTCATGGTCCGGCGCTGACAATTCACATTCTTGAACTGACGCTTCAAATCCAAAATCAACTGACATTACCAGTACTTCCCATCCAACAGGCCAAATGAGGACCCAAGGAGATAGGGATTACAAAATTATTATGGAGATGCTGATATTCAAAGGGACACAAAACGTGGAAGAGTTCTTCACCTAGGTCGATGATGTTGAGTTCAGCTTCACAGTAATGGAATGTTCGGAAGAAAGGAAACTAAAAGGGTCGACAACGGCATATTGGAAGTACTTGAGGAACAAACGAGTCCTTAACGGAAAACCGGAGAAGATGAAGAACAAGTTTACGGAAAAGTTCCTACCACCTTATTACGAACAACAAAATTAAGTTCAGTTACAAAACTTTAGGCAAAGGAATAGAAACGTAGAAAATTATATTGATGAGTTAATTCCTCTAAATTCACACAATTTATTACCCGATATTGGAAACATGCAGATTGCAAGATTGAAGGTAGGTTGAAGCTTGAGATTCAAGACCAGATGAAGATGCTCAATATGTTTACCCTAAGGCAAGCTAAGGTAGAGGAACCAGTTAGGCCACCAACATGAACTTGATTTAATAACCAACAATTTTAGGCAAGTCCGAGCAATACCTACTAACTTGGCTACTAAGGTTCCTAGAGCAACTGTGGAAAATCGTACGATGAGGAATTCGACTAATCCGTAACAACATAACAACCTTTATACTATACCTATGTCATATCTGTGTTACTGGTGTCACCAACCTAGACATCGCTCAAACCAATGCCCACAGAGGCCTACTGTTAATTTCGTTGAAAGTGATTACATAGATAACCAAGGTGAATGTCATGAAGCAAAGATTGTTGACGACATTGAAGATGATGAGGACGATGACTTCATCGGAATGGTAGAATAACAACCTTGTGAACCTGAGTTTAAGATTGTAGAAGGAATTTAGTATAGCAATTTGGAATGTAACAATGGCGTGCAAAGATTCAAGGTGGACGTAAGTGTTGCCGATGACTTCGATGCACATGGGAAAAATTACGCTACATCATTCAAATGATCTTCTTGATGCTGAAAAGTGGTTTTGAAATTTCCACTGACCACAAGATGTTCCGAACAAATGCAATTATAAATGGAGCAATGGCTAAAGTTGTGATCGACACGAGTAGTTCTAAAAATTTGGTGTCTAAAGAGCTGGTAAAGAGTCTGAAATTACCTACAGAAAAACATCCGTAACCCTATAGACTGTGTTGGGTTTGGAAGGTAGATGAAGTGACTAATACTGATAATGAGGCATGTCGAGCGCCGTTGTTGATTGGAAAGAATTTTAAAGATGACATAGTGTGCGACATTGTAGATATGAATGCCTGTCGAATTTTGTAAAGAAGGCCTTGGCAGCATGATGTGGACTTTAGATTCAAAGGCAAAAGAAAAATTTATGAATTTTGGTGGAAGGGGAGGTGAATTATACTGAAGCCACATGCTCTGAAGATTGAAACCCAACAGAAATAGGGTGATAATTTCTTGTTGATATCCATTCAACATGTGGCCGAAGATTATGAAGCTTGTATTACTGACTCCATAGGAAGATGTGAAGAATGAGCCGGTTCAACCTTTGTTAGTCAAATTTTTTAGTTTGAGCCTACATGAGATTTCGATTGGGCTACCACTTTTACGGGATATCCAACATCAAATAGATTTAGCTCCCGAAACGAGTCTACCAAATCTGACATATTGACGGATTAGTCTACAACAACACACAATTCGACAAGCCCAAGTCGATGACATGTTACAGAAAGGGTATAAACAAGAGAGTAAGAGTCCTTGTGTAGTGTCTGTCGTGCTAGTACCCAAGAAAAATGGTAGCTAGTGGGTGTATAATAATATCCGAGCAATCACCAAAATTACCATTAGGTATCGACACCCAATACCTATTATTCGGGATATGATTGATCAGTTGAGAGGAGCAAGAGTATTTTCCAAGATTGACTTGCCCATCGGGTACCATTAGATTCGAATTAGGCTTGATGATGAGTGGAAGTTTGTGTTTAAGACGCGAGAATGGTTATACGAGTGGTTGGTGATGCCATTCGGTCTCTCCAATACCTCAAGCACTTTCATACGACTGATGAACCAGGTATTGAGAGACATTTCATAAAAATTTATCGTCATTTATTTTGATGATATTCTGATTTACAGTCCTGATGAGGAGACACATTTGGAGCACTTGAGGGAAGTATTGTTGGTATTGCAAAAGAACAAGTTATATATTAACAAAAAGAAATGATGTTTCATGCAAAGCCATCTGGTCTAATTGGGTTTTGTTGTAGGCATATATGAGGTTCAAGTTGATGATGCTAAGGTTAAAAGTGATTCATGAATGACCAATTTCTTCATCTGTCACCGAAGTACGGAGCCTTTATGGGTTAGCCACCTTCTATCGGAGGTTTATAAGAAATTTCAGCAGTCTTGCGACCCCGTTAACCGAGTGTACGAATAAGGGATGTCTCCATTGAAGTGATGAGAAAATAGCCAGTTTTGCATTACAAAAGGAAAAATATAGCACGACGTATGTCCTTACTTTGCCAGATTTTGACAAACTGTTTGAAGTCAAGGGTGATGCTTCTGGAAAAGGAATAGACGTGGTGTTATCATTAAATAGGAGTTATATAGAGTTTCTTGTAGTGAAAATTTAAATGATGCACATCATATGTGGATCACCAACGAAAAAAAATTATTCTGTTTTTCGATCATTGATGCAATGGTAGTATTATTTAATTCATAAGGAATTTGTGTTATTCGGCGATCATCAAGCTCTGAAGTTCATCAACAATCAGTATCATATGAACAACATGCATGCTCGATGGATCACTTATATGTAGGAATTCACCTTTTCATTGAAGCATAAACCTGGATTGATGAAAAAAATGACCGACGTATTGAGTATGCATGTGACTTCGTTAGTAACTGTGGAGACTTAGATTACGGGGTTTAAATTTTTGAAGAAACAATATGCTTGTGATGAACATTTCCAACAAGCTTGTGATATGTGCTATAATCATCAAGATGTCAAGAATTTTCTTATTCGAGATGGGTACCTATTCAAAACAAATAAGATATGTATTCCTCAGGGGTCATTGCGAGAGAAGATTATTTGGGAGCATTATGGTGTCAGTTTGAGTGGTTAATTGGGCTACAATAAGACAATAACAATAATCGATGGCAGATGTTACTGGCCTGTGCTGAAAAGAGATATGGAGGAGTTAGTTCAGCATTTTCTGGGTTGCCATTAGTCAAAGGGACATGTTCAGAATACTGGTTTGTACACTCCCCTACCAGTTCTAGAGACGATTTTGGTCGATTTGTCAATAGACTTTGTTCTTGGTCTACCGCGTACTCAACGAGGGAAAGATTCCATCATGGTTATGATTGATCGGTTTTCAAAAATAACACATTTTATCTCTTGTAAACGAACTGTGGATGCAAGTTATGTGGCGCTTATTTTTTTCAGGAGGTGGTGCTTCCACATGGGGTTTCTAAGACTATCACTTCTGATCATGATGTCAAATTTCTTAGCCACCTTTAGAGGACCTTATGGAAGAAATTTAGGATTCAGTTGCAGTTTAATAATGTTTTTCATCCTTAGACGGACAGATATACTGAAATGGTGAATCATATTTTGGACAACATGTGACGTTGTAATAGTGGGGAAAAAACTAAATTGTGGGATCTTGATCTTTCTCAAGTAGAATTTACGTATAACAGCAGGGCCAATCATTCCATAGGCAAGAGTCCTTTCTAGATTGTCTATACCCAACAACTAAAACATGCTTTGAACTTGGTTAACTTACCATCTCTACCAGGGGTGAGTAAAGCTAGGGAGAATTTAGATGAGAGGATTCAACAAGTACATTCTAAGGTACGGGCCAATTTAGAGGTTGCTAACACCGCTTACAAGGAAGCCACAAATCAAAATCAATGCAAGAAGGAGTTCAGGAAGACAGATTTGGTGATGGCTTATCCGCGGAAGAATCGATTTCCTGGAATCTGAACTAAGCTACAAAAGAGGAAGCATGGCCCTTTCCGGGCTGGTAAGAAGAATAATGATAAGGCATACATCTTGTAAATGTTAGACAATTGGAATATTTCCAACATATTTAATGTGTCTGATCTATCAGAGTTTCATAAAGATGTGCCTCTTCTTCTAGACAACTCGGGAGCATGTTCTCTTCCAAGTTGAAGGTACTAATGTAGGATAAGGCAGCAGGAACCGTGTCCCAACCGCGGTCGATGTCTAGTGGCCTAAGACGTTGCCAATTCCAAAGACTTTTCTATAATCAACCGCGACCAGTGTCCTGCGGTCCAGACCGCGCCCTAACTCCAACGGGTAAGATGGGATTTAGGCGATTTCTTTATTTTGTTTGTTTGTTTTGTTTTTCTTGTTTAGCAAGTCTCTAGTCTTAGTTGGTTTAGGAAGTTAAGTTTAGGTTTTGGAATAAATAAAACTTACATTTTGGGTAAGATTTGATTTTTGTTTTTCATTTAAATTAGGAGTCCCAAATCTTAAAAGATTTTGATTTGTTTTCTATTTAATAAGCAACAATCAGAAGAGGTTATTATAACTTTTTTATTGTTATCAATAAAATCGTTTTTATGAACAAAACTCTCTCATGGATTCGAGAACGATTTGCTTTCCGCTACGTTATTACTTTTGTTGGCCATGAAACATTTTTTTCAAGACAAAATTGCCCTTATAATAGTTAAAAGTTAAAACCCTAGTCTTTCAAAATTTTGAAAGTTGACATGTAATAGTAAAAGATAGAGCGAGGAAGACAGAGAGTTTAAAACAGAAAAATAGAGAGAAAGTTGAATTAAATAACGAATAGAAATAGACAGTGGGATGATGAACGACGCGACAATGGTAACGAATAACAAAGAGCGGTGAATGGCAAGATGAGCTATTTATAGAGAGACAGTGTGATAGTACTTGATCATGCGACAACTGATTTTCATTACTAATACAAGGTATGCCATTTCCTCATGTAACTTGTGTAGATTTACGTATATATTTAATTTAGAGCATGCTGTGATGTTAGATCTGTTGATTAAAGTCACAATTGCATTTGTCAACCATTTACATAAATATTGTACTGGCATGTAAAGTTCTATATTATTGTACAGGAGTTTAAGTTTTTATATAAACTAGCTTGTAGAGCTTCATAAATTAATTGGTGGCAAGTCCATTTATAACTAGCGTGTAAAGTTTCAGACCATAATTGGCATATAAGTCTTTTTGACGATAAATATGCTAAGAACATTTTGAACTCGTTCAATGGTGATTCCCGGTGATTCTCTTCTCAAAAAAGAGTTGAACATGTTTAATTTTATCTAGTTTGATTTAAGGGAGACAACATAGGGTTTAAACTAAGCGTAATTTCAATATGATTGTGTTTTGTAATTGTAATAATCAAGTTAGATTTCATAATACAAGTTAAAATATATTTAGTTATATTTGGAATTGTAAATAGGGCATTTGGTTGTTTATCTATTTGGATTTTACTCCAAATTTATAGAAATTAATAGCTGTCAAATGTTTGTGTGGCACTGTGGTGGGCCGGTGGCTCATGAAAGGGCCTAGCTAGCTAGGAAACTAATTATTTCAAGCAAGACAAACAGAAATTGTATTCTTGACTTCTTGCTCCTAAAAATTCAAAATATAAAATCGAAGATGAGAACTATGTTTGGATAAAATTTTAAAACTATTTATGGTAAAAATCTTTTCAATATTAGTGTGCATATACATAGGTATACATAAAAAGTATATAAACATATACGTAGGTATACATAAAAAGTATCAAAAAAGACCTCAATCTTCATTTCAGAAATAAAAAAAAAAGGACTTCAATATTTTATTCTTTATTAAATGAAAGTATTTTTCTAATAAATTTACCTGTGATTCTGTGAAAGGTACTCTATAAATTTACCGGTATAAGACATAAACCTTGAGACTTTTATAGAAGAGAAAATTACAACTACCTGAGGTATCTATTTTCGGGTTAACTTTAATCAAATAAAAAAAAAAGTAAAAAAGACTTAAATACCTATATCACCATTAATATAATAAAATCAACCTTTTTTTAAGCTAAAATCAAAAGTTTTAAAAAGGAAATTTTCATACAAAATATATATCTCCACTATCCATCTCATAAATTTGACGGTTGAGATAAAAATAATAAGAATTTTAAAAAAAAAAGATTTCAAAATATAATAAAATTAAAAAAAGGTAGATAAAAAATGTTTTCGAAATGGATTTCATTAAAAAAAAACGAGGGGGATTGTATCTCAACCATCCATCTTTCAAGATGGATGCACCAAATCCATGGATCTCCATGAGAGGGCAAGCTCGAGATTTTATTTATTTATGTACAGTTTTTGTTTTCTTATTATTTTGAGATAGATAGTAGATAAACATTTATTAATTTTTTTTAATTTTTAGTTTTCTTGATTTATATATTTTTAAAAAATAATAATTAAAATTACAAAAATACCCTTACACTAATTTAGTTTGCTCATGTTTGACTACTGTCAAAGGGAGCGATGTAAGTTTTTTAAAAAGTTATTTCCATTAGTGAATATTTTTACCTTAGGTAGTTGAATGTAATTTCCTCTTTACATAATAAAATCTTGATCACTTATGAGCATAAAACCTAGATTATAAACATGAAGAAATGGTAGAAAATGGTAGGAAATGACACTCTTTTCTTGGTTAATTTTGAAAGTATCAATAGATTAACTTATGTTTAAATTGCATCAACGAACTATAAATTGCACAAAAGAACTAAAATAACTCTATCTTCATCTTGTATTACATTTGTGACATTTTTAGGATTTTTTTTTCTTCAAAAACCTCCATTGATGGAGGACCAATGAAGGTCCTCCATCAATGGAGATGAAATACCTCCATTAGAGGTCGAAATCGGCCTCCATTGGACGTCGAATCGACTTCCATGGAGATTGAAATTGACCTTCAATGGAGGTTTCAATGAAGAAGATGACAAAAAAGAATTGATTTTTTTTTTATTTTTACTTAGAAATTCTCGGAAACTGTAAAAAGTCTTGAAAACTATCTAAAAAGTCTTGGAATCACCAAATTAAGTCTTGTAAAAACCAAATAAGTTTCGAAAAGCACGGAAAATAAATCTCGAAAAAAAAACACGAGACTTATTTTTATGAGTGTATTTTAAGGATATTTTTATCAGATCCACACTTTATGTGATATTTAAACTTAAGTTATTAAAACAATGATACTCTTAAAATTAGAGTATCTCCAATGCAAATATACATTTGGAGAAAATTGATTACCACATATGATAGATAGTTAAAAAGTTAAAAAAACTCTCTCCAATACAATTATCTATCTTCAATATGGAGATGATGTGACAAACAAAAAGTTAGAAATTATAGAGTTGTGTTTCTAATTGTAGAAACTCTCTTAGAGCATCTCCAATGCAAATATGCATTTGGAGAAAATTGATTGCCATATATGATAGATAATTAAAAAGTTAGAAAAACTCTCTCCAATGCAATTATCTAACTTCAATATGGAGATGATGTGGCAAACAAAAAGTTAGAAATTATGGAGTTGAGTTTCTAATTGTAGAAACTCTCCTAGAAATGCTGACTAGGATTTTTAACTCATTCAACCAATAATATTAAAGCTCATTTAATTGTAAAATAAAAGAGGGAGAATGTAATAATTGTTTTATTATGATTGGTCATAAAATGGATGCATATTTGAATTTATATAATTGCATTGGAGGTGTGAATATGCATTTATTTTAAAAAAAATTAAAGTGGGCCCATAATAAATAGAAATGCTGATGTGACACCATTTAGAAACTCAAAAATACATATTTGTATTGCAGATGCTCTTAGAAATGCTGACTAGGATTTATATCTCATTCCACCAACAATATTAAAGCTCATTTATTTGTAAAATAAAAGAGGATGCATATTTAACTTTATATAATTACATGGGAGGTGTGAAAATGTATTTCTCTAATTTTTTTAAAAGTGGATCCATAATAAATAAAAATACTGATGTTACACCATTTAAAAACTCAAAAATACATATTTGTATTGGAGATGCTCTTACAATTTTTGAACCTTATAAGTTATAAAGATTAGCAAGTTTGAATTTTGAATTTACTAAACCTACCGGCTACCAAACAATTGAAGAAATTGATTGATAATATGCAAAGATTGTATAGTTGCATGTTCATTTTTAATTGAGAGCCTACGAGTCTGTAATATATATATTTTTTTGTTTTAAAAAACAAAATTATTTCCTTTTCAATTTTTTTTTTTACCAATTCAATAATAACAGCAAATTAATATTAGAAGAATACTAATTGCGCTATGCAAAAGCACCAAGAAAAGAAGGAAGATGTAATGTGGACGTCTTTAATGTTACGACACTGGGGCCAAATAAGCACATCCACATGTATCACCTTAAAGGCCATTCAGTATTTACTCGCACTTGAAAAAAAAAATAGCTAGGACCAACAATTATATGGTTAGGGTCTTAGGGTACCCATATTGATTATATTTGTGTACAAATAAAGTACACCTTATTAACTAGTTTGCTGGTTTCGAACAATAATTAACAGTTTGAAATAATTCACAACTGTTCGACGTCAGTCTATGAATCATTATTCAATTTTTTTTCTCTAGAAATCTTGTCCAAGTTCTCAAATATATATAGAAAACATTTTGTAGTTTACAAACAAAAAACAAAAAACAAAAAACTGTGGATGTATAAGCAAATTTTATAATTGGCAATAGCAAACACCCTAAATTATTATTATAGAGCCATATGCGAGATTGAATTTGACTATTTTTATAAGATTGAATTAAATTGGAATGGATATAATAAACTAAATTATTATTATGATGGTTTGATGTAATGCCTGATTGGAAAATGGATAATATATTGTCCCTTGTTTTTTGAAAACAAAATAAATAAGGGCTGGTCCTGTAAACGTTTTCCAGTTGTTATTTTTCGAAAATGAAAACAATATTTTTGGATTCAGTTTCAAATTCTGAAAACGCGTCTGGTAGTATATACTGAAAGCTGTATTTTAAAAATAAAAACGGAAAAAACGCGTCTGGTAGGTTAACCGAAAACTATAAAAAATTAAAATATCAATTTTGACATTTTGTTTAATATTATTACAACCATAAACAAATTGATTAAATAATTAACCAATATAATTTTTGTATTGTAATTTTTAAATTAAACAAAAGTAACACATCAAAAACTAATTCTAAAAAACATATCAAAAAATGAATTTATAAAAACTAAACTCTTAAATTATAAATAAATATTATATATATATATATTATTTTATATTATTTTATATTATATTATATTATATTTTTATATATTATATATAATATATTATTGTATATAATATTTTATTATTATATATATTACATAATTAGTATATTATTTTAATATTAAATATATATGATATATTAATATATATACATAAGAGGGATACTTTGGTCATTTGAAAATCTTGTCACGTCTTGTTCTAACCATATCAAACGCATAATAGTACAATTAATAGTTAAAAAAAATGATTTTTTTTATATAAAAAAGTGAAAAATAAAATAAAATAAAATAAACAAAAATGAAAAACAAGTATTTTTTGTTTTTCAAATCTTTCACTTTTAACATTGATTTTGTTTTTCATTTTTTTCTGTTTTTCGAAAATAAAATGAAAAACGGTTAACAAACGCGTTTTCGCAATCATTTTGGAAAAATAAAAACAAAAACGGACTGAAAAACAGTTACAGGACGGGGCCTAAAGGTTAACAAACACGAATTCAAAATCGTTTTTGGAAAACTAAAACACCAAAAAGGATACCGGATAGTCCTTTATAGTGATCGATACTATCACATTTATCATGCGACTCCGAATTTGGAATTGTTTACCATATATAAAGATGAAGACTTTGCACTTTGAAGAAGATTGGAGATACTGATATTGATGCTGGATGTAAGGTGAAACCACATGATGTAAGGTATGTTCTTGATCTAAACCTAAATTTGATTATGGAATACATAAGAACGAGCAGGGACCGAGATAGAAATGAAGATTGAAAAAGGAAACCCGGATTGTTGCTTGAGGAGAAGCAACCGGTAAGTTAAAGGGAATGAGCTAAGATGTCTATTTAGATTTGTTGCAAAATCGATTAAGACTATGTTTGTGATTGCTTTGTTTAAAATCTAATCCGCTTATAGCTTAACTTGAGAAATAATTTGTTTTGCTTTTCAAGTGGTGGAAAATGTATTTGATGAAATGACAAAAATATACATTAATCAATAGGCATAGTAATTGTATTTTTTAAAATTAAATATAATATATATAGAACCTAATTATAATATTTTAAAAAGGAAAAATATAAATATAATAAATATTAAAAAATTAAAAAAATTGAAAAACCTAAACTTCAAATGACGAAGGTGGATATGTTGACTTGCGGCGACGGCGATGTCGGCGTCGTCAGGCGTTTCGCCTCCTCCATATGCCGAATGAGGATTGACCTCCTCCAATGATGCTGAATCTAGATCTGGATCCACCAGTGAATGAAGACGATGACCATAAGATGAAGAAAATTAAAATCGACCATAAGCAAATCCGGATCTAGATCCATTGGGCTAATTTCGGTTGCGGTTACCGACAACTTAGATTTATCATGCTTACTTTGTTGGAACCCCGTTCATCGGTTATGCAGCGGAACTAGGTTTTAAATTTTTCATACAGATCATAATCTGTATCTATGACCAGTGAACTGAGGATCGTAATTATTTTTCGGAACTAATACATACAATATGTAAACACAAGATATTGAAATCAATATAAAGAGAAGAAAAACATATCAACGTTTGGAGGCTCCTTCATTTTACGATATGCTCTTGTCTGAACCAATCTTACCAACGTTTGGAAGCTTCTTCACTTTACGATGTGCTCCTGTCTGAACCACTCGATCATTCTCGTTATCTCCCGGGATTGGTAACAGTGTGTGGGAACGTCACGGTCTTAAGAACTTGAATGAAGGATGTAGATAGAATTGAAGAAACTCTTTTTTTTTTTTTTATGTTCAAAAACTAGAACAATTCTAATATATAAAAATAATCGCCAATATTTTCCTAGCAATATTTTTCCTTTTTTTTCGTGTTACTGTGACAACTACATGCAAAAATCAAAAACAACTTTTGCTTTTCTTGATCTCTCTCTTTCACGTACACTAAAAAATTTCATCCATGCCAATTATTTTTTCTTGTGTTTCACGTGTACTTATTTTTACATCACATACAAATTCCTTGATATACGCACTCATTGAATTTGCATCTAATGCAAAATCCTTACCATGCACGTTTGTGTGTTTTTTTTATAGAATATATATATTTATTTTTTAATTGATATCTTGTTTTGATCGGTTTTCAAAGAATATATATCAGATATATATTTCATCTTTTACAAACCTCATGATATCTTTTTATTTAAAACAAAATCTTTATTTTATTTTTATTAAAAGATATCATCTAATTTGAATCTAAACTATTTAAATTCAAAAAATAAAATAAAATAATTATATTATCTTATTTTATTCAAAAAAAAAAAAATCAACAAACATGCTCCATTTAGTGATGAATAACATAATTAAATAATCTCATTATTTAATTTATTTAATCATCATTATTGATTAATTAAATAATCTCATTATTCAATTAATTTTCTAAATAAATACGTGTCACTTTTGTAATACAATTAATTGAACAATCCAATTAATTATCCATGACCCTTGTTACCTAAAACGACCGGGCTAGCAAGGGACCTAATTGACCCACAGTATTTTGAGCTCCAATAATCATCGGAATCATTAATTAAACTCTTTAATTAATATTTCTTGATTATTAACTCCGGTGTTATTCCACTAAAAACCCGAAGCTGCACTCTCTCAACTGCAGACGCTTTTACACAGACCAATACAACTCGGTGTCCATCGATATAGCTATTACACATGGTGTGATCCTCCACAGTAGTTCATTATTAGAACTGGGTCATAATATCCGTTATACCCCACTAATTACGTATATCCTTTAAGTACTATTGATTCTCTAATGGAAAATAAATCATATTTCCTCACGGAACTAGGAGAGCGCTCATATTGTCCAAGCCCCAAATCAACCCTTAAGGGAACTACCATCTACTTCTCACAAAAATGAGTGGATTCCACTATTGTTTACAAACTTTCCTAGCCACAATCCAAACCACAATCCTAACATACAGAGCATATTGATCAGGAAATACATCTGACCTCACCTATGATATATCAAAGACCACGATTTAACTTGAAGGAGTCGATAAGACACTCAGGATTAAGATCACCCATATATAGCCTCATTAATTGATATATATGAATCTCATCGGTAAACGAATCTTGGTGAGAGATTCATATAGATCATGGCCCAGTCCTATATGATCACATCATACTAGGTGCCTTCATTATCATATCTCCATATGAATGATTCAGGATAGAATCACCATACATTACGGAATGGACCGCAATTATAGATTAACCACAAATAAAGTACCCAGCTTTATTTGCTATCTATGAACTCTTTAGATTGCACCTCTCTTACTGTATCCATCCGTATATGACATTCATATACACAATTCGAGATTACATCTGGCAATCTTGGATGTTAAATATATACACAAGTTATAAAATAAACAACACAACAAGAATGACTTGAATTTTTCATTTTATTTATTTCATATATCCATTTACAAATTACATTTTTAGGGCATAAATCCTAACAATCTCTCACTTGCACTAAAGCATGTGAGGCATGTCTCGTAACTCTAGACCATCTAGGTAACCCAAAAGCACTTTAGCCGGTAAGGTTTTCGTTAATGGATCAGCATGATTGTCTTGTAAGGCTATCTTGGTGACATTCACATCTTCTCTCTGCACTATCTCTCTAATGAGATGATATTTTCTCTCTATATGCTTTCATCTCTTGTGGCTTCTTGGTTCTTTGGAATTAGCCACATCACCACTATTATCATAATAAAGTATGATGGGCTTATCCAGATCTAGAATAACTTCCAAATCACTCAAGAACTTACGGAGCCAAACAGTCTCTTTAGCAGCTTCACAAGCGACTACATATTCGGCTTCCATGGTGGAGTCAGCAATGCAAGATTGCTTGATACTTCTCCACACAATGGCTCCACCACCCAAGGTGAATACTGATCCAGATTGATGATTTCCTAGAATCTCTGTCTAACTGAAAATTAGAATCTGTGTATCCTAACGGGATCAAATCCTGCCCGGAATACACTAGTATATAGTCTCTCGTTCTCCGAAGATACTTGAGAATTGTCTTGATAACAATCCTATGATCCAATCCTGGGTTGGACTGGTATCTGCTTACTACTCCCACTGCATAGCAGATGTCTGATCTCATGCATAACATAGCATAAATAAGACTACCTACTGTCGATGCATAGGGTACATATCTCATATCCTCAACTTCTTGAGGTGTATTTGTTGGGGTTTATACCCTAAACATGTAACTTGTAAATGAATTTATGAAGTAAATAAAAAGAAAGGTTCAATTCATTCTGTTATGTTATTTATTTTATAAACTTGTGTACATATTAACATCCTAAATTACCGGATGTAATCTCAAACTGTGTATATAAGTGTCATATACGGATGGATACAGTAAAAGACGTGCAATCTAAAGAGTCCATAGATAGCAAATAAAGTTGGGTACTTTATTTGTGGTTAATATATAGCTGCGGTTCATTCCGTAATGTACAGTGATTCTATCCTGAATCATTCATATGAGATATAGGAATGGAGGCACCTTGTATGATGTGATCATATAGGACTGGGCCATAATCTATATGAATCTCACACCAAGATTTGTTTACCGATGAGATTCATATATATCAACTAATGATGACTATATATGGGTGATCTTAATCCTGAGTGTCTTATCGACTCCTTCAGGTTAGATCGTGGTCTTTGATATACCATGGGTGAGGTCAGATGCATTTCCTAATCAATATACTCCGTATGTTGGCATTACGGTTTGGCTTGTGACTGGGAAGGTTTGTACACAATAGTGGAATCTACTCCTTCTTGTGAGAAGTAGATGCTAGTTCCCTTAAGGGTTGATTCAGGGCTTGGACAATATGAGTGCTCTCCTAATTCCGTGAGGAAATAGGATTTATTGTCCGTTAGAGAATCAATGGTACTTATATGATATATGTAGTTAGAGGGGTATAACGGACATTATGACACAGCTCTAATTATGAACTACTGTGGAGGATCACACCATATGTAATAGCTATATCGATGGACACCGAGTTGTATCGGTCTGTGTAAAAATGTCTGCAGTTGAGATAGTGCAGCTTCGGGTATTTAGTGGAATAACACCGGAGTTAATATTCATGAAATATTAATTAAAAAGTTTAATTAATGATTCCGATGATTATTGGAGCTCAAAATATTGGGGGTCTATTAGGTCCCTTTGCTAGCCCGATCGATTTAGGTAACAAGGGTCACGGTTAATTAATTGGACTATTAATTGGATTGTCCATTTAATTGTGTTACGAAAGTGAAACGTATTTATTCGGGAATTAATTAAGTAATGAGATTATTTAATTAATGAATAATGGTGATTAAATAAATTAAATAATAAGATTATTTAATTATGTTATTAATCACTAAATGGAGGGTGTATGTTGATCTTTATTTTTGAATAAAATAAGATAATATGATTATTTTATTTTATTTAATTAAATATTTAATTTTGAATTTAAATAGTTTGAATTCAAATAAAATCAAATAAAAGATATGAGATATTTTTTATTTGAATTTTTTTTCAAAATCAAATTAGATTTGATCAGTTTTTTTTAATTTAAATATTATATATATGATATATATTATTTTTAAAAAAAGGTTTACTTATATATATACATTAACAAAAAAAAAAACTCACAGGTTCAATGCAAAAAAATAAAAATAAAAATAAAATAAAGTTTTTTTTTTGTTTTTAATTAAAGGTGGGTGCGTGAACCAATAAGTGCAAGGGGTGTGCACTATGAAAGTTTTTTTTTGTGAGTTATTTTGTGCAAGTGTGTGCATGAAAAAACACCATAAAGAGAGAAAATGTTTTATGTACAAGTGTTGTGCATTAACATAAAGAAAGAGTTTCTTATTCTTTTCTCTTTTACACCTTCCATCCTATGTTCCAGAGATTCGTGACGCACCCACACGCAGTTACCAGCCCCATGAATCGTTAGGAAGATCAGTGGTACAGACTAGGAGCATAATGAAAAAGTGAAGGAGCCTCCAAACGTTGGTATGGTTCTTTTATTCTTCTTTTTTATTATTAATTACAATTTCCTGTATTTACATATATATTTTATTTGTGTAATAATTAGTATATATATTTGTTCCGAAAATAATTACGATCAAAAGTTTACTGGTCCCAGATACAGATTGTGATATATATAAAAAAAATTAAAACCTTACTTCCGCTGCTTGACCGGTGAACGGGGTTCCAACAATTGGTATCAGAGCCAATTTTATTTTCGGAACAGGAAATTGTTTTCGATGCTCCTGTATGTATGATTGTGTAGGCACGATTTAAATTAACTGTATGACATTTTTGTATGTATATATTTTTTTTAATTTACAAAAACATGATTGATCGTTAATTATATGGTACTGTGGATATAGGGTTTATGTGTTGTATAATTTTTTTTATTATATATATTTTTTAACTATTATTGTATTGTAAAAAAAATAAATTGTAACCTATGTTGAAGACTTGGAAAAATCACGAAGAAAGATTCATGAGATGAATCGTGGTGACCTGAAGAGACTGGAAGACTTGGAAATTACAAGAAGACCAAGGAATGCCTTGGGGGTACTTTTATAATTTTAGATTCAAATTTTTTTAGGTTAAATAATCCACAGTACTCGATCAATTCATGTATGTTTTATATTATGTGATGATAAAAAGTATTGTCATGCATACGTATGTCATTTAAATTAGATGTGCCTACACAAATATATTTGATATGTCATACATGCATCATACCCTGATTTTTTATGTATTTTTTTTTAATGTGATTAAAATGGATAAATACATAAATTGGCTATGAAAATGAGATTAGTTTTTTAATTGTTAAGAAACTTGGTAATTCTCATTAATATTAATCTAGTTATTAAAGAGTTTAATAAGTTAGATTAATAGGGTCATTTATAGTAATTAGGATTAATTTGATTAATTACCTAATTATAAATGAACCGAATATTGTGTTAGAGTTTTAATAGTTAAAACTTGGTAAACACTTTCATAATAATCTGAGCTTAGTAAATAGTTTACAAAGACTTAGATTATTCACTAATATATTAGGTTTTTAATTGTTAAAAATCATTAATAATTTATTAGTTAATTAGAACTTGTTTCTAATAATGAATTAGTTAATGCACTAGATAACTTGATTAAAGTTAGCTGTTTAATCCTGTAGAGTTTAGGTGCATTAACGGATAATAGAAAACCATAGTTTTAAAATAGTGAGTGGGAGAGGGATATATGACATATATATCCCGCGGTCTCCATCATTAGTTCAACACCGTGAGATCCGAGTGGGGCCTCGTGACGGCTTTGTTTTCGTCCTCCCTAAGAAGGGTTTCCACAAAGGTCAATACCAAGGTTGACTTCCTAAAGGATAGGATTTCTGACGGTATTTCGGGATTGACCGACCCTATGGCAGCAATTCTCGAGTTAAGCTCGTGAGATCTGAAATGGTGGGTTACACTTACGAAGGTTTTGATTAAGTTTTTTAATTAAAAACCTGACTAAATAAACGATGGTTGAATGATATGGAATAAGAGTTATTCTAGAATATCATTTGATTGAAAATGTCTCGGTCCAACATGCAAATATTTGACCGACCCTAAGGCGGCACTTCTTTGTGGTATGTTGGATTGTCGTGGTATAGTAACTATTTTTAGGGTAGTTCTAGTTTATTAAACATGTTCATGTATCATATTTAAATTTATACCAAAACACTCACACTTGTTTTAAATAAATAACTGAATGAATGTTTTATTTATTTCAACAATGTCTTATGTATTACTTCAAATTCTCGCAAACGACAAATTAACTGATGATAACTACACTAAGTGGAAACTTAATATTAATGCAATTTTGGTCACCAAATACCTCAAGTTTGTACTTACAGAGGAATGTCCTCTAGCGCCTACTGCCAATGCCACACGAACTGTTCGTGAGGCATACCAGCGATGGGTCTCATCTGATGAGAAGGTCTAAACATATCTGTTGGCATCTATGACAGACATGCTTGTCACAAAGCACGAAGTAATGACTTCAGCATTCAAAATCATGGAGTCATTGCAAGCTATGTTCGGGCAGCTCTCCAAGCAAAAACGACATGAAGCTGTTCGTTCCGCTATGCTCGCACACATGAAGGAAGGAACGTCAATTCGAGAACAAGTCTTGAGCATGATATCCTACTTCAACACGGCAGAAGTCAATGGCGGGGCCATTAACGAACCCAGTCAAGTGAGCATCATAATAACGACTCTTTCGAAGAGTTTCGATCAGTTTAAAAGCAACTACGGGATGAACAAGTTAAAGTTCAGTCTTACACAGTTGCTCAATGCTCGCAACCTTTGAGTCCTTGATTAAGGACAACAAATGCAACACCGGTGAGACAAATGTTACCGAACCATCTTTATCTAATAATAAGAAAAGGAAGAGGTCTGCTGGGAAGGTGAAGGGTAAGTCCAAACCCAAGAAAGCCCAAAACAAGAAGAAGTCCAAGAAAGGTAAATATGATTTACTTGTTCTTGAGTCATGTTTAAAGAAAGATAATTCTTCACCCTGGATAGTTGATTCGGGGGCTACTAACCATGTTTGGTCTTCTTTGCGATGGCCTGATTCTTGGACACAACTAGAGGAGGGAGCCTTCTCAATGCGTGTGGGGTCAGGGGATGTCGTTTCGGCACGAGCAGTGGGCGTAATTAGATTACGTTTTTGTAATAATTATATATTATTGGACAATGTATTTTATATTCCTGGATTTATACGGAATTTAATTTCCGTTTCTAAGTTGTTAGAACAAAAATATTATGTTTCTTTTAATAATAAGTCTGTTATTATTGGAAAGAATGGTCTGAATATTTGTTTAGGAATTAATGAGAACAATTTGTATGTGTTAAGATCGTTAATACATACTACACTGCTCAACACCGAAATGTTTAAGGTTTAATGACACAAGATTTCTCCAGATAATGACACGTATCTCTGGCATCTAAGGCTTGGTCATATCAACCTTGACCAGATAGACAGATTAGTAAAAAGCAGACCTTTAAGTAAGTTAAAGGTTAGCACTTTACCTGTCTGCGAATCTTGTCTAGAAGGTAGGATGACTAAGAGACCTTTTACTGGAAAATGGCTTAAAGCTAAAGAACAGCTAGAGCTTATACATACAGACGTCTGCGGACCGATGAATGTTAAAGATAGGGTGGTTATAAGTATTATGTTACCTTTATAGATTACTACTCAAGATACCGATACGTCTACCTGATGAAACGAAAGTCGAAAACATTTGAAAAGTTTAAAGATTTCCGAGCTGAAGTTGAGAATCAATTAGGTAGGACTATCAAGTCACTATGATCAGATCGTGGAGGTGAGTACCTTGACCAAGAGTTTGAAGACTTCATGGTCCAGTATGGGATAGTTTCCCAACTCACAGCTCCCGGTACATCTCAGTCTAATGGTGTAGCGGAGAGGAGAAATAGAACCCTAATGGAAATGTTGAGATCTATGATTAGTTTCTCATCATTACCAAATTACTTCCGGGGATATGCATTACAATTAGTGGCATACATTTTAAATGTAGTGCCATCCAAATCTGTTCCTAAGACTCCCCTAGATTTGTGGAATGGTCGTAAAACTTGTTTGTGACATTTTGGCATATCGGGGTGTCCAACACACGTGCTAAAGAACAAAAGTGGAAAGCTATACTCCAAGTCTATGGTCTGCTTGTTTGTAGGATACTCCAAGGAGACCAGAGGTGGACACTTTTATAGTCCCGAAGAAAACAAAGTATTTGTATCGACAAATGCAACGTTTCTTAAGGATAATTATATTAGTGACCATAAACCTCGTTCTAAGAATGTATTGAATGAGTTGGAGCCTAATGAGACTGGTGCTTCATCAACAAGAGTTGTTGATCCACAAACATCTGAGAGTCAGATGGTTCATGATCAAGATACACTACCGTCTAGACGCAGTGAGAGGGTTGTGAGACAACCTAAACGCTATTTAGGTATAGGTGAGGGACAAGGTGTTATCTCTACTGATAGTGTGGATGATCCATTGACATTTAAGAATGAAATGGAAGATCCTGATAAAGAGGAATGGCTTAAAGTCATGAATCTCAAAATGGAGTCCATGTACTCTAACTCAGTCTGGGATCTTATAGACTTACCGGATTGGGTAAAACCTATAGGGTGTAAGTGGATCTATAAGAGAAAGAGAGGAGTAGACGGGAAGGTAGAGACCTTCAAGGCAAGACTAGTGGCCAAGGGTTATACCCAGAAAGAGGGGGTCGATTATGAAGAGACTTTCTCGCCAGTAGCCATGTTTAAGTTTATTAGGAATCTCTTATCCATTACTGCCTATTTCGATTATGAAATTTGGCAAATAGACGTCAAGACTGCATTCTTGAATTGTAATCTTGATGAGAGCATCTATATGATACAACCAAAGGGATTCGTGTGTCCAAATCAAGAGCAAAAGGTTTGCAAGCTGTAAAGATCCATCTATGGACTTAAGCAAGCATCTAGATCTTGGACCATTAGGTTTGATAATGTGATCAAAACCTATAGCTTCGAGCAGAACTTCGATGAGCCTTGTGTCTACAAGCGCATCATTGATAAGAAAGTAGTTTCCTTGGTCCTATATGTAGATGATATCCTACTCATTGGGAATGATGTGAGAGTGTTGTCTGATGTAAAGGGTTGACTGTCTAGCCAATTCCAAATGAAAGATTTGGGAGAGGCAAGTTATGTTCTAGGGATCCAACTTATAAGGGATCGTAAGAACAAACTTATAGCACTGTCTTAGGCATCATATATAGACAAGATTCCTGTGCGATTTTCGATACAGAACTCCAAGAAAGGTAATTTACCTTCCAGACATGCAGTTCACTTGTCTAAGGAACAGTGTCCTAAGAAACCTCAAGAAGTTAAGGATATGAGACGTGTTGCCTATGCATCAGTAGTAGGTAGTCTCATGTATGCTATGTTATGCACAAGACCGGACATCTGCTATGCAGTGGGAGTAGTCAGCAGATACCAATCCAACCCAGGATTGGATCATTGAGTTGCTGTCAAGACTATTCTCAAGTATCTTCGGAGAATGATAAATTATATGCTAGTGTATTTCGGACAGGATTTGACCTTGTTAGGATACACGAATTCTGATTTTCAGTTAGATAAGGATTCTTGAAATCCACGTCTGGATCAATATTCACCCTAAGTGGTGGAGCCATTGTGTGGAGAAGTATCAAGCAATCTTGCATTGCTGACTCCACCATGGAAGCCAAATATGTAGCTGCTTGTGAAGCTGCTAAAGAGGTTGTTTGGCTCTGTAAGTTCTTAAGTGATCTGGAAGTTGTTCCAGACCTGGATAAGCCCATCACACTTTATTGTGATAACAGTGGTGCTGTGGCTAATTCCAAAGAACCAAGAAGCCACAAAAAAGGGAAGCATATAGAGAGAAAGTACCATCTTATCAGAGAGATAGTGCAGAGAGGAGATGTGATCGTCACCAAGATAGCCTCACAAGACATTCATGATGATCCATTTACGAAGATCTTACCGGCTAAAGTGTTATCAGGTCACCTAGATGGTCTAGAGTTACAAGACATGCCTCACATGCTTTAGTGCAAGTGGGAGATTGTTGGGGTTTATGCCCTAAACGTGTAACTTATAAATGGATTTATGAAGTAAATAAAAAGACAGGTTCAATTCATTCTGTTATGTTATTTATTTTATAAACTTGTGTACATATTAACATCCTGGATTGCCGGATGTAATCTCAAACTGTGTATATGAGTGTTATATACAGATGGATACAGTAAGAGACGTGCAATCTAAAGAATCCATAGATAGCAAATAAACCTGGGTACTTTATTTGTGGTTAATCTATAGCTGCGGTTCATTCCGTAATGTACAGTGATTCTATCCTGAATCATTCATATGAGATATGGAAATGAAGGCACCTTCTATGATGTGATCATATAGGACTGGGCCATGATCTATATGAATCTCACACCAAGATCCGTTTACCGATGAGATTCATATATATCAACTAATGATGGCTATATATGGGTGATCTTAATCCTGAGTGTCTTAGCGACTCCTTCAGATTAGATCGTGGTTTTTGATATACCATGAGTGAGGTCAGATGCATTTCCTGATCAATATACTCTGTATGTTGGGATTGCGGTTTGGCTTGTGGCTGGGAAGGTTTGTACACAATAGTGGAATCCACTCCATCTTGTGAGAAGTAGATGGTAGTTCCCTTAAGGGTTGATTCAGGGCTTGGACAATATGAGCGCTCTCCTAATTCCGTGAGGAAATAGGATTTATTGTCCGTTAGAGAATCAATGGTACTTATATGATATATGTAGTTAGAGGGGTATAACGGACATTACGACCCAGCTCTGATTATGAACTACTGTGGAGGATCACACCATATGTAATAGCTATATCGATGGAAACCGAGTAGTATCGGTCTGTGTAAAAATGTCTGCAGTTTAGATAGTGCAGCTTCGGGTTTTTAGTGGAATAACACCGGAGGTAATAATTAATGAATATTAATTAAAGAGTTTAATTAACGAATCCGAGGATTATTGGAGCTCAAAATACTGTGGGTCCATTAGGTTCCTTTGTTAGCCCGATCGATTTAGGTAACAAGGGTCACGGTTAATTAATTGGACAATTAATTGGATTGTCCAGTTAATTGTGTTACGAAAGTGACACGTATTTATTCGGGAATTAATTAAATAATAAGATTATTTAATTAATGAATAATGGTGATTTAATAAATTAAATAATAAGATTATTTAATTATGTTATTAATCACTAAATGGAGGTGTATATTGATATTTATTTTTGAATAAAATAAGATAATTTGATTATTTTATTTTATTTTATTTAATATTTAATTTTAAATTTAAATAGTTTGAATTCAAATAAAATCAAATATAAGATATGAGATATTTTTTATTTGAATTTTTAAAAAAATCAAATTAGATTTGATCAGTTTTTTTTTTAATTTTATTATTATATATATGATATATATTATTTTAAAAAAAGAAAAAAAAAAGAAGGTTGTTGTGCGTGAAAACGCACAGCTTACATATATATATACATTTAAAAAAAAAAACTCACAAGTTCAAAATAAAAAAATAAAAAAGGTTTTTTTTTGTTTTTAATTAAAGGTGGGTGCGTGAACCAATAAGTGCAAGGGGTGTGCACTATGAAAGTTTTTTTTTTTGTGAGTTATTTTGTGCAACTGTGTGCATGAACAAACACCATAAAGAGAGAAAAGGTTTTATGTACAAGTGTTGTGCATTAATATAAAGAAAGCGTTTCTTATTCTTTTCTCTTCTACACCTTCCATCCTAAGTTCCTAAGAATCGTGACGCTCCCACACGCAGTCACCAGTCCCGAGAATCGCTAGGAAGATCAGTGATACAGACCATGAGCATAACGAAAAAATGAAGGAGCCTCCAAACGTTGGTATGGTTATTTAATTCTTCTTTTTTATTATTGATTACAATTTTCTGTATTTACATATATATTTTATTAGTGTAATAATTAGTATATGTATTTGTTCCGAAAATAATTACGAACAAAAGTTCACCGGTCCCAGATACAGATTAAGATCTGTATAAAAAAAATTTAAAACCTTACTTCCTCTGCGTGACCGGTGAACGGGGTTCCAACAGTCTTATGACACTGTTCCTTAAACAAGTGAACTCCATGCTTGAAAGGTAAATTACCTTTCTTGGAATTTTGCATCGAAAATCAGAAAAGAATTTTGTCAATATATGATGCTGGAGACAGTGTTATGAGTTTGTTCTTACGATCCCTTATAAGTTGGATCCATAGAACATAACTCGCCTCTCCCAAATCTTTCATTTGGAATTGGCTAGCCAGTCAACCCTTTACATCAGACAACACTCACACATCTCTCCCAATGAGTAGGATATCATCTACGTATAAGACCAAGAAAACTACTTTCTTGTCAATGATACGCTTGTAGACACAAGGCTCATCGACGTTCTGCTCGAAGCCATATTTTTTGATCACATCATCAAACCTAATGTTCCACGATCTATATGTTGCTTAAGTCCATAAATGGACCTTTGTAGCTTGCAAACCTTTGGCTCTTGATCTAGAGACATGAATCCCTGTGGTTGTATCATATAAATGCTCTCATCAAAATTTTCATTCAAGAATGCAGTCTTGACATCCATTTGCCAAATTTCATAATCGAAATAGGCAGCAATGGAAAAGAGAATCCTAATAGACTTAAACATGGCTATTAGCTAGAAGGTCTCTTCATAATCGACCCCCTCTTTCTAGGTATAACTCTTGACCACTAGCCTTGCTTTGAAGGGCTCTACCTTCCCGTCCACTCCTCTATTTCTCTTGTAGATCCAATTACACCCTATAGGTTTTACCCAATCCGGTAAGTCTATAAGATCCCAGACTGAGTTAGAGTACATGGACTCCATTTTGAGATTCATGACTTTAAGCCATTCCTCTTTATCAGGATCTTCCATTTCATTCTTAAATGTCAATGGATCATCCACACTATCAGTAGAGATAACACCTTGTCCCTCACCTATACCTAAATAGCGTTTAGGTTGTCTCACAACCCTCTCACTGCGTCTAGACGGTAGTGTATCTTGATCATGAACCATCTGACTCTCAGATGTTTGTGGATCAACAACTCTTGTTGATGAAGCATCAGTCTCATTAGGCTCCAACTCATTCAATACATTCTTAGAACGAGGTTTATGGTCACTAATATAATTATCCTTAAGAAACGTTGCATTTGTCGATACAAATACTTTGTTTTCTTCGGGACTATAAAAGTGTCAACCTCTGGTCTCCTTGGAGTATCCTACAAACAAGCAGACCATAGACTTGGAGTATAGCTTTCCACTTTTGTTCTTTAGCACGTGTGCTAGACACCCCGATATGCGAAAATGTCACAAACAAGTTTTACGACCATTCCACAAATCTAGGGGAGTCTTAGGAACAGATTTGGATGGCACTACATTTAAAATGTATGCCGCTAATTGTAATGCATATCCCCGGAAGTAATTTGGTAATGATGAGAAACTAATCATAGATCTCAACATTTCCATTAAGGTTCTATTTCTCCTCTCCGCTACACCATTAGACTGAGATGTACCGGGAGCTGTGAGTTGGGAAACTATCCCATGCTGGACCATGAAGTCTTCAAACTCTTGGTGAAGGTACTCACCTCCACGATCCGATCGTAGTGACTTGATAGTCCTACCTAATTGATTCTCAACTTCAGCTCGGAATTCTTTAAACTTTTCAAATGTTTTCGACTTTCGTTGCATCAGGTAGACGTATCTGTATCTTGAGTAGTAATCTATAAAGGTAACATAATACTTATAACCACCCTATCTTTAACATTCATCGGTCCGCAGACGTCTGTATGTATAAGCTCTAGCTGTTCTTTAGCTTTAAGCCATTTTCCAGTAAAAGGTCTCTTAGTCATCCTACCTTCTAGACAAGATTCGCAGACAGGTAAGGTGCTAACCTTTAACTTACTTAAAGGTCTGCTTTTTACTAATCTGTCTATCCGGTCAAGGTTGATATGACCAGGTCTTAGATGCCAGAGATATGTGTCATTATCTGGAGAAATCTTATATCGTTTAGTTTTTGGTTTTTTAATCTTAAACATTTCGGTGTTGAGCAGTGTAGTATTTATTAACGGTCTTAACACATACAAATTATTTTAATTAATTCCTGAAAAAATATTGAGACCATTCTTTCCAATAATAACAAACTTATTATTAAAATAAATAGAATATTTTTGTTATAACAACTTAGAAAAGGAAATCAAATTCTGTGTAAATCCAGAAATATAAAATACATTGTCCAACAATATATAACTATTACAAAAACATAATCTAATTACACCTACTGCTCGTGCCGACACGACATCCTCTGACCCCACACGCATTGAGAAGGCTTGCTCCTCTAGCTGTGTCCAAGAATCAATCAATTGTAAAGAAGAACAAATATGGTTAGTGGCCCCTGAATCAACTATTCAGGGTGAAGAATCATCTTCCACTAAACATGACTCAAGAACAAGTAAAACATATTTACCTTTCTTGGACTTCTTCTTTCTTTGGGCTTTCTTGGGTTTGGGCTTACTCTTCGCCTTCCCAGTAGACCTCTTCCTCTTCTTATTATTGTAGGAAGATGGTTCGACAACATTTGCCTCACCGGTCTTGCTCTTGTTGTCCTTAGTCAAGGACTCAAAGGTAGTGAGCTCATAGAGCAACTGTGTAAGATTGAACCTTAACTTGTTCATCTCGTAGTTACTCTTAAACCGATTGAAACTCTTCGAAAGAGTCATCAGTATGGTGCTCACTTGACTGGGTTCGTCAATGGCCCCATCATTGACTTCTGCCTTGTTGAAGTAGGACATCATACTCAGGACATATTCCCGAACTGACGTACCTTCCTTCATGCGAGTGAGCATAGCGGAATGAACAACTTCATGTCGCTTTTGCTTGGAGGGCTGCCCGAACATAGCTTGCAATGACTCCATGATTTCAAATGCTGAAGTCATTGCTTCGTGCTTTGTGACAAGCACGTCTGTCATTGAAGCCAACAGATATGTTCGTGCCTTCTCATCATATGAGACCTATCGTTGTTATGCATGATGAATAGTTCGTGTGGTATTGGCAGCAGGTGCTGGAGGACATTCCTTCGTAAGCACAAACTTGAGGTCTTTTGTGACCAATATTGCATTAATATTAAGTTTCCACTTAGTGTAATTATCACTAGTTAATTTATCGTTTAAGAGAATTTAAAATAATGCAGAAGACATTATTGCTGAAATAAATAAACATTCATTCAGTCTTTTATTTAAAACAAATGCGAGTGCTTTGACATAAATTTAAACATGATGCATGAACATATTTAACGAACTAGAACTACCCTAAAACTAGTTACTATACCACGACAATCCAACATACCATAAAGAAGTGCCGCCTTATGGTCGGTCAAGTCTTTGCATGTTGGACCGAGACATTCTCAATCAAATGATATTCTAGAATAACTCTTATTCCGTATCATTCAACCATCGTTTATTCAGTCAGGTTTTTAATTAACAAACTTAATCAAAACCTTTGTGAGTATAACCCACCATTTCAGATCTCACGAGCTTAACTCCAGAATTGCCGCTTTAAGGTCAGTCAATCCCGAAATACCCTCAGAAATCCTATCCGTTAGGAAGTCAACATTGGTATTGACCTTCGTGAAAACCCTCCTTAGGGAGGACGAAAGCAAAACCGTCACGAGGCCCCACTCGGATCTCACGGTGTTAAACTAATGATGGAGACCGCGGGATATATATGTCATATATCCCTCTCCAACTCACTATTTTAAAATTAGGGTTTTCTATTAATCGTTAATGCACCTAGACTATACATGATTAAACGACTAACTTTAATCAAGTTATCTAGCGCATTAACTAATTAGAAACAAATTCTAATTAACTAATAAATTATTAATGATTTTTAACAATTAAAAATCTAATCTATTAGTGAATAATCAAAGTCTTTGTAAACTATTTAATAAGGTCAGATTATTATGTTAGTGTTTACCAAGTTTTAACTATTAAAACCCTAACACTTTATTCAGATAATTTATTATTAGGTTATTAATCAAATTAATTCTAATAAATTACCCTATTAAACTAATTTGTTAATAACCACATTAATATTAATGAGAATTACCAACTTTTCTAACCATTAAAAAACTAATCTCATTATTCATAGTCATTTATGTATTTACCCATTTTAATCACATTAAAAAAATATATATAAAGTATCAGGCTATGATGCATGTATGATATATCAAATATATTTTTGTAGACACATCTAATCTAAATGACATACGTATGCATGACAATGCTTTTATCATCACATAATATAAAGCATACATGAATTGACCGAGTACTGTGGATTATTTAACCTAAAAAATTGGAATCTAAAATTACAAAAAAAATTCCCAAGGCATTCCTCGATCTTCTTGTAACTTAAGAAATCTTCTAGGCTTTCTAGGTCACTTCGATTCATCTCATGAATCCAAAACAGAAAATCTGTACGGAACGCACTAGGCAACACTTGCCAACGGAACCGTGCAAGACAATGAATAGTATCATATGAACAGTACATATGAACAGTGCCCTCGGTGAACAGTGTACATGAAAAGTACCCACCGTGAACAGTCCCCTCGGTAAACATTGTCCATGAACAGTACCGCGGTGAACAGTGTCTATGAACAGTACCCCCCCCCCCCCCCCCCCCCCCCCCCCCCCTCACCCCACTAAAAACCCAAAGTTGCACTCTCTCAACTGCACTCTCTCAACTGCACTCTCTCAACTGCAGACACTGTTACACAAACCGATACAACTCGGTGTCCATCGATATAGCTATTACACATGGTTTGATCCTTCATAGTAGTTCATAATTAGAGCTGAGTCATAATATCTGTTATACCCCTCTAATTACATATATCCTTTAAGTAACGTTGATTCTCTAATGAAAAATAAATCCTATTTCCTCATGGAACTAGGAGAGCGTTCATATTGTCCAAGCCCCGAATCAACCCTTAAGGGAACTAGCATCTACTTCTCACAAAAAGGAGTGGATTCCACTATTGTGTACAAACCTTCCCAGCCACACACCAAACCACAATCCCAACATACATAGCATATTGATCAGGAAATACTTCTGACCTCACCCATGATATATCAAAGACCACGATCAAACCTGAAGGAGTCGATAAGACACTCAGGATTAAGATCACTCATATATAGCCATCATTAATTTTATATATATATATATATATATATATATATATATATATATATATGAATCTCATCGGTAAACGGATCCTGGTGTTATATGATCACATCATACAAGGTCCCTCCATTCTCATATCTCCATATGAATGATTCAGGAAAGAATCACCGTATATTACGGAATGGACCACAACTATAGATTAACCATAAAAAAGTACCCAGCTCTATTTGTTATCTATGGACTCTTTAGATTGCACGTTTCTTACTGTATTCATCCGTATATGACATTCATATACACAGTTCGAGATTACATCCGACAATCTTGGATGATAAATATATACACATGTTTAAAAATAAACAACACGATAAGAATGAATTGAACTTTTCCTTTTATTTATTTTATAAATCCATTTACAAATTACATCTTTAGGGCATAAACCCCAACATGCTCTTGATAGCTTCCATCAATTGCACTTGCTCTATCTTCAGCTACTTTCCAAGAGTACTGGGTCAGGATCGAATTGGGCTCCGCCAATGATCTGGTTAAAGTTCTTGACCCAGTGTGGAAAAGACAAGGTTCATCTTTCCTTACCTCTATTTTCACCGATGGATCCAGATTCAGCGTCGTTGGAGAAGGTCGATCCTTCTCCAATGATGGAGAATTCCGGTCCTCCTCTGAGCCTAACGTTCGGCGGTGGCCATAACTTTATATCTTTTATAGTTTTTATCATATCATTATTAAATATAATGGTAATATTATCTTTTAATAAAATAGCGATGATATTTTTGACATTTCTAAAGTTAAAATTCAGCATCTACTTCCAAAAGTAACCCCCCACCCAACTTATCAAAAGCTGATTATTGGATAAGTAAATTGTTAAATAAGTTGCTTTTAGGACGTTTATTAAACACCTATTTGCTTAAAACTTAGGAATTAAGTGATCATGTCTCAAGCAAAAGCAATTCCAAACATAGCATAAGCCACATAGATCATTTCTCTGGTTTTTGTGGAAATGGGGGTGTAAAAAGGTGTTTGATACAAACTTTGTGTTTCCTCAATCCCCTCATCTGTTCCTTGAGCAATTTGCTAAGATTGGTGGTTGGCTAATTACGATATTCCTAATAGAGTAACCTTTTCCTTACTAGTGTCTTGGACTCAACCAAACTAGGGCTGGGTGAAGTTGAACATTGATGATAGTTGCTATTTTGAATCAGGTGCCATAACAGCCGGAGTGTCCTGCGTAATTCTCAGAAGGATTGGATTTAAGGTTTTGTGTTGAATAGAGGGTTGGGGAATGTCGTTGAAGCTGAACTATGGGGTATGTTTGAAGATCTAAATATAGCTTGGAAGTCAGGCTTCAAAACGATTGTTGCTTAACCTGATTCTTTAACTATCGTGCAACTTCTTAACACTGACACCAATCCAAATCATTACCTTTTTAGCCTCATACAGAGCTGTAAAGAGATCATAAATGGTGATTGGAGTTGTGTTGTGCATCACGTCTTTAAAGAAGGCAATTCCCTTGGGAATGGTCTTGCTCATATGGGTCATAAGATGGAGATGGGTATTTGGTTTTTTGACAACCCTCCAGTTGAGATTAGAAGTTTTTTTTATGCTGATTGTCAAGGCACCGTCTGTTTAAGACAGTTCCTTGCGACCAATATGGTCCCTTCCTAGTTTTCTTTTTTTTTCTGGGCCTTGTCCTCCTATGTACAAAAAAAAAAATTGTAACAACTTCTATCAAACAAGGCATAAATTTTCTGTGTAAATGGATGTTTGTAAATAGCTTTATTGAATCAGTCAAATATTCCCTTTGGTAATGGTAGAATTGTTGAAGGGGGTCAAAAAAGTATTGGCACTATTTGAGGGGTGTGTTGTGCAAATATCACCACTTTACTAATGTATGTTTAAAAGACACCAAAAGAGTGTTTGAGACAAAAATACCCTGAAATATTTTAACAATGAGAAAGTTATCGTTTCCAAAGTCAGAGAGAAGCAACAGTCAAACCGACGGGAAACTAATCGAAGGTGAAGTGACCGGAAGAGCTGCGATTGACAAAGGTAAGATTGGTTATTTTTCCTCGTTTTTGTTGTTGTTAACTTGCACTACATGTTAGAATTGAGTTTTGTTGATAGGAATTGTGGTTTAGGTTAGGGTTTGTAATTTGGTTGAATATCAGTTGAAGAAGATGAAATCTGGGTTTTCGAGACTTTTTTTAAGAAAATCGAGTTTATTTGATTAGTCGAGCTATTTTTTTCATGAAAATTAGGTTTTGGTATATCGAGGTTTTTGGAAAAGGAATCGAGCTTTTTCGAAAAGGAATCGGGCTTTTTTAAAATAAATCGAGCTTTTTTGAATAGGTCTCGAGCTTTTTTGAATAGGTTCGAGCTAATTTGGAATTAGATCGAGTGTATTTGAAAGGGATCGAGCTTTTTTGAAAAGGGATCGAGCCTTTTTTAAAAGGGATCGAGCCTTTTTTTAAAAAAAATCAAGCTTTTTTGAATAGGTTCGAGCTGTTTTTGAATTGGATCGAGCCTATTTGAAAGAGATAGAACTTTTTTATAAAGGGATCGAGCCTCTTTAAAAGGGATCGAGCCTTTTTGAAAGGGATCGAGCCTTTTTGAAAAGGAATCGAGCTTCGAGCTTTTTTGAATAGGTTCGAGCTGTTTTTGAATTGAATCGAGCCTATTTGAAAGGGATAGAGCTTTTTTGAAAAGGGATCGAGCTTTTTTAAAAAGGGGTCAATCTTATTTTCAAAAGGATCGAGCTTTTTTTAAAAGTGATGATGCTTTTATGAATGGGATCAAGCTTTTTTAAAAGGAATCGAGCATTTTTGAAAGGGATTGAGCCTTTTTGAAAAGAAATCGAGCTTTTTTGTAAAGCAATCGAGCTGTTTTGAAAGGGATCGAGCCTTTTTGAAATGGAATCGAGCAGTTTTGTAAATCAATCGGGCTTTTTTTGAAAGGGATCGAGCTTTTTAATAAAATTTTATCTAATGATGTTGTATTTCTGTTACATTGCAGATGAGAAATAGGTTGAGGGATTCATTTAAAACTCCAGAAGGATACTGGTACGAGGGCAAATTGACACGACACAACCATTTTGATGCCCTCGCCCATATAGACGAACCGCTGAACCGTGTCCCTGTAGAATTTACAGATAAAGATCGTCGGCGGTTCATGGAGTCTTGTTTCGGACATTTCCTGACGATGTATAGGGATATGAAGTTTTCCGGTGGTATTATCCATCGGTTGCTTTTGAGGGAGCTCCATCATAACAGCCCCACAGATGAGATGCACTTCATGTTAGGAACCCAGTCGGTGAGGTTTTCGAAGGTGGAATTTTGCCTGACCATCGGACTGTGGTTTGGAGTTGTACCAGAGACCACAATGTATGCAGCAGTGGAGAATGGCATACATGAACAGTACTTTCCTGGAGCCGAGGAGGTGTCGGTGGAGTAGATTAGGGGTGTTGTAACCGGCACAGATTTCGGACAGGCATACGATGCTGTCAAGCTCTGCCTCTTATATATGCTGAACTGGATACTGATTGGGGTGGATGAGAGATTCAAGATTCCAGTTTGGCAGTTTTGGCTGGTTGAGGACCTCGATATGTTCGACGTGTTCCCTTGGGGTGCCCACGTGTACGGGCATTCTATTCACTCATTCAAGCATGCGCTTGACGGGTGAAGAGACGGGTTCGAGCGACTCCGGCAGGAAAAGGGCACTGATGTACACAGGGTGGAGACCTACAACATATACGGTCTTTCTCATGCCCTGTTGGTATGAAGTTCGAACTACAAATTGTACTTTATTGTTGGTGCCTAAAATTGTATGGATACTTATCGTGCTTATCTATGATGCAGATATTTGCTTTGGAGGTGATCTTTGAGTTAGCCAAAGAGGTCGGTGTCCGGAGGGTTACTGATCTGACTCCCCGTATTTTGAAGTGGGAGTTAACCAAACAACCGAGAGGGAAGAAGCTAGCAAAGATTTTCAAAGCCAGGGTATGTATTTATTTTGTTAATGTTTTTATTAGTTAGTATTTGTACAATGACATTGTTCCAACTAATATTTCAGATGTTTGCGATCAAGGAACTAGTGCCGACACCAGTTGAGAGACTGGCACGGTACTATGCCTGCCTAGACGAGGGGGGGGGGAACATGTATATAGAAGATGACATGGATGATATGCCGTATGAGGTCCCTGATCAGACCACCTTAAGCGGGATCAGTGGTACAGACAGGACCATTGACAGTGAGGGATCTAAGCCCGCTGCTGGGGTTTGAGGCCCAGTGACAGTAAGGGATATGAGACAGACCCTCAACGAGAAAGGCATGGGCATAGGCGGGTTCAGTTTTTCACCCCCGAACATGGTACATCTACAGGGGATTCCCGTAGGGGCGTTGGACATGATGGAAGGGTAAGTTAAAAACAAAGTTAAGTGTTTTTTAGTAACACGTGCTGATAGTTTTTTACTAACAATGTAGACATGATTTCAGGCTCCGTGGACTGAAATGTTGAATGATATGCGTGAAGCCGTCCGGAAGAGTGACGAGGATCGACAACGTCCACACTTGGAGTTGTTGGATATGATCCGAAAGAGTGATGAGGATCGTCAGCAGCAACACCGATTGTTACTGGATATGATCAAGGGGCTTCAAGGTTAGACCTTAAGTACACACCGGGATGGCCCCCCACCTTCTGATCAATTATTTAGTCCCGGAGGGTCCACTGATAGGTTTACGGGGGGACAGACACCCAGGCTCAGCGGTCCCCCCCACCTCCCATCACATAGATCCCCCCACCTCGTAGCAAATCGATCCCCCTACCTCCTAGCACATCGATTCAACCACTGCGGTCCCCTCTCCCACCTAGCACGTCCGTGGGGTAGGAGCGGTCCCCTTCCCCACCCAGCACTTTCGTGGCATCGGAGCGGTCCCCTCCTCCACCCAGCACGTCCATGTCGTCAGAGCGGTCCCCTTCCCCACCCAACACGTCCGTGGTGTCGGAGCTGTTCCCTCCCCCACCCAGCATGTTCATGGCATCGGAGCGGTTCCCTCCCCACCCAGCACATCAGTGGCATCGGAGCGGTCCCCTCCCCCACCTTGCACACCCATGCCGTCGGAGTGGTCCCCTCCCCCACCCAGCACGTCCATGCCGTCGGAGCGGTCCCCTCCCCAGGTGAAGCGTTTAGGTAAGCGTGGATGGTAGTTGGTGAGCCCTTACACAGATCTATACCGTCCAAAGAGGTTGAAGACATGGCCCGAGTCCGTGGAACACATTTTTGACCCCTACAGACTAGTGGACGGTGACCACCTAACGGCATATAAGGCCTTCAAGAGGAACATCAACGGGGAACAATGAGTCCAACTTTTTATAATACAAATGGATGTACATTTCTTACTTTTTTCTAATTTATGTATAGCTAAGGTAATTCAATCATTAAACAGACGTGATGTGGACTTGCTGTCACCAGTTACCGCAAGATGGTTCGTGCGTATGCAGTCCAACTTCATGGACTTGGAGGACACGGTACGTACTTATTATATTTCATATTAACTTTTGTGTAAGTATTATTGAATTGTTAACAATTACGGTGGTTTTATTGTTTGTCAGCATATGGATGCATACCTCAATATTTTTCGCAAGCGTCAGCGAGGATTCCACAATTTGTATAACCAGAGGATCAACGTGTAGGATACACAATTTTATGTAAGCAGTTATAACATTTGGGAATCACATCGGATTTTATGCTTCTGTATTAATAATACGATCTTGTCAATGCTTGTACATCCACTTATGTTGTACATTTGGGAGAGGATGATGCCTCGTGATTCCCACGGTGTTGTGAGCACGGCAAGGTGGAATGTGTTACAGTCCCGATGGTTGGAAGAGGACCTTCTCACGGTCCGTGGAGCAACCACGAGTGGAAACCGCCCATGGCATGAGGTTGACCAGGTAAGTGTTATATGATTGAGATAATTTTAAAAAAATTGTAAGTATATCCTCAGCTAACACGGCATGCAAACTATTACAGGTGCTGATTCCGTGCAACGTTGGGGCCCAACATTGGCTGGTGGTGAGCGTCGACCTTTGTCGCGAGAAGATTGATATTTATGACCCCTGGAGACAGGAAGTCCCTTATCAGATCATGCACCAGCAGGTCCGACCATTACGGTGGTTTTTACCCTCCATGTTGAGTGACACAGGGTTCCACACAGCACGGTGACCTGGTCGTCGGGCATTCACTCGGGAAAATAAGCCTTTCTCGGTCAGCCTGGTGCATCCTTCTACAGTCCCCTAATAAAATAAATCGTAAGACATTCTATTTCATTCACGTGTTTAAATATTCTTTATGAACGATTTCTAATGGTGTTTTATGTCCCGAATTGTAGAGGTAACTGTGGTCCCCTTACTTTGAGAATTATCGAGTACATAGTGGCGAACCGAAGGCCTTTTGATTGGTCAGAGGACGACATCGGGATGATTCGGGAAAAAATGGTTTTGGAGATTTTTGCTAACTCCAGGCCCGCCAAGTGATTTTTTGTATATTACCATTTTAGTTGTACAGAGACATGTAATTAATTCATGAATATTAATTCGTTCATTATTCATTCATTAATATTAATTCATTCATTAATAAGTAATTATTGCAATTCCAAATTATTACAATATGATACACTTCCAAAAGTTTTCAATGTGATCAAAAATTTGTCATTCATTCCCTATTAGAGTCAATGTTAGAGCACGCTTATTTGTTGTGTCCAATTGAATGGCAGAGGCTACACTTGCGGCAATATTCATTGGTAACAACTCTTCTTGTACCTTCATTAATCATCGGTGAATTAGAACATCTCCTGGAATTATGCCCTGGTAGTCCACATCTTCTACAGGATTGTGTAGTTGTCCTCTCCGAATAAGAGGCATGGCGACCTGCCCTCGGGAGTCATGCTTGTCTCCTGGAGTTTGGATTCAAAATCACCCTCTAAGCAATGTCAGATGGCACAACCCAAGTGGAAGGATGGCCCACCAGCATAATAGGAACCGAGTACGCGTTAATAAGTGTCTGTGTCTTGTAGTAGTCCGCACACAAATTTGTGAAGTCCAAGTTTCGCTCCCTGTAAAAAACATTGAAAACGATCAGCTTCACCAAGAAAATGATCAGTAGGTTTTCAAAGTTGTGAAGTCCAAGTTACAGTAATCTACCGTGCCGCCGCAAGGGCGTGAGAACATGGAAAATGATACATTTGAAATTTGTTGCAAGTACAAGTCTTTCGAGCTAAGTCAACAGTCCACTATTTCCCAGACCGCTTGACCGAAAAAATGTTCCAATCGACTGGATTTACGGTCAAATGATCATACTTCTCCACACGTTTTAAGAGCACAAGATGTGCTGCGTCGGTCAACTGATGACGCATGGTTTGTGCAGCTCTATAGCGATCATGAAACCACCGTTGCAGCATATTCTTAATGAACTCAGCCAGATTCAACATAGGCAGTTGGCGTGCAAATTTTAGGCATGAGTTTATGCATTCTGCAGCATTAGTCGTCATCACCCTATACCTTTTTTCCGGGTAGTGTACACGGGACCACTTGTGTGGACCGGCATCAATGACATAATCATATGCATTATGGTGCAAGTTTCTTAACTCTTCCATATGCTGGTTATATTCAAACTCGGTGTATGCGCGTGCTGCTGTGTCCATTATTACGGTAACATCCTTTCTTTGAAATCGCTTTTTGACATTTTCAGCAAAGTGCCAGCAACATATGGTAAGGGTGGCATAAGAGAATACTTTAGAAATCCCTGCTTCAATGCTTGCATGCCTATCAAAAATGAACACTAGCTCATCAATATGACCTAGGGCACTCTTCAAGCAATCCAAAAACCATTCCCATGAAAGGTTGTTTTCTGAGTCGCCGTACCCAAAAGCAATTGGATACACCTGTTCGTTCCCATCTTGTGTTGATGCAACAAACATTGTACCCCCGAATCGTCCCTTCAAATGGGTACCATCAACGGCAATGACTGGACGCATACACGTTCGGAATCCTCTAAGTGAGGCACCAATCGACATGAAGAAGTATAGAAATGTATCATCTTCGTCGCACTGTAAGTCAGTGATTGTGCCGGGATTTTATTGTTCAAAAACATAACCAAATGATGGAAACAGTTGGAAGGTTTCCTTATGTGTTCCATATGTCAGTGACAACGCATAATCGAGGGCGGCGTGTGCCTTACTGTTTATGATTTGGATTCCATACATTGATTTCATGTCGGCGATTATGTCCTTCGGACACATTAGTCGACCATCTTGTTGTTGAAGTCTAGATGCAATAACTTCTCCAATTGTGACTGCATTAGCTTGTCGGTGCCGGCGGTGAATTTCCTCTAACGGACAAGTGTGTTCGTTGACAAAACTTCTTACTTGAAAGTATGTGCCTTCATCTCTCCTCACCGCTCTTAACTTTTAAGTATAATTTCCCATCAAACAAACTATATGTAATGTTGTCTTATTGGACCTTTTTACCTTCCACTCGAAGTTCTGCCGCACTACAAAATGGCCTACTAGTCTCTTCAAATCCTTTTTCGTTGCAAAAAACTGGCCTTTATATATCATGCTTGTAGGTTAATCTTCAAACAAGTTCCTGCTTCCACCAATACCAAACGAGTATGATTCTGCTCCTGGAATAACCCATGTTCTTGCATTATTTGAATCATCTGCAGTTACATTAGCCCTCCCCTCGGAGGTCCCAACTACATCTGGTGCACTGGAACAAAATCTGTGTACATGTCTTACACGTCTTTCCATTTCGACAGGTTCTGCATCATCCTGATTGTCCTCTACATTTTCTACAGAATTTAAATTGCCCTCATTATCCACCTCATGATTCACCCCAACATTCAGTGTTGTATTCTCCTCATTGTTGATTTCATTGTAGATCTCATTGTATTGGTGGTTGTACTCTCTACCATTCATCTCAGTATAACAACCAAATACATCGTCGAATTGAGGTTCCAGTCTATTATCATGGGCGACTACTTCCGGTGGGACAACACATATGCTTTCCCAGCCATCAATCCCACTTTTTTCTGTGAACAACTTGTTGCTTCCGCCTGACGATCGAAATTGTTGGGTGTTATCTGGATGAGGGATATCTTCACCAATGACACCTCCTGCTGGCCTCTCGATTAGACTAACACATACTTGAGGGATCACCCTATCTTCCCCTAGCATAAACTGAACATCGTCATTGTTTCTTATAAATGTACGACATGTAGTCCCAGGAACAATTGATAGAGACTGTAACTCAGCACTGTATTTGTTCTCATCAAACTTCACAATGGTTTGCACGATCGACACCAGTTCGTCGTAACTCAAATTATTTGACACATACAAACCTTGGTTATCGGAACCTAAATACCTCTGATTTCCATCTGGTAATTGCTCCCATCGACCGTTGTAAGATATGACTATTCTCACCCTAACCATTGTCCTGTCAAAACCAACATAAAAAAGCATTAATAAGGAAAAAAATATTTCATATTAAATTTACAATTATAAAGGATTAAACAAAAATCAAAAGTTTAAGATATGAAGCTTTTTTTAAAAACTGATCGAGCTTTTTTTGTACATGATCGAGCCGTTTTTGTACATGACCGAGCTCTTTCTAACAGGATCGAGCTTTTTTTGTTCAAGACCGAGCTCTCTTTCTACATAATCGAGCTTTTTAATATATGGCTCGAGCTTTTTTTCATATGGCTTGACCTTTTACTTTTACGAATCGAGCCTTTTTTTTAGGAATCGAGTTTTTTTGTGAGGGATCGTGCTTTTTTTGTGCGGTATCGAGCCTTTTTCAAAAGAGATCGAGCTATTTGTGTGAGGGATCGAGCTATTTGTGTGGGAGATCGAGCTTTTTTTGGCAGGGATCTAGCTTTTTTTCTGATGGATCGAGCTTCTTTTGCCAAGGATCGAGCCTTTTTTCCAGGGATCGAGTTTTTCTTTTTACGTATCCAGCATCAATTTTTGGAATCGAGCTTTTTTAGAATTTGATCGAGACTTAGTTTCAAATTTTCGAGCTTTTTTACAAATGTTTCGACCTTTTTTTAAAACATTTTCAGCTTTTATGCTCAAGATTATAAACTTGTTTGCACCACTACAACTCAACTCGCCCAAATATATATACAAAAAAATATGCATACATGTTCATTCATTCTTTATAAAAAGTTTACAACTCCAGGACATCAACATAAAAAATTTGAGACAACATGTTCATAAATGTTCATATAGTGTTATACCACACAGAAATACAATAAAAAATGAAAATGAAGATCAGAAATATTATTTTACCTTCTTGTGCAAAATCTGGAATATGTGCAATATCTGAAATGGAGCTCGTTTTGTGAAGAAAAAATTAAGTAGATGATTGATTTTCAGACAACTTTATTAGATGACAACCTTTAAAGAATAAAATATCGATTATTTAGGGCAATTTCGGTAGCTCACCATAATAGGTGCATTTTAAACTTAATTTATTATAAATGTGACATCACTGCAAGTGACCAACAAAATGGTGACATTCCTCACCATTTCCACATTGTTGAAGAGGGTTGGTTGAATAGATTCTATAATATATATATATATATATATATATATATATATATATATATATATATAGTGTCGGCTATTGAGCAAAGCAACCAAAACAAGAGTTTATGGACTCAGGAAAAAGGTAAAAATGTAGGGACCTCATTTATGATAATTCTTGATAATATTATTAAAAAAAAAAATTACCGTTCAAAAGATATTGAAGGACCTCTTTTTTTGTTATTATTACTACCTAGAAAATGTGAATTTTTTAAAGTCTATAAAAAAGGATATTATTAATAATATTATAAATTATTTCTTAAAAAGATAACTTGAAAATCATCATTGATCATCAAAGTATCCATAATCCACTTTCCAAGCATTTTGATTATCCCCTTAAAACACTATTTTTATTATTAAAAGGAACCTCTTAAACTTCTCCCCATTTAGTTTTTTACCGCTTAAAAGTTATCTATATATACTTAAAAAAAATCATTTATCTACAACAATCAAGTACATCAGTACATCATTACAATTATAACTCTTTTTATCTAAAAGTTTTTGTTCTTACGGTCTACGAGTAAAATATCTACAATCATTATTTAAATATTATCTATTTATCTTTAAGAATAGCTGAAGACATTCCAACATGAAAAATTCAAATTTAAAAATTTAGTTTTTGTTTTAATTTTTTCTAATTGTCTGATAAATCAATTGGTTAATTTTCATTTGGTTCCTACTTACTAGTTGTGCTGTTTATCTATTACAGATTACGGATTATATTGCAAGAAGAAATTTTTTAATTGCGATTTAGTTGGTTCTATCATTTTTATTTTTTTTATTTTTTAGTTATAAATTTCTTTATCTTTAAATATATTTTAGCTTTAAATATATTTTAGCTTTAATTATATTTTGTATAAAATTGTCTGTAAGAAAATTTGAGTCTGGTTTTCAGAAACGTCAAAAGAAACGAAAAACAGAGGAATTGAGCAATGGATAGGTTTGTTGTTGATGAAAAAATAAATAATAATTTAGATAATAATTCTTCTGATAAGAAGTTAGTACATAATGAAACAAGACAACTTGATAAGGTTGAGATTGAAGATGTGTGTGACAAAGATTTGGAAAAAGATACTGTTAGAATATAAACCCCTGACTTAGCTAAGATATATATGATTTATGACAATATAATGAAATAGATATAAAATTACAAGATTTATCGGTAGAAAATGGTCAAATTAGAGAAAATATTTTACAATTTCCTAGGGATGAGAATGGTATAAAATTTACTAGTACATATTATAATCGAGTGCAATCAAATGGAGAAAAATATGATAGGAAATGGTTGGTTTATTCAAAAGATTTGGATAAGGTATTTTGTTTTTGTTGTAAATTATTTAGTTCCCATTCTAACAAACATTAGTTAAGTAATGAGGGGACTAGTGATTGGAATAACATTGGTGCAAAACTTAAAAGTCAAGAAACATCAAATGAAAATATCACAAATATGGGTCTTTACATTGATTTAGAAACAAGACTAGCAAGGAACTAAACGATTGACTCTAAACTCCAAGAGCAAATTGATAGAGAAAAAGAATACTGGAAAATGTGTTGGTTAGGATAATTGCTCTTGTAAAAAGACTTGTCAAAAATAATATGGCATTTATGGGAAAAAAATGAGAAAATTTATCAAGAAAATAATGGAAATTTTTTAAACTTCATTGAAATGATAGCTTAATTTGATCCATTTATGTAAAAGCATGTTCATCGTATCAAAGATGGTAAGATTGCAAATCATTACCTTGGACATAATATACAAAATAAATTGATAGGTTTGTTAGCATCTGAAATAAAAAACACAGTTATTAAAAAGGTAAAAGAAGCAAAGTATTTTTTGATTATACTTGATTGCACTCCGGATGTAAGTCATCAGGAGTAAATGACCCTTGTAATTCGATGTGTAAATGTTTTTTTGCTTCCGGTAAAAGTAGAAAAATATTTTTTAGAGTTTATTCAAGTAGAAGATACATCAGGAAAATGACTTTTTATTGAACTTATGAAAATAATGGAAAAAATTGATCTTATTATAGATGATAATAGAGGACAAAGATATGACAATGGATCAAATATGAAAGGTAAGTGACAATGTGTACAAAAATGATTGTTAGATATAAATCCTAGAGCATTTTATACACTGTATGGATGTCATAGTTTTAATTTAGTACTTAGTGATATGGCAATGTCTTGTAATAAAGCTAGTTCATTTTTTGGGGTTATACAACGTATATATTCTTTATTTTCTTCTTTAACAAAACAGTGGAAAATTTTACTAGAATATGTTCCTTCATTAACTATTAAGCCATTGTAAGAAACTCGATTTGGACAGTCGTGTAGAAAGTGTTAAAGCAATAAGATACCAAGCTTCACAAATACGAAACGTTTTAGATGAATTATCCGAAACTACTAATGATCCAAAGGCAAAAAGTGATGCGGAAAGTTTAGCAAAACATGATATAGGAAACTATGAGTTTTTGTTAGGTATTGTTATTTGGTATGATATTTTATTTGCTGTTAATTTAACTAGTAAAAGTTTACAAAAAAAAAAAGATACGTCTATTGATATTGCATTAGATCAATTGAGCAGACTGATGAATTTTTTTTAAAATTATAGAGACGAAGGGTTTAAATTAGCATTAGTTTCAGCTAAAGAGATTGCATGTGAAATGAGAATTCAACCTATATTTGAACAAAAACGTATACCTCGTATAAAAAAATAATTTGATGAAAATACTAACAGTGAGTCTATGAGCTTTCAATCACCTGAAGATTCTTTTAAAGTTAATTATTTTTTATATATTATAGATCATACAATTTCCATTATCCATAGTAGATTTGAGCAATTTCAACAATTTAAAGAGATTTTTTTATTTGATATTAATAAATTAAAATCATTAGACGATGCTAATTTAAAAAAGTATTGTCTCAATCGTGAATGTATTTTAAAACATAATAGTTGTTCTGATGAAAATGGTATTGATATATTTTCTGAGTTAAAATTCTTAAGAGTGATTTTGGATAGTAAAATACAAACTGCAGTTGAAACATTAAACTTTTTTTAAGAATTGATTCTTTTCCAAACTCATGCATAGCCTATAGAATATTATTAACAATACATGTGACAGTTGCTTCAGCTGAAAGAAGTTTTTCAAAATTAAAATTGATAAAAACTTATTTAAGATCAACTATGTCACATGAATAATTAAATGGATTAGCTCTTTTTTCTATTAAAAAAGAAATTTTAGAAAATCTTGAATACAAAATTTTGATTAAAAATTTTACATCTCAAAAGGTATGAAAAGTTTATTATTATTAATTTATTAATTTATTATTATTATTATTATTATTATTGTGGCTTTTTTTTCATCCTTTAGGACCTCAAAAACGGTTGAGCTTCCCCTATATATATATATATATATATATATATATATATATATATATATATATATATATATATATATATCAATCATAGTGGTTATGTACAAGGTAGTTTCCAATAAAATGAAGTTTTAAGAGTTTTAGAGTACCTCCCTCGTGATTCATGAACTATTGGAGGTGATTATTGAGCTTGCAAGCCCAAGTGTTCTTCCATATGAGTGGGCTTAATATTATGCGTCATGATTTACAAAAAAGCCTTTGTATATATCTATATATATTATGGTTTTCCTATTAGTGCGTACTGATATAACTTATATCAGTACATTGTATGTGGACAATTGATTACGGAGAAGCTTTGACAAGTGCATACACTTTTTGACAAGTGCATACACTTTGAGTCAAACTATATAAATCTAATGGTCTGGTCCACATCCAAAACATTGATAAATTTATATTGCGTACTGATTTGAATTTTTATATATATATATATATATATGAAGTATTTCAATTTTCAACTATTACAATAGAATTGTTAGGTTCTGCCAATATGAGACAATTATATATGTAGCTGAGATATCTACTCTCAGAAATCGGGAGAAAACTCTCCACATTTCACACATGCTTTTTAAAATATGTATTGTGTGATTCGAACCCTTGACCACCAATGTGGAAGATGGGTGCACAACCATATGTGCTAAGATGTGATGTGCTAAGATGTGATGTGCCTTTAAACCCATATTATTATTATATGTGGCTATATTGCCACCCACAAAATATCTTCATAAGCCCGTTTTTCTTCTTACATCTGTAGTGGTCAAAAATACATCAGTCCAAACAATCAAACCTTATAATTCTCAGGCCCAAAATTACTCATTTCAAAGAAGGGTCCGTGGCACCAGTGCCTCCTGAATTATGCGAAATCGCATGTTGCCCCTTGAATTATTTTTCTTGACATTAAACCCCCTGAGCTTTCATTTATTGGTAAAAGCTGACAGAAGTGAAACAAACATCAAAGAAAAATTACACTTATAGCCCTGATTATATGAATAATTGCATTAAATCTGAAAAAAAAATATAATAATATCACACAAACACTCTTTAACATGTTTGACTAATGTCTAAAAAAGAAAAAATAATAATATTAATAATGTTAATTATTTTTGAATAAATAAATAATAATAATAAACTTTTAAAATAATATTAATAATAATATTTATAATAAACTTTAAGAATAATAATAATAATAATAATCTCCTTTTTCTTTCCTCAACTCTAATAAGCTAATCAACCTAATCTTTACTTTTCTCTCTTCCCAATCTCTTCTTCTCAAACACGCTGCCTTCAATCCCACCTTTTTCCCCAAACCTGATTCATCTTTCTCCCTCACCTCCACTGCATCAAAACCGTCTCATCACCACTACCACCGATCAATGTTGCATCTAATCCTGTCCTTTTCCCCAAACCCGATTCGTATTTCTCCCTTACCACCACTGTATCACGACCGTCTCATCATCACCACCACCACCGATCGACACTGCTTCTAATCCCACCCTTTTACCCAAACTTGATTCGTTTTTCTCCCGCACTGCCACCGCATCACGATCGTCTCATCACAACCACCATTGATCGCCGACCAACCCAAAAATATTCGTCATCGACTTTTTATGGCTTCACGATCTTTATCAATCTTTTTCCTTATTTTTGTGTGTAGATTTGCTATTCCATATTTTGTTTTCTGTTGTTGTGGGAATTTGATTAAGATTCATGAAGAAAAGGTGTTTCATTTTTTTTTTAGACTTAATTGATAAAACTTGAACCAGATGGAAGTGTTATGAGTTTAAAATGGTAGAAGATGGACATGTGTTTGATGAAATTTCGTTTACAGATGATATTGAAAGCGGTGGCCTTGGTTGATTTCAATTTAGGTTTGGGTTTGGAGTGAGTTATTGTGTAATGGCTGGATTTTGGGGTTGATGAATGGATTTGTAGTTCGTTTGAGGTAATGTTGAATCTGATGGGGGTGTTATTAAATCTGGTGATCGAATCTGGGTCTGGATTTGGGTTTGTGGTTCGTTGAAGGTGATGTTGAATCCGATAGGGGGTGTTGTTGAATTCGGTGATCGAATTTGGGTTTTGGGTTTATTCTAAAATCCAAAGTTCAATTTTTTTTTTTGTGTGGACTGAATCTCCACAAATCAAACAAAATAAAAAATAAAAAAATAATTAATATTTTTTTTTTAATTATTATAACTATTATTATTATTATTATTATTATTTTGGATATTAGTCAAACATATCAAAAGGTGTTTGTGTGATATTATTACATTTTTTTTAGTTTTAATACAATTATTTATATAATTAGGGTGTGTAAGTATAATTTTTCTTTAACGTCCGTTTCACTTATGTCAGCTTTTACCAATAAATGAAAGTTTAGGGGGTTTAATGCCAAGGAAAAAAATCAAGGGGCAACATGCAATTTCATGTATAATTCAGGGGACACTAGTGCTATTAACCCTTCAAAGAAATAAGCTAGGCCCAGTAAAGCCCATGGCACAATAAGTAAGCTCAGCAGGGGTATAATCTCAATAGGCCCAATCATGTGGTTGGGCCAAAGCAATTGGATGAAGGCCCAATAAAGGACCTGCATCAGTCAAAGTCAAACTTGAACCAGGTCAAACCCTTGGAAAATCTTATGTCATTAAGTCTATAACGTCTACATCAATGTCATTAAGCCTATAACGTCTACATTATTGCCATTAAGCCTGTAACGTCTACTTTAATGCTATTAATTAAGTCAACTATAAGCTCACTCTTTTCCTCATATAATTAGTAACCCCTTCTCATTCACAAGTGGGGCTGAACTCTCTAAGCTTTGGAGCAAGCAATAACTCCACAATTCTTGCTATTGATAAGCTGTCATTCAGCTCACATGATCAACGTGCATGCCTTCGTTCAACACAATTCGGTGACTACCTAGACGATCATCTCGAATATCTCCAGGTTGGTCTATGTCGATCTTCTCAATGTTGACCTCCTTAATGTCGACCTCATCATTGTCAACCTTCTTAATGTCGATCTTTTTGATGATCACCTCGGATATCTTCAGGTTGGTCTATGCCAACCTTCTCTATGTCAACCTCATATATGTTGACCTTTTCAATGTCAACCTCCTCGAGGATCATCTCGAATATCTCCATGTTGGTCTATGTCGAACTCATCTATGTCGACCTCCTAAATATGACATCCTCGAGGATCATTCTGAATATTAGTCATCGTCATAGAAAACAATAACAATAATAATTAAATAAATAACATTATGCAGCTTCTTTGTCGTAAAAAATATATTTTTTCAATCACCAAACAAATTTTTTCGGTTTGCAAACAAATTAAATTAATAGGAATTTGTAGTTGAGTTAAAGTAGACTGAGTGAGTGAATTGTGTTTGAGAACCGTATATACTTGATCAAGTTCTACAGCTGCTTAAAAAAAAAAGTTCTACAAGACTACAATTGCAACAATTTTTTATTCGATCACAAAGCAGTAATAAAAAATGAAAGTAAACATACCTGAATGGATTCAGAATTCATGAAATTAATTCTTTGTTCATCAATTCCTTGACATTATGTGAATTTTTTTTTATTTCCTGATTGATATTGAATTTGATTAAGTATATATTATTAGGTTTTATGAAAGATTGGGTGTTCAACTTTTGAGTGTAGGAAGTATATTTAATTTTCAATTATAAAGTCATGTATTTTAAATAATTAAATATAAATATATTTTAGAAATAAAAATGTTTCATTAAAACATGTGTGTAACCGTGTCTGAAGATATTTGGTGGTTGGTGGTTGGTGGTTGGTGGATGGCTATAGAGCCACCCCTATAATTTTGTTGTCTCTTGAATGTCACGAGAGATATTTAGGACTCCCTAGTATTTCCGATAGGAACAAGCCGATACTTTTCTGGGATATCCAGGATCGGGTGTGGACTAAGATAAAAGGTTGGAGAAGTAAACTTCTGTCCATTGGAGGTAAAGAGGTTCTTATAAAAGTTGTGGTTCAAGCTATCCCAACGTACGTTATGAGTCTGTTCCAACTTCCAAAAGGGCTTATTTTCGATCTTCATACATTGTGTGCTCGATTTTGGTAGGGCAGTTCGGATGTTCATCGGAGAATCAATTGGTGTTTGTGAAAGACGTTTTGTGTCGTGAAGGATGAAGGGGGTTTAGGTTTCCATGATTTGGGTATCTTCAATCGGGCTCTCTTAGCAAAACAGGGGTTGAGATTTATACAAAATTTGTATTCGCTTGCTAGTAGAGATGCATATTTTTTCTCAGGGACCCAATTCCCCGCTTCCTCATCCCCATTTGGGGACTTTTTTTATTGGAAAAATAGGGAAATGGGGATGAAAATCATCCCCAAATTGAAATGGGGATGGGGATGGGGATGGGGATGGGGGGGACCCCTCCCCCTCCTCCTCCCCATTTCCCCATTTTCCCCATAATTATATTGAAATGAGGATGAGGATGGGAAGGGGTCCCCTCCTCATCCCCATTTCAATTTGGGGATGATTTTCATTCCCATTCCCCCATTTCCCCATTATATTTGCTTAGTTTGAAACTTTGAATTATTTAAAACATCTTATTTGTATTTGTAATGCATTAATGGATTTTATTTGGTATTTGTAATTGATTGTATTTTTAGTTTAATATGTAATTTTTATTTAAATGGGGAAATGAGGAACCAAAGGAAAATGAAAAACTGAGGTTAGGGATGGATATACCTCCCCCAAAATTCCCCATCCCCATTTTCCTCAAATGGGGAAATGGGAGGGGATGTGAGAAGGAGGAAGGGTTTGGGAAATAGGGATGGGGATGGGGATGGGGATGAGGGGATTTATATCCATCCTCATTCCCCAAATGTGCATATATACTTGCTAGTAGAGTTTTGAAAGCACGATATTTTCTTGATTTATCCTTTCTTGAGGTAGCGAATTGCTCGAATGGTTCTTTAATTTAGAGAAGTCTGCTTTGGGGTCGAGGCATCCTGGAAGCAAGTTCGAGATGGAGGGTTGGGAGTGGTTCTTTAATCCCACTTTATGGTGCTCGCTGGATACCTAGGGCTTCCTCTTTCAAGATTTTCTCTCCCCCTCTCTTCCTTTGTTGGCTACTGTTGACATTCTGAAATTGCCATCTGGTAACTGGAATCCTCCTATCAATAAGGCATCTTTCTTCCAAGAAGACTCTGATTTAATTCTTTCCATTCCTACTAGTTCAATTGTGTAGGAGGGCAAAATTCTTTGACATTTTGATAAGCTTGGCCAATATTCTGTCAGAAGTGGTTACAATGCGGGGAAATCATTGGAATCAAATCCAAGTTCCTCTGATCAGAGTGGCTATGGGTTGTGGTGGAAGACTGTTTGGCGACTTAATATTCCGCCAAAAATCAAGTTGTTTGTTTGGCTAGCAAGCCATCATTAGATACCTACTTTTGGGAACCTGGTGAAGCATAAAGTGCCAGTAGATGGTTATTGCTTGAGTTGCCTTAGATACCCGGAAACCATTTTCCACCCTTTGTGGGGCTATCTTTGCCTGAGAGTTGTTCGCGGTTCTATTTCTTTCATTGAGAGGTTGCCCTTTCAGGCCTCGGAGGATATCATGGATTTCTTCAGTTCCAGTATGAATTTTCTTCATCCTCAGGATCTGGAGTCCTTTGTATCGTTCTACTGAGGGTTTAGTTCGATTGAAACAGGTTTTTAACTTCGCTCCTTTGGAGTTGTCTGATATTTTTTCTTGGACTTATGAGTATCTTTCTAATTTTGTTGATGCTAATGTTGTGGATCCTATAGCCAGTGTTTGAAAAATCAGAAAAAACGCCCGCCTATGCGCCACCTATACGCTAAGCGGACGCCGGTCATCCCGTTTCGACCAAATCAGCCATATTAGGCGATCAGAAGAACATTTTTCGACGAGTGGATTGTCACCACCCCAACCAGAAACTCCAGGGGGCGCCAGAGAACAAAACCTAGGTGCTCGGTGATTAGATCCAACACCATTAACAGAGAAACGAGAGGTCCCAATATCGACTGTCGTCGTCGCTTCCACCGTCGCTGGGATTGAGAAATTATGATGGCTTTTTGTGGCCTTTTGTAAGACAAGATTTGCCGTTGACTGCAGTAGAAACTGAGTCGCTTTGCTAAATTTTTGGTGAAACAAAGTTGCAGAAACGAAAATAATCAGGAAGAAGAAAGTGAAGAAAAGAGTGAGAGGGAGAGAGAAATCAGGTTTGAAAATGACAAAAAATAGTAAAAGACTTTGAAAAGATGATGTTAATCTTTGAAAAGATTTGTCTTTGAAAAAAAACTAAAGGAAGCGAGAGATTGAGAGAGAGATGGTGTCAATCTATCATAGAAAAGCAAAAAGCACATAGTGATGATGATGATGTGTCATAAAGTGATGGTGTGGGTAGGTGGCTCATTAATGACTGATGTCAACCATTCAAATGAAAATAAATAAATAAATATACAAGAGAAAAGTACATGACAAACGGAAAAAACCGACCGCCTGGAAATCCTCTTAGGTGCCGCCTTGACCATCTAGGCAATAGGCGCTAGTCTACCAACCGACTAGCGCCTAATGTTTACTAGAACACTGCCTATAGCGCCGAGGGTTATCCCGATAGACAATTGCAAATGGGTGGCCCCTAAGGAAAGGATGTTTAACGTGAATACTGATGTTGATGTCTCTCTTAGTGGTCAAAGGGTTGGCTTCGAGATTGTTATTCGAATTACTAAGGGCTTGGTGATGAGTTCTAGTGCACAGTATCTTCAAGCTCCGATATCCTCCCATATTGCTGAAGCTTTGGTTGTGCTACATGGTATCCGTTTCGCTTTGAATTCTGGTTTACTGCCTTTTTTGGTTGAATCGGACGCCTTGAATGTTGTTAACCTTATCCGTTTTGGTTGTTCTCCTGATGTGGATGTTGGTATTGTTGTTAGGAAAATCCTAGAGGTGAGAAATGCTTTCTTGGATCCCCTTATTTTTTTCGCTTCTAGGAAAAGTAATTTAGTAGCTCATAGTCTTGCGAAGATGGTTTTGTCCATCGAGGAAGACCTGTTTTGGTTAATGTCTATACCTCCATATTTGGAGTTGTTAGTTATGGGTGATGCCCTAAGGTGATTTCGTTTTGTGGGCTATTTTGTTGTTTTCCTTTCAAAAAATATATATATATATATATATATCACCCTCTTAACCTACTCTTTTTTTTAGGGATATTAAGATTTTGGTCCCTCTAGTTAGCGTTAATCTGGGTTTAGTCCACTAGTTTTTTGAATTACTAACTTTAGTCCACCAGTTCTCTGACATTACAAATTTCAGTTCCTGCCGTCTAATTCCGTCCGTTTTTCGTTGACTTCCGTTAGGTCAACATGGGCAATATGGGAAATTCAACAAAAGCTTCTAGAAGCTTTTCTGGAGTAAGGGTACAAATGGTAGTTCATAATATCAAAATTAAAAAATATATTAAAATATTTAATCTTAAACAGAAATTTAAAAAATTAAAAAGACACAAATGCCCTTAACAAATTTATTTAATTACACTTGATAAATTTATATAATTATATATCTACCAAAATACTCAAAGTAATTAAACAATAACTACAAAACTTTACAAAATAATAAATTGACCCCAACTCACCAAACACAACCTTCATCACATTTCTCCAGACCATTCATATCTCTCAATCTCTCTCACTCGTTCACCACCACCACCACCACCACCACCACCACCACTACAACCACCATCACCACCAGAAACCAGACCAATTACCTTTTTCTTTTCTTCCACCGCTCTCTTCTTCTCTTTCTCTATTATCGTCGATCTCTTCTTCAATTTCTCAAACTATTGGTGGTTTTGATTGATGAGTTTGGATATTTGGTTTCTGGATAGTTTTGGTATGGGTTTATGGGTGAGGTTGGTGGCTGTTTATGGGGGGTTGGTGGTGATTTCTGGGTGGGAGTGATGGGTGGCTGTGGATTTGATGATGGTTTGGTTTCATGGCTGAAATTGTTGAATTTTTATTTTATTTTTTTGTGAATCCATGGAAAACGTGCGCTTAAGAGGCTAGAATGGGTGAAAAATGGACCGGAGAAGGGTTGTCCGTCATTCTGGGCAGAAAACGGCTAAAACGGCACCGAAAAAGCTGTAGACTAGGCGGGTTTCCTGTCGGGTCAAGAACCGAGTCCGGGTCGGGCACGCGCAGGTCGGTGGGTCAGCTGGCTGAAGAAGACGATGTGACATCATGCTGATGCAATGGGGTGTGCTCAACAATTTCTGGGGTGCGGTCAGTGGCCCAAGTTGGTTTGTTTCATGGTGTAATTGGATATGGGATGGGGTGTGTTAAGCAGACCCAACAAACCTACTTCATGAAGGGCATAAGGGTCTTTTCACATATACCAAAGGCAGTATGATAATTTTACCCTTTGGCTTTGTTATTTAACGGAAACCGTTACGGAAGGACTAAAGTTAGTAATTCAAAAAACTAGTGGACTAAATCCAGATTAACGCTGACTAGAGGGACTAAAATCTTAATATCTTTTTTCTTTTTTTTTATGTTGACACAAGTCAACTTTTTGCTTATTACCGTAAAAATTGGAACGATAATAAATGATTTTTTTTTTCATTTTATTTACCACTCAAAGTCTCAAACCAATCATTCCCTTCACAAATTACCCTTCTCTTTTTACCAAATATAATTTGTTATCTAAAAATCTTTTTGACTTTTTATAAGAAAAAATAAACGTTTTTGGAAAACAAGTTTTTTTTTTCGTTTTTTACTCCAAAACATCATTTATACTCTTTTATTATATATATATATATATATATATATATATATATATATATAAGGAATATAAACAATATTTAAGAGTAAAAAAAAAGTTAAACCTGTAGTAAAAAAAACTCAAACATTTTTTTAAAGTCAAAATGATTTTTGGAAATAATTAGATTAAAGATATTATAAATTATATTTAGCAAAATAAATGGAAATTTGGGAAGAGGTTGATTGATCTAGATTAAAAAAAGAGAGTTTCTCCTTACAAATTACAATCCACAAATTATCTATTTACACACCATTTTTTTTTATTAATGACAATTTTACCATGAATTAAAATTACTAAACAAGACAAAAAAGAATACAAAAGACACTCTAAACTAATTAAATTATTTTAAAAAAAAATATCTCATAAATCATTAGACTACATATTATGTACTAAACTCTCTCTCCTAAATCTATTATTACCATATTAAACAATCTCTCCTTAAAACCCTCTCTCTCTCCATTTTTCAAAAAAAAAAATCTCCATACTTTTCTATGATTAATAGTTTAAAAAAACTTATAATATTTTGGTTTTTATTAACAATAATATATATATATAAGTCAACGCAAAAACCCCGTTTTTCAAAAAAATAAAATAAATAGATATATGAAACTTGAGTTGTTGCAAATTGATTCGATTAAACTCAAATTTTCTAAAACTAATGAAAGAATTAAAGTCCAATCACATACATACAAAAGTAACAAAAAACATTTTCATATTTTGATTTTTTTTTTTTTTGAAAAACAAGGTACTTTTTATTTTGAGTTTCTTTTTTAATATATACATACAGCTCCTAAAAATCAAGTTTATTCATAAGATTTTTTCTTTAATCGATAGTCTTGCTTGAGAAAGAATGGAGATAGAAAATTAGAGATATGTATTGAAGAAGAAAGAGTTTAATATGGTAATTAAAAATTTAGAAGAGTGTTTAATATGTAATATTTAATCTAATGGTTTAAGAAAGTATTCTAATGATTTATGAGAGATAATTTCTTTTTTTTAATAATTAATTAAAAAAATATTACTCATCGAATGAATTCAAAGGCTACGATAGTTTGTCCTAACTTTTATTAAAATAAAATGGAGTGTCGAAATTTATTTTTTAAAATGGAGTGTCTTTAGAATAGGAATATCTAAAGATAAAAATGATAATTTTGGAATAAAATAAAGTGGCTCTAGAATTTTTTTAAAATTTTAATTTTGAAAATGAAGTGTCTTTAGAAAAGAAACGTAAAAGGAAACTCTTTTAAAAAATTTACTTCAACATCTATGTAAAAAAAGCAAAAAATTGATATGATATGTCAAAGTAAGAAAAAAGATTGAATTGATAGATTGCATGTAGCATGTGAAGGCAAGTGATGAGGAGTCTACTCAAACAAATATTGAAAATCACATCAAACTCCAGTAACGTTAGCAAACTCCAGTAACTTTAGTTTTAGACAGTTAAGTTTGTTAGTTGTTAAAGACTATTAACACTCTTAAATAGTGAATAAAAAGTTTGTTATAACCATATATTGATGATAGATAGAAATCATCTCTTCTTGTATCAGATAACTGAAAAAATAATAGAAAACAAAAAAATTCTTTTTCTTTGGATTCGCCATTAATGGCTACATAACGCTTGCTCTGTTTTTCTTCTCTTTTGACTATTTTATTTTTCTTCTTCATTTTCTCACTTGGTATCAGAGCTTAGAACCAAATCTCACTCCTTTATTTCCACACCAACAACTGTTAGAGCATCACCTAGGTGCATGATTTCAAGAATAAAAGAGGCTCTTCACGTGGCAGAGGAAGAGGAAGGTTTGGTGGAAGGAAAATTTTTTGTCAGTTGAACCTAGTCATAATGCATTTCAATGTTTTCATCATTTTGATCAAGGTTTTCAGAGGCCAAGTCAACAAAAATGAAGCTTATTTTGGTCAAACACAGCAAGCACCGGTTACTCAAAATCAGTCTAGTGTATTCCAAAGTGTGCCTCAGCTTCAAGCAAATTACCAACAAAGCTTGACCTATATTGCTACACCAGAAACAGTGAACGATCCAGAATGGTATGTTGATAGTGGAGCTACCAACCACATCACTTCTGACCTCAGTAATCTTTCATTGAAGATTGAATATCAAGGCAACAATAGGCTGGTTGTAGGTAATAGCCAACACCTTCCTATCTCTAATATAGGTCACAAACTGTTGACTCACATGCTGATTTATTTAGGAAATTATATCTTAATCACATATTGCATGTTTCACTTATCACCAAAAATCTGCTAAGCATCTCTAAGTTTACAAGAGATAATAATGTGATAGGTGAATTTGCTGTTGATAATTGTGTGATCAAGGACCAGAAAACGGGAATGGTTTTGCTCCAAGGCAATCTTAAAGATGGTCTTTACCAATTAAAGCTTGATGGATCCACTGCTCAAACACATTGCTCTATTTACTATTCTAATCATGTTGATTCTTCTGAAGTTGATGTTGAAAACTCTGTACAAAATCAGTCTCAATCTTTTGTCTTGTATAAAAATAATAGGCACAATTGTAATGTTGCATTTGCCTCTAATGTTCATTCAACTCAATGGCATGCAAGACTGGGACATCCATCACCTTTAATCCTGAAAAAGGTTTTCAATCATTTGCATTTTCCATGTAATGTGAATACTTTAAATTTCTATGATTCTTGCAAGTTAGGCAAAATGCATAGACTTTCTTTAGTAGGTCTGAAATATCTGCTAATGCACCTTTAGAGCTCATATATAGTGACTTATAGGGGCCTGCACCTGTTGTTTCCACAGAGGGATATAAAGACTATGTGATATTTGTGGATGCATTTACAAAATACACTTGGTGTTTTCCTCTAATACTAAAGTCTGATGCTCTCTCAGTGTTCATTCTTTTTTAAAAGAGTGTAGAGTTAAAGTTTGACAGGAGAATTAAGTGCCTTCAAACAGATATGGGTGGTGAATTTGACTCATTTGTTCCGTATCTGTCCAAACAAGGAGTGGAAATGCGTTTTTCTTATGCCTATACACATCAACAGAATCGGGTGCCTGAGAGGAAGCATAGGCACATCACTAAAACTGGTCTTACACTTTTAGTACATGCCAAGATGCCTATAACTTTTTGGGTTGAAGCTTTTACTACTGCTGTTTTTTTTATCAACAATCTTACCACACCTCTCCTTCAATTTATTTCACCTTTTGAGAAACTTCACAACAAAAAACCCAACTACAATTTCTTTCACACCTTTGGTTGCTTAGTATTTCCTTACCTCAGAGATAGTTCCAAACACAAGATGAACTTCCATTCATCAAAATGTATATTTATAGTCTACAGTCCTTGTCATAAAGGCTATAAATGCCTCCATCAATCTAGCAAGGTGCATATTTCAAGACATGCCAAATTCAATGACTTTGAATTTCTTTTTCAACAACTTTTTCCTTTTCTGAATCCTAGTCTCTGCTCAAGATACATCAGTTATTCCTTTTACTACAATTATAGATGTTCTTTCACCTGATGCTCGACATGTGCTCTCCTCTACACCTTCACGTGATCCTCATCAATTGTCTCCATCTGGCTCTAATACTTCACATGGGAGTTCATCATTGGCTGCTCTTTTACAGCAAGAAGTTGCAACTTTGGCTCATGTTGGTACTTCCTTGCATCCAATGGTTACTAGGTCCAAACATGGTATTTTCAAACCAAAGGCTTTTGCCTCAGCTTGGCCTCTACCAATAGTTTTTCTAGTTGATTCTGAGCCTTCTACTGCTAAGTTGGCATTAATGGATCCGAAATGGTTTCAGGCAATGACAGAGGAATTCAGTGCTCTTCAACATAACAATACATGGGTGTTTGTTCCTTGCAATCCAAAAATGAACATTGTTGGTTGTAAGGGGGGTTTTAGGGCAAAATACAAACCTGATGGGTTCATTCTTAAACATAAAGCTCGGTTGGTTGCAAAGGGGTTCCATCAGACTCTTTGTTTAGATTTTTTTGATACTTTTAGTCCAGTGGTAAAGGCTTAAACTATAAGGGTAATTTTTATAATTGTTGTGGCACATGGCTGGGATATCCAACAAGTGGATATCAATAATGCTTTTCTTAATGGAGAGCTTCAAGAGGTAGTCTATATACAGCAGCCTGAAGGTTTCATTGATCAATGTTTTCCCTCTCATGTTTGTCAGCTAAAGAAGGTTTTATATGGGCTTAAACAAGCTCCACGGTCTTCGTTCAATAAACTCAGATTCTCTACTCAGTTGGGGTTTTGTGAATTCAACTTCAGATGTTTCTCTATTCTTTCAACCAGGGGTGGACCTAGGAAATATTTGTAGAACGGACTAAATTATACATTCAAATATATTTTTTTCTCAGTACATACAAGTATAGTCAATTCATTAGCTTTCGATTATGGGATTTATCTAATTTTTTTAGTCAATATATTCTAATATTTAATTAGTGGCTCAAAAACTCTCACATTGATTTGTTTAGTTAATATATTTAAATACTTAATAAATGACCCACAGACCCTCAAATTGATTTGTTTGTCAATATATATATATTGTTTTTAAATATATTCTACATATTATAAAAATTTACTATTAATGACCGGTTTGAATGGTTTAAACTAACAATATAACAAAATGAAATGAATCAAAATTGTACAATAAAAAATTTGAAATAAAAACAAAGAAATATTATACGTAAAACAAACATAAAATAATATTTTTATCAATTGCGATTGATTGTTTGTAATTTTTATTGTTGTCTTTTGATTTTAAGTTACGATAAATAAATGAAATAAATTATACTAATGATAGGAGATGTTAGTGCAATTATAAATAAAATTTGTATATAAATATAATTAGATATAATATTTAAGGTGTTTGTACAATTAAACATAATATATATATTATAAAAAAAAAAAAAAAAGAGGGCAGCCCTCCCATGTTACGCCACTGCTTGCAACACAATGGATCTCATGTTCTTTATCTACTTGTTTAAGTAAACACCCACAAATATGTTTACGAATAGTTATGGTTGCCTCAAATTATTGAAGTGAGACAACCATGACTACAGATAGAGGAGTGTGTAAGTTGGATTGACGGCTTGTGAACACCTAGAGCTGTGAATATATAAGTGTATTTTAAACTATTCGGACTTTAACAGTCATTATATTAAACATGCAAAATTTAAAACTATGTTTGATCTTCACGGAGATCCATATCTGGATCTCTAGCGGGCTCTCCCGCAGCGAACAATAGATGCAAGCCTCACATGATAAAATGGGGAGGCGAGTGCCATTTTTTTTATTTTTTTTTATTTTTATATTCATCTTAAAGATGGATAATGGATATTCATTTTTTTTTTCATTTTATGTTTTTTTAATAAGAAAAATTGATCCCTATCGACGAAATTAAGCATCTACCAATTAACCTTGATCAAGTTCCAACAAGTAGGGTAGGAGATCGAATGTCAATTTCTGAAAATGTTGGGGGTTAGATCATTAAATTTTAGTGAAATGTTGACAAGAGGTCTACGGATAAAAATTCCTTTGCACAAACTTTAGAAATAATTAATTTAATTAATTTTTGTTTTGTGTGGGAGTGTCGCATGTGGTAGGAAAAGGAAGAGCAGTAATATTAATAAATAGTAGAACTGTATATAATTAATTTATAAGGTGTAATTACGTAAATAATGAAGTGCACACTACAAATAGAAAACAGCAGAAATCAATAATTAATAACACACAGCATCAAATTAATTAAGCACAGCATACAACACCATGCCTTTAAATACATATATATTGACCTAGGATTTTATTTAACTGCAATATATGCGATACATTAATTGATAATGATGATTTATTGTAGCCATTTTTCAAGGGTTGGTGGTGGCAGGAAATGATGGTGGGGTAAAGAATGGGACAGTGGGAAATGTAGATGGAATTCCGCCGGGGCCGGATGGGATAGCTGGAAATGGAGGCAGCCTGACCTCCGGATATGGGGTTGAAGCAAAGGGTGGAAAGTTCATACCAGGAATGGAGGGGAACAGTGGAGGAGTACTCTGCAACAGGAGACGAGACCCTACGGCTGCACCGATGCTCGAAAATGATAATGTGATCAAGAAAGCCAGAGTGATGAAACGAGAAGTGGCCATTGCTAATATTATTTTGGGAACAAGGAGAGTAACTTATGGATGGATATATGCTGAAAAAGGAGAGGAAAAAGGTTTGTAGTAGAGAAAGAGAAGCTGGTCTGGGTTTTTTTTATACTCATTCAAAAGGTTGCATGGAGTTAATGGGGAAGATGGCTTAGTACTTGGGTTTGGTAAGCAATTAATTTATAATTTGGGATCTTAATTTTAATTTATATTTTATTCAAAACATTAGTAAGTGTAGTTATGATAATCGAATTGAATCATATTAAACTCTTTATCTTTTTCTTTTTTTTTTCCTTACAAGGATGGTTGAGTAGCAACTCTTCGTTACTCTTACACACCGTGTTGATATGAAATGAAAACTAACAAATACGCAAAGAAAAAGAGAAAAATTATATGCACATTCCTTAAGTCAAGAGTTGCATAATGAGGAAATATATCAGTAATATGCATTAAATCAATAATTAAATTCATCAATTACATGGTTGGTTGAACATTTTGTTTTGCTATGAAGAAGAGCCGGTTAATTAACACAACTAAGAGCATCTTCAATGTTATTGTATATTTGGAGAAAATAGAGTCCTACATAGGTGGATATTAAAAAAGTTAGAAAAATTCTCTCTAATGTAATTATCTAAGTTGTATATGGAAATGATATGGTAAAAAAAATTAGAAAATATGGAATTGAGTTTCTAATTCTAGAAACTCTCATAGAAATGTTGATTGAGATTTTTAATATTTTCCACCAATAATATTAAAACTCATTTAGTTGTAAAATAAAATATGAGAGAGAATATAATAATTATTTTATTATGATTGATCATAAAATAGATACATATTTGATTTTAGATAATTATATTTAAAATATGAATATACTTTTCTCTATATTCTTTTTAAAAGTAGGTTCATATTAAATAAAACTTTTTAAAAGTAGGTCCATATCGAATAAAAATATTAATATATCACTGCTTAAAAACTTAAAAATACACATTTAGATCGAAGTTCGAAGAGGGACTCATTTATGTTGCGGTGTTAAACAGCTTCAAATATAGTTGTGCATTATTACGATTCCATCAACCTGTCGAATGATACAGCCATTAGTCACAATGTGAATGGCTGCACATCTATTGCATGCCTTTTCCATTAATGTGGTTGGCTACTTGGCTTTCTTTTCGGCGTCCTATTAAGCTTTAATTCATCAGAGCCTTGTCAACAAAAAGTGCACCCATACACCACCGGTACATGTGCTTCTGTTAAATGCTACATCTCTATTTAATAATTAATATTTATAGCATTGACTCTATATATTATTTTAAATTCTATGTGCATAAATACATTCATATTCAAACTACAAATTTTATATTTAAACTACACAATCATAACATAGATACCGACAGTCTAATGGGACCATACTTAGGCTTAGTTTGGTATTGATTTTACAGCTACTTTTAGGGTCAAAAGTGATTCTGGATCTAAGACAGAGTGTTTGGTAAAATCACGGAGAAGTGTTTTTGGTCACTTTTAGCTTCTCCCAACTAAGTTTTTGAGAAGCTACAAATACATGTTTTTGGATTTTGGCTTCTGCTTTTAGAAAACGTGCTACAGTGATATTAAATGAAATTTTACTAACTTTCCAACTTTGTCCTTGCCTTTAACGAAATTTAACAAAAAAAATGGATTTATATTTCTGTAAAAAAAAATGTTGCCATAACTGTATAAAAAAAATTAGGATAATTAATTCAATAAAGGAGAATAAAAATGAAATAAAAAAATAAAGTAGAATAAAATAAAGAAATAAATAAATAAATAAATAAATAAATAAATAAATAAGGTTAATTAATTAAATAAAGTAGAATAAAAAATGTGGCTAATTAATTCAATAAAGTACCATAATTATATAACACTAAACACAAATAAACAAAAAAAATATAAAGTATAACACATTAGTACCATTTAGATGTCTATGTCCTTTTAGTAATTTTACACACACACAGCACTTTTTATTTCAGTTTACCAAACACATTGAAATTGCTTTTAGTTCTCACAGCACTTTTGAAAACCAGTTTACCAAACACTCAGCTGATTCTTCCCACGGCAATTTCAAAAGCAATTCCCTCCACAGCAATTTCAAAAACACTTCTCCCCACAGCACAGCAATACCAAACTGAGCCTTAGTGTGTATTTGGTATGGTTTTTATATCAGTAATAGTACACATTCCTTTTATATCCTATCATTTTCATCCCAATACACGTGGCAGTTGAGGTGTCATTTGGTGAGTGGATAAACATTAATTAATGAATAAATACATAGGTTAGAGAGATAAATATAATTAATATGTATCCGGCCACTCACTACGTGACACCTCAACTGTCACGTATGTTGGGATGGAAATGGTAGGATTGTAGATGTGATGTTTAGCATTATTCTTTTTATAATGATCAAAAACATTTTTTTTAATGATATGAGTTATTTTCAAGTTTTTTTAAGTTGTCTAGCAAAATTTAAAACAACATTTTTAATACACGAATTGTCTCAATTCCCTTTATAAAAGTCATTTTATGTCTACTTGGAGAAGCTTAACAATTGAGCTTTTCTAAAAAGCTTTTTTTTAAAAAATATATATGAATTGTCTCAGATATTCTTTATAAATTTTAAATATTCCATCATACAACTCTTTCATTATAAATATATAGTCAACACCATTTTTGTAATTCACACAATCAAAAGTTATTTTTAAAAATACATTGTCAACAATTTTTTTGTAATTTACACAACCAAAAGCTATTTTTAATACTTTTTTTTTGTTAGAAACTCTACTCATCAGAAGCTCTACTACAAAGAGATCTACTCTATAAACTCTACTACAAAAATATCCACTCTAGAAGCTTTACTTGAAAAACCATACCAAAGACACTTTTAATCACAAAAGTATCATCAACTATATGGTGGAAGAGATGTCGGATGTGTTACCACCATTGTGGGACATATTGAAGATTACATCTTGATTTGGAATTTGAATTTCAGAGTATATCAGATATTATCTTTCTTGGTATGAATTTAAATTCAATTCAATTGTTGATGTTAATATTATTCGATATAAATAAAACGAATTCGGATTATTACCGTTCACCATACGGAAATTTGAATTCCAGCGAAAGCAGGGATTGAACACCTGGAACTGAATCACCGGTCGGAGGACGATCACATTATCGGAAAGACCCCTCTGATCACAATGCATGTTACCCACACTTTGATCTTGGATGGGAGAAAATTCTACAGATTTTCTCCACATCTTTAACTTGTGTTTTATTCTCTGATGAATTTGTATACACACATACATTTCGTGTTGTTCTTTGCACTGCACAACACACACACACAAGCTTTGCATTTCACATGCACACACATAACATCAGACAACCCTGTTGTCTTGCCTTTTTACCATACACAAATATCCAATACACGTAATGTATATATATTTGTGTTTCTTATCTCTATTCAATCAGTTTCTAAAACTGATATATGTAGCATAAAATAGAATAAAATTGTTCATGCAGTTATACAAGTTGGTACATGGGCTTTGCATGTATTGGGCTAGGTTGCTTGGGCTTTGCATACATGTCATGGGCTTGGGTTTGGTCCACTTGGGTGTATAATGGGTCACCAACCCATACCCAAATATACCATCATCTCCCACTCGCACAAGTGGGGCCAATACAGTTAAGTTACCACAAGCCCGTCATAGGTGCAACCTTATTAATCAACATTTGCCACTCCCCAAATGACGTAAGATGTGATATATACAGATGAGCCTTTAAAACATTTTAAACACAGGTATTATCATCATTATCAAAAATGTTCATACGGGTAAATGCATCGTGTGACCTATGAACAATCAATATATATATATAAAAGGGAGCTAACAATCTCAAATGTAAATTCCTTATTTACAAGAGATAATTTTGTTCATTATTGTATCCTAGATTTAATTTATAATTTTTTATCAGTCTAAAGCATACTTGATTCCTCAAAAGCTATGCTTGACTTTATCACATTTCATGTATTCACAATTGTAACAAATACAATTGGTCGACCGGTGAATACATAAGTCAGATAAAAATTCATTAAATCTTCCCATTTCATCTCTATCTCTCCGTCTCCAGAACAACTGCTACCCTAGATGTGCCCCATAGGCTGAATTATCATAGCCATAGAAATAACACGCTAAAGGTGCTAACATTATCCTGTCACTTCAAGATAAAGTGAATGGTCATAAGGACACTGTTTGAAGTTAACGTAAAACTTCAATGGAACTTACACAATGAGGAAGCAGGGATTCATTTTTTTATTTTCCACATCGGTCACAAATAGCAAACGTGGTATGAAACACGTGTTACAGTGAATTTCATTCTAAATAAGAATGCATATGTCTTTATATTATTCACTGTACAGATCTTAGTCTAGTCACAACTCTCGTGACTAACCTGAGTTCTTAAAAGCTCGCCTCACTTTGACGCCACATTAAGATCTCATATCTGGCTTGAATCAAGTATCAATGATAGTGGGGTCTATCATGATCGGTTCTAAAATAAATTTGTATATTTATTGTGAACCTCATCTTGACAAATTCAAGGCGATATATTCATATATACTAGCTCCGTGAGAATATATCCTACATATTCTCTAATATATATGTGTCTAATCTCAGCTTGCTATCTCAGCAACTGAGGCGACCGCACATGTAAGAATACTGGTCTCAACCTGACGACATATTTCTATTACATTATGTGTGTAAATATGCTAGTATTAACGGTAAATTCCCTTACTATTAAAGTTATATCATAATCCTCTCAATCTAGGATTATATTGATATACATTTACCAATTTTTGTAGCATAATTTATATTGGGCCTTGTACATATCACAATGTACACTTATTAGTTAGTCGTACTTTCAAGGTATGTCATAATCCTCTTGACAACATCTCAATACTGTAATCAAGGATTATATTGGTGTCCACTCACCAATCTTACGATGTAACTAATGATAAACTTTGTACATATAACAATGTACATGAGACTCTGTATGGTACTAACATGAGGAACTTGTAATTAATAACTTGATCTTATGGAGTTTCAATGTACACATTGAGGATAAGAGTTTGTAATTTCACGATAGAAGTATCTAAGAGTCTATAATTGCTCATTTTGAATTAACTATTACTCCTAATATATATAAGTCACATTGCTCATATAAAATCTCAAAGAAATTTGAGAATTACCATTTCATTATGGTTTTACAAACTCTTCATTATTTCTAGCCAAGACATATAGTCCACATATATAGATAATAAAAAAATTATCCTTAACCTGTTTAGTGTACTTACCGGTTACCATGGCTATCTTTAGTCGTCAATAATCTGTAAGACATTACATCTTGATTAAATAAAGATACCACTTTCTAGAGGATTGTTTCAAACCATACATTAATCAAGCAAACACACTTATGCGCTCTTGATCTTTTGAAACGAAAAATTTACAGGCAACTCCATGTAAATCTCTTCCTCTAGTTCTCTATCGAGAAGTACAATCATTACATCCATCTAATGTAATTTCAGGTTCAAATATGTGACTAGTGCTAGAATAAGGCGTATAAAAGAAAAACTTTACTTCCAAATAATAAGTTTCATCATTTGCGATTAATCATGTCTTATACCTCTCATTAGTACTTTCCGCCTTACATATGATATATATGGAATCCATACGTTCATAACGGTCTAATGACCAGGCGGTAAGTGAATCAAGCCCCGGACATGATCACTTTTTTATACTTCATCTCCCCTTCCATTGCTTTCATTCATATATTCACTTAGTAGATATAAGTGATAGCTCAATTCTAAAATCTTTGGCTCATCACTGTTAAGTGAAGTAATCATCAAAAATTCCCTTTCAATCTCCGAGAGATGAAATGGGATAATTTGGTGATTATGTCCACGAGTTGGTAAATTATTACAGTGACTGATTTAACAACTGTTTCACTCCCACTAAGGATGAAAGATCCATGAGGATTTCTACTCCCACTAGGGTGTAGATTTCCACTTCCACTTCCACATCTCTAGGGATGAAAGATCCATTTAGAATTCCACTTCTACTAGGGATGGAGGATCAAGTTAAATTTTAATTTACCGCCACTCGCATATTAACACAGATCATCTAATTCTAAAATTAGATATCTATATTAAATTCATTTCTACTAAGAAATTCATTATCTAATAATGACATCTTGTGATTCAAATTCAGTCACACTTTATCTAATTATACACCATCATTTATTTAATCCTTTGGAATGCACATAGTATCAAATAAAGATACAAATTCTCTTCTTGCATCCAATTTCTCATTTCTATAAGATGGATTATAAACATAATCTGAATACCCATAGGGTTGTAGATTAGTCAGACCAGGCTACCTACCTGTCCAGAATTCATATGGTGTAGAAGTGTTTGATTAAAACGGAACATGATTAAAAAAGTAGGTAGCAATTATCATATCTTCTAGTAAGATACTAAATAATTCACATGCACCATCACAGACTTAACCATTTCCAACAGTATTTAATTCCTTATTTCCGCTACACAATTTGTTGCGAAATCCTGGGAATAAATAAATATCTTTTTATATATTTCTTACTAAACAATTCCTTGAACTGTTCAGAAAGATATTTACGTACTCGGATTATTCTTTAAAACTCAAAAAAGTTAATCATCTCATATGATCCTCAACCAAACAATCTGAATGCAATCCAATGCTTTCGATTTATGAGAGATCAAATAGATATGACCGAGACATATAAAGATATTAATGAATGTAACTAGATATGAAATTTCAACCTAGTCTTTACACTCATTCAATCTCAAATGTAATTATGAATTAGTTGCAATGGAATTCCTGATCTAGTTCCTTATTAAATGGTTTTCTAGTTGTTTTTCTTGTTAGATAATTTGCATGACCTTTAAGATGAATAAGTTCAATTAGTCCTCTCTGACTAATCTACTCATTTTATCTAGTCCAACATGACTTAATCTAGCATGCCAAAATATCGGCACTATTACCGTTGTAATGATTAAAAAAAAACAAAACTATAACTGTCTCTACTGACTTATAATTCCATAAAACCATTAAACTATCAAGTACCATATGAATATAATTTGTTAAAATAATATTCATATAACCATCATGATCATTAATGATAACCCGAATCAATGAGGATAACCACGGACATTAAAACCCAGTTAGATCTCAAGTGTATATTAAAACATCATGGAGTATAAATATAGGCTACCATGCAAACCCAGTTTGTAGGTACTTAACTCTAAAATTGTTCTAACACTTATACATCTTGTCTCTAATAATCTAACTTTACTTAACGGATGCTTTACAGTTTCCTGTTGGATGGTATATCTTTGCTTATCTACTGTCCACAAAAGACGAGATTCAAAAGAAAAATACCTAGCCAGAAACATAAGCATAACTTAAAGAATTCTTGAGTTTGGGTTTTTCTCTTTTCAACTTAACGTATTTATGAGTGAAAATGGCCCAGCTTGACACAACGTCAACAAGTTATTTTAGTTTTGTCCTTCCTCAATTCATTATCCCTAAACTTCTTACATATTTCGATCTAGGATTAAGTGGTTATGACTTTATTCTCTTCTCCTTTTGGAAATAACTATTTCCACTAAAATGCCCAAAACTTAAAAGTTTTGTACAAGTTGAAATCTTTCATATAAAATTGGATAGAAGCCTAAGTCGCCTTTAGGCGCTCATCTTCTACTACCAAAATGACGCGATCGAAACATGTCATATTAATTTTATATTTTCCAACTATCAAAAGAGATCAGATCATTTAGTCGGTGTATCATGTTTTATATTCTTATTGGAGGCTGACACTAGTTTTGGCGCTTCTTATAAGTACTCTAAAACTTGATACCGTACATACTAAATTTTAGTACTCAAAATACTACTAAAAATTTCCCTTCAAGATAAAACTCTGAAAGGTAAACCACTTTACTTAAATCATATTGTACTTGTAAAACATACATGTGAAATTACTATTTAACTTACTCCGCAACATGATGCGAGTAACTTAACTTATGGCTTGATAAGCCTTCACATCTTGTATGTCGAGCAATAAATACTATGCCGAAGTTCAGTCATGATTCATGTTATAGTCTCAAGAGTTTCATACTCTTAAAATACACTAAATCTTTTCGTATATATTCCCTAGATTACAAGACTTAGTTTATCGCAATCAAATTGGCCACAATATTATAGATATATAATCTATATTTTATGCTAATCTATGTAGAGACATACAATCTACTATGCAATCATATTAATTTTCAAAAATACACACATTTAATTTTGCTGCAAACGCTGACTGAACAAATGATGAAACAATTTAAGGAACAGAATCGAAAAATTCGTCAAAGCGTCTAATTACCATCCGTTTCCAAAAATTTAATCATCATTAATTTAGTACTTTGTTCAAAATTCTAATTCTAATATTGTACTCAACAATTTAGAATTCCCAAAACAAGTGATCATATAAATAACAGAATAATACAATGCACAAGTCCCAACAAAATATTTTATGGGTCAAACCGTTTTTACTACAAAGTAAATAAACCAAAATTATTTACTATAGAACGATTTATTAAAACTACAGTATTTTCTCAAAAATACGTGAATTTGCATGTTATTCATTCTATACGTTTCATATTTATATCGATCATCACTGAGAAAGACTCTCTGAGTCTTCACAACTCATCTAATTGTCATTTTCTTAAAATATTTGATCATCTTTCGCGTGCGCAATAACTCATGTGCCTAGCACTATGAATATTCATTGCGGATGAAGTAGATCGCCTCACATTCCCAAGAATGTAACGCTTCTCTATGATTTCTAGTTCACACGCTATATGACCAAAATACATCGTGGTACCTTACTCTAGCTTTTCCAACCTTATAGATCTATTAACTCTCCGGGAAATTTCATTAAAAGACTATCTACTGCATCTCTCCACATAAAGGCACGAGTCATTAACTGAGGCTATATGTCATTAATAAGATTCATGAAATCTTCTCCATTAAGACATATGAGATAATGCAGATTTATTCTAAAAAAAAAATCGAACTCATTTAGAAAAATTTTGTCTTTTAATAATCTTATACATTTCCAATGTATATTCTAATCAAACTTCTTTTTCCCGATTGTATAATTAATTAGACGGAGAATTTTAAACGAAGACCTTTCAATATACATAGCTCCCACTGAAGCTAAATTTCGGTGGCCAAATTTTTTTGTAGGAAAATTCCATGACCGTTAGAAAACAGTGCTAAAATTCCTACTAGAAAAATCCACGGTGGTTGAAAATGCCACCGGAAACCATCTTTGACATCCGCATCGAAAATTGTTGCCGTAAACCGCACTGAAGATTGTCATCAGAAACCGTGCCAGAAACAGTAACCAGAAACCGTCACCGAAAATCATGCTAGAAACTGTCGGTGGAATCCACAACAAAAATTGTCACTTGAATTCGTGCTTGAATCCGTCTTAGTCAAAATCCCATTTGGAATTTATAGGGCATTAATTCACCTCCCATTAGAGTGAAACACATCAATGGAATTAATAAATTAATAAATTTTAAAAAATATTATAGTCGGAAAACCGCCATCGGTCGTCGAAAAACCACTTATGATCACCGGAAAACCACCTTTGGTCACCGGAAAACCATTTTTTGGTCGCCAGAAAACATCACCGAAAATATCATTGGCTGCCAGAAACGTTGCCGGAAAAAATACCTGCCGGTGTACCGGATCCGGTCAGGTCGGTGACGACGTGGCATAGGTAACTGTTCAGGACATCTGAAACCGTAGCCAAAAACTTCCCCGGTGGCCGGAAACCGTCGACGGTTTCCTTCAAACACATTGACGCCACGTGTCAATATGAGAATGGACCACTTGTCACAAAAGACAAATGAACCGCCACATGTCATCTTCTGGTGTGTCCACGTGTCAACACCCGAACCACTCAAGCCTTTTGTGCCCAAAGCCTACTCGTGCCGGCGGAGAGTGTGATGCACGCGCCGTCTTCCCAGAATTTCTCGATCACGAGATTACCACAATCCGACTCTAAATTTAATTTTAATTCCTTTTATGCCCTTAATTATGACGTTTGGGTTAGGGTTGAAATACACTCTCCGATCATAGGAGAGTGGAACATGTTCTTCTTGTTCTTCACCCATATTCAAGAATAAACAATTTTCCAGAATTTTGATTTCAATTGTAAATATTCGAAATCGTTTTTCTCCCTCGTTTCATAACCAAATTATGCAAATGAACTATCGTTGGAAAGCTATCAAAAGTCTCTATCTAATGGTACCATGAGCGTAGAGAAACAAAAAAATGACAATAAAATTCGAACCCCATAACAGTCACTGGATTTTAATTCTTCAAAATTCTCTTAATTTTGAAGTTAAATCATGGCAAGAATCTCCAGAACATATAATCACATATATATGTATACAATCATGCCATTTCAAATGAAAAATAACAAGTGTGTGGTGTTATGCCATTATTGAATTGTGATGTATTCAAAACGTGAATAACAATTCCTCAACATGACATTTCTACCAGAATACAGTACCAACCAGGCTCTGATACCAATGTTAATATTATTCGATATAAATAAAACGAATTCGGATTATTACCGTTCACCATACGAAAATCCGAATTCCAGTGGAAGCAAGGATTGAACACCTGGAACTGAATCACCGGTCGGAGGACGATCACATCATCGGAAAGTCCCCTCTGATCACAATGCATGTTACCCACACTTTGATCTTGGATGGGGGAAAGTTCTACAGATTTTATCAACATCTCTAACTTATGTTTTATTCTCTGTATTTTGTTCTCTGATGAATTTGTATACACACATACATTCTGTGTTGTTCTTTGCACTGCACAACACACACACACAAGCTTTGCATTTCACATGCACACACATAACATTAGACAACCCTATTGTCTTGCCTTTTTACCATACACAAATATCCAATACACGTAATGTATATATATTTGTGTTTCTTGTCTCTATTCAATCAGTTTCTAAAACTGATATATATATAGCATAAAATAGAATAAAATTGTTCATCAGTTATACAAGTTGGTACATGGGCTTTGCATGTATTTTATGGGCTTGGGTTTGGTCCACTTGGGTGTATAATGAGTCTTCAACCCATACCCAAATATACCAACAATTGAGTTTATTAATATTTTGATATTTAAATTCATATATTCTTATCTCTAAACTACGTACATCTTATGTAAAATATATTTTTATCTTAGCTAGTTTGGTATATATATATATATATATAAACAAATTCACATAAATTCGTATTGATGGAATTATATAAAGGTATTGAATGTAATCCTATATTACTTATTGTTCACCAATAATGCTTTATCAAATAGTGTGGCTATGAATTCTTCTTTTACTATTTGGCACCAACGGCTTGGTCATCCTTCACATTGTTGTTTAGAACATTTAGCTAAGATAATTTCAAATATTTCTATTTTGAAATCTGATCAATGTAGCTTTTGTCCTATAGCTAAACAAACCGGACTTTCATTTCCTACCAGTTTTATTTCTATCACTGCATCATTTCAATAAATTCGTTGTGAAATTTTGGGAGGATATCGCACTCCATCTCTTAGTGGTGCATGTTATTTTTTTACAATTGTTGATGATTTTACAGGATGAACTTGGGTTTATTTAATACACCATAAATCAGAAACGTGTCATCTTCTTAAGTCATTTTTTGCATTAATTGAAGCCCAATTCGATACAAAAGTTAAACAGTTGCGTAGTGATAATAAAATTGAATTTGAAATGAATTCTTTTTACCATGAAAAATGTGTAAATCATCAACTTAGTTGTGTTAATACTCCACAACAACCTAAATGAATATAAAAACAACCAACATATATTTAGCACAAATTAGGTTTACAATATTTCCCAAGTGGGGATTACACAATCAAGAAAACATGAAATACAAAGAGAATGAGTTTAAAGGAGACAGCCCTTAGAAAAGTCCCTCCAAATGCTCCATGAATCCCTAGCTCAAAATTAGTCATAGACCACTTCTATCTCCTTGCAATCAACTCTTAAAAGTGGTGGAAGATGTGCAAAAATGGGTGGTGGTGAGCTTCCCATGGAGATTCGCTTCCATGAGAGCTTTGAAAACTTCTCTGTCTCTTGATTGATGAAGAAGATGAAGAAAATAAAGGGCTACTCTGTTTTGATTCTTTTTTTGGGTGAAGAGAAGATGAGAAAATGATGTATTTATAGTTAGAAAAATTTTAGGGATGAATTGAGGTGTGAAAGGACACATTTTCCCTTTTAAAAATGGCCTAACACCGACATGTCGCGGTCTGAAATCATATGTGTCACGGTCTTGCAAGACAACACACCAGGCGACAGTAATTTTCGCGACTTAAGTGTCGCGGTCTAGCAAGACGAAGTCTACCCCAACACCAGATTCTAACTTTGCGCACCGTTATGAAAATATGTATATCTCCCTCTACAAAACCCGAAATTGTGATCCATAAAAACTTCTGGAAATAATACTTTTGGGGCTTTCCAAAAATATATGATAAAAACCTAGTTCAATCTGAAGAGGGAGATATGGTCCCTGAAAGTTGGGTGTTCTGTATGAAGCTCTGCCGCTATCGTGTTTTTAGCTTTGCACACCGTTACAAAAACAAGCATATCTCCCTAAAAAAATCCTGGAATTACGATCTATAAAAACTGCTGAAAAGAAGACTTTTGGGGCTTTCTAAAAATAGTTGGTAAGAAACCCAGTTCAATCTGAAAAGGGAGATATGGTACTCGAAAGTTGGGTGTTCTGCTTGGGCATTTGCAATTTCAGCCAATCAACATTTTTAACAGAGTTGACTAGTGTCGCGGTCTCTGTGTTGTGTTCTGGTTCGATGACAGATCCACCATGAAACTTTCCATGGTTTTCCATGAATCATGCCACAGCTTGGATCAATGGTGAGGCCACGACAGCTGTGAATACTTCCATTCTTGACTTCTTTTTGTTCATTTAGATTTCCCAAACTTGACTTTAAGCTCAAAACCTTATTAACCTTATTATATGGAATATGTACCTACACAAGGCTCGACAAACACATTATATATAAAAATACGCTCGAAAACTAGAACAAACGATAGGAAATTGGGATCTCAAATAGGTATAAATATGGTCCGATCATTCTTCATCCTCCGCAGAACAAGTCTCTTGCGAAGTCTCTCATGGAGAACCTTCAGTAAGTTTCGCAGGACAAGTCTTTGTGGATCCTCCTGTGAAAGATCCCGTGTAAAGTTCTTTAGAAATCTTTAGGGGACAAGTCTCCACGAGTGCCTTCAGTAAAGTCACCCGTACCCTTCAGTAGTTTCCCCGGGACATGTCTCCGCGGGTCCCTTCAGCGGAGTCTACCACAGAAGACCTGTTTTCTGGAAAGTTTTGTCATTTCCATTGCAGCTCATTTTTTCCCACTATAAATACATCATCTTCTTCCTAGAGCTCTGAAAATCATATATGTAGTGAGAGAAATTAACTCCAATAGAGAGAGTGAGAGAGCTCCAAGACTTGATTTTTACTCAACCAAACACAAACCCCATGTGCTTCTAGCATCTTTCAAGCATTATCTTCTCATGGGTTTTCACGCTTTCATTTCCTTGTAAGTGGAACATGTCCTAGAACCCATTGCTTGTTAATTTGTTCATCTTTGCTTAGGATTAGCAATTACTTTATTGAATAATTGCATGTCTCTTAGATTAAGCATGTTTTAAGTATGTCTGTGTTTTTGTTTATCTGTTGAGATTGCCCATTCATTGATGGCTAGCATTTAGGATCATTTTGCCCTCTAACTAAGTCTATTTGCCTTGCATTTAGACATTGTTGATTAAGACTTATTGATTGCATTCATTAATTACATATTTATTGTCCTTACCATTTTGTATGACAACTTGTGTTGATGTGACTTTGTTTGATTACTGGATTTTAGATTTGCATATCTTTATCTAGTTAGGTCTTTATGAGCATTCATATAGACATTGATATCTAGAATTGCTTTTATTACCATCAATTAATCTCTAGATAAGCATTTAGTATTGCCTAACATTAATTACATTTAGAATATATTTTCATGTATTCACATAGGTTGTTGATCTCCCTTTTGAGAGTTAAGTCTTGTGACTACGGGTGTAGTGCTCAATCAACAATCAAGTGAAGTCTTGCAACCAAGGTGTGGTTGACAAGCATTTTGCCATGGCCGATTATTAAAGGTCTGAGAGGTACAATAGATTGTGTTATGAACTTGAAGTGTGACTAGGTGGTCAACTAAGGTTAAAAACGATTTTTCAAATAGTGGATTTGATGACTGATTGGCTAGCATTAGATAATCCCGTAGTTTTTTCCTTGTCGACGGTTTTCCATGTAAAATCAAGTGTTCTTTACTTTATGCATCTTTATTTGATTTTGTTGTATGTTTGTTTTGGGTTATTCTTTGAGAAAAATATCGACTAATCGAAAAATTGGTAATTAATCGATTAACAACTCATTCACCCCCTCTAGGTTGTTTAGACTCACCTCTTAGTTGTAATTTCATTTAGAATGTCCATTGAATGAGAAATTCAATACGAGATCTCAGATCGAATCGGTACTGTTATACCAATTCGACCTGAGATCTTGGAATTGAAATAAGTTTAACACCAGATTGTGAAATCTTGAAGATATTCTCTTTCTAATGAATAAAGAGTCTGTTGGCTAATGATAACATTTCGTGACTTGAAGTCCTCGTAGGCTTTGAAGTTTGCGATTGAGATCCTCAAAAAAGAACAATTTGTGGTAGTCTATGTTTATTCTCAACTCACTTGAAAATTGATTTCTTTGTTCGAAATGTGTTTTCCCATTTTTACAAGGGAGTTGATCTCCTATTATTGGATTAGTAACTATGTCCTGTACACAATTCCAAAATGGAATCCAAATGAAAATAACAATGGGCATGAGTGCACAATCCATAACTCGTGATTCATAACTTACAGCCTATCCTTAAAAACAAAGCTTACTTTCCCTTTCGTGGGGGGCTTCCTCTTTGTCTGAGGATGACTTGGAATTAATCTTCTAGACTCTATTTTTAAATTAATTGTAAGTGAACTTCGACAGTACTAGAAAATTTCATTAATCGAAAAACAAAAATACACTACATAAAGGGACATAATGAGTCTTACTCTTAAAAATACACATATTAAATAAATTACATAAAATTTCATTAATCAAAACAAAAATACAGCTAGATAAAGGAACATAATAAGTCTTACCCTTAAAAATGCATACATTAAACAAATTACATAATGAGTCAAGCCACTACCACCCGATGATTGATTATTTTTTTCCCAAATTATGAAACAATAGTTTTTATTGGCTTTGATGTATGATTGTTTGATAATATTAAAACCTAAAATTATCAAAAAGTTTAGTTAAAGTGATACTTTATAAATTATAATATAACACTAGAAATAATAGATTGCAGTTGGAAAATAAATTCATAAAAAAATAACAAAAAATACTAACTTAAATCTATAAATAACAAACTTTTTAAATAGTTAAAACGAAGATGTATATATTTTTATATTTGATTTAATAATTATGAATTAGAAGAGGGACAAAGTGAATTGTTAATCGGGAAGAGAGGGAGAATTGAGGCTTGTGTGAGAGAGAAAGAGATGGAGAGAATTGACACCGATGAGAGAGATATAGAAATAGAATTAGAATATATGTTGATGTGATCGTCCATAGAAAGAAGAGAATCATGATGATACTCTAAGGGCTCGTTTGGTACACTGTATTGTATTGTACTGAATTGTATTGGATTATGTTAGATTGGATAGTATTGCATTTGACTATATTATTATTATACAATATCGTGTTTGGTGATATGTCGTATCAGATTGTATTAAGTTATACAATGTTTGAATGTTATTTCGTATTAGATTGTATTAATAGCTTTTATGAACAAATAATTCTACTCCACTTTTTTGTCATTTTCATTTTTTTTACATCAATAAATTATTATTTTTTATTTGATTATTTTTTTAGTCTTATCTGTAGAGTACAGATGGAGAACTTATCTCTAACTTATCTCGATTCTCTCTCTCTCTAACTTATCTTCCTCTTAACACTACCATATGGAAATCACACACTCTCTCTCATTCATCATCGAATCCCACTACCATGAAATCTTGAATCCTAGGTTTCGTTTTTCGATCCAACGGTCTGGATCTATTCTCTTTCTCGTCGTCTTTTTGATGTGTTCATCATCGTCGTCTTTTTTAAGCTAGGGTTTTTTAGTGCGTATCAGATCTTGAGTTGTGTTTGTGTGTTTGGTTGATTTTTTGTTTTTGCGTCTAAGATCTTGAGTTGTGTTTTGGTTTGGTATTGATGATTTTGGTTCCTGGAACTGGGGTTTTCAATTTTATTTTTCGATTTTTCGATTTTCGTTTGTTGTTGATGAATTTATGGGTTTCATTTCAGTCTTGGGTTTCTGGAATTGGTTTTGGTGTTGTTGTTTTTTTTTGTTCATTTTATTTCTTGTCAACAACGAATTGGTTTTATTGGCTTTGTTTCTCTATATGAATCAACCTTTGATTCTGGATCTGGGTTTGTTTGTTGAATGATGTTTGAAGGTGATAAGGTTTGGGTGTTAAAGGTTTCTAGAAAAAAAAAATGAAAAAAAAATCATCATAATCTAATACAACATATACCCATGTCTCAGCTATGTACATATTATCTAATAAAGTTGGAGGTGTATTAGGAGCAACTGTTCACAGTAGTTAGTCCAATACAAAGGGACCATCCAAACACCGGTATTGTATTATTTAAAACTCTAATACAGTACTATACAATACTATACATAGAAAAAAATGCACCGTAATTGTACTAATACTATAAGTCTAACATTGTTTGTTGATTAATTAAAAATTTAAAATAATATTAAAATAAATATAAACTTTGTTTGTTTTTTCAAAAAGCTTACTCGGCTAAAGCTAGGCTAGCCCCCCACAACTAGACATGACCTCGGTTCTATTCGGTCTAGTTCTCGGTTTCGAACAGACAGTTTCGGTTCTGGGGTAACCTGAACCGAAATCGGAACCTCCCTAAAGTAGATTTCGGTTTCGGTTTCGGTTTCGATCTGGTTTCGGTGGTTCGGCCAGTTCGTTTATTAAGTTTTTTTCTTTTATAAAAAAGAACCCACTAATCACACACTTACAGGTGAACTAACTCACCCAACCGGCCAACCTCAACCAAATCGCCTACACCACTAACTCACCCAACCCCACCCAAATCACCTCCTTCTCTGAGATTCTAATTTCTAAACCAAACTTTCTCTCTCACTTAACCCCAAATCGGTCATCCTCAGTTCATCACCATTCTCTCTCACCCTTCATCTGAACTATACTCCCTCTCTCTCGATCTCAACTTCATTAACTTCTTGGGTTTGGGTTTGGGTTTGGGTTTGTGGTGATATGTGTGTTTGACTAGTTTGACTGGTGTGGTGGATGTGTGTGTATGTTTGACTGGTTTTTTGGTGGTGGTGTGGTAGTGGATTTTGAGTTTAGGTGATGGTTGATTGGTTGGATGGTGGTGGAGTGCTAGAGATCCACAGATCCTTAGTTTTAGTTTTCCAATTTAAAAAATAAATAAATAAATCCAGCAAGCACCGAACCGGCGGTTCAGGTTCACGATCTGGTTTCAGTCCGGTTCCAAGACCCACAGTTCTTCTTCGGTTCTACGGTTGGAACCGAACCACAGTCAGATCTACCTATGATCGTCTGCCCTTGCTTATTACTTTAGTTATAATTTAGTGTTGCTTGAATTGATTGAGACTTGTTGTTTGACACACATGGTGCCTTAATGTTGCTTGATCGGGACTTATTTTCACATTTTGCTGAGAAATTTTAGAGACTTATTTGATTAAATCGAGAACATTAGATAATTATGGGGTTCAAAATAAAGGTACACAATTAAGGGGTTCAAAATAAAGGTATATGAGTCATGTTTTGGTCAGTTTCAAAGTACCCATCTACATCAGGAATTTCCCCCAATGCTATTAACCCAAATGCATAATCGAAGTAAGAATCAAATGTTTATTGTAATCAGATTTTGGATGACCTTTTATGGACCACTAGTATTTTGAAAAAAAAAATCATTTGAACAAATTTTAAGATTGTTAAATAAATTAAATATTTTTCACTTTGGCCACTTATTATTTATATATATATATATATATATATATATATATATATATATAAATAATCCCCAGTTTAAATTTCTTGCTCCACCCGTATACCCTACTCGGACGACCCTTCACCATTTCGGATTTATAATTTACTATGTGATTCAATTTTTTCATTTTATAATTTATATTTAATTTTCTTTAAAAAAAAACATTAAAATAAATCTCTCACATCTACACCTCGAGGTTACGGGTTCAAGTTCTTTCCCCTCTAAAAAAAACCTCTAAATAATACTTCTCATTAAAAAAAATTGACATTTATATAGTCCCACCATCAATAAATGATAAAACGGGTTTATTAATTGAATTGTTTACTGTCAATCATATGGGACCGGGCCAACGCCAAAGATCATATAGAATTTGAAAATGAAATTGGTGTTTTAATTATTACCATTGACATTGTGTGCCACTATAAGCAGCCTTTTGGACCAAAACATTATAAACATTTAAAATTATGATTGAGTTTACTTGTATACATTAGAAGGATTTTTTTTCCTTAACTATTGCTGGAAAAAAAAAAAGACAAGTTATTAAGCAATATCTTAATACAAGTAATGCAACATCTTTTGAACTTCATTCCTACTGTCGTAAATTAAAAAAATTCTTGTAATGATATTTGGAATTTAAGAAATTAATCCTGATTGACATATAATAATATGTAATTAGCAGCCATATTATATGTAGTAATGCTACTAGACATTCCAAATAATAATATGAGTAAATAGATATATATTAATAATGATTTATACGAATATCACCTCTTAATAGAGATGGTTGTGCACCTACCTTATACACCTAATGGTCAGGGAGATAGTAAGAGTAGTATTTTGGACCGTACTTGAAGAGTTTAATTTATCTCATTAGATTTCGACAGTAGTTATATTTCAAAATAATAATAATAATAATAATAATAATAATAATGATTTAAACCACTTGTCATATATATATATATATAAAATAGGAGTCAAATTGGCATATAATTAGTTAGAATGTAAGTGAGATACAAATATGAGATGTTTAGCATCAGTCTGTTACATGAGGCAAAAGCCACCTCCCGATGGCTCGCTATTATTTTGTCTAGTTTTGAAAATTCTGACATGTCTAGTGTTCCTTCCCTGAGTAACAAGGCGGTTGCTGATACGTTCTCGATTCTATAGTTAGTTTGTGGAGACAAGTGACGAATATCGTTTAGTGAGTGAAGGGGCATGGCCCCATGCCCACAATTTTTTTTATGGCTCGAAAAATTATTGGCACTATTTTGAGGGGGGTGTTATGCAAATATCACCACTTTACTAATGTATGTTTAAAAGGCACCATTTAAGATGATCAGACAAAATACCCCGAAATATTAAAACAGAGAGAACTTTGTCATTTTTTAAGTCAAAGAAAAGTAAGAGTGAAACCGACGGGAACCGTATCGATGGCGAAGTGATCGAAACGAGAGTACACGAGAATAGCTGCGATTGACAAAGGTAAGAATAGTTTTTTTTTCCTCGTTTTTGTTGTTGATAACTTGCATTGCATGTTAGAAATGAGTTTTGTTGATTGAAATTGTAGATTAGTGTTAAAATAGAGATCTGAGAATGGTTGTGGTTTAGGTTAGGGTTTGAAATTTGGTTGAATATTTGTTGAGGAAGATGAAATTCTGGGTTTTTTAAAAGGAATCGAGTTTTTTTTTAACATTGGATCGAGCTTTTTCATCATGGGATTGAGCTTTTTTTTAAATAAGATCGAGTTTTTTTTATATAGGATCGAGCTGTTTTGTTATGGGATCAAGCCTTTTTTTCATAGGACCGAGCTTTTTTTTAAAGGGTCGAGCTTTTTTGCAGATGAGTCGAGCTTTTTTGTAGATGAGTCGAGCTTTATTTTTGTGAAAATTAGGTTTTGGTAAGTCGAACTTTTTTTATAAGAGTTCGAGCTTTTTTTTTAATGGGATCAAACTTTTTTTTAAAGGGATCGAGTTTTTTTCAATAGGCTCGAGCTTTTTTTACATAGGATCGAGCTTTTTTCAATAGGATCGAGCTTTTTCATCATGGGATCGAGCTTTTTTTTTTAAATAAGATCGAGCTTTCTTTACATAGGATCGAGCCGTTTTGTTATGAAATCGAGTTTTTTTTATATGATCGAGCATTTTTTAAAATGTCGAGCTTTTTTGTAGATAAGTCAAGTTTATTTTTCGTGAAAATAAAGTTTTGGTAAGTTGAGTCTTTTTTTGTTCGAGTCTTTTTTTGTTCGAGCTTTTTTTGAAAGGGATCGAGCTTTTTGAAAGGGATCAAGCTTTTGTTAAAGGGATCAAGCTTTATAGGATCGATTTTTTTTTTACATTGGATCAAGCTTTTTCATCATGAGATCGAGTTTTTTTTTAAATAAGATCGAGCTTTTTTCGACATATGATCGATCTTTTTTTTAGAGATCGAGCATTTTTTCATAGGATCGAGCTTTTTTTATAGGGTTGAGCTTTTTTATCCTGAGATCGAGCTTATTTTATATAGGACCGAGCTTTATTTTAATTCGACCGAGCTTTTTTGTTATGGGATCGAGTATTTTTGTCTTAGGATCGAGCATTTTTGTCATAGGATCGAGATTATTTTTTATAGGAGATTTTTTTTGTTTAATGATATTGTATTTGTGTTGCATTGCAGATGAGAAATAGGTTGAGAGATTTGCTTAAAACTCCACAAGAAGACTAGTACGAGGGCAAATTGACTCGACACGACCATTTTGATGCCCTTGCCCATATAGACGACACGCTGAACCAGGTCCCTACAGAATTTACAGATGAAGATCGGCATCGGTTCATGGTGTCATGTTTTGGACATTTCTTGACGATGCACCGGGAGATGAAGTTTTCGGGTGGTGTTATCCATCGATTGCTTTTGAGGGAGCTGTATCATAATGGCCCAACAAATGAGATGTAGTTCATGTTAGGGAACTAGTCGGTGAGGTTTTTGAAGGTGGAATTTTACCTGATCACCGGATTACGGTTTGGAGTTGTACCGGACACGACAATGTTTGCAGCATTGGAGAATGGCATATATCAGCGATACTTTCCTGAACCCAATGAGGTTTCTTTGGAGGAGATAAGGGGTGTTGTCACCGTGGGAGAGTTGGGAGAGGCGTACGATGCTGTGAAGCTCTGCCTCATATGTATGTTGAACTGGATACTGATGGGGGTGGACGAGAGATTCAAGATTCCAGTTTGACAGTTTTAGCTGGTTGAGGATCTCGATGTGTTCGACTCGTTCCCGTAGGGTGCCCATGTGTATAGACATTCTATTTACTCATTCAAGCATGAACTTGACGGGCGACGAGACGGGTTCGATGGACGCCAGCAGGAAAAGGGCGCTTACGTACATACTGTGGAGACCTACAACATATACGGTTTATCTCACGCCCTATTGGTAAGAACTTCGAATTATAAGTTGTACTTTATTGTTGTTGTCCTAAATATTATGGATACTTATCGTACTTATCTTTGATGCAAATATTTGCTTTCGAGGTGATCCCTGATTTGGGACAAGAGTTCGACACCCGAAGGCTTATGGATTTGTCTCCCCGTATTTTGAAGTGGGAGTTGACCACAATCGAGAGGGAAGAAGTTGGCCAAGATTTTCAAAGCCAGGGTATTTATTTAATTTGTTAATGTTTATATTAGTTAGTAAATGTACAATTACATTGTTCTAACCAATATTTCAGATGTTTGCGAGGAAGGAACTAGTCCCCACACCAGCTGAGAGACAAGCATTGTACTATACGGGGCTAAACGAGGGGGGAGCTTGTATATAAAGGAGGACATGCTTCATATTCCGCCTCTGGTCTCTAATCAGACTACCTTTGGCGGGAACAGTGGGACAAAGGGTGAAGGTTTGATAGACAAGACCAGTGACAACGAGGGATCTGAGCCTGGTGCTAGGAGTTTAAGTCCCAGAGATAGTGAGGGATCCCTCAACGAGAAAGGCATAAGCATAGGCGGGTTCAGTTTACCACCCCCATACATGGTACATTTACAGAGGATTCCTGTGGGGGCATAGGACGTGATGGAGAGGTAAGTTGAAAAGAAAGTTTTTTTTTATTATTATTAACATGTGATGTTGATAGTGTTGTACTAACAATGTAGACATGCTTTCAGGCCCCATGGGCAGATATGTTGAACGATGTGAGAGAAACCCTCTGGAAGAGTGAGGAGGATCGAGAGCGTCGGTACCTAGAGTTTGTGGATATGATTCGGAAGCGTATACTTAAGCGTGAATGGCAATTGATGAACCCTTACATAGATCCATGCCAGCCGAAGAGGTTGCGAACACTACCCGAGTCTGCGGAACACATATTTGACCCCCACGGACTTATGGATGCCTCCCAGCTTGCGGCATACAAAGCCTTCAAGAAGAACACCAATGGGGAACTGTGAGTACAACTTCATCTATGAATTTGGCAATGTTTTCATGTTTATTCACATTTTGATAAAGCTAATCCAACCATTAAACAGACGTGATGTGGACATGTTAACACCAGTGGATGCCCAACGGTTCATGCGTATGCAGTCCAACTTCATGGACTTGGAAGACAGGGTACGTACTTACGTGATTTTTAATTTAATGTTTGTTTAAATAATGTTGCATTGTTAACAAATTCATTACTTTTACTGTCTGTCAGCATATGGACACGTACCTCTATATTATTCGGAAGCGTCAGCGAGGATTCTCCACTGTGTACAACCAGAGGATCAACGTATTGGATAAACAACGCTATGTAAGTAGTTATAAATTATTGGAATCGCATCTCGTTTTTTGGTTTTTTATTATTGATACGAATTTGTCAATGATTGTATGTACGGCAAATTATGTTGTTACAATATAAGAGAATGATGCCTCGTGATTCACACGGGGCTGTGACTACGGCGAGGTGGAATGTGTTACAGTCTCGATGGTTGGAAGAGGACCTTCAGAAGGTCCGTGGAGCTATGACGAGTGGAAACCGCCCATGGCACGAGGTTGACTTTGTAAGTGTTAAACGGTGGAAATGATTTCAAATATAAACTGTTCGTATATCCTGACCTAACACCTTCTGCATACTATTACAGGTCCTGATACTCTGTAACTTTGGAGGCCAACATTTGTTGGTGGTGACCGTCGACCTTATTCTCGGGAAGCTGGACATATTTGACCCCGGGAGACAGAAAGTTCCTCATCATATTAGGAAGCAGCAAGGTCGGGCATTACTGTAGTTTTTTGTCATCCATGTTGAATGATGTGGGGTTCCACACTGCACGACGAGTTGGTCGTCGGTCGTTCCCCAGGAAAAATAAGCCCTTCTCTGTCAGCGTGGTCTCCACTTCTACAGTCCCCCAACAAAAACAATCGTAAGACATTCTATTTCATTCTCGTGGTTAGATATTATTTAAAAAACGATTTGTAACGTATTTTCATGTGTCCAATTGCAGAGGTAACTACTGTCCCCATACTTTGAGACTTATCGAGTACTTACTAGCGGGTCGACTCCCTTTTGATTGGTCAGAGGACGACGAGGGGATCATTCGAGAGAAAATGGCTATGGAGATTTTTTATAACTCCATGCCCGCCTAGTGATTGGTTGTATATTTAATGTTGCATTTTTTGTATATTTCATACCAATTTTTATGTACAAAGACATTGTAATTCATTAATATTATCTTAATTTCTTTTATTGTTTTTGTTTCCAGTGTCTGCCATTACATGTACGAAACACATAGCAAACCTTGACAATCAGATACAATTTTGTTCTAGTACAAAATAAGTTAACACACAACTCATACAACTGTAAATTATTACAATATGATACGATTCCAAATGTTTACAGTGTGATCAAAGCTTTGCCATTCATTCTCTATTAGAGTCCATGTTAGGGCATGTCTGTTTGTTGTGTCCAATTGAATGACAGATGCTACACTTACGGCGATATTCATTGGGAAAAGCTCTGCTTGGACCTTCATTAATCAAAAGTGGTTTAGAACATCTCCTGGAATTATGCCCTTGTTGTCCACATCTTCTACACGATTGTGTAGTTGTCCTCTCCGAAGACTTGACATGTCGACCCGCTCTCCGGTGTCCTGCTTGTCTCCTAGAGATTGGATTCAAAATCATCCTCTGAGCAATGTCAGATGGCACAACCCAAGTGGAAGGATGTCCAATCGGTATAATAGGAACCGAGTACGTGTCAATAAGTGTCTGTCTCTTGTAGTAGTCCGAACACAAAGATGTCAAATCCAAGTTTCGCTCCCTATAAAAAACATTGAAAACGATGAGCTTCACGTTTCAGTAATAGTCACCTCATAGTAAAACTTGTAAGTAATGTACCTTGTGGCCGTAAGTGCATGTGAACATGGAAAATGATCAATTTGGAATTTTTTGCAAGTACAGGTCTTCCGAGCTAAGTCAACAGTCCACTGTTTTTCAGACCGTTTGACCGAGAAAATAATCCAATCTACTGAATTTACAATCATAAAACCACACTTCTCCACAAGTTTTAAGATGATAAGATGTACTGTGTCGGTTAACTGATAACGTATGGATTGTGCAGCTCTATAACGATCGTGAAACCATAGTTGTAGCATATTTCTATTGAACTCAGCCAGAGTCAACATAGGTAGTTATCGTACAAATTTTAGGCATGAGTTTATGCATTCTGCGGCATTTGTTGTCATCACCCTGTACCTTCTTTCGGGACAGTGTACACGGGATCACTTGTGTAGACCGACATCAATTACATAATCATAAGCATTCTGGTGCAAGTTCCTTAACTCTTCCATATACCGATTATATTCAAACTCGGTGTACGCACGGGCTGCTCTGTTCATTATTACGGCAACATCCTTTTTATGAAATCACTTCTTAATATTTTCAGAAAAGTGCCAGCAACATATGGTATGGGTGGCAAAAGGGAACACTTTAGAAATCCCTGCTTCAATGCTTGCATGTCTATCGAAAATGAAAACCAACTCACCAATATGACCTAGGGCACCCTTCAAGCAATTCAAAAACCAATCTCATGAAAGGTTGTTTTCTAAGTCGTCGTACCCAAAAGTAATTGGATACATCGTTCATTCTCATCTTGTGTTATTGCAACAAACATTGTACCCCCAAATCGTCCCTTCAAATGGGTAGCATCAACGGCAATTACTGGACGCATACACGTCTGAAATCCTCTAAGTGAGGCACCAATTAACATGGAAAAGTATAGGAATTTACCATCTTTATCGTATTGTAAGTCAGTGATTGTGCCAGGATTTTTTTATTCCAAAACGTAACCGAATAATGGAATCGGTTGGAAGGTTTCCTCATGCATTCCATAGGTCAGTGACAACGTATAATCGAGGGCAGCGTGTTCCTTACTGCATATGATTTGGATTCCATGCATTGATTTCATGTCGGCGATTATATCCTTCGGACACATTAGTCGACCATCTTATTGTTGAAGCCTAGGTGCAATCACTTCTCCAATTATGACGGCACTAGCTTGTCGGTGGCGGCGGTGAATTTCCTCTATCGGACAAGTGTGTTCGTTGACAAAACTTCTTACTTGAAAGTATGTCCCTTCATCTCTTCTCGCCGCTCTTAACTTCTACGCATATTTTTTCATCGAACAAACTAGATGTAATGTTGTCTTATTGGACCTTTTCACCTTCAACTCGAAGTTCTACCGCATTGTAAAATGGCCTACTAGTCTCTTCAAATCCTTTTTCGTTGGAAAAAATTGTCCTTTATATATCATGCTTGTAGGTTCATCTTTAACCAAGTTCCTGCTTCCACCCATGCGAAACGAGTATGATTCTGCTCCTGAAATAACTAACGTAGTGGCATTATCAGAATCATCTGGAGTTACATTAACCCGAACCTCGGATGTTCCAGCTATATCTGGTGCACTGGAGCTAAATTTGTGTACACGTCTTACACGTCTTACACGTCTTTCCGTTTGGACATGTTCTTCATCATCCTCATTGTTCTCTACATTATCTACCGGATTAAAATTGCCCTCATTATCCACCTCATGAATCGGCCCAACATTCGGTGCTGTATTCTGTTCATTGTTGATGTCATTATAGATCTCGTTGTATTGGTGGTTATACCGTCTACCATTCATCTCAATTTGACCACCAAAGACATCGTCGAATTGAGGTCCCAGTATATCAGCATGACCGGCTACTTCCGGTGGGACAGCACACATGTTTTTCCGACCATCAATCCCACTTCTTTCTGTGAACAACTGGCTGCTTCCGTCTGATGATCGAAATTGTTGGATGTTATCACAATGAGGGATATCTTCACCAATGACACCTCTTGTTGGCCTCTCGATTAAACTAACACATACTTGAGGGATCACCTTATCTTCCCCTAGCATAAACTGAACATCATCATCGTTTCTTATAAATGTACGACATATAGTCCTAGGAACGATTGATATAGATTGTAGATCAGCACTGTATTTGATCTCATCATACTTCACAACAGTTTGCATGATCGACACCAGTTCGTCGTAAGTCAAATTCTTTGACACATACAAACCTTGGTTATCGGAACCTAAATACCTCTGACTTCCGTCGGGTAATTGCTCCCATCGACCGTTGTAAGATATGACTATTCTCACCATATCCATTGTCCTGACAAAATCATCATCAAAAACCATTATTAGGAAAATAATATTTAATATTAAATTTACAATTATAAAGTATTATACAAAAATCTAAAATGTAAGCGATCGAGCTATTTTTTTTAGGTATAGAGCATTTTTTGTACATGATCGAGCCTTTTTTGTATATGGGATCGAGCTTTTTTGAACTTTATCGAGCTTTTTTACACTTGATAGAGCTTTTTTGAACTTGCTCGAGCTATTTCTATGAGGGACTGATATCTTTTTGTACATGTTCTAGCTTTTTTTAATATGGCTTTAGCTTTTTAAAAAAATGGCTTGAGTTTTTTTTTAGGGATCGAGCTTTTTTTTAGGGATCGAACATTTTTTGTACATGATCGAGTTTTTTTTGTACATGATCGAGCTTTTTTATGAGGAATCGAACATTTTTTGTGAGGAATCGAGCTTTTTTAAAATTTGCTTGAGCTTTTTTACTAATGTTTCGAGCTTTTTTAAAATGCTTTCGAGCTTTTCTGCCCAAGAATTTAAACTTGTTTACACCACTTCAAATCAGCTCAGCCAAATGTAAATAAAAAAAAATGCATACATGTTCATACATTAATTTTTAAAAGTTTACAACTCGTACACATATCAAACAAAATGGAGACAACATATTCATACATGTTCATACATTGTTAAACCACACAAAAATGCATGAAAAAATAAAAATGAAGATTAGAAATATTTGTTTACCTTCTTGTGCAGTATCTGGAGAGAGACTCATTTTTTGGAGAGACGGGGGAGTAGTTGATTGATTTTCAGACAACTTTGTTGGAGAGAGAGACTTCTAAAAAATAAAGAATCGATTATTTAAGGGCAATTTTGGTAGTTCATCATAATATGTGTCTTTTAAACTTAACTTATTAAACTGATGACATCACTGCAACTCAATAAAAAAAAAGGTGGCACTTCCCACCATTTCCACTTTTTTTTTTAACCAAGCTCCAATTTGAGTAACGACCAAGAACCGTCAAGAGAAGAGAAAAGAGAAAAGACATTGGATCCTAATCAATGTTTTATTAGAGTGATCATTGATATATGTCATTATGATCAAGCCAAAAGCAACACAAGCACACAAGCACTGGAAAAGCTTCCACACGTAATCCTTTTCACTACATTGGTCTTACATTCTGCTTGAAGAATGACTCTTCTTTTAATCAGGAAAGAATCAAGTGCAAACTCAATAGAGAGTTAGGCTCAGTTTAGCATTGCTTCCCAGGCTGCTTTTGGAGCCAAAAGTGCTTCTGAGGTTGGTCTGGGGTGTTTGGTAAAAATTATGAGAAGTGCTTTTCGTCTTTTTTAGCTTTCCCCACAACAGAAATTGTAAAGCTACAAATTGATACTTTTGGAAATCAGCTTCCTAGGAAGCACAAATTGAAAACACACTGAACACCTCATTAATGAATATTTTTCTAAACTTCCCCTTTTATCCCTTCGCTTTTATGAAATTTACACATAACAAAACTCTATCTCACCACCACCAGCCACCATTTCCATCCTCATCTCACGACATCCCTTTGTATGTCTCTCTCTTTCTCTTCTCAAAAAATTGAAGAGCCCATTTGACAAAAATCTTCTGTATTCGATTTCAGGTTAGTGCTAATCAATGTCCTTTCTATTTTTGTTCTCTTAATTTCGTTGTCTATTTGTGCCTGTTTTAAGATTTGATTTTTAATTGGATTTTAGGGAATTATTTCGTCGATCTTCATATTCCTGTACCTGGTATTGTTTTTTTCTATAACTGGGTCTGTTAATATATTTTTGTTTACTGATTTTTGTTTGTCTTTTGATGAACGTATTCGATTGCTCTGTTGCGCTGTTCATGTTGTTTGTGTTCGATGTTCTCTCTTTTGCTCTATTCCTGTTGTTTATGTTCAATAATTATATATTTCTGGGTTTGGTTTGTTTTGTGTTGATTCATGAACTGCTTTCCCTTTTCTATGATATTTGTTCTCGTTTAATAAAAAAAATAAAGAAAGTGAAGAAAAGTTTATACTGGCTTGTTGGGTCTATGTAATGGATTTATACAATAGAGATAATAATTGTGAGAAATAGGAAGGCATTAGGAAGTTTTTATTCCTTTGAAAATGTGTTATCATTCATTTGACTTAATATTTATTTTTATTAATAGAAGTCATGCATGACTTGGTAATACAAAAACACTCCGGTTGTTGAAAATAGGTTTACATATATTACTCACATTGCTTCAGGTATCAAGGAATCCAAAAATTTAGACTTAGAACTTTTTTAGATACTAATTTTTAATTTTATTTTAAATTACCTAATTGTCTCTTTTCAATCTGTTTCCACTTGAGATGGACAAATTGATCCAGTAATATATATATAGAATACTAATTATGGATTATCTAATTTAGTGTACATATAAAATATTGGATTATCATGAATTTGTTGATGTATGGTATCATATACGAGTACTGTTGTGTTGTGATCAATATTTCATAACATCAAACATGATCACCAAACTAAAGCATAGTTAAAATTTCAAATTGTTATTACTACAATGACTCTTCATAACTACATTAGAAGATATGCACAACGACATAAAAATTTTGATGACAGCGCAAATTTTGAGATTGATAAAGAAATGAAGATCAATACACATGAAGAAGATGGTCCGGGAAGGAGAGAAATGAAGATCTTAAGAAATTTAATTGAGCAAAGTTTAATGAGTGCACGCACTTAGTATTTATTTGTAATTTACAATAATATATACTTTGTTATTTATGATCTTTTGTTGTCTATTTCAATTGAATAATCTTATGAATCATTGAATCAAATTTTACTAGTTTTTTGATATGTGTGGCAATAATAGATAAAAAAAAATATTAAAACAAAATTATTCATTTATGTCCTTTCTAGTAATTATTTTTCAATCATGCATAAAATTATATATTTTTTAATAAAATTTATTTATTTATTTTATAACATGTTTATTGTCACATAAAAATAAAATAAATTATTTATTTAATAACATGTTTAAGGTCATACAAAAATAAAACAAATAATTTATTTTCAAACATCTTAATTATTCATTTGTGCCATTTCTAGTAATTTTATACACACATCACTTTTTACTTACAGTTTACCAAACATATTGAAAGTGTTTTTGGTTCTCACAACACTTTTAAAAATGAGTTTACCAAACATTCAGCTGATTCTACCCACAGTAAATCCAAAGCAATTCCCCCACAGCAGAAGCAAAAGCAAAAGCAAAAGCAATTTTTCCCACAGCACAGCAATACCAAACTGGACCTTAGTTGACTCTCGAAGTTGAAGTTGAAGTTGAAGCTGAAGCTGATGTGGAGGTTGGTCATAAGAAGTTAGTTAGACCCAGTTTGACATTGCTTCCCCAGCTGCTTTTGGGGTCAAAAGTGATTCTGAACCTAAAACAGGGTGTTTGGTAAAATCGCTGGGAAGTGCTTTTGGTCACTTTTAGTTTCTCCAAACTGAGTTTTTGAGAAGCTACAAATACATGCTTTTGGATTTTGACTTCTGCTTTTAGAAAACAAGCTATAGTGATATTAAATGAAATTTTACTAACTTTCCAACTTTGTCCTTACCTTGAATGAAATTAAACAAAAAAAATTGGACTTATATTTTTGTACAAAAAAAAAATGTTGTCATAACTGTATAAAAAATTTGGGATAATTAATTCAATAAAGTAGAATAAAAATGAAGTTAAAAAATAAAGTAGAATAAAATAAAGAAATAAAGAAATAAAGAAATTGGACTAATTAATTAAATAAAGTATAATAAAAAATGAGACTAATTAATTCAATAAAGTACCATAATTATATAACACTTAATACTAAACACAAATAAACAAGAAAAATGTAAAGTATAGCAAATTAGTACCATTTAGATGTCTATGTCCTTTTAGTAATTTTACACACTCGCAACACATTTATTTCAGTTTACTAAACACATTGAAATTGATTTTAGTTCTCACAGCACTTTTGAAAATCAGTTTACCAAACACTCAGCTGATTCTTCCCACAGCAATTTTAAAAGCACTTCTCCCCACAACAATTTTAAAAGCACTTCTCCCCACAGCACAACAATACCAAACTGGGTCTTAGTATTGTTGATGTGTCAACTTGTGATTTATTGAATTTTCTGAATTTATAGAGTTTGTTAGAAAGTTGTTATAATTATGTTTTCTCAGAATATAAGAGATGATATGCGTGTGTCATTGTGAGGAAGGCTATCAATGATTGTATATACATAGAAAATGGAACTTCAATAATATCTGTAGAATCTCTCTTGTGCTCTTCAATGGAACTTTTACAGAGTCTATGTTCTTAGAGATTTCTAATCAAACACTGTAGTTTTTCTCGCTTTATTCTTTATCTTCACAATTTTGAGTTAGGATTATACGCCAATCTTATTTTTATTCTAATATTTTTAAGTAAATTCAAACACTTGCATAAATGAGACTATGCGAGAGAAAGAGAGTATAAATAATAAATATTGACCGTATAATGTAATTTATACTTGGGTTAGGTGTCACTAGATTTGGAAAAACTAGGAAAATCCAAACTCCAATTTCATACCTAGGATCCAAGATTAATATTATATCTGCGCTCAAAGAAGTACTGGAGAGTTCAGAAGTAAAAATAACGAACGAATTATGAATGTGAAAAAAAAAAATTATGCATCATCACCAGAAACTTGCTCCAACTGTCCGACTTTATAATAAAATAGTAGCCTGTATAAATTAATATATATCTCAAACAGTAACTGAAAACTTAATAAGATAAAATGGAGCTGATAATCGAGTTAAAGCTCATATACATAAAGTTACTAAACTAATTAAACAGAATTATTGAGAATCTTCAGCATCCCTAGTATTAGTACTTGTAATAAGATGTAATTCCAGATTATATTTATATCATCGTCCAATGTGGTTTGACGGTGAATAACGCTCATTCAGCCTATCACTGCCTCAATTTCAGGTTGCGCCAGTGCCACCACAAGTGCCAGCTTTATTTACTAAGGAAGACTGGTGGTAGTTCTGGGAGGAGGAGGAGAAAAGAAAGGGAAGTAGGGAATTATAGGATTATTTGGGGTTGTGCTGGGAGCTGGAGCTGGAGCAAGTACTGTTGGCAGCGATGTTTGCATCGGAGGCAACCATTGGTTACGTGCAGCTAAGCCAAAATTGATACACGGAAATGATAGAAAGCCAAGAGGGAGGATTTGCCAAAGTCCATGAATGATCACTAAAGTAGTTAGCTAGAATGGAAGAAATCGATGATTAATAAATCTCTGACTAGGCTTAACAGGATATATATAGGATGAGATGTGGAGGCCCTGTCATGTGTGCTTTTTGAATATCTTTATCTTCCTAATTATTTATTAATTATAAATAAAATAATCACAGGACCGATTCAAGAGGTGTGTTAAATACAATGGAACGACTGTATCAATCATTTGAAATATTTTAAAATCTGGTGTAATTGGGAGTTATTTAGTTTAAAGCATTTTCGAGTTAACGCATTTTTAGTAAAAAACATATAATTTCTTCTTAAACACTTGATAAATCATATTTTAATTTTAGAATATTTTCTAACTGAAAAGGAAAATAAATACTGTATCAAGTGCATTTATTCTTAACTTAGAAAAGTAATTTTTCTTTTGATATACGAAAAAAAACCAAATTATTTATATATAATTTAGCTTTGGTCAAAAAAACATTAATGTTGCCTAATATGTGACCTACAAATTGTCTAAAAAAAAACATTAATGTAATTGCACATATGATTTTGATTGGGCTATCAAATTTCAAATACCATAAGTCATAACTGGCAACTATTTGTTCGGTTATCCAATACTAGTTCTCGGTTGTCATGAAGTCACGGCATCCAAAACTAATAATGTATTAAATGCACCCAAATAATGTAACATTCCAAGTTGTTGATTGTCATTCCAAATGTGGTTTGATAGTTAAAAACGTCCATGAAAAATATATGCACGTTAAATTGTTAAAAGTTAACTTAGAGGGTTAAATATGTTTTAAACATCTTTTCAATCTCTTGTAACAAATATAAGTTTATCCCATTAGATAGCTTGAATCACAATGTATAGTAATTATGAAAGGCATGTGCGTACACACACACATACACATATATATATATATATATATATATATATATATATATATATATATATAAAGAGAGAGAGTAATGTTAGGTTTTATAATTTTTTTCTCAAAATTCTTCCCAAATGGTGTTAGTACATGATGTGTCAACATCTTATAAATCATGAGATTATAGGGAAAGTGATGTGATGTTGACACCTTAAATGACAACACCATTAGAGAAGAAATTTGAAAAAAAGAATTGGAAAGTCTAGCATTACTCATATATATAACTTGATAACTTGCAAGTAAAGATATCTTACTAAAACATAAATCAACTCAAACATATATATATTATACAACTTGATCAAGAAGTATGTTTGCTTGCAACAATCTTGTCTACAAGAAAAGGAGATTTGATGACCTAAACAAAGATTCAACAATCACATAAACACAAATATAAGAGAGTAAAGGATAGAGACATTTGCCACGTCATTTTTATATGGTAAACCTCCGAAGAGAAAACATTCACAGGTTGAACCATTCAACCACCTCCGAGCAACATCATTTTTCACTAGTTGGATAAAAGTACACACTTAAAGCGACCAAACCGCATTATTATCTATTTCATATTGGATATCCCTTCTATCCTACTATCAAGCCTTTTACTAGAGAAAAATTTGACAGCACTCAACTCAGAAGCCACATGCCTCTAGAACCGCATGTTGGACATGAGACTTTATGCTTATGCAAGGCTTCCTAATGTGATCAAAATATATGATCAAGATATCCTATGGAAATTAGAAATTAGCTTTATGCACATAATTAATATATGTTTTTCTAGTTTTAAATCCAAACAATTAACTTCACACTAAATGATGCAAATCACATATGAAATGCTTGGATCATGTACTCTTCATGAAGAACTAAAAATAGACATGAAAGTTCACAAATATTATTTTTCTAGTCCTTTATAGATGAATAAAAACTTGGGAAATGCAATCCAATCAAATCACACTTAAATTCTAGATTTTATTCATGCAAATTAAATTTTGAAACATTATATATTCGTTAAGCACATGTTCAAAGCTTTAGAATTAAATTTAAAAAAAAAATGCTAGAATATAAAATATATTCAATCAAGTTTCTCTAGCAAATATTTGGAGTACATATTCACCAAAATAATCAATTAAATCTTAAAGGATCTAAATACAAAATTAAATGTGCTAAACCTAAAATATTGATGCAGAACAGGTAGCTGACTTTTACATGGCTTTGAGGGACCATCCTAAATTCAAGGCTAAGTGACTTCTCCTGAAGTGGAGCGACGATATCCTTTTAGGTCACAGCCTCTCTAGGTGAGGCACGTCGTTTTTTGGCCAAATTCCATAGTTTGGGTAGCCATCTGCCCCAAGCTTAGAAAAAGGCAAAGAAAAAGGCAAAGCAAAAGTGGTTCGTATAGGTGCCAGTGGTAGAAAAAGACATAATCCAATTTGAATTTGAATGAAGAAGGGAATGGCTTTGTACTGTTGGGTTGCTCTGATGGTCCTCCATTGGCCTTTGATCCTAGTTCTAAGTGTACTACAACTGACATGACTAAACCGCTACAATCATATTCTGCCACCGTGTCACGTCATCATATGATTACTCGGTCAAAGGATGGCTAGCAGGAGCAACTGAGCCAATAGCAGCTGCCGGTGAAGCGGAACCGCCAAGAGGCAGATCTTGTGCCACTTCACCTGGTCGTATGAAACTGGCATGTAGAGCGGTCGGCCGTACACTAGACTCGTCGCGCCTCTTTCTTGCGTTGAATAGTAATATTGGGTAATGGGCATAGGCCCAGATCAATATCTATTTTGAATTGAAATTGATAAAAAAAAACCCCTACCACTTGATAGAGGGCAGAGCAGCATTCTCACTATTCTATTATACGAGAAACGAATTGAAGCTCCTCTCACTGGCCAAGATCGTAAGAAAAAAAACACTTCTCATTCAGGAGTCGAAAGAGAAGCCATCTCAGTAGACCAAATAGTTTCATAGGAAGAAATGTGAGCAGCACTTATTTCTCCAAGGTGCCCGAGAATTGGAAGAGGTGCGCGGTGTCATGCTTCCTTTAAGAAGTCCCCAAAGAAGAAATAAACAAATTTATGAGTTCTTTGACTAGAAAGCAGCAAAATATTGAGCCCTACCTTCAATTAGCGCTACCAGCAGAAAAGCCAGATTAGGAACATAAGAGATAATAGTATATCCATCTTCTCCTGGCTCGAAATTACAGTATTTCCATTTTAGGAAACTTTTCTTTTTAGTTATAAGTTGACTTTGACAAGTCAGAATTGTCTATCGTCAATTGTGGCTTATTTATGGTCGTTAGTATATTTTATTTCTACAACTTTCGTGATTTCGTTATTTTTGGCAGTTTTTGCTATTTTTGGTAATTTTTGCTATGTAATCTCGTTTCTTGTCCAATAAGGATTCGGGTTAGGGTTTTTCATTTTAAATAGCCTTGTAAGCCGAATGGCTCATTAGCATTTTTATTCAATAAAATTTCAGAAGTATTATCTTTATTTTCTGGTGGATTCCAGTTTACATAGAATTAGACGTCGGTCTATTTCTTTAGTGTTTTGCATTGCGTCAAATATATCCAATTCTAATATCCTAGCACATATAAAGGCTATCAATCATCATAATAAATTCAATTAACACTCAAATAACCTTATATTATAAGCTAGTTACACTACAACACCTAAACATGTGAAGTTTTAAATTTAACAAAACCTAAATCATATTTAAGTCTCTAATTAGACAAATCTAGCCTATAATTGAAGTTCCATCTCCAAACAACATTTGTTCAAGTGAAATATACAAGATAAAAAAGAAGACCCAAGGTTTTTAGGCATTTTAAAGCTTAGAAATCCAAAAGATAAGAAAATACCTTGACTTGTATGTGCTGTCACGAAATTGTTGTTAGACACCAAAAATACTTATACAATTTGCTTTTAAATCACTTGGAGAAGATAGAGGACTTCAATATGGTTCACTCACTTTTTGAATCACTCAATTTGGTTGAGAATTGAGTGAGATATTAAGATTTGAAGTTGAGAGAAAAATATGAAAACTAGAAATCTACACAAGTCTTTTTTCTTCTTCAATTTTTCAAAATGAGAGAGAGAGAATTGAAATGAAATTTGGGTGGGAAAATAAAGACAAAGTGAGGACCAATGGGAAATAGCCATGTAGGCATCCTATGGAGGCATGCTGGCACCATTAGGGCCGAGAGGATCCTTTCCCGTGAAGGCCACACACCTCCAGGAGCGAGGAGGATTTGGCATTTTTCCAATCCCTCTTCCTATGCACTCCTTTCACACTTCTCTCGCGTTCTTCGACCATTCTCTTGCCTCAGAACTCAGAATTCAAATATATTTTCAAATTACAACCCCGAACTCTGTCACGAACACAGACGTTTATGAACCTTCAATCATAACACTACAAAGGATCTACTTGACATACAAGATCGAAAACCATATACGATAAACCTACACAAAAAGTTTGATAAAATCCAACTTGAAACTCAAAAACGCATGTATGAGCAACCAAAACATTCGGAACCCAATAAGAAGCAATATAAGTACATATTCAAGTCCGATACCAAGTGAACGTAAACAAACAAACACAAATACACATAAATATATCATTTCCTAGAAATAATCCTAGAACATGCATTACCATAAACATTGTCAATTTAAGTCCACTGCATGTGCATACATCAATATACGTGTGTACGTGTTATATCAAATGAGCACAACGAAGCAAGGGCACAAATGTTATGTAATGTGTGTGTGCGCCTAAACGCCTTGCAAAAGGAATAAGGTCTAGATATACCTTTGGTGTGCAACAAAGTTTTCTTCTCCTAAAGACATCACTTTGCATTATGTGTTATCGTTCTCTTTGAAGCTTGAGCCAACATGAACCTAAACAACTAATCAATATAAAGGAAATGTCGTTTTGATATGGAAACATGCCAACAAGACTCAAAAACCTAACAATCTCCCTCTTTGGTAACTTCTACGTCAAAACACCTATACAAATATTTATACATGCAAAATGGAGATCAGTTGCAAATCACACCCTCACATTACAATGAGTTTTGTTTTTCTTAGACTAATCTTCAATCTTGAACTTCTTCATTTGATCTTCTCTTGATATCAACTAAAATGAACTTGAAGAAAAATGCATTTACAATAGAATATATGTGGCAATATGCATACTTGACAATTAAGTTAAAATGGATATATGTGTAATCCCCTAAATATATTCATAATATCCATCGCAAACAAAATAAATCTCATCCAAGTTATTACAAGCCATAAGCAGTTCAAAACTAGAAACCAACAAAAAAAAAGTTCATGGTTTCCATAAATACAAATATATATACTAGATACCAATTAAAAAAAATATCCATAGAAGAAGCTAAAACCATGTACCATATTTCTCCCCCTTCTTGACATGAGATGAAGCCAAAAGTATAATATTAGATACCTCAAGATCACATATGGTCTCACTAGCCAATAGTGCCATCAAAGAACTTTGACCGGTTTGTTGATCTCATATAGCACTTGGAAGTTGTTTCCTTACTTGAAGAAATGTTTTCTTCGAATCCTTTGATCTTTGCATCTCGTTTTTCCACCTTCAGGTTTAGCTCTTCTATCTTTCTCCTTGACTCTACAAGCTCTTCTTGCATTTGTAAGGCCCAATCTAGAAGATTACTTGAGCTTGACACATTACTAGCCTATTGAATCTCACTAAAATTCTAAAAGTGTCATTTGACTTTTAGTCTCGAAAAGTCATAAATGTGACCAAGTAAACAAGTATAAATGAAAACATACAAGTAAGTAATAAATCATAAAGCATAGCAATAGATAGGGTATCATAAATTTTCAAGATCCAAGATATCAAAGAAAGAATATACCTATTTTTATTATTTATCAAAACAAATCATCTGAATATATTATAAAAGAGAACAAAGTCTAGCATGCAATGCCCTTCCTCAATAAATGCTATATCTAAGTTCAAGATAAGATATTGTTCACAACGATATCCACACAATCACATAATCGAGCAATTTTAAAGAAATTTAACAAAATAAGCTTCAAAAACTGTGAAAGATACACCAAGATTTTACTTTTCTCTCATAATTCTTCTAAAATTGTTGGTTTATCAAACAAGGTTAAGCAAAATAAGTGTGTGTGTGTGTGGATTTGCTTCAAGAAATACAAGTGAATGTATAACTATACAAAGCTATATCACCTATTAACAAATACAAGAAATATATTCAACTTGATATAGAAGTATGCCTGCTTCTTTTTCCTTACAACAATCAAAAAGAGAGATTTGACGACCTAAGCAAGATTCAACAATCACATAAACATGCATATAAGAGAACAAGGGATGAAGACATTTGATACGTCATTTTTACATGGTAAACCTCCTAAAAGGAAAACATCTACGGGTTGAACCATTCAACCACCTCAGAATAACACCATTTTCACTAGTTGGATAAAAGTACACCCTCAAAGGGACCAATCTGTATGATTATCTACTTTCTATTGGATATCTCTTCTATCCTACCCTAAGGTCTTTTACGAGAGAAAAACTTGTCGGCAGTCATCTTAGAAATCGCATGCCTCTAATTAAGTTCTTCATGCTCAACCTACGGATCTACATGATCCTAGTCGAGACTTTCTTACTCAAGCTAGAACTGCATGTTTCAACAAGAGACTTTATGCCTATTCAAGGCTTCCCAACGTGATCAAATATGTGTAAATGCTAACACATGCAACATAGAATATATGATCAAGATATATGGATTAGGTATACTTTATAAAGAACTAGAAATATACATAAAAGTTTACAAATATTATTTTTCTAATCATTTATACGTGTGTAGAAACTTACAACAACGTGCAAAAGAGATATATTGTCAAATGTTATCTTTTTCGCAACATACATATTGTTATGTTGCTAAAAATATATCTATAGCAACATACATAAAATTTACGTTGTTTATTTAAATAACAATAACAACGTGCTTTCTTTGCACGTTGTCATAAACCATATATTTTTAACGTCTTTTGTATGTTGTAATAAGTGTTCTATAGCATCATGCACTTTAATTGATAGACATATGTACTTAATTATTAACAACATTTAGTTGTGCGTTGCTATAGGTTGATTCCACAACTTACATTTGGGGCATGTGCACGTTGCGGTAGATCACTTTTCGCAACATGTAGCAAATGTGTGTTGTCTTTGTAACGTTGTTAAATGCTATTTTTCTTATTGAGATTATTATATGAATTATCATATTGAAAATAAAATAAAATTGTTAATGTATGAGTGTACATTAAATCAGATATCTTATCTATAAGATGATTAAAACAATAATTAATAAAGATTATAATGAGTATGTGGCTAAGCATTTGCTTAAAAAAAACAATTACCAGCCTTTATACTTAGTTTTTCTGTTAACCTTTGAATGCAATGGTTAGTTCTTTAAGGGTGCGTTCGGTGCACAGGACATGATTGAACTATTTTTAAGAGATGAGATTGGATTGGATTGGATTAATTATAGTGTTTCCCGTGTTTTGTGTAATATAAGATTTGATTAAAAATCATTTGTTTGGGTAAGTAATGAGATTGGACAAAATAAAAAATTTATCTAAAAAAATAAAAAAATTATCTAAAAAAAAATAAAAAAACCAACCACATCCACCGATCCAACTATCAACCCACTTCCACGTCAACGATCTCTCTCTTCTTCCTTCTCTTTTTCTCTACTTTCTTTGTTCTTTCTTCTTCATTATCTTTCTCTATTTTCTTTCTCTTCTTTTTTCACACAACTTTAATCAACAATTTTCATTCACAAAATCCAACAATCAACTCCATCTCCATCTTTATCTCCATCCAACTTATCATTCAAATCGACAAAAATAGTCAATAAAAACACACATTCTCTCCTCTAACCTCTTCTTTTTTCTCTCTTCATTTTTAGATCTGCCCTAGTGGTCGGCGGAAGTTGGAGGCGTGTAGAGATCTTATGGTAGTCATTGACGGTGTAAATAGTGAAAGGAGACGTACGATGTCGGTGAAGAAGAGGATTATTTTATCCTCCTCTGGTAGGATAAAAATGAGTTTGGGATAAAAATAATCCCAACTGCTTGGACTCACCAAACATGGGATTGGACTAAAAATAATCCAATCATAGTCCTATCACAGGCCTAGCCAATGCAACAAATGCACTCTAAATGGATAAGTCTTGGATGACAAATAGTTGATTGTCTAAGGAGTATAAAGATGGAGTTGACCGATTCCTTAAATTTGCAATAGCTCGTATTAGCAATCATCAACTCATCATGAGATGTACATGTCGATTGTGTGGAAATTTAGTTTTCCAAACTTCTAAAGTAATTATATATCTTTTATTAAGTAAATGATCGAATGGATTATCAGAAGACATGGATTTAGCACGGAGAGGAGGATTTTACCACAGCTTTCGCAAATGAGAAAATTAGGAAAACTAGGTTTGTTGAATCATTTAAATATGATGAAGCTGTTAATACTATAGAGATGGTTAATGATGCATTTGAGTATTGCAAGGTCGACCATAAATGATTGCAAACTTTACACAATCGAAGATGTCGAACAGCCATTATATCCTGGTTGTCAAAAATTTACAAAGTCATCTGGATTGTGTAGTGGACAAAATACAGTTCACGGTACAATCAATAGGCCCACAATTCGATGAAGGGTAAAAACATAACGTAAACCCATCTAAAAAAAGCCCAAAAGTCAAAAGTAGGCCCAAAGCCCAGGTCTAACACATGGGTCATCAAATTAAAACAGACACGTGGTCCAAACACACCATAATCATGATTAGGCGCTACACAAATCCCAACATCTAAACCTTTATTACCAGACTTGAGATGATCGAAACGGTTAATAAGAACTCGAGATTTACGCTCTCACATGAATGGGCGAGACGTTGAAGACTCTTGGCCTTCACTATAAATATGAGACCTTTTCTTATAGAAATGGTCCAGATTTTTCATCTTACTCATGTGAAAGCTCTCTCAAACTTAGTCTCCACAATTTACTCTATTCATTTATTGCATTTAATTCTAACGGAGGTCGACCCAATTGTCCTCCAAAGTTGATCGACCCAATCTTTAATCAACCCACATCGAGTCAATAAACCAACCTGTGTGTTGATCCACCCAACTCATCAAAATCCAGCGTCGACTCAGTCTTCGATCGATTCACGACGATCCAAAGAACCCCTAGGGAATTGATGCACCTACGACTTTATCAAAAATTGACACACTTCTCATGCCATTAGTCAAACTTAACTGTTGACCAAGTTTGACCATCAAAAGACTAAACAACCCTTGATCCATAAATTAAATAAAAAAATTAAAAGAAAAACAAAAAAATTATATTTTAGTTTTTAAATGTTGGAAATAACAAAAAAGTACAAAAAAATAGAAATTCAAAAATAAAGTAATTTAAAAAAAAAGAAATTTGAAAAAAAATAATAATGGATCTTCATTATCCATCTTTGAGATGGATGGTTGAGATTAAAAAGATATTTTTTAAAATAAAAGGAAAAACATATAGAGAGAGAGAGAGGTGGAGATCCATAGAGATGAGTTCTGAGTATTGTTTGGCCAATATATTGATTTAATATACACGAAACAAATTATGAATAGATAGTAAGTTTTATCTGTTATGTAGGTTGTTGCGTTTGATTTTTTGTCTGAAGACCGAAAAATGTTGAATTGTATTGAAGACTAAACAATTACTGAAAACTGAAAATTGAAAACTGAAAAAAATGTTAGTTTTATTTCACTGAAAATTAAATATAAGTGATAAGTTGTTTGTTTTTTTAAGTTAAAAATATATGAAAATAAATATTTTTACATGTATGCCCTTCAACTATTATTTGTTATATATTTACATTTTAATATATAAACATTGCCTAATTTTGTTTATTTATTTATTTTTGGTTGTTCTTTAATATATTAATATTCTTGTTTATTATTATTATTATTATCTTGTTTCTCATATTGAATCTTGTTAGATTATGATAATAAACTAATAATAAATGTAAAAGAATGTATGGAGAATTGCAAAGATATGTTGGCGTTGTCATGTTGTCTTTACTTCTATTAACAAAGTGTCTTCCTCTTCTATTGTTTTTCTCTTTTACTAGAGAAAAAACTAGAGATAAAAGATACCAAGTTTAATTTTTTCCTCAATTGCAATTGTAATAGATGAATTTATATTTGTTGGGTATAAAAGTAATTTTGTTATAGGTTATTTAACTAATTTTTTTTTTTAAGAAAAAATGGGTGTGGGGGGACATTTCATGGGTGGCAATATAGTCTCCAAAAAAAAATATATGGCTAGGGTCATGGGAGAAGACAAAACTGGAAATTTATTAGATTTGCGAGGATAGTTTTGGAAGTATAAAATTAATCTCAATCTAGCTATTTTTTTTTGTTAAGTGAAATGTGATTTTTTTTTCACTTTTATAAATAAGTGATTTTAAGAGTTGTTTAAGTGATTTTATCACCTAAAAATCAAACAAAATAACCTAATGGATCACATAAAGTGTCATTAAGTGTTAAGTGGAAAAATCAAACAGGCTCGAAGACTTGCTGTACTTTTATAGCTTCTAGGAACCTATATGTTGATGATTTATGGAACATACATGAGGTTGTTGAGGAGAGAGAGAATGATATGGAGTTGTTCAATAAAACATGGAGGTAGAAAGGGAGAGGCAGATGGTCATGTCAGAAAAGAGAGAAGAAGATGAAGTCTGTAGAGATGAAGATGGAGAGACTGGTTTTCGTAAATGGAAAGAAGATAGGATTTCGCAAATGGAGAAGAAGATGGAATCTGGTTTGGTTTAGCTGAAGAAAACTAAAAAAGGGAAATGGAGAGAGAAAGTAAGAGCGGAAAAGACCCAATATCTTTATCAGAATAGAGATCCTGGAGATCTCCATCCATGGATCTCTGGTCTCGTCTCTATCTATCTTTATTTTGTTATTCATTTTTTTTTTAAAAATCTATTTAATATCCATCATCCATCTTAGAGATGGATGGTAGAGAATGGAGATCCTTTTTTTACTTTTTATTTTGTTTTTCTGTTTTTTTTCAACTAATTTGTATTTTAACATTTTTATTTAATTTTTACAAATGTTTAAAATATAAAAAATAATCATAGTTTTAATGGTCAAATTTGGTCAACATTTAAGTTTGACTAACATAAGGGGTTGTGAGTGTCATTTTATGATAAAAATGTTTTTAGGTGCAAAAGGGTAAATCTCAAAGAGGTTTAGTGCAATTTGCACTTCATATAGTTTGTTATCTTTTGGGTAGAGGTGTCAAAAGGGTCGGATAAATCTAGCCCGATCCGAGTCCAGTCCGATCCGGCCCTTTATTGTATATGATTGATAAATGATCTGGGCTCAATAAGCATAAACCCGAAATATGGTTGGGCTTTGAAAAATTACTGTGCATGCCAAGTCCGGTTCAAATCCGAAAAGCCCGGGTCCGTATAGTTACTTTGAATAATTTATTAAAAGAATATATATCACATCAAATTGCCTTTAAAAATAAAGAGGTAATGAGTTGGGGAATATAACCTCAAATTCTCTTGGATGAATATCAAATGTCTCCTAAGATACAATGATTTGGGGAATTTAATGTGATATGATATATATAATAGTATATAATATATATATATATATATATATATTATTTTATATATATTACTACATATATTATATTATACTATTATATATAATACAAATATATGTATTATATATTATATTAATTATTATATACATAATATATATATAAATATTTGAAATGAGGGTATTTTGGAATAGAGTTGAAGCGTATGAATGTATTTATTAAATACCAATTTTAGTTTGAAATTGGAAAGGGCATTCGATTGATTTTTGGATGGAAAACTCATTCCACCAAAATGGTAGAATCAACATTCCAATGGAATCCCATTTCCATTACATTTTAGCAATCCAAGCATTTAGAAAGGATTTCTTTCTATTCCATTATACCTAACCAAACATGGCCTAAAGTGATGCAATCTCATCTTTATATATATATTATTTAATTTTTTTAGTTTTGAATATCTTATAATTATAATTAAAGAGTGAGTCTCTCAGAAGTGATCTCTTATTTTAATTTCAGTAATAACCACCAGGAAATCACATTGATTTAAATGAATATTTTGTGGATGATAAGTTTATCAAAATCTATATATAAATAAAATTTGAATTTTTTTTAAAGAACTAGAACTACTTTCCTTGTTTTTTTTTCTATATTTCAACAATTTTTTAATGCCTTCATTTTTTTTATTTTAATTTAGGATAAATAGTTTTAGTACTTGAAAAAAATTCAAATTTTATTCATAGATAGATTTCAATAAACTAATCATCTACATAAAAATTTAGATCAAAATTCATTCAAATAGATGTGATTTTATAGTGGTCTTTACAGAAATTAAAACAAATAATCCCGTATGAGAGACTCACTCTCTAATTAAATGTTTAAATAATTTAGTTTAACGGCAAGTCAAATGTTTTGATTTTGACAACAGCTTGATTCCAAGTGTGATCATAATTTTCGAAATAAAATTGGTTTTGTAAAGGGCCCAAATCCAATTAGGCCCGAGTTCAATCCAGCCCAATCTGTTAATACTTTGGTCTCACAGGCCGGGCTTAGCACATGTTTAGAAATTGTAAATCCGGCTCGATCTGGTACACACAGTAACTAGGTCCAGTCAAAGTCTGATCCGTATTGTAATTGGGCTTGAAAATTTCAGGCTAGGCCGGCCGGTCCAGCCTTTTTGATACCTCTACTTTTGAGCGTGTAGGATGTTTTTGTTTTCCGTTTTTCCCTCTATTGTTTTCAAAGAATACATATCGGACAACTTTTTGTCATTTGTTCAAATTGAAAAACAAAAAATGGCTCTCGAAAACGTAACCGAATAACCTCTAATGTTCTATTGACTTCTACTTTCACTCATAATCTCGTATCAAACGATGACCCATTTTAAAAAACTTTTAGTGATTCGGTATGAGTAACAAATTATTATTATTATTATTTGAATTATGAGTAACAACAAATTATAAGTGACTTTTTTTTTCTTGTTGCAAATGTTGATATTGTGATAAATTTATCTTTTCTAGTGACATTTGTTTATGTCTATAAATAAAAAAGTACAACAGTTATACCCCTCCCTCTAAAATTGTATGTATACTTCACATTAATATATTTGTTTTTCAAATCTTAATATTGTCCTTAAATAAATGAATTAAAATAATTATAAATACACAATATATATATATATATATAAATATTACAATATTTAATAATTTGAGCATTTTAACAATCATATAAAGTCTATTTTGATTAAGATATTAAATATTTTTTAATTAAAAATTTAAATATTGATTATCTATAATTAAAAATAATAAATAACTAATATATATATATATATATATATATATGAAATAATACAATAATTTAGTTTTTTTTAGGGGGGAGAGACTCAAACTCACAACCTCGTAGTGTAGGTATGAAGAGCATATCTCTGGACCAATCTTATCTTCTCTAACAATTATAAAAAAAAAACCATCAATATTTAAAAATTTAAAATTACCTATGATTTTTTTGTGGATGATAAGTTCATCAAAATCTACATATGAATAAAATTAGAATTTTTTTGAAGAACTAGAACCATTTTTCTTTATTTTTTCTATATTTCATCCACTTTTTGATGTCTTTATATATTTTTTTAAAAAAATAGGATAAATAGTTCTAGTAGTTGAAAAATTTTCAAATTTTATTTATAAGTAGATTTTAATGAACTAATCATCTACACAAAATTTCAGATCAAAATACATTGAAATCGATGTGATTTCATAATGGTGCTTACCAAAATTAAAATAAAGGATTCTTTATTAGAGACTCATAATCTAATTAAATGTTTACATAATTTAGTTTGACGGCGAGTCAACTGTTTTGATTTTGACAATTGTTTTGATTCCTAGTGTAATCATAATTTTCAAAATAAAATTGATTTTAAAAGGGGCCCAAATCAATCCAACCCAATCTGTTAATACTTTGGTCTCACGAGTTGGGCTTAGCACATGTCTAACTATTATAAATATTAAAAAAAAAAACCATCAAATTTGATTAAATAAAAATTTTAAGTTACAATTTGTTTAGAGGTACAATTGTGTAAATATTAATAAGATGAGGTTGGTCCAATGATAAACCCATCACACTTGCGCTGTGAAGTTATAGATTCGAGTCCTCCTATAAAAAAACCCCGAATTTATAACGTAATATTTCAAAAAAAAAAAAAAAAGTGTAAATATTGCCGACCTTTATTAATATGCATCTGTAAGGAGAATTTGACCCAAATTAAAGCCCAGTTAGTTTTTCATCCAGTAGGCCAGCTGCCCAAAACCCATTAGCCTCTATTAAGACCCAAAACACCCACCGAATAGAGCAAAGAAAAACAAGAGTTGTGTAGACTGTTGATGATCAACAGAGACTTGTCGGTAAACTCAATTCTGTTGCCGATCGGAGACATGGTATCGTGAAATCTTCTTCTTGTTGAATGGTCGATTCTTTTTTATTTTTATTTTTTTTCTTTTTATTAATGTAATTATTATATTCATTAACAGTCAAGTGGAAATGATGGTAACAAAAAGCTGCAACTATATTCATACTTTAGGAGCTCTTGTTCTTGTCGGGTCAGAATCGGCCTCAATTTGAAAGGTCCACTCTTTTTCTCCCAACTCACTGCTTTTTCTTTTTCTTAAGAAAACAACTATAAAGATTTGATTTTGGGTTTACGACCACAGGGCTTGAATATGAATACAAAGCAGTCAATTTGGTGAAGGGAGAGCAACATAGTCCTGGTGGGTTTTGTTTTAATCATGATTATATTACCCAGATGGTTGAACTTGACATCGGTTTGATTTTTTATTATTTATTTTTTTGATGTTTGGTTTTGTAGAGTTCAAAAGGCTGAATCCTATAGGTTATGTGCCTGTGTTGGTAGATGGAGATGTTGTTCTCTCTGATTCTTTTACTATTTTAATGGTAAGTTTATTTGTAAATTAATGAAAACTTTTTAGCTTCTCTTTTGTTTCATTTAGAAATGGTTTTCATTATCATGTTTACAGTATTTGGAAGAGAAATATCCCCAGCATCCATTGTTGCCTTCTGATCTTCAGAAGAAAGCTATCAATTATCAGGTCAATTTCCATTTGCAATCCTTGTCTTTAACTGTTTATTTTTTTTCGATCATTTCACTTTTGGTCAAATAATTTATGTAATATTATTATCAACAAATTGGTTCACTTGTCCCATGATTCGTTACTGTCAGCTTTATTAATGAGATTTTACCTCTACCTGTTGTTCCAATTGTTATGCTGATGACTTGGTTGCTTTGTAAATGGGATGTTATGCCTAATTTTCTACAAAAGTAAAATTTTAAAAATTTTAATATATGTGAGACAGTTCTATTTCGTTTCTCAGTTATACATTAATATTTTAGCCGCATATGGATTTGCTCAAGCCATTTTATACCAATTAGTGCCAATTACTATCTTGCCGTAACTGTAGTCAGCTTCAGGAGTTAGCACAGACATTATTATGAAAATACTAAGATATTCACTTTTGTTTAAATTTTATCTTTCTTCTGGGTAAGCAAGATTTTCCAGTTGATTATCCGCTTCCTTTTCTTTATTAGGTTATTCATCCTTTGTTGCCTTTATATTTTGTATGTGGTCATGCAGTTTCTGTCTGCTATACAATTTAATTAAAGTACATTTCATATCTGATACCAATGGACATTTTGGTCTTCTGACTTGTAGGCTGCAAACATTGTTTCATCTAGTATACAGCCTCATCAAAATATTGGGGTCCTGGTGTGTATCTGAACCCGCTTTATTTTGTGAAAGTTAAATGACCAGTTACTGCATTTTTGAGAGATATTTATGATATGATTGTTTGTTTGTTTATTTAAAGAAATACATTGAGGAGAAACTTAATTCGGATGAGAAACTTTCTTGGGTTGAAAAGCACATTGGAAACGGATTTGTAGGTAAGTCTTACAAGCACCCATATACGCACGTGCACGCACCTTTATTTCCGTTTATGAGATTAATACCTCTGTATCATGACATTTAAATCCAATTAGTATATTTAATAGCAAGTCTCTTACTAGTGACCTAATAGAATTTGATTGGGTATCATTGAATTATTTTTAACTCTGTGAGTAAGAGCATGTGATAGGTCCATTGTCGATGGCTTTATACTTCTAATGATTTCATTTCAAGTTTGGACAAAACTAAGGCTACCCTGAGAACTAACTGATGTTTTACATATATGGACACCCACATACGTGCATGCGCACACGTCATATATGTATACATTCATGCATGCATTTATATATATATATATATATATATATATATATATATATAATATCAATTTATATAGGATTCAAAGTAATATCTGCATTCAAGTTTTGCCTCTCCCCAAAGTATCCTACCAAATATGAACTCCTGTTTTGCTGGGTTGTTATGATCTATTTGTCTATTAGTTTTCCAATTAGAGTTGATTATAACTTGCATGTGTTTCAGCACTTGAGAAGCTGTTAAAAGACTATGCTGGGAAATTCGCTACTGGGGATGAAGTTTACCTGGTTTCTTTTTCTTGCTTCAACTGTGCATATGCATGTATATGATACATAATAGAATGTGCACAACTGTCATGAAGACAGGGTTTGGAAGGCCCGCCAGATTCGAAAGGACCAGATTTAAGTTGGCCAGAGAGGGGGTGTTGGCCCATATTTAGGTTATCACACTATGAATCTGGGTAGTTCAGATGGTTATGAATTAAAAAGACAACATAACCCTTTAGTTTGTAAATATCAAATTACACTTGCCTAAACTGGTCTCAGTTAAACAGCAAAAGAACTTCTCTTGCCACAATATTTCAAGAGTTTAATTTACTACAAAATATCAAGTTTACTCAATCTTCAAAACTTGAATTTGGGCAGATTATCATCTAAAAGAGTTAGGAAAAAGAGCGAGGATGGGTGGGTAGGAGAAAAATCTGCTGGAAGAACAATGTTTTGTGTTTTCTGCATTGTTCAACCTTTTTTCTCTTTAATATTATGGCACCAATGTGCAATACAAAAATCTGATCCACTACCTTGTTCTGGATTACTGTCAGGGTCTGGGCATGGACTATTAACTTTTTAGATGATTCTATATCAGTTTTATCTGTAATGCTAGGTTCTGACGTAAACTTATAGTGATATTGTTAAGTGGACTGATGTTGTCAACCATGTACCTTGCACTTTAAGATGTACATGGCATTATTTCTAATTTACAAAAGAACAAGAACGTGTAATATGAATTTATGTAATATGAGTGTTCTTAGAATATCACGTCATCTTGCAGGCAGATTTGTTTCTAGCGCCACAGATTCATACTGCAATCAAAATGTTCAATCTTGACATGGTAATTCTTACCCTATGAGTTTCATGTATTAAGTTCATATCTTGAGGTTATGTTGTCATTTCAAAAGAATTTGTAACATCACTATATTCTTTGAAACCCATATAAATGAAAAATGGAAAAAGAGAAAGTAATTCAACACATTAGTTACACTTTTGAGTATAAACTTCAAACTTGTAGCTACATATATGATATATCTTGGAATTTGATGTTTTTTTTTTTCCTTTTCTGTTATGTATTCCTATTTTTGTTTGGATCACCGCTCAATGTTCAAAATTTTCAATCCTCTCTCCTCTTTCCTCTCTTATGATAACCATTTATCCTCTTTGTTCTATTTATCTTAGGCTTTACCTTCTAATTGATTTCTTTGTATGCAGACTAAGTACCCTCTTTTACTGAGGTTGCACGAAGCATACAGTGAACTACCAGCATTTCAAAATGCAATGCCAGACAAGCAGCCAGACGCCCCTTCTTCATAAACTAGTGAGATAATTAGGCTGAGGTATGCAATAATATATTCCCAATAATGATTAAATTACTGCAGCAATTCAGATAGTAATTTCGAAGAATTGCAGGTTCAAATATTGATCGAGTTAGAGAGGATCCAAAATTTATAGGTTTTAAAAGTTAAAACCCAACTCACTGCATATTGTTCTGTCCATCTGTTCTCATTTTCTCTTTATTTTTGCATTTGGTGGTAGAAATAGATCAAGACTATCATTATCATTCTGGCTGAAATTTGTTCACTTCTTTTTGTTCAGATCAAGCTTCTTGAGTCAGTATGCAGAGCATAAAGTACCATGAGCATGGAGTTAAAATCTCAATGTGTATTGTGTGTAATATATTTGCAAAATAGGATTGGGTTGTTTGATCGTGATCCCTGAAACACGATAAGTGATAATAATGGTTTCAATGAATAAATGATCAAGTTCTTTTGTCATTTTTTATTTATTTGCTGTTATTGTTCCATCCCAATAATTTTTAGAAATTGAAATCAACTATCTTTTAAACTCCCAACAACACAGAAAGTTACTTTGAAAAGAAGCATTGCTTTCCAAATGGAGACTCAGACTCCTCAACATCAACTCAATGTTTCTTTTGACCTCAGTATATGCTGCAGCATAAAGTGCACACTCAGAGCTTGAAACCCAATGGAAGATCTTTGCAAGTAATAAATAAGAAAGGTTTATCTATTAATTAATAGCAAACTTCCAAACTGATTACAATATAAATAGTAGAAACACACAAAATAAATAAGGGATCGTCTTGTAAGCGTTTTTTAAAAAGTGTTTTTTATTTCAGTTTTGAAATTCGAAAACGTGTCTGGTAGGAGTGGTAGTATAAATGAAAGTTGTATTCTGAAAATGCAAAATGTAAAAAATGCATCTAGTAAATTAATTGAAAAATATCAAAAATTATAAATTTTCAATTATTTTTTCTTAATAAGTTGAAAAATTTTAGATTTTAAGAAATAGGTGAATTTCCACATTTTATGAGATCTACGAATTTCCAACAATCTAGAAAATCAAAATATTAACCACAATTATTAGCAATCTAGAAAATCACACTAGCTCATACAATCAACACAATCAAACTAATTCAATCAACATAAATCCAGAAAATCAAACACCATTATCCATTTATCAAAAACAAACCAAGAATATCGAAATCAAACACATTCATTAAAAACAAACCCATCAAGCCAAACACAATAACACTCGAACACTATCAATTAATTACTTCCACAAAAACACATCATAAATTATTGAGATTCTTATTAAATAAATATTATTTTTTTTATTAAATATAAAATCTTTAAAAGACGAAAAAAAAAAATCTTGAAATGAGATATAGAGGGGAAAGGAAAAAAAGGGAAAAAATGCAAGAAGAGGCAGACGAAGAAATAAGAAGCAGATGAAGAAATAGAGAGCATAAGACGAGAAGAAAGAAGGAGAAAAAAGAAAGAAGAAAGAAGAAAGAAGAAAGAAGTAGATGAAGATGAGAGAATTGAATATGAGAATTGGAAAACAAAAAGAAAAAAGAAGAAGATGAAGATGAGAAAATATGGAACTTGCGATCGAATTGAAAAAAAGGAAAAAAAAAGTTGTTGATTTAAGAAAAAAAAAACAAAAACAAAAACAAAAATAAGTATTTTTCGTTTTTCAAACATTTAACTGTTAATACCAATTTTGTTTTTCATTTTTGATAATAAAATGAAAAACAGTTAACGAACACGAATTCGAAATCATTTTTATAAAACAAATACGAAAATGGACTGAAAAGGACTGAAAAACAGCTGCAGAACGGGGAGCTAAACAACAATAACATACTTAATTCAAGCCTCGAATAAATATTCATGCAATAACATATAGAAGACTATAGTGATTGAGGTTTCATAAAGCAAACTGTAACATAAAGAAACAAAGTCGAGGGCTAGTGGAAGCCGGAGGTGATTAGCTAGAACAAAGGTTTTTTGTTAAAAGAACGTTGGTAGTAGTTAGATGAGATGGAGAGTTGACACAAAGAGTCTTCTTAGGGTTTTGTATGGAGACTACGGAGCTTGTATGAGATATTTATATAGCAACACAAGTATAGAGCCAACTGTACTTGATTGTTGTGAAGGAATTAATGGAAGATTAATTTTATAGAGTTTTTGTCATTGATAGTACACCTTAACCACGATGCTTCATTGACTAAATAAGTAGGACATCAAACCCCTAATACTTTGTTTTGTTGTCTAATTTGGTATTAATTACAATTCATTACAGGAAAAAGAATGAAGGTAATGTTAAGTTGGATGGAATGAAAGTCATTCCATCCATTTGGTTTGTTAAAATACAATGGAATGAGGATTCCATTGGATTGGATATTCCACCATTTTGGTGGAATCAGAATTCCATCTAAAAACCAATGGAATACCCAGTCCAGTCCATTTCATTAACACATTTTCTCTTCCAAGATAACCATCTATGGCCCAACCATATTTCAAAAATATCCTCCTTTCCAAAAATAGTATATATATATATATATATATATATATATATATATATATATATATATATATATATATTATTATTATTATTATATGTAATGATATTATAATGATGTATATATATATATATATATATATATATATATATATAAGTACTACATATTATATATTACATTTTATGTGTTATATATATCATACTATTATATAATATATATTATTATAATGTAATATATATAAATATTATTAATAATATTTATATTACATATATTATATAATATATATAATATATATAATAGTGTTAATATTACTAACATATAACATATAATATATAATATATTATACATAAATATATAATATATAAATATTGTGAAAATATATATTATAAATTATAATAATATATAAATATATATTATAAATTGTAATAATATATATGTATATATTATATTATTATAATATAATATATACCATTCCACCACGTTAACCCAATACCACCCAAGTATATTTTTAGCTTAAGCCTAATGTAAACCACATTCATCCTTTCTCTTTAATTATTTGAGGTCAACAATTCAAACTAAAATTATCTTGAAAGTCTTGAAACTTGCTATTTTCTTTTTAAGTATTACAAATACTATTACGATAGGCTATCGAGACCTGTTGAGATCAAATAATATATGTGTACTTTAAATATCTACTTCAACAACGGGAGACAACTACTCCCACACACCCGAAAGAAAACTTCTCACATATGCTTGTGAAATACGCATGATGAGATTTAAACTCCCTACTAGTAATGTAGAAGGAATGTGTACTACCACATTTGTTAAGAGGTGATGTACAAATTTATCCTTAAGCTTAAGTTAAATGATCTAGTGACATTTTCATGAATTCAGTATATATATATATGTGTGTGTGTGTGTGTGTGTGTGTGTGTGTGTGGTGAATTCAGAAGTAACCAAAAAAATTATCAGTATATTGTTTTTAGCCACCGATATATTTTTATATTGTTTTCATCAATTTTAACCATTTTTAGACAAAAATAACCCTAGATTTGAAATAAGAACAAAAAAAATCAAGTGGACAGTAAAAACAAGATTTTGTTTTGTAATGGTTGAAAGTTGAAACGATCAGTTTTGTTAGGGTTACAGTTACATCAAGTAAAAAACAAGAAGAGAGAGAAAGGAAGAAAAGAGTTCATCGTCACCTCGCACCTGTCTCATTGTCACTACCGCTCGCTGTCGCCTCGCACCTCTCTCGCCTTCGCCTTGCACCTCTATCACCGTCATACTGGTTGTTGTCGTGTCGTACCTCTCTCGTTGTCGTAGCCTCTCGTTGTTGCCTCGCACCTCTATCTTCGTCGATGCCACCGGAGACGCAGGTAAATTTCTCATGTTCCTCGCTCCTGTTTGGTTTCGGAGAATCAATTTTCTCGTCAACCAAACATTTTTTTTTGTTCTTTAACCAAAAAGAGTATTTTCATTTGTTTTTTTAACCAAACAGAGTCTTGATTACATTATCTTTCTCTAAACATGTTGTTACAATTCATAGTTACTAATTAAAGTAGATTATGGAGTGAATTTTATTTCGTGGTTTGTATTGCAGTTGAGAAAATTTGCTTAGGAACAAATCTCATAGCAGTTTCATCGGCTGTTGTCCAGAATTGTCGGTATAATTATATATTTAATCTTGTACTTTGTATTGATTTGAAGTTGTAAATTTGGTCTAACACATCCCTTTCTCTTTGGTATTGCTATGTTGCTTCTTCTGATCTCTTTTTTGTACATTTGTTTCTTTTTATGTGGAGCTGGATTACCCTTATTACCTGAATCTATCTCCTGATCCTTTTTGTTATATATCAAATTCTAATTTTAATTGTTACAATTTTATGCCCTCAATTGTACAATGACTTTGTAAATACTTGGAATTGTTTGCAAATGTTGTATTGGTGACTCAAAGACTATCAAATTTTTGACAATTGGCTAAATGAAAATCGTGATATTTTACGGTACTTGTAATTTTGATATTAAGAACTTATTGATGAATAGATCACAACATATTAGGCTTTCGACAAATTTGGGTTTCTGTATTTGTCTTCATCATTGTGTATAGCCATGTATGTTGCAAACTGTATATTTTCAAATGACACGTGACTATCATTTGATTGCATGTAAATTCGAAATTGTTTATTGGTGATGGAGAAATCGAACTACTAGTGATACTGTTTAGAGCCCTATTTAAATGTAGTGATTAGTATGTTGGAAATTTGAATTTCGTATATTGGGAGCTTGAAATGTGCCTATTTACTATCCAGGCATTATGAAGATTGATGTTTTCTAGATTTATACTAATTGGAATACACTTGTACTAAAATATATTAGATTTCAAATAAATGAATGCAATGGTGCACTTACTTTCAAAGAATAATTCACAATTTATACTTGATTTAACCCTTGGTTGGGTGTATATATAAACAGAAATCAAGTATAATCTTTTTAGGTTATTCATTCAACCCTTGGTTTGTGAAGAAACGTAGATAGAATAATGTGGTGTGAGGACAAATTTGGACATAAAATGCTTCTTTTAAGCCGTGTAAATTGATGAAGTAATTTCATAAATTTTCTACCTTGTCTAGTTTTTTGAATTTAGTAATCAACAATGAATTGTATATAGGTCTTTGTTCATCAGAGTTGTTCTTTTTCAGTTTTTATTGATATTGTTGTAATGGATCTGGGTTGGATGTTGTAAAAGCAAGTGAATTGAACACCACTAATGTTTTATAATAATTTCTTGTAGTTGTTGGTTCTGTGTGCGGTTAGAGATCCAGATGACAATTGGATATTATGTCTAATTGATTTGCTTAAACGAAAAGTATGCATATATGATCCTTTACATCACCAAAAGAAGATTGCCAAACGTCATAAGCAAATTACCCCACTTTTACGTTTCATTCCAGTCATTTTACAGGAGTCCGAATATTTTCACTGGAAAAGCATATCATCTAATGGGACGATGTTTGGTGTTCAACAATCAATTCCAAAGAAGTTACCGGCACAACTAAACAACGATAGTTGTGGTGTTTTCATATGTCGAAAGACATGTTGTTGTGTCATAAATATTTTTTGGGATGGGGAACTAAAAATGTGCCCGAATTTAGGGAGAAAATGGCACTAGAAATACTTGCAAACAGTGTACCATCAGATTGATAACTTTGTTGGTGCAACATCATTGTATTTAAAGTTTTTGAAATGTATGAAGTTGCTTAAGTTGGTGCCTAAGTTGTGAAGTTTTTTACTTTGCCATGTACAAACTGACATTTAACTTCAAATTATACTGCATGTAACTTTCTGACATGTAATAATACTGGAATTTTAATTTGAAATCAGTGTCTTTCAACCGTGAAAGTCATTTTCAACGGGCATGTAACTTAAAAGTATACTGGCATGTAACTTCAAATTATATTGGCATGTAACTTCTAGCATGTAATAATACTGAAATTTTAATTTGGAATCAATGTCTTTCAACCGTGAAAGTCATGTTCAACTGATATGTAACTTCAAATTATACTGACATGTAATAATACTGGAATTTTAATTTGGAATCGGTGTCTTTCAACTGTGAAAGTCATGATCAACTGACATGTAACTTCATTTTCAACTTGTATGTAACTTCAAATTATACTGGCATGTAATAATACTGGAATTTTAATTTGAAATCAGTGTCTTTCAACTGTGAAAGTCATGTTCAATTGGTATGTAACTTTATTTTTAACTGGCATGTAGCTTCAAATTAAATTGGTATGTAATATTTGAACCAACACTGACATGTAACAATACTGATCAATCTACATGTAAATTCATTCAATACTAGATTCGGTCTTGAAAATAAATTCATTCAAAACTGGAATCTAACTTAATAAAGTCTACAATACGAAATATAGTATTTCACCCTTACATATAAGAATTAAAACATCATTGCTAATACCTAAGTTGAATCACATTTGGTAAGGTGGTAAGATACAATGGAACAAGATGATAATCACATTTGGTAGGTTACATTGTTGAAGAAATGTCGATTATACTAGATTGTCATCTTGCTCCACTACATTACCATTCTGCACACAACATGTTGTTGCCTTCTTAGAAACGGTGACAAAAACCTCAAGTAATAGCTTATCTTCATTCATCATACATGACACGTCATTGTCATTCTCAATTCTCGGACGAGCAGTACCACTATTTGTGAAGGCCATTGAGCATAATTGTAAGTTACACCTAGCAGCATCAACTTTGACAACATCTTGTACCAACTTTACCAAGGCATCATAACTCAAACCTCTAGGAACATTGACCCACTTTGTTATATCACCCTCGTAACAATTGCCCACCCAACTTCCACCATGATGGATGACCAATTTCGTTGCACCCATATTCCTACATGTAAAGTAATTGACATCTAAAGTATTTGACATGTAACTTTAAAAATAACATAGCATATAACTTAAAAAATAACCTAGCATGTAACTTCGAAAATAAACTAGCACGTAACTTTGGTACAAAAATTAAACTACCATCTACGGTCCTACGATAACATACATGTAACTTTAAAAAAATACTGGCATGTAACTTTACAATAGCTGGGTTTCACTCCATATCCAAATTACCGAGAGACATATAACTTTACAATAAACTGACATGTAACATCAAATTGAACTGGCATGTAACATTAAAATAGCCTAACTTGTAACATGGAAATAAAAAATTACAGAACATGAGTTTCACTCAAAATCAAAACTAATCTCCTTTTCTTCTAATCAAACTTAATGATTCTTGTCAAAAACAAGTTTGAAAAGGTTACATACCTTCAAAAACAACTGGGTTTCAGATATGGATTTTCCTTTCAAGATTGTTGTGACCCAAATCAATTGACAGAGATGAAATGCTAAGCCGAAGAGATGAAATGCTAATCCGAAGAGCTAAAATGCTGAGACGATGACCTAAAGTACAGAGACGAAATGCAGAGATGAAGACCTAAACCGGTCTAGAGAGAGAAGAAGACCCAAATCAGTGTAGAGGAATAGATGAAGACCAAATCGGTGTAGAGGGAGAGATGAAGACCAAATCAGTGTAGAGAGAGAGATGAAGATGACCCAGTCCAAAGAGATGAATCGGTGTCCAGAGAGAAAGAGAGATTAAAATATGATTTTCAAACAAAAATGGAGGGTGAAGATACTGATAACCCAAATTTTTGGGTGATAAATTTTGGGTCAAATAAAACAAAAGTGAGGGCATACTTATCACTTCAAGGTTACAGATGCTAACTATAATACAAAATAAACTTTTGGCTAAAAACAATAACTTAATAAATTTTTGGATTATTTCTTGCAATTTCCTCTCTCTCTCTCTCTCTATATATATATATATATATGTATATATATATATATTAATATAGAGTGAGTCTCTCATAAGGATCCCTTATTTTAATTTCGGTAAGGACACCATGAGATCACATTGATTTGAATAAATTTGATATGAAGTTTTTTGTGAATGATAAGTTCATTGAAATCTACTTATTAATAAAATTTGGAAATTTTTCAACTACTAAAACTATTTTTCTTGAATTTTTCTATATTTCACCCATTTTACCGATGCATTCATGTTTAAAAAAATTGGGATAAATAGTTCTGGTACTTGAAAAAAATTCAAATTTTATTCATAGGTAGATTTCAATGAACTTATCATTCAGAAAAAAAATCAAATCAAAATTCATTCAAATCTATATGATTTTATAACGATCCTTAACGAAATTAAAATAAGAGATCCCATATGAGAGACTTACTAATATATATATTGTTTTTTTGTAGTTCTTTAATAATAGTGGTCAGAAGGTAGTGAAAATTTGTAATTTTATTTTCTGGTAAATCGTATCTCTCTCTTTTAAATTCCAAATTTATACTTCAAAAGAAAACAAAAATTGTTCTAATAATTAAAACCCTTCATAAATCACTAAAAGAAAGTGTCAATCTACAACTGGAATAGCGCCCGTTGTCTAAGAAGCTGTGATGAAAAATCATGCTTTTCGACAATAAATGATGTCCGTGATATTACCTATTGTAGATGATCGACATAATTATCGACAATACCTGTAGTTGCTAGTTGACATAGTTATCATTGACAATGTCCGTTGATGTAATATATAATATATAATATAATAGTAATATAATAACTAATACATATAATATATATATATATATAATATTAATGGTTCTCTTACAAGGGATCACTTATTTTAATTTCGGTAAGGACCACTATGAAATCGTATCCATTTTCATGAATTTTGATATGAATTTTTTTAAGGATGATATGTTCAATTAAATCTACCTATGAATAGAATTTAGGAATTTTTCAAGCACTACAACTATTTGTTCCGATTTTGTTAAATTTAAAGGCATCGGAAAATAGGTGAAATATAGGAAAACTCAAGAAAAATAGTTGTAATGCTTGAAAAATTCTCAAATTTTATACATGGGTAGATTTCATTGAACATATGATCCATAAAAAAGTTCATTTCAAAATTCATAAAACTGAATACGATTTCATGATGGTCCTTACCGAAATTAAAATGAGGGATCCCTTAAGAGAGAACCACTCTATAATATATATAATACAATAATATATTGGAATGAGGGTATTTTGGAATATAGTTAGGGTTAAGGAGGGTGTTTATGGAATACAAATTTTAGTTTGAAATTGGAAATAACATTCCATTGGTTTTTGGATGGAAAGCCCATTCCACCAAAATGGTGGAATCAACATTCCAATAGAATCCTTTTTCCATTATATTTTAGCAATCCAAATATTTAGAATGATTTTCTTTCTATTCCATTCCACCCAATCAAACATGGCCAAAAGTTATGCAATGTTATCTTTATATATATAATTTAATTTTTTTAGTTTCGAGTATCTTATATTTATAATTAAAGAGTGAGTCTCTCATAAGTGATCTCATATTTTAATTTCGGTAAGGACCACCATGGAATTACATCGATTTGAATGAATATTGATATAAATTTTTTGTGGATGATAAGTTCATCAAAATCTACATATGAATAAAATTTGATTTTTTTTTGAAGAACTATAACTATTTTTCTTGATTTTTAATATATTTCATCCATTTTTTGATGTCTTCATTTTTTTTAAAAAAAAAATTAGGATAAATAGTTCTAGTATTTGAATTTTTTTAAAATTTTATTCATAAGTAGATTTTAATGAACTTATCATCCACATAAAATTTCAGATCAAAATACATTCAAATCGATATGATCAAAATACATTCAAAAAATTTATCCAAAAAAATAAAAAAAATATCTAAAAAAAATAAAAAACCCAACCACATTCACCGATCCACATCCACTATCAACCCACTTCCACTTCAACGATCTCTCTCTTCTTCCTTCTCTTTTTCCTTGCTTTCTTTGTTCTTTCTTCTTCATTATCTTTCTCTATTTTCTTTCTCTTCTTTTTTTCACACAACTTTAATCAAAAAAATTCATTCACAAAATCCAACAATCAACTCCATCTCCATCTTTATCTCCATCCAACTTATCATTTAAATCGACAAAAATAGTCAATAAAAACATACATATCTCCTCTAACCTCTTCTCTTTTCTCCCTTCATTTTTAGATCTGCTTTGGTGGTTGGCAAAAGTTAGAGACGTGTAGAGATCTTATGGTAGTCATCGACGGTGTAAATAGTGAAAGGAGACGTACGATGTTGGTGAAGGAGATGATTATTTTATCCCATTAATTTAGAGGGGATAATTTTATCCTCCTCTGGTAGGATAAAAATGAGTTTGGGATAAAAATAATCTCAACTGCTTGGACTCACCAAACATGGGATTGGACTAAAAATAGTCCAATCACAGTCCTATCCAATGCAACAAATGCACCCTAAGTGGATAAGTCTTGGTTGACAAATAGTAGATTGTCTAAGGAGTATAAAGATGGAGTTGACCGATTCCTTAAATTTGCAATAGCCCGTATTAGCAATCCTCAACTCATCATGAGATGTACATGTCGATTGTGTGGAAATTTAGTTTTCCAAACTTCTAAAGTAATTATATATCTTTTATTAAGTAAATGATCGAATGGATTATCAGAAGACATGGATTTAACACGGAGAGGAGGATTTTACCACACTTTCGCAAATGAGAAAATTAGGAAAACTAGGTTTGTTGAATCATTTAAATATGATGAAGCTGTTAATACTATAGAGATGGTTAATGATGCATTTGAGTATTGCAAGGTTGACCATAAATGATTGCAAACTTTACACAATCGAAGATGTCGAAAAGCCATTATATCCTAGTTGTCAAAAATTTACAAAGTCATCTGCATTGTGTAGTGGACAAAATACAATTCACGGTACAATGAACAGGCCCACAATTCGATGAAGGGTAAAAACATAACGTAAACCCATCTAAAACAGGCCCAAAAGTCAAAAGTAGGCCCGAAATCCCAGGTCTAACACATGGGTCATAAAATTAAAACAAACACGTGGTCAAAACGCACCATAATCATGATTAGGCGCTACACAAATCCCAACATCTAAACCTTTATTACCAGATTTGAGAGGATCGAAACGGTTAATAAGAACTCGAGATTTACGCTCTCACATGAATGGGCGAGACGTTGAAGACTCTTGGCCTTCACTATAAATATGAGACCTTTTCTTAGAGAAATGGTCTAGATTTTTCATCTTACTCACGCGAAAGCTCTCTCAAACTTAGTCTCCACAATTTACTCTATTCATTTATTACATTTCATTCTAACGGAGGTCGACCCAGCTGTCCTCCAAAGTTGATTGACCCAATCTTTAATCAACCCACATCGAGTCAATAAACCAACATGTGCATTGATCCACCCAACTCATCAAAATCCAGCGTCAACTCAGTCTTCGATCGATTCACGACAATCCAAAGAACCCCTAGGGAACTGATGCACCAATGACTTTATCAAAAATTGACACTCACTTCTCATGCCATTAGTCAAACTTAACTGTTGACCAAGTTTGCCCATCAAAAGACTAAACAACCCTTGATCCATAAATTAAATAAAAAAATTAAAAGAAAAACAAAAAAAAAATCATTTTAGTTTTTAAATGTTGGAAATAAAAAAAAGAACAAAAAAATAGAAATTCAAAAATAAAGTAATTTAAAAAAAATGAAATTTGAAAAAAAAATAATGGATCTTCATCACCAATCTTTGAGATGGATGGTTGAGATTAAAAAGATTTTTTTTAAATAAAAGGAAAAACATATATATATATATATATATATATATATATATAGAGAGAGAGAGAGAGAGAGAGAGAGAGAGAGAGAGAGAGAGAGAGGTGGAGATTCATGGAGATGAGTTCTGAGTATTGTTTGGCCAATATATTGACTTACTATACATGAAACAAATTATGAATAGATAGTAAGTTTTATCTGTTATGTAGGTTGTTATGTTTGATTTTTTGTCTGAAGACCGAAAAATGTTGAATTGTATTGAAGACTAAACGATTGCTGAAAACTGAAAACTGAAAAATATGTTAGTTTTATTTTTCTGAAAATTAAATATAAGTGATAAGTTGTTTGTTTTTTAAGTTACAAATATATGAAAATAAATACTTTTACATGTATGCCCTTCACTTGTTATTTGTTATATATTTACATTTTGATATATAAACATTGCCTAATTTTGTTTATTTATTTATTTTTGGTTGTTCTTGAATATATTAATATCCTTGTTTTTTATTATTATTTTGTTTCTCATATTGAATCTTGAGAGACTATGATAATAAACAAATAATAAATGTAAAAGAATGTATAGAGAATTACAAAGATATGTTGGCATTGTCATGTTGTCTTTACTTCTATTAACAAAGTGTCTTCCTCTTCTATTGTTTTTCTCTTTTACTAGAGAAAAACTAGATATAAAAGATACAAAGTTTATTTTTTTCCTCAATCGCAATTGTAAAAGATGAATTTATATTTGTTCGGTATAAAAGTAATTTTGTTATAGGTTATTTAAGTAATAATTTTTTTTAAGAAAAAATAGGTGTGGGGGGACATTTCATGGGTGGCAATATAATTTCCAAAAAAAAAAAAATATGGCTAGGGTCATAGGAGAAGACAAAACTGAAAATTTATTAGACTTGTGAAAATGGTTTTGGAAGTATAAAATTAATCTCAATCTAGCTGTTTTTTTTTTGTTAAGTGAAAAGTGATTTTTTTTTCACTTTTATAAATAAGTGATTTTAAGAGTTGTTTAAGTGATTTTATCACCTAAAAATCAAACAAAATAACTTAATGGATCACATTAAATGTTATTAAGTGTTAAGTGAAAAAATTAAACAGGCTCGAAGACTTGCTGTACTTTTATGGCTTCTAGGAACCTATATGTTGATGATTTATGGAACATACATGTGGTTGTTGAGGAGAGAGAGAATTATATGGAGTTGTTCAATAAAACATGGAGGTAGAAAGGGAGAGGCAGATGGTCATATCAGAAAAGAGATAAGAATATAAAGTCTGTAGAGATGGAGATGGAGAGACTGGTTTTCGTAAATGAAAAGGAGATGGGATTTCGCAAATGGATAAGAAGATGGAATCTGGTTTAGTTTTGCTGAAGAAAACTAAGAAAAGGAAATGGAGAGAGAAAGTAAGAGCGGAAGAAACCCAATATCTTTATCAAAATAGAGATCCTGGAGATCTCCATCCATGGATCTCTGGTCTCGTCTCTCTCTATCTTTATTTTGTTATTCATTTTTTTTATAAAACTCTATTTAATATCCATCATCCATCTTTGAGATGGATGGTAGAGAATGGAGATCCTTTTTTTACTTTTTATTTTGTTTTTCTGTTTTTTGTTTCAACTAATTTGTATTTTAACATTTTTATTTAATTTTTACAAAATTTTAAAATATAAAAAATAACCATAGTTTTAACGGTCAAATTTGGTCAACATTTAAGTTTGACTAACAGAAGGGGTTGTGAGTGTCAATTTATGATAAAATTGTTTTTGGGTGTAAAAGGGTAAATCTCAAAGAGGTTTAGTGCAATTTGCACTTTATATATTTTGTTATCTTTTGAGTAGAGGTGTCAAAAGGGCCAGATAAATCCAGTCCGATCCGGGTTCAGTCCGATCCGGCCCTTTACTGTATATGATGGATAAATGATAAAGGCTCAATAAGCATAAACCTGAAATAGGGTTGGGCTTTGAAAAATTACAGTGCATGCCAAGCCAGGTTCAAATCCGAAAAAACAGGGTCCGTATAGTAACTTTGAATAATTTATTAAGAGAATATATATCACATCAAATTGCCTTTAAAAATAAAGAGGTAATGAGTTGGGGATTATAACCTCAAATTCTCTTGGGTGAATATCAAATGTCTCCTAAGATACAATGACTTGGGGAATTTAATGTGATATGATATATATAATAGTATATATATATATATATTATGTATATAATAATTAATATAATATTTAATACATATATTTATATTATCTATAATAGTATAACATAATTTTTGTTACAATAATATAATATATATATATAATATTTGAAAGGAGGGTATTTTCGAATAGAGTTGAAGCGTAGGAAGGTATTTATGGAATATCGATTTTCGTTTGAAATTGGAAAGGGCATTCCATTGATTTTTGGATGGAAAGCTCATTCCACCAAAATGGTAGAATCAACATTCCAATGGAATCCTCTTTCCATTACATTTTAACAATCCAAGCATTTAGAATGGATTTCTTTCTATTCCATTCTACCTAACCAAACATGGTCTAAAGTGATGCAATCTCATCTTTTTATATATATTATTTATTTTTTTTAGTTTTGAATATCTTATAATTATAATTAAAGAGTGAGTCTTTCAGAAGTGATCTCTTATTTTAATTTCGGTAATGTTGACGTCGATTTTTTGATATGCCAATAAGGATTGGATTTCGGCTATCAATTCAAAGAGAAAGAGACTAGAGAAAGTAATCAAGGCAAGTTTTACGTGGTAAAACTCCGACGGCCAGAGAAACGTCCACGGGTGGCTGAATGATCATCGAAGCCAAAATCCACTGTGAATAGAATTATTACAATTCTCAATCTCTTTTTTTTCTCTCTATATTTTGCTATGATTGTTGTATATCTCCGATTTGGCCAGATTATGGGTTTATTTATATGTTTATAGAACATTAATCTGCTTTGTACAAGTAATAGATCTTTTTATTTAATTATAGTTATTTACTTGCTTGAAGCTGATTGTCTTCTTTCCTGTTTCAGAGTCTTGTATTGAGAGTGAATGAGACTCTAGCAACGCAGTCCAATTAAGACTTATTTCCTTATAAGAGCATAGTTTTTTTGAAGAAGTAAAGTTGCTGCCTGATTGAGAACCTTTCCTGTTTAATATTCTATTTTTGTTGGGATTCCTTTTTGACATGGACATCTTCGTGTATCCTAATGACTTGATCCACGTGAGCTATGCACTAGGCCTTTATTTGATTTTCATCATGTTTGCCCCGAGTAAGGGCAATACCTGCTAGTCCCGAGTAGCGCCATTTGTTTCCGAGTAGAAATGTCAATCAGCCCCGAGTGTCATTTATCTGATATCGAGTAGTATATAACGTTAATTGATCCTGAGTAGGTTTTCATCAACATCTTCTTACTCGGGTTTTCTTTTCTCTGATGTTGTCTTGTAGGATATTTTCTGAATGCCTATTCGGATGTCCACCTGGCAATTTATCCTCTTTGAAGATTATGTGTTCGTACGATAAAATTCACATACGACAATACCCATTAAAAATATTTTTGCTGAACAGGGTTTCATTTTCGGGCAAAAGTATTTTAATTAGTTTTTTCGATATCTTTTTAGTGTCTGAGTAAATATCTTGTCATAATGAGGTGTCTTAATGGTGACCCTGCAAATTCTATTTTCCTCCTTACGCAAAATCTTTAATGATGGTGACGTTTTGAAGTTCTGACGGTGAAAGATAGTTCTCTCTTTGACACGTGTCCTTTGTCTCTTCGTTTTTCGATATCATTTATGAGAAACAACTTACACGTTTCCCCGTGCATCGCCTACGTCATCAATCCTCATCATTGTTTCTTTCCCGCCTTGAGATCCTAAGGTTCCGTGTTATTATTTCTTTAAATTCTTCACTGAGAGACAGCGTTGGTTCATTCTCAACGATTTTTAGAAGAAAATTTTTTAAACCCAGATTTCTTTACGTAGAAGGTCACGATTCTCCGTTGAAGATCTTGCATCAAACTTTATTCAACAAACTTTATTCAAGGTTAATTTTAATGGAGTCATCTTCCCATCATCATCTTTTTAATATTGCTCTTGATGTATTAGAACGTGGGGATTTCCAGTTGGTTTCCTGCATGGGGGAAATCCTTGCTGATGAATCTCCATTTTTAGAAGTTGATGTTTCTGGGCTTCACCCTGACGTCACTTTTAGTCCTGTATCCAGTTCTTCATCTAGTTCTGACACTGACGTTTCTAATCACAGGGTACCTCTTCGAATGATGGGGAAATGTCAAAGCAGAAGTGAAGTCCGTAAGCATAACTCGGGCAATATTCAGATTCGGGAATAGACTTTTAATGAGAACGACGTTGAAGAGGCGTTAAAAATCTCTCACCTTTCTTTCTCTGCTACTCGCCCGAGTGGATTTGATACTGAGCCGAACGTAGTCGGGGCAGATGAAGTAGAAAAGTATCGTTCCCAATTCGATCTGCCCAATTCGGTCACTTTGATTCCAGCGGGTGATAGAGCTGCATGGAATCCTCCTCCGTGTATAGTGGTGATCTACGGGTCCATGCTCTACTGCAGTGTCACTCTTCCTTTCTAGCCATTCATTGCTTGGTTTTTGGCTGAAGCAGGGATCACTCCAGCACTGCTGGCCCCGAATAGCTACAAATTTCTGATGTGCATGTGGAACATGTACAGCCAGATGAACTTATAGCCGCCATCCCCGAATGAGATCAGGCACTTCTTCACACTGAGGCAATCGGGCAAGTCGGGGACTTACTTTCTCATGTCTAATTCGCCAGATTGCTGGGTCCCTGAGGGGACAAAAGTGAGTCGGGAAGCTGACATCTCCGATGACCCTAAAAAGAGGGGTTTTATATGGGGATTCCCTACATCCAACAAGTTCTAGAATAACAGTTGGTTTTTCGCTTGAGGGAGTCTCGGGCTTGATGTTACTGTTTCAACTGGGGGTACTCGAACGGTGTTGAAAGTCCTTCGTTTCTTCTGTTCCCCCGAGATATGGAACAAGAAGAAAATCGAGTACAGCGATGCAGAGCTAACCTGACTTGCTCGGGTGGCAGTTCGTACTTTGGAGAAGAGGAGCAATACTTATCTTTTTGTTTAGGCGAATATGATCGAGCTCGGCATCTTCAAACAGATTTCAGGCAATCGCAGGCGATGTAAGTGATTTTTACAACCTTTTCCTTTCCATGTTTATTATTTTCTGCTTTTTGTTTTTTGACGCGGTTCCTCTTTTCTTTTAAGTATACGATACGGACATTATCTGCTATCTTCAGGCTCGTCAAATGAAGTCAATTCTTTAGGTGAGCCGGAAAGAAGCTGCTCGTTAGAGCAATGAAGGCATTGCCCCTCCTGAATTTGATGAGGAAACTGACGCGGTCGAAGAGCAAGTTCCCGAACATATCTCTGAGGATGTCGCTCAACCGACTGCTGGGGAGACAAGTGGTCCAAGCGGCCTGACCGATACTCAACTGCCTGGTGACGGTCAAGGGAAGAGTGCAGGTCCTGGTGAAGAGCTTGCTGAGCAGTCTGACGCTGGTGATAGAGGTAATGCCTCCATGGGACAAGCTTTTGCAAATCCTAAATTTTTTGAAGTCTTCCGGGATGATACTCAGAAAGATCCCGCAGCTTATCTCAGCGTTTACCGTTCTCGGGGTGAGAAGTGGAAAGCAGTCAGCCCTCCAACTCGTCCGCTTAAAGTCCCTCGAGTGGTCTCATTCATCGACTATAGTGATGAAGATATTGTGGCTGAGATTCCCCCGTGTTGATGTTGGAGCATCGGCGGATGCAGAGGCTTCGGAGCCGATCAGGGATTCTCATCCCCCCGGGGTTGAAGATCAAAGGGCTAAAGCCTCAGAGTTTCCTTCATATTCTTCTCCCCGGGATATACTACAGGGATGTTCTCCTGTCGAGCTTTCATCGGGGAAGACCGTTGGAGCAGTTTTCGGGATGGCTCCCTGACCGAAAGTCTTCAAAATGTTTTTAATGGTGCATTTTATGTAAGTTATCCGTTTAACTTCAATTGCTTTGTTTGCCAGATTTAGATTTTTAATTAAACTTTTTATAGATGGTGGCTGAGTTTGCTGAGCTGGTTTAGACACAACAACATCAAGCTGATAGAATAAAGCGTCTCGAAGCTCAGCTAAAGGAAAGTGAGGATCAACATGCTCGGGGTAGAAACAGCTTATCAATAAGAGGTTGGTTCTGCCTAAGTTTTTACCGACCACTGCTTGGCGAAGCAGGTTGAAGCCGAGGAGAAAGCTTCTTTGGCAGAGGAGAAGGCATCATCACTTCAAAATTTATTGTCCTCTGCCCAAGAATCCATGCTTAAGGCCAAGCAGGAAGCGGAGCAGTCCAAGTCGGCGTATGAGCAGAAAATCAAAGATTTGGAACGCCAGGCTCTAACAATCGAATCCTTGTCCCGAGAAGCCAGGCTGGAACTTGAAGTCCAAGGGGTTGATCGTTTTAAAAGATCATCTGCCTAAGAAGTCCTTCTCCTTCAGGAGTTTTAGCGAGGGCTAGTTTCAGCTGGCGAGTTCTTTAAAGTTAAGAATAAGGAGACTGAGAAGGCCCGAACTAACTGGGAGCTATCAATCAAACATCATGTTGATCGGTTCTTGGAATCTCTCCGGACTCAGATGAAGGAATGGAGGGTCTACTGCAGTAGCCGAGGCAAGAACCCCCATCTCATGCATTTGGAGGTTCCATTTGAGCATTCCCTCTCGACTTTTTACGCCAGTGGAGAGTCAGTCGTAGAGGGTGTGGTACCTGATGTTAGGCCGATCCCAGGAGAGGATTACAGCTAATGGATGGACGACTCAGCCGACACAATTGATTGGCCTTCTAATGAGAGTCTACTCCATGAATACGAGATGGTGCCTGACCCGACTATTGGCAAGAGCTCCAAATCCTCACAATCCTGATTTTTGTAGATAGGACTTTCTGTACTTAACAATTCTTTGTAAAGATGATTCTTTTGTAAAACTGTAATTATTCTTTTGAAAGATCAATAAAATTCCAAGTAGCTTTTCTGAACCTGATGGTTTGATTTTATTGCTCGCGAAATTTCTATGGTTGCTGAGTATTTTATTCAACTCTAATGTTCGGATAACTTCACCATCTTGTTAAACCGGTTGATTTTCGAGTAGCTTTAAACGCCAAGTATCTTATTAAACTGGCTCTTGCGATCTTTAAGCCAAGTATCTTATTAAACTGGCTATTTCTGGTGTTCGGGTAACTTGACCGAGTATCTTATTAAATCGGTTTCGTTCCCCGAATAATTTTTAATGCCAAGTATCTTATTAAACTGGCTAGTATTATTAACCGAGTCATCTTAAAACAGACAAGTAATTTTATACTTGTGTTTTATACACGGTTGCTACCCGAACATTACATCAAGGCTCACAATGATCATATGTTCGAGTCCTTATGCATTACTGAGGACGTCTCCCCATTTTTTATGTGCAAGGGTTTGCCAAATCGTTAAGCTTTTTGATTTGCTTAACACAGCTACGCATTTCACCGGGATTTTTCTCGATGGCGTCTCTAGCTGGTGCATCGGGTTTGCCTTTTTGCTAAGGTCAATTGACCTTGCTTGGCTGGTATGCTCCTCCGAGTTTCTCTGCCCATTCTGGAATTCATGGTCCCGAGAATTCTGTTTGCATGTTCTTATTATCATGCTTGTCTTCCATATGTTCTTATTATCATATTCTTTTTTTTGGAAATCCCGAGTTTGATGCTTTTATCTTTCGAAAATCCCGAATTTTGATTTTTTATTCACAAAATGTAAAATCAACAAAGTTTTAAATTCCACAACTACTATTTGATCTAACTAAAATTGTCCTGACTAGAAAAAAGAATAAAATAATTTAAGGATAGAAAATCTTCAGGTATTGGACATTGCATGGTCGGGGCAGAACCCCTCCATTGGATCGTGCAATCCAATATGCTCCATGGCCAGCTATTCCTTCGACTTTGTATGGGCCTTCCCATTTGTCAGTCAGGGAACCTGCAGCTTTATTTTTTGTGTTCAACGACACCTTCATGAGTACCAGGTCTCCCAGCTGAAATTTCCTTACCCTAACATGAGAGTTGTAGTGGCGAGCTACTTTTTGTTGATATGCCATATTTAGTAATTTGGGATTTCTCCCTTTTCTCTTCTAGCTCGTCTAGACTTTGTAGTAACATATCGACATTTTGTTCTTCATCATATAGCCTGACCCGGGGTGATGCATGTGACGTTTCTACGGGGATAACAGCTTCTGTTCTAAACGCTAAGGTGAATGGAGTTTTTCCTGTTGACGTTCTCGCTGTTGGCCGATAGGCCCATAACACTTCGGGCAGTTTTTCAAACCTACTTCCTTTCTTGGCATCCAGTTTAGCTTTAATTGTGTGCTTGATGATTTTGTTCACTGCTTCAACTTGCCCATTTGTTTGAGGGTGGGCAGGTGTGGCATAGTAATTGGCAATCTGGTACTCTTTACACAACTGTCTGAATTTCAGGTTATCAAACTGGGTGCCGTTGTCTATGATTATAGTGTTTGGGACTCCAAACCTATAAAGTATATTCTTTTTTATGAAATTCGTGGTGTTTTCTTCTGTGATATGCACCAATGCTTCAGCTTCTACCCATTTCGTGAAATAATCAACGGCTACTATGGCATGCTTCGCTCCACCCCCTGTCCCTACTGGCATTGGGCCGATTAAATTTAAACCCCACATGGCAAGTGGCCATGGGGATGTGAGGTTTCTGAGCTGCTCAAGGGGTTGTCGGATGTTGTTAGCAATCCTTTGGCAAGTATTGTAACTCTCCGAACATTGTTGTGCGCCTGAGAACAGAGTAGACCAATAATAGCATTGCCTAAGTACCTTGTGTGCCAAACTTTTACCCCCAGTGTAGTTTCCACAAACTCCTCCGTGGATTTCCTGTAATATCCGATATGCATCCTCCTCTGACACGCACCTTTGGAGTGTTCGGGAATACCCTCTTCTGTATAGTTCTCCTCCAATCAATGTGTATCTTGTTGATCTATATCTGATGCGTTTTGCTTGTAAGGGATCTTCTGGAAGCACGCCTTCTTCCAGGAACCTTTTCAACTGAGTCTTCCAACCGTCTGGCGGTGTTTGGATTTCTGAAATTTCTATTTTTTTCGATTCAACTGTGCTTGGTCTGAGGAGATGCGCAACCGGAACAATTTTTGGTCTGATTGTGGTTGTTGTTGACGCTAGTTTGGACAATGCGTCTGCCTTTTCATTCTCTTCCCTAGGGATCTGGGCCATCTTGTATTCCTTGAATTTCAGGAGGAGCTGTTTTACAATGTCATGGTAGGCTATCATGCCTTCATCCTTGGCTTGGTACTCGTCCAAGACTTGGTTGACAGCTACCTGTGAATCACTGAATATCTCAACTTCATCCACCCCGAGAGCTATGCAGACTCTGAGTCCAGCTAGGAGCGCCTCGTACTTGGCTTGATTGTTGGTTGCTTTGAAATCAAACCTCATGGCACACTCAACATCATCTTCTTCTAGAGTGCATACTACGATCCCTGCCCCACTGCCATGAGTGTTTAAAGAGCCATTTACGTACAATTTCCATGGGAACTTTTTGCTCAACATTTTTTTTACTTCCAGGTTTGGCTCTGTGAACTCTGCTATAAAATCTGTCACTGTTTGCCCTTTAAGGGATGTCTTGGGAACATAGTGGATGTCGAATTCACTTAGTTCGATAGCCCATTTAGTCAGTCTTCTTGAAATCTCTGGCTTCTGTAAAATCTGCTTCACTGGGCAATCGGTGAGAACCTGGATTGTATGAGCCTGAAAGTATGACCTTAGCTTCCTTATTGCTGAAGCCAGTGCTAGGGCCATCTTTTCTAACTGTGAATATCTGGTTGCGGCTGGTAGAAGTGCCTTGTTGGTGTAGTATACTGGCTTTTGTACTTTATCTTCTGTTCTAACTAGGGCTGAGCTTGTTACTAGTTCTATAATTGATAAGTACAGTTGGAGTGTTTCTCTCATCTGAGGTTTTGAAAGGATGGGAGTCTACCCCAAGTATTCCTTAATTTTTAAAAATGCGTGCTTGCACTTTTCATTCCATTCGAGTCCATTCCCTTTTCTAATTACTTTGAAAAAGGGTGCACATCTGTCTGTGGCTTTGGAAATGAATCTTCCCAAGGAAGCTAAGCAACCTGTTAGGCACTGCATTTCTTTGAGTGTCCTTGGTGAAGTCATTTTCTGCAGGGCCTGGATCTTCTCGGGGTTGACTTCGATTCCTCTTTGGTGAACTTAAGAACCTAGGAATCTTCCTGAGGGAACCCCGAATAAACACTTGTTTGGATTTAGCTTCATTTAGTATCTCCTCAAGATATCAAATGTTTCCCGTAGGTCTAAAGTGTGTTTGTCTGCCGTGATGCTCTTAGTCAGCATGTCATCAATGTATACTTCCATGTTCCTTCCAATTTGTCGTGCGAAGATTCTATTGACAAGCCTTTGATATGTTGCCGCTGCATTTTTTAGCCCGAAGGGCATTACTGTGTAACAGTGTAAACCCTGATCAGTTGTGAACGCTGTTTTTTCTTCGTCTGCCTTGTTCATCCAGATTTGGTTATATCCCGAATAGACGTCCATGAAACTAAGCAACTCATGGCCTGATGTAGTGTCCACAAACTGATCTATCCTCGGAAGTGGAAAACTATCTTTAGGGCACGCATTGTTTAGATCTGTAAAATCTACGCACATCCTCCATTGTTCATTCTTCTTTTGGATGAGGACTACATTAGCTACCCATTGAGGGTAATTGACCTCTCTAATCGATCCTACAACGAGTAGCTTCTCTACTTCCTGTTTGATTGCCTGGCTTCTCTCGAGATTGAATGATCTTCTCTTTTGTATCACCGGTTTTATATTCGGGTCTACTGTGAGATGGTGGGATATTATTCGGGCATCTATCCCGACCATGTCTTCATGACTCCAAGCGAACACATCCTTGTATTCTTTGAGTAGATCAACGAGGTTTTGTTTGACTTCCCCTTCCAGGTTTGTCCCGATTTTGATCTTTTTGTCTGGTTCATCTTCTTTTAAGATAATCTCTTCGACTGGTTCAGTTTTGGACTCATTTGACTCTTCTCTTGAATTGAATTCGAATGATATCGACTCTTTGTTTTGATTCGGCTGTGTTATTGTGCATACTTGTTCGCCATCATTCTTGTCCTTGTATACTGATAGGTTTGCTCTTCGGGCCATCTCCTGGGATCCCTTGACTACCCTGACCCCCTGTTCTGTCGAGAACTTGATCATTAGTGCATAAGTGGTTGTTACAGCCTTAGTCTTATTCAGGAATGGCCGTCCTAATAATGCATTACATGGCCAATTGTCCAAGTCTACTACCACAAAGTCAAGCAATACAGTTCTCTGGCAAGGTGTCACCCCAATTTTCACAGGTAATTTTACCATCCCGAGTGATCTGACCTCAATTCCTCCTAATCCTCTGAGTGGGGTATGGAAAGGTTGTAGATCATTTCGGTCCAACCTGAGTTGATCATAGACGGTTACATTGAGAATGTCAGCTAAACTTCCATTATCTATCAAGATCCTCCTGACTTCTCGATGACCGATCAGAGCATTTATGACTAAGGCGTCATTTGGCTGAACATCAACTCTGTGGGAATCTGCTTCTGTGAACGTTATTGGGTCTCATCCTTCCTTAACCCTTTTCGGATCTGGCTCGACCGAGTTCACGTCAAAGTTATTCCTTGCTTCTACTGCTTCTCTGATTTCTCGTGTTCGTTCTCGGTTGCTTCTCCCAGTAGATGGTCCTCCAAAGATGGTATGTATTACTTCATTGTCCTCTAGACTAGCCCTTTGATTTCGACCAGAGCTGTGATCGGCCCTGACCTCTTTCTTTGTTTCTGACTTCTCATCCTTTTTTAAGATTATGTTTTGTAGATGCCATTCCCGAATGAGGGTTTCTATATAATCTCTTAGATGGTAACACTTGGAAGTCTCATGACCGGTTTCTTTGTGGAATCTGTAATATTTAGTTGTATCTCGTCTGGCGAACTGAGACTGTCGTCGTGGTTTTTATACCATATTCTTTTCCTCTAAAATGGCTAGGATTTCCTCCTGCTTTTTCTGAAGGGGGGTGTAATTGGTGTATCTTTCTCTGTATTTTTCTGTGGTCTGCTCGGTATTGCGCTCGTTACCCCCGTCCTTGCTCTTTTCTTTACCGTTTCCTTTCTGTTTTCCCTTCTGGTTCTACACCTTGGACTCGACGTCATTCTGTTTAGGTTTTCCTCTATGCATGTAGCATCCTCCCGTGGCTAACTCTTCTTCCTCGGCCAGTGCATATCCTCCCGCCATATCTATCATGTCTGCATATCTGGTCAGACGACCTCTTCTTAAATCAAAAGATAGCCATCCATTCTACAGGTTATTGAAGAATGCAACGATTATTTCTTCATCGTTTGCACTGCCGATTTCTGATACCGCTTGGTCGAATCTCCCCAGATATTTCTTCAGTGACTCATCTTTCCCTTACTTTATTTGAGCAAGGTGAGCCACTAACTTTTTCCTGTGAACATTACTCAGAAATTGTCTTGAGAAATTGTCTTGAGAAGCTCATGCTCAGTTCACTGAAATTTCTGATGCTTGCTGGGGGAAATCTCCCGAACCACCTTGAACCCATATCTCCCAGGGTTTGTGGAAAGTTGAGACATAGTAAGGAATCACTGTGGGCATACTGAGCCATGACACTTTTGTAGCGTCTCATGTGCTCCTTTGGATATGTATCTTTCTTAAACAGCTCCACGTGTGGTATCCTAAACCTTTCTAGGAATAGGGTCTGTAAGATTTCCCTGGTGAATGGACTGTCAGAATCGTTATCAGATAAATCGTTATACCCATAACGTCTGACCAGTGCGTCCATTTGACGTCTGTTGTTCTCGACTTCTCGAGTTAGGTTCTGGATTACGACGTCTCTGCCTCCCACTGGACATCCCCGATGGTCGAACCGTTGGATGATTGTCATCCCTCTTTCTGGCTCTTCATTTTGATACCGGGTTTCATGTATAATCCCGTGATGACGCTTGCGATGGTGCCGATAGCTGTCTTTTGATGACGACCAATCCTGGTGCCGGTCATGTTTGTGATGTCTAGCACGGGCTGTCTGATTCGGGTTCTGCCTCTAGCATGGTCGTTCCTCTTCAGGTGTTTCACGTTCAGCCTGATTGATTGGAGTAGGGTTTCTTCCGACTTCTGGTGTATTTATTTCTGGCATTACTACGACCGAACGAAGCCTCGCAGGTGGGAGGTTAGGAGTTTGTGCTTCTATAGCCAGTAGATCAACTCCTTTCTTTGCTGCGTCCACCACCAATTGTTGCAACGCCTCTCGGAAGTGTTGTGTCAGGTCTCCGCTGGTAGAAGGAACCTGTTGGATCCCCGCCAGGAAAGTAAGTTAGTTCTTCGTTGTTGCGGCGAGATCCCGTGAGGTACTGCCAACATGGAAGTTGTCCGGAGATTTTTGGACATCCCCAGAATTGCTTCTGATCCTGCCATCGCTTTTGATCAAGTCGAAGGTTTAGGACCCTCCTTCTAGTGCCAATTGTTGACGTCGATTTTTGGATATGCCAACAAGGATTGGATTTCGGCTATCAATTCAAAGAGAAAGAGACTAGAGAAAGTAATCAAGGCAAGTTTTACGTGGTAAAACTCCGACGGTCGGAGAAACGTCCACGGGGTGGTTGAATGATCAACCAAGCCAAAATCCACTATGAATAGAATTATTACAATCCTCAATCTCTCTTTTTTCTCTCTATATTTTGCTATGATTGTTGTATATCTCCTCTTTAGTGAGATTATGGGTCTATTTATATGTTTATAGAACCCTAATATGCTTTGTATAAGTAATAGATCTTTGTATTTAATTATAATTATTTAATTGCTTGAAGCTGATTGTCTTCTTTCCTGTTTCAGAGTCTTGTATTGAGAGTGAATGAGACTCTAGCAATGTAGTCCAATTAGGACTTATTTCCTTATAAGAGCATAGTCATTTTGAAGAAGTAAAGTTGCTGCCTGATTGGGAACCTTTCCTATTTAATATTCTATTTTTATTAGGATTCCTTTTTGATATGGACATCTCCGTGTATCCTAATGACTTGATCTACGTGAGCTATGCACTGGGCCTTTATTTGATTTTCATCATGTTTGTTCGGAGTAAGGGCAATACTTGCTGGCCCTGAGTAGAGCCATTTGTTTCTGAGTAGAAATGTCAATCAGCCCCAAGTGTCATTTATCTGATCTCGAGTAGTATATAACGTTAATTGATCCTGAGTAGGTTTTGTTCAACATCTTCTTACTCTGGTTTTCTTTTCTCTGATGCTGTCTTGTAGGATATTTTCTGAATGCCTATTCGGATGTCCACCTGACAATTTATCCTCTTTGAAGATGACGTGTTCGTACGATAAAATTCACATACGACAGGTAATAACCACCATGAAATCACATCGATTTAAATGAATATTGATATGGATATTTTGTGGATAAGTTTATCAAAATCTACATATGAATAATTTTTTTTTTAAAGAACTATTACTACTTTCCTTGTTTTTTTTCTTCTATATTTCATCAATTTTTTGATACCTTCATATTTTTAAAAAAATTAGGATAAATAGTTCTAGTAATTGAAAAAATTTCAAATTTTATTCATAGGTAGATTTCAATAAACTAATCATTCACATAAAATTTCAGATCAAAATTCATTCAAATAGATGTGATTTTATAGTGGTCTTTACAGAAATTAAAACAAATGATCCCGTATGAGAGACTCACTATCTGATTAAATGTTTAAATAATTTAGTTTGACGGCAAGTCAAATGTTTTGATTTTGACAACGACTTGATTTCTAGTGTGATCACAATTTTCAAAATAAAATTGGTTTTGTAAAGGGCCCAAATCCAATTGGGCTCGAGTTCAATCCAGCCCTGTCTGTTAATATTTTGGTCTCACAGGCTGGGCTTAGCACATGTTTAGAAATTGTAAATCCGGCTCGATTCGGTACACACAGTAACTAGGTCCAGTCAAAGTCTGATCCGTACAGTAATTGGGCTTGAAAATTTCAGGCTAGGCTGGCCCGGTCCAGCCTTTTTGACACCTCTACTTTTAAGCGTGTAAGATGTTTTTGTTTTCCGTTTTCCGTTTTTCCCTTTATTGTTTTCAAAGAACACATATCGGACAACTTTTTGTCATTTGTTCAAATTGAAAAACAAAAAATGGCTCTCGAAAACGTAGCCGAATAACCTCTAATATTCTATTGACTTCTACTTTCACTCATAATCTCATATAAAACGATGACCCATTTTTTTAAAACTTTTAGTGATTCGGTATGAGTAACAAATTATTAATATTATTATTTTTTGAATTATGAGTAACAACAAATTATAAGTGACTTTTTTTTTTCTTGTTGCAAATGTTGATACTGTGATAAATTTATCTTTTCTAGTGACATTTGTTTATGTCTATATATAAAAAAGTACAATAGTTATACCCCTCCCTCTAAAATTGTATGTATACTTCACATTAATATATTTGTTTTTTAAATCTTAATATTGTCCTTAAATAAATGAATTAAAATAATTATAAATACACAATATATATGTATATATATATATATATATTACAATATTTAATAATTTGAGCATTTTAACAATCATATAAAGTCAATTTTGATTAAGATATTAAATATTTTTTAATTAAAAATTTAAATATTGATTATCTATAATTAAAAATAATAAATAACTATTATATATATATATTTGAAATAATACAATAATTTAGTTTTTTTTAGGGGGAAAGACTCGAACTTACAACCTCGTAGTGTAGGTGTGAGGGACATATCCTTGGACCAATCTTATCTTCTCTAACAATTATAAAAAAGAAACCATCAATATTTAAAAATTTAAAATTACCTATGAATTTTTTGTGGATGATAAGTTCATCAAAATCAACATATGAATAAAATTAGATTTTTTTTAAGAACTAGAACCATTTTTCTTTATTTTTTTCTATATTTCATCCATTTTTTGATGTCTTCATATTTTTTTTTAAAAAAATTGGGATAAATAGTTCTAGTATTTGAAAAATTTTCAAATTTTATTCATAGGTAGATTTTAATGAACTAATCATCCACATAAAATTTCAGATCAAAATACATTCAAATCGATGTGATTTCAAAATGGTCCTTATCAAAATTAAAATAAAGAATTCCTTATGAGAGACTTATAATCTAATTAAATGTTTACATAATTTAGTTTGATAGCGAGTCAACTGTTTTGATTTTTGACAATGGTTTGATTCCTAGTGTAATCATAATTTTCAAAATAAAATTGATTTTAAAAAGGGCCCAAATTCAATTGGGCCTGAGTTCAATCCAACCCAGTCTGTTAATATTTTGGTATCACGAGTTGAGCTTAGAACATGTCTAACTATTTTAAATATTAAGAAAAATAAAAACCATCAAATTTGATTAAAAAAAAAATTTAAGTTACAATTTTTTTAGAGGTGCAATTGTGTAAATATTAACAAGATGAGGTTGGTCTGGTGATAAACCCCTCAAACTTGCACCGTGAAGTTATAGGTTTGAGTCATCCCGTAAAAAAAACCCGAATTTATAATGTAATATTTCAAAAAAAAAAAAAAAATGCAAATATTGCCGACCTATATTAATATGCATCTATAAGAAGATTTTGACCCAAATTGAAGCCCAGTTAGTTTTGCATCCAGTAGGCCAGCTGCCCAAAACCCATTAGCCCATCCTATTAAGACCCTAAACACCCACCGAATAGAGCAAAGAAAAACAATAGTTGTGTAGACGGTTGATGATCAACAGAGACTTGTCGGTAAACTCAATTCTGTTGCTGATCGGAGACATGGTATCGTGAAATCTTCTTCTTGTTGAATGGTCGATTCTTTTTTTTTTCTTAATTTTCTCTTTATTAATGTAATTATTATATTCATTAACAGTCAAGTGGAAATGATGGTAACAAAAAGCTGCAACTATATTCATACTTTAGGAGCTCTTGTTCTTGTCGGGTCAGAATCGGCCTCAATTTGAAAGGTCCACTCTTTTTCTCCCAACTCACTGCTTTTTCTTTTTCTTAAGAAAACAACTATAAAGATTTGATTTTGGGTTTGCGACCACAGGGCTTGAATATGAATACAAAGCAGTCAATTTGGTGAAGGGAGAGCAACATAGTCCTGGTGGGTTTTGTTTTAATCATGATTATATTACCCAGATGGTTGAACTTGACATCGGTTTGATTTTTTATTATTTATTTTTTTGATGTTTGGTTTTGTAGAGTTCAAAAGGCTGAATCCTATAGGTTATGTGCCTGTGTTGGTAGATGGAGATGTTGTTCTCTCTGATTCTTTTGCTATTTTAATGGTAAGTTTATTTGTAAATTAATGAAAACTTTTTAGCTTCTCTTTTGTTTCATTTAGAAATGGTTTTCATTATCATGTTTACAGTATTTGGAAGAGAAATATCCCCAGCATCCATTGTTGCCTTCTGATCTTCAGAAGAAAGCTATCAATTATCAGGTCAATTTCCATTTGCAATCCTTGTCTTTAACTGTTTATTTGTTTTCGATCATTTCACTTTTGGTCAAATAATTTATGTAATATTATTATCAACAAATTGGTTCACTTGTCCCATGATTCGTTACTGTCAGCTTTATTAATGGGATTTTACCTCTACCTGTTGTTCCAATTGTTATGCTGATGACTCGGTTGCTTTGTAAATGGGATGTTATGCCTAATTTTCTACAAAAATAAAATATTAAAATTTTTAATATATGTGAGTCAGTTCTATTTCGTATCTCAGTTATACATTAATATTTTAGCTGCATATGGATTTGCTCAAGCCATTTTATACCAATTAGTGCCAATTACTATCTTGTCGTAACTGTAGTCAGCTTCAGGAGTTGGCACAGACATTATTATGAAAATACTAAGATATTCCCTTTTGTTTAAATTTTATCTTTCTTATGGGTAAGCAAGATTTTCCAGTTGAATATCTGCTTCCTTTTCTTTATTAGGTTATTCATCCTTTGTTGCCTTTATATTTTGTCTGTGGTCATGCAGTTTCTGTCTGCTATACAATTTAATTAAAGTACATTTCATATCTGATACCAATGGACATTTTGGTCTTCTGACTTGTAGGCTGCAAACATTGTTTCATCTAGTATACAGCCTCATCAAAATATTGGGGTACTGGTGTGTATCTGAACCCGCTTTATTTTGTGAAAGTTAAATGACCAGTTACTGCATTTTTGAGAGATATTTATGATATGATTGTTTGTTTGTTTGTTTATTTATTTAAAGAAATACATCGAGGAGAAACTTAATTCGGATGAGAAACTTTCTTGGGTTGAAAAGCACATTGGAAACGGATTTTTAGGTAAGTCTTACAAGCACCCATATACGCACATGCAAGCACCTTTATTTCCGTTTATGAGATTAATACCTCTGTATCATGACATTTAAATCCAATTAGTATATTTAATAGCAAGTCTCTTACTAGTGACCTAATAGAATTTGATTGGGTATCATTGAATTATTTTTAACTCTGTGAGTAAGAGCATGTGATAGGTCCATTGTCGATGGCTTTATACTTCTAATGATTTCATTTCAAGTTTGGACAAAATTAAGGCTACCCTGAGAACTAACTGATGTTTTACATATATGGATACACACATACGTGCATGCGCACACGTCATATATGTATACATTCATGCATTCATTTATATATATAATATCAATTTATATAGGATTCAAAGTAATATCTGCATTCAAGTTTTGCCTCTCCCCAAAGTATCCTACCAAATATGAACTCCTGTTTTGCTGGGTTGTTATTATTTATTTTTCTATTAGTTTTCCGATTAGAGTTGATTATAACTTGCATGTGTTTCAGCACTTGAGAAGCTGTTAAAAGACTATGCTGGGAAATTCGCTACTGGGGATGAAGTTTACCTGGTTTGTTTTTCCTGCTTCAACTGTGCATATGCATGTATATGATACATAATAGAATGTGCACAACTGTCATGAAGACAGGGTTTGGAAGGCCCGCCACATTCGAAAGGACCAGATTTAAGTTGGCCAGAGAGGGGGTGTTGGCCCATATTTAGGTTATCACACTATGAATCTGGGTATTTCAGATGGTTATGAATTAAAAAGACACCATAACCCTTTAGTTTGTAAATATCAAATTACACTTGCCTATACTGGTCTCAGTTAAACAGCAAAAGAACTTCTCTTGCCACAATATTTCAAGAGTTTAATGTACTACAAAATATCAAGTTTACTCTATCTTCAAAACATGAATTTGGGCAGATTATCATCTAAAAGAGTTAGGAAAAAGAGCGAGGATGGTTGGGTAGGAGAAAAATCTGCTGAAAGAACAATGTTTTGTGTTTTCCGCATTGTGCAACCTTTTTTCTCTTTAATATTATGGTACCAATATGCAATACAAAAATCTGATCCACTACCTTGTTCTGGGTTACTGTCTGGGTCTAGACATGGTTCTGCTCCCTGACTATTAACTTTTTAGATGATTCTATTCTGTAATGCTAGGATCTGACGTAAACTTATAGTGATATTGTTAAGTGGACTGATGTTGTCAACCATGTACCTTGCACTTTTAAGATGTACATGGCATTATTTCTAATTTACAAAAGAACAAGAACGTGTAATATGAATTTATGTAATATGAGTGTTCATAGAATATCATGTCATCTTGCAGGCTGATTTGTTTCTAGCGCCACAGATTCATGCTGCAATCAAAAGGTTCAATCTTGACATGGTAATTCTTACCCTATGAGTTTCATGTATTAAGTTCATATCTTGAGGCAAATTTTAAGTTGTCAGTTCAAAAGAATTTGTAACATCACTATATTCTTTGAAACCCATATAAATGAAAAATGGAAAAGGAGAAAGTAATTCAACACATTAATTACACTTTTGAGTATAAACTTGTAGCTACATATATGATATATCTTGGAATTTGATGGTTTTATTTCTTTCCTTTTCTGTTATGTAGTCCTATTTTTGTTTACTTGGATCACCGCTCAACGTTCACAATTTTCAATCCTCTCTCCTATTTCCTCTCTTATGATAACCAATTATTCTCTTTGTTGTTCTATTTATCTTAGGCTTTACCTTCTAATTGATTTCTTTGTATGCAGACTAAGTACCCTCTTTTAATGAGGTTGCACGAAGCATACAGTGAACTACCAGCATTTCAAAATGCAATGCCAGAAAAGCAGCCAGACGCCCCTTCTTCATAAACTAGTGAGATAATTAGGCTGAGGTATGCAATAGTATATTACCAATAATGATTAAATTGTTGCAGCAATTCAGATAGTAATTTCGAAGAATTGCAGGTTCAAATATTGATCAAGTTAGAGAGAGGATCCAAAATTTATAGGTTTTAAAAGTTAAAACCCAACTCACTGCATATTGTTCTGTCCATCTGTTCTCATTTTCTCTTTATTTTTGCATTTGGTGGTAGATATAGATCAAGACTATCATTATCATTCTGGCTGAAATTTTTTCACTTCTTTTTGTTCAGATCAAGCTTCTTGAGTCAGTATGCAGAGCATAAAGTACCATAATGTATATTGTGTGCTAATATATTTGCAAAGTAGGATTGGGTTGTTTGATCGTGATCCCCGAAACACGATAAGTGATAATAATGGTTTCAATGAATAAATGATCAAGTTCTTTTGTCATTTTTTATTTATTTGCTGTTATTGTTCCATCCCTATAATTTTTAGAAATTGTCAACTATCTTTTAGACTCCCAACAACACAAAGAAAGTTACTTTGAAAAGAAGCATTACTTTCCAAATGGAGACTCAGACTCAACATCAACTCAATGTTTCTTTTGACCTCAGTATATGCTGCAGCATAAACTGCAGACTCATAGAGCTTGAAACCCAATGGAAGATCTGTGCAAGTAGGACTGCAAGGTCAAGAAGATAATACGTGTTAGGGGCAAAGTAATGGTAGGACAACAGTGATCCTTGATTTTGGACGAGTGCTACTCTTTGTTTTAAGCTTAATGTCGACATCGCTTTTGCCTTTTGGGTTGGATTGTTCTGGTTGTGTGACAGCTTTTGTTGCTCTTCGTATGGCCGGTTTCTGGTATATGTTCATGTTCATGTTTTGTGTATAACGTGTGAGAGCAACCAGGCTGCTCCCGGTATCTTTCTTTAGTGCAAATTTGGTGTTTGCTAGGACTATAACGAACCCATTCTTATGAGGGCTTTCGTCACTGATTAGTACTAGTTAACACGTTTTATGTTTGTTGTCAATGATCTCGAGTCTTTGCATCAATGTTAAATTGTAAAACACATAAAATATATAATCTTCTATTAATTCCTTCATAACAATCAAATACAGTTGGCTCTGTACTTGTGTTGCTATATCAATATCTCATACAAGCTCCATAGTCTCAATACAAAACCCTAAGAAGACTCTTTGTGTCAACTCTCCATCTCATTTACCTGCTACCAACGTTCTTTTAACAAAAAACCTTTGTTCTAGCTAATCACCTCGGGCTACCACTAGCCCCCGACTTTGTTTCTTTATGTTACAGTTTGCTTTATGAACCTCAATCACTCTAATCTTCTGTATGTTACTGCATGAATATTTATTCGGGGATTTGAATTAAATATGTTATTGTTGTTTAGCTTCCGTCCTACGGCTGTTTTTCAGTCCGTTTTCATATTTGTTGTATAAAAATGATTTCGAATTCACTTTCTTTAACCGTATTTCATTTTATTTTCAAAAACAAAAAACAAAATGAAAAAAAAAACCAGTGTTAACCGTGAATTATTTGAAAAGCGTAAAATACTTGTTTTTTTTGTTTTTTTATTGTTAAAACAAAAATCAACAATTTTTTTTCCTTTTTTCAATTTGAACCCAAGTCCCATATTTTTTCATCCTCATCTCCTTCTTTCTTCTTTTTGCTTTCCAATTCTCATATTTTATTGTCTTCATCTACTTCTTTTCTCTCTCATTTTTTCTTTCTTCTTTCTTCTCGTCTTCTGCCCTCTATTTCTTCATCTGCTTCTTTTTTCTTCATCTGCCTCTTCTAGCATTTTTTCCTTTTTGTTTTCTTTGCTTTGGAGGAGCAGATCCATCGATCTGTCCTCTATTTCTTTTCAAGATATATATATTTTTTTTCCTTTTTTAAAGATTTTATATTTAATAAAAAAAATAATATTTATTTAATAAAAATCTCCATTATTTGTGATATGTTTTTTGGAAGTAATTGATTGTGTTTGAGTGTTATTGTGTTTGGTTTGTTGGGTTTGTTTTTAATTAATGTGTTTGATTTTGATATTCTGGGTTTGTTTTTGATGAATGGATAATGGTGTTTGATTTTGATTTTCTGGATTTGTGTTAATCGTATAAGTTTGATTGTGTGATTGTATGAATTTGTTTGATTTTCTAGGTTGCTGATAATTGTGGATAATATTTTGATTCTTTGGATTGTTGGAAATTCGCAGATCTCATTAAATGTGGAAATTCACATATTTCTTCAAATCTGAAAAAGTTTCAACATATTAAGAATTTTTTTTTTTGAGAAATTATAATTTTTGATATTTTTCAGTTAATTTATCAGAAACGTTTTTTACGTTATCATTTTTAGAATATAGCTTTCAGCATATGCTATCATTCCTATCAGATGTGTTTTTGGATTTTAAAACTGAAACCAAAAACATTGTTTTCATTGTCATTTTTCTTTTTGTAAAATAGTCAATGAAAATCGCTTACAGGTAGACAGGACCACGGTTCGGTTCGAACCGTAACCGTGTAAAATAAACCGTAACAGTAACCGTAACCGTAACCGTAACCGAAATCGTGGAACCGGTTTCGGAACCGTAACCGAAACCGTGGGGGTGAAGGTTCGGTTCTGGTTAAGTTCTCGTTAGTCTAGAATAAAAACCGGTCAAGAAACCGGCGGTTCGCCGGCGGTTCGGTTTCGGTTTTTGAACGCCGGTTCCAATTATTATTATTATTATTTTTTTAAATTTCTTTTCTCTTTTCACGTTGACCTTAGCTGCTGATCTCCCATTCTCTGTCTTTCTTTCTTCAATCTCATTTCTAAGACAATCTCACATCTCTCATCTCACATCTCTTATCTCACATATCTCTTTCTTTCGTTCTTGATCTCTCACCTCTCTTTCTCTATTTCTTTTTTCTTATTTTTCTCTCTTTTTCTCTATTTCTACGATCATCGCCAATCTCAGATCAAGTGACAAAAGATGAGTGACGACGATCTCTCGCTGGTGATCTCTTCTTCCCGGCCGTCACCGATGAATCGGTGATCTCTTCTTTATCATATCGATCTCTCTCTTTCACCGATCCATATCGATTCCATCGATGATAGATCCACAGACGAAGAAGTTGAGAGAAGAAAGAAGAAAAACAAAGAAGAAAGAAGAAGACGATGGGTAGATGAAGAAGACGGTGATGGTGGCCCGGTGGTGGGTGATCTGTGATTTGGTGTTGATTTGTGTGTGTATGTGTATGTGACTGTGTGTGCGTGTGTGTGAGAGTGAGAGATTTGAATGTGATTGGAGAAAATCTGGGTTGGAGAAAATCTGGGTTATGGAGATTTGAGGTTGAAAATACTGGACTCTGAGTGAACATGGTAAAATCTGGGTCGAGAGATTAAGAAATTGGGTTAAAGTAAAAATAACCGAATCGTACGAACCGATGGAACCGAAACCGGAACCGGTATATAAACCGAAACCGAAACCGAAACCGGTCATGTCTACTTACAGGACAGCCACTAAACAAAATTATTGTTATTATTTTTTTCTTTTTTCTATTCAAAAGTCATCACGATCCCATTCTTCCTCATTCACTCTTCCCATCTTCAGCTTCTCTCTTCCTTCAGAGTTCGCACCGCCTCTGATCATCCAGCTCGCCGCCGTCGATCTGATTTCTTCTTCTTCAGCTAGTCATCTTTTTCGTCGCCGCCGATATAGTCTTCTTCTTCTTCCGATCCGCTCATTCTTCGCAGATCGACCCACCGATTTCCTTCTTCTTTCGATTTGCTTCTTCTTCTTCTTCCGATTAGCTTATTCTTCTTCTTTGTCAGGTGGTTGGATTTGGGATTCTTCTTCTCAGGTGGTTGGATTTAGGATCGAATTGGGGCAATTGGAAGTTAGGGATTTTCAATTGGATTTAGGATTCTTCTTCTTTGTTAGGTGGTTGGATTTGGGATCGAATTAGGGCAATTGGACGTTAGGATTTTCAATTTAAAACACTTTACGGTTTTGGTTGTGGGAGGGTGATTGGTGGCCCCTGTTTTCCTTTCGTTTTTTTTCTTTGGAGTATTTGCCTCTGCTCTGTCAGTTGTTGTTGTGCTAGGCGAATTGTTCTTGGTTTTTTTTTTTGTGTAGTCTGTTTTGTGTGTCCTGTTGCTATGGTGCCCTGCATTGGGGCTGGCTGTTCGGGATAGAAATGCACATTTTCCCACGGGATCCCAATTCCCCGCGTTCCCATCCTCGTTTGGAGAATTTTTTTTTTGGAAAAATGGGGAAATGGGAGGATGGGGATGAATTTCATCTCCAAATTGAAATGGGGATGGGGATGGGGATGGGGGAACCCCTCCCCATCTCCATTTCCTCATTTTCCCCACAATTATATTGAAATGGGGATGAAGATGAGATCCCTCATCCCCATTTTCTCATTTCTCCCAAACATATATAAATATAATTATAATATATATTATTAATTATAATATATATTTGTATTTGTAATATAATGGGTTTTTTTTTGTATTTATAATGGAATGTTTGTTTTTTTTTAGTTTAATTTGTAATTTTTAGTTAAATAGCGAAATGAAAAAAAAGAAAAAATGGAAAAAATGGAAAAATGGAAAAAACGGAAAAAAACGGAAAAACGGAGAAATATAAACAAAAACGGGAAAAATGGGGAAATGGATATACATCCCCCAAAATTCTCCATTCCCATTTTTCCCAAATGGGGAAATGGGGATGGGGATGGGGATGGGGATGGAGATGGGGATCGGGGGATTTATATCCATCTCAATTCCCCAAATATGCATCTCTAGTTCGGGTTTTGCTCTGTTTGTGGCTTATTGTTAATAAAGTTCGGTTGCCATTTGCTATTATGTTGTGGCCATTCTTTGGATCAATTTTGATTCCATTGATATCATTCAAGAGATTATCATTAGTAAATGTATGATTTTGATATGAAATTCTGTTTATTGTTTCAATTGAGAGTTATTATTGTATAGTTATATCTTCGGTTTCATTCCATTGATATTATTCGAGAGGAAATGATTGATTCCATTGAAGCTATGTTGTACACTTTGCGGTTGGATTTAGGATCGAATTGGGGCAATTGGCAGTCAAGCATTTTTAATTTAGAACACTTTGCGATTGGAAGTTAGGGATTTTCAATTGGAAGTATATTGTTGTCATTTTAATTGAAAATTAAAATTTGTTGAAGCTATGTCGTTGTCACTGTTGTTGAAGAGAGGAAATCTGGAAATTTGAAGAAAATTGGGATTGGGTTTGTTTGTGTAATTAATAGAGAAAAATTGTTTTTGTTAGATAATTGTAAATTTTTTCAATTTCTGTTTTTATTTTAAAATACAGTTTTCAGAATGTTCTACCAGACACGTTTTCAGGATTTTGAAATTGAAACCAAAAAAATCGTTTTCGTTTTCGTTTTCGTTTTCTTTTTTCTTTTTAAAAAACATCAACCGAAAAACGCTTACAGGACAGACTCTTAATTTTATGGAGTTTTTGTCATTGATAGTACACCTTAACCACGATGCTTCGTTGACTAAATAAGTAAGACATCAAACCTCTAATACTTTGTTTTGTAATCTAATTTGGTATAAGTACAAGCCATTGTAAGAAAAAATAACCAAGGTCATGTTTGGTTGGATAAAATGGAATGAAATGAAAGCCATTTCGTTTGTTTGGTTTGTTAAAATGCAATGGAATGGAGATTCCACCATTTTGGTAAGGGGTGGGTATGGTTCGGTTCGGTTCGGTTCGGTTTTGACCAAAACCATATTGAACCGATATATATTCGGTTTTTAAAAATGTAAATCGGTTTGAACCGTTTTGCACTTGAAAACTGAATTGAACCGAACACCTTTATCTCGGTTCGGTTCGGTTCGGTTCGGTTCGGTTCGGTTCGGTTCGGTTCTGTTTTGGGCCTATTGGGCTTTGAAGGTTTTTTATATGTTTTTTTATAGTTTTTGGGCCTTTAAGTTGTATTTTTAACATTTAGGCTTAATTTTTTTTTTAAGGAAACACAATATGTAAAAAATAATTTAAACAAAATACAATCCAATTTTTCAATCAAAATCTAAAATTTCAATCATATTCAATCTACATAATCAATCAAAATATAAAATCTTCATAACTTCTATAAAATAAAAGTAAAAATATGTAATACATGATGTAGTCCAAAAATAAAACATCATCAACAAACAATCCATAAAAAATTGAACCTTATAAAATAATTAATTAAGACAATTCGGATTATTCGTGTTAACGGAAAATTCACTCAAGGTGAGAAATTCCAACTAACACCCTCAAGACCACTACCACGGAGGTGGTGGTCGGGGTCGGTACCTTTGATACCTGACCTGCTTAGATAGAAACGAATGTTTGAATAACAATAGAAAATGAGAGCTTTATTATTGATCACTCGCGGTATTAGAAATCTCTCACATACACTCATAATCTCTCTAGGACATAGGATGGTGGCAACTTCGTACTTGTAGAATAGTAGATACAATGATGGCCGTGTTTTGATCACAGAATTTAGGCCTAACGTAATTCTCTTTCTTTTTCACTCTATTTCTGCCTATATTTTCTTTATCATGCTTGGACCTATTTATACTTGTTCCAAGTAGGTTTAAACTAGTGAATCACCCGCCACGATTTTATGAATCCGTTCCCTCCTTATCGGGCGGTATCCCCTATTTGAAAGCCGTTGACTTCGAGTAGATTACGGATTCAAGATTATCGTAGAAGAAGATAAGTTTATTTCCTCTTTGGAATCAACCTCTTGTCTCACACGTATACAGAATTTAATGTTCGTTATAACATGGATATGATCTTGTGTGTATTCATGGCATGATTCTTCATGGAGTTCATCGAATTGGCTGCTCGAGGTAGATCCATGCTTTAGTTCTGGTCTCAGAAGCTTGGGACGGCCTTGTGGGCACTTACTAGGGGTAGTGTAGACTAGGCGAGATTCTTCTTTCATATCTAGGTTAGTTACATGCGTCCCTTATCGAATTAGAGCATCAGCTATAACATGAATCCGACCCACTTAGAGGCTCTCTCTCTACATGTCTGGCGGGGTCAGCGAGCTTCTAGAGAGGTTGGTAGGCTTCTGGCTTAGGCTACGAGTCATATCTGACCTCGGGAAGCCTTGATCTAGAAGGAGCTCACTTTTGTTTATGTCGGGCTTCACTTCGAGTGCTTCCTGAGCTCGACGATCTTTCCTCGCTTTCATGGGGTGGTCTTAGAGCCCGATCCCATGAACCGAGGTTCCGGGATAGGTGATCACGAGAAGCCCAGATTCTATTGTTCGTGTGTGGGCTCGACCTGGACTTGTCTAGCTTCACTTCTGATAGTTCTGAAGCCCGATGATCCTTTCTCGATTCTGCTGGGTAGCTCTAGGGCTTGCCCGAGGTCCCATGAATAGCGATTTCAGGCTTTGATTCGAGCTGGGAGAGTGGAAAATTTCTCTTTGGTCCCTGACCAAATTTTACTATTAACAGAAGTCCCCTCTGACTTGAACACCTGTGGTATAGTTAGGGTTGGAGTCAGATTCCTTATTTAATTGAGAAATTTTTCGTTACAAAATAATTATTGAGAATCTCGAATGAAATCCTCTTATTAACTGCTCAAGTGACGTGTTGAGTTTAGATTGGTGTGCTCCTTGAAGGAAACCGGCTGTGTTACAGCTCTCTTCGTGGTTCGAGGCAATCTTCCCGAGGATGTTGCCGACATCACTACGACCCTAACCTTTATTTAAATTCAAGCTCACTGTTGCTTCCTCACGCATTCTTTCACTTTTAAATTTTCAAACTTCCTCTCTCTTGTTTTCTTCTCTGGCTGCATCATTTGTTTTTCATCCACCTTCAAGATTTTTTCCTCCATCTTCAAGCCCTATTCATTCAATCAATGTCGAACTCTTCTGACAGAATTGACTCCATGGTCGAGGGCACTGGTGGCCCAGATTTGATTCCTCAAAAACGGGTGAAAGTAATTTCGAGCGACGAGGATTATTCCCTGGTCTGTTAGCACCGTCGCTCTAGTAAGAATGTCTCAATCAGCTCCGGCTTCTCGAATAAGCTCGACAACCCTTTGAACTTGGTTGATGAAGATTCTAACGTAGAAGTGAAGGACGACGTCGGTAGGAGAGGTGAAGTCACTGTAGCCGGTTCTCTTCCGACGGAGCTTCCGCCCTTACGGCTTTAGTGTCATTCCCAATTCCACTGTTGATCCGGATTCCCTCAGTCATATAAGATCCAAGTATGGTATTCCTGACAGCGTTTCCTTCACCATCCCTTATAGAGGCTACGACATTTTTAACCCTCCTAAAGGTGTCCTTCCAATTCAAGTGATAGCCGTCAGGCTTCCCTTCCATCCTACCCTGTGGTGGGCTCTTCAAGCCCTTCAACTAGCTCCTCTCCAATTGACGCCCGACTTCTGGAAGCACCTAATCGGCTTCCTCATGATGTGGAAGGAGCAGTGCGAGCTCAGTAAGATAACCAGGGTGCCCGGAGCAGAGGAGCTGACTTTCCTCTTCCAAATTGGGAGCCTGGCCGGGGTTCCCCGAGTTCAATTTTACGCCAAGGCCAAGAACAAGCTTAATTTCATCATCCCTGGAGCTTCAAAGAAAGACCCGACCTGAAAAGAGAAGTGGATTTTGGATGGTGATGATTGGGGAAGCTTAACCTTCATAGGTGGGCATGAGTTTGCGGTCCCCATGGCTTTCAACGACAAACCATCATGGGATCAGGACTCCTTGCCATCCGAATCTGAAACGGTGTTGAGGACTATCCTTGTCAGGAACTACCTGAATCTGAAGTATCTAACTACTGATCCCTTCGATTCCCGCAGGGTGAACAAATATTTACGGATATCCGATGCTACCCCTCGTAAGTAATATTAAGTTATTACGCTTCGTTCCGTTAGCTGGTTTGCTTCTGACATCCTTCCCTTTTTTTTAACAGTTTTTGTTGTTGCTCTAGCTACCCACGAAGTTCGGTAAGCTCAGACCTTTCCCCTTCCTGCTAGATCATCCCAAGGAGTCTTCTCGGTGACCTCGGAGAAAGAGGGGCTATTCATTCCAGCTGCTGTTTCACCTGCTCCAGCCCCATCTCCTACACATTCTAGGTCCATGATGGCTATTCTTGCGTCACGAGCATCCAAGGCACTAATCAAAGGAGGGCTTGCTACCCAAGCCGCTGATATGACCACCTCCGCCCTTTCATCAGCGGCCCCCGCTACAGTTATTGCTTCTTTAGTCACATTACCCACTTCTTCAGCTGACCCATCTATGTCCCCATCAGTTCAGGCTACGGGGGATCCCGAGGCTGGTATTCCTGAGATTCCCCCTACTTGCCCCCTCCATCAGTCCGGCTCGGTCGGTCAGGATGAGGTTCTAAAGCAGTTCGTTACGTCTTGCTCGGGTGACGGGCTTTCTAGGATGGCTTCAATGTACGTGGACATCATGCTTACCAATGGCCCTGCCCTCCTGGCCGAGGTAGTCATCGCCTTTATTTTCTAATGTAATAGCTTGATTTATCGTTTCCTAACATTAATTCCTATTGCTGGCCTTCAAATTTCATGTATCCATGAGTCACCAGGTAGTTTTTCTTCGCGATCGGGCAACCAGGGCTGAAGTTGAAGCTGAAGCTGAGCGGGCCATGAAATTATTGGCGCGGGCTCAGACATTGGTAAAAGAGATGACCTCTAGCCAGAGGGGAATGGAATCAAAACTGGCTGAGCTTCAGTGCAACCACGAGAGGCTGAAGCGGTCTTTTGATCAAGAAACTCTTCGATCTAAGCGATGAGTGAGCGAGCCAGCGGGATGATTAGAAGCAAGAAGCAAAGGCACTGGATGCTATGAACCAAGCTCTGCTGGCCCAAGTTGCCAAGCTTCAGGCTGAAGTGGAAGGCTCTTTTAGCAAGGGGTATTTCTATGCCTCATTCCAGGTCACAGAAGCCCTCCCCCTCCCATTTGACCTCTTCAGTATCGCTGGCTGGGATATGGAGGAAATTATATCTTGGACTGCAGAGATGTCTCACCCCAAAAATGATGAAGCAGGTCCTTCTACTGAGGATAGAGCTGGGAAACGCCTGAAATGCTAGATCTTCCTCCTCCTGTCCCGACCTTCCTATCGCCAAGTCCTAGAGAATCCTCGAGGGGGGTTCAACCCATGAAGCAAGAATAAGGCTTTACCGAAGCCCGATATCCCTCTAAGGTGCCTTCTAGAGAGGAGCCAACAGTGGGAGAGATCATGCCAAAGTCAATGGCCAATCTTCTTGATGCAACCATACCACCTGAGGTCATGACGGTGGTCAACGAGGTATTGGAAGAGGACCCAGCTGAGCAACAAGCAATTGAGGGGCATCCTCAGGAAAATGTGGTAGAGGTGGCTAACCAGGAAGAGCGACCACTAGAAAGAGGAACATGAGGCGAAGTTCATCCTCAGGGACGGGAAGCTGGAGGACATCAGGAGGATGAAGAAATTTGAATCCATCTTCTTGTAACTTGTTTTGAATGCTTGGAAAGAGGGGTGGGCATCCCATTTTTACTCATGCTTGATCATCATCATCATCGCTTTATTTTTATAGCCTGGAACCAAGGGTTGGGTTCCCTGTTTGATTGCTATAGCCTTACCGGGGGATAGGCTCCCCATTTCATTAATGAAAATTAACTTTAGATCTGGTTCGAATTTTGATTGGCATGTACTTGCTTCATTTATGATCTCGATCTAGGTGCAGCCTCTGCAACAATCTAGCTCTGAGCTTGGTAAAAGTAACAAGATAGGAAAAATGCTTAAGTGTGAAAGTAGATAGCTAGCTCGAGCTTTCGACTCTCGACAGAAACTTGTAGCTCAATGACTTTAGTAAATAGTCCCCCTGTGTGATTGTAGGCTAGTCCGCACTTATCACAGTAGGAAACTACATATACTTGGAGAATTAGCGACCAGTAACAACTGGGTCGTTTGGAGTAAAATAGATTTCCATTCTCGTGCCTCTCTAGGGGGTTATAGCCCGGATGAGGCATCAAGAGGGCTATCTAGCCATCTCCTAGCCTTGAGATCTGGATGACAACTATGCTCTTACACTCAGACCCTTCTTGGGGGTGATGGCTATCCAACTATTTCCCGGTCTTGAGATCTGGATGACAACTATGCTCTCACACACAGATTCTTCTTAGGGGTGCTAGCCCGACCAAGACATCAGGAGGGCTATCCAGCTATTTCCTGGTCTTGAGATCTGGATGGCAACTATGCTCTTGTACTCAGACCCTTCTTGACGGGGGGTAGTGCCCGGTCGAGGCATCAGGGATAGCGAGGTGGCTTCCCCGACTAATCCTTGGTCTTGGGACGATAATGTCGAATTTCCCATATAGACCAAATAACTATAGAACATAGTTGAAGATGGAGAAAAAACAGGCTTTACTGATAAAAAGAAAGAGGTACATTATTGTTGGAGATCAAAAACTAGGTAGATATAGTCTGCTCACGAGTTCCCTATTAAGGGGTAGAATTTTCTCAGGTGATCCACATTCCATGTATGATTGATGAGTCGGCCATTGATGTCCTCGAGCTTGTATGCCCAATTGCGGATCACCACCTTTACTAAATAAGGTCCTTTCTAGTTGGGCCCTATGACCTTGTCTGACCTCTTTCTGGTATTCAACGTCACTTTCCTGAGAACTAGGTCCCCTTCCTTAAAGTTTTGGGCTTTAACCCTCCTGTTAAAGTACCTAACAATTATGCTCTGGTAAATTGCTACCTTCTCTGTTACCCGATCTTGATTTTCTTCCAATAGATCTAAGCTAGCACGGAGCTTATCCTCGTTGCTTCCCCATTCAAAGTGTTGAACTCTGAAGAAGGTCAGTTTGTGCTCAATGGGAAGTACCGCTTCAACCCTGAAGGCTAGAGAATAAGGCGTTTCCTCGGTAGTCATTCTCCTCGTAGTGCGGTAAGCCTAGAGGACCTCGGAAAGCTCATCAGCCCATCTACCTTTTTTCTGCTGCAACTTCTTTTTCAACATCTTTTTAATAGTCTTATTGGTGGATTCCACCAGCCCGTTAGTTTAGGGGTGGGCTACTGAAGCAAACCTAAGGTCGATTCTTAAGCCCTCACAAAAGTCTTTGAACCGGCCTTTATCAAACTGCTTGCCGAGGTCAGCTACAATGGCAAGAAGGGTCCTGAACCTTCAAACTACATTATTTTTAATGAATCTTGATGTATTTTCTTCTGATATCTGGGAAAATTGTCCGACTTAGACCCAACTTATGAAATAGTCAATCACTACGATAACATGCTTGGCTTGACTATGAGCTGTAGGAAGCGGTCCGATCAAGTCGACTCCCCACATAACAAAGAGGTATGGTGAGCTAAGGGATGGCAATCGCTCCAGCGGTAGGTGACTCAAGTTTGCGGTCTTCTGGCATGCTTCATATGATCGTTCTAAGTTCTTTGCATCTTGATGGATGGTTGGCCAATAATACCCCATGCGGAGTACCTGATATGCCAGAGCCTCCCCAGCAATATGGTTCCCGCATTCCCCAGAGTGAACCTCTCTCAATACCAATTTGGCATTTTCAGGATGTTAACATCGAAGCAAAGGAATGGATCTGTCCCTCCTGTATAAGTACCTATCTACCAAGCAGTATCGGATTGAGAGCCTCTTGATTCTCCTAGCTTGGTCGGGCTCCTTATGGAGCCTTTCTTCTTGGAGATAATTCACTATAGGGTCCATCCAGTATGGCCGCCGATCTAAGGTATAAGTCTCGTTACCTGTTACTGTGCTTGGTAGGGGAATCACTTGGATAGGGACTCTCTATGGTAAGGTCTGGCCACCATTCACAGCTATCTTAGCTAGGATATCTGCTTGACGATTTTGTTGTCGAGGTACCTGTTCAATCTTAAAACCTTTGAATTTACTCTTAATCTGTTGAGCTAGCTTTAGGTAGGCAATCATGTTATCCCTTTTTACCTGATAATCCCCAGAGACTTTGTTGACTATGAGCAATGAGTCACTCCTGACCTGCAGGTAATCGACCCCAAGTTTTGCGGTCACCCTTATTCCGGCTCAGAGGGATTCATACTCTGCCTAATAGTTAGTGAGTTTAAATTAAAACCTGAAACAATGACAGCACTCAGTCCCTTATGGGTCGATAAGAACTATGGCCGCTCCTCCTCCGGCTTGCCCGGACACTCCTTCTATGTAGAGGATCCAGGACTTGTAATCTTCCGGCCAGCTGTCAGATTCTGGAATCCTCTCAGGGGTTATGTTCAATGCTGCGGAGGTCGCTTGGCCTGGGGGCTTTGAGAGCTCTGCTATAAAGTCCGCCAAAGCCTGGGATTTTATTACGGTCTTGAGCTTATCCCTTAAATCAATTTGGGTGAGTTTTAGAGCCCATAAAACCAGCCTTTCAGATACATCCAATCTTTGCAAGAATTGATGGAGGGGTTGGTCCGTCACTACTGCTATTAAAGAAGCTTGAAAGTAGGGACAAAGCTTCCTTGCCGAGGTTACCAAGGCATAAGTGAGTTTATCCAGAAGGGTATAATTCTTCTCGGGCCTGGTTAGAGCATGAATCATGTAGTAGATAGGCCGTTGGACCCTATCTTTGCATTCCTTGACCAAGGCCCTACTTACTGCAGTCTCTGATACTGCCAAGTAGATTTGCAGCTCTTCTCCAGGACTTGGTTTGACCAGTAGCGGAGGGCTTGACAGATATTTTTTCATGGCTTGAAAAGCTTGTTCACTCTCTTTGTCCCTTTTCATGTTTCTTCCCTGTTTGATGGCATTGAAGAATGGGAGACATTTTTCCATAGACCGAGAAATAAACCGGTTGAGTGCTGCTATCTGCCTGGTCAAGACTTGAACCTGTTTAAGTGATGTGGGAAACTCTAGATTCAGAATAGCCTTAATCTTTTCGGGGTTAGTCTCTATGCCTTTCTCATGAACCATGAAGCCTAGAAATTTTCCCGCAGTCACCCTAAAGGCGCATTTGGAAGGGTTAAATCTCATTTGGTTCTCCCTTAAGATCATGAAGGTTCTGTGAAGGTCGCCCAGATGGCATTCAGAGGTTGTTGACTTGGTGATCATGTCGTCGATGTACACCTCCATCGATCTTCCAATTTCGGGCTTAAACAGCCGATTGACTAACCGTTGATATATAGCTCCTGTGTTCTTAAGCCCCGAAAGGTATCACCTTGTAGCAATACAGACCCCGTCTTGTGATGAAACTGGTCTTTTCCTAGTCGGCGGGGTGCATCATGATTTGATTGTATCCTGAAAATGCATCCATAAAGCTCAGGAGCTTGTTTCCAGAGGTGGAGTCAACTAACTGATCAATTTTTGGTAGAGGGAAACTGTCTTTCGGGCATGCCCGGTTAAGGTCAGTATACTCGATGCACATACGCCACTTCCCATTTGCCTTTGTGACGATGACTACTTTGGCGGTCCATTTGGGTTAGCGTGCTTCTCTGATGAAGCCTGCTTTGGTCAATTTATCCACTTCTTCCTGAATCGTAACATTTCTTTAGGCGTTGAAGTGATGCCTTTTTTGTTTGATGGGCTTGAAGGTCGGATCCACTGCCAATCGGTAAGCAGCCAAAGTCATCGGGATCCATGGCATCTCGTTGTGGCTCCAAGCAAAGATGTCACTGAATTCTTTGAGGAGTCCGACCAAACTCTCTTTCACTCCCGGCTCAAGGGTGGCTCTGACCTTGATGATTTTTGAGGGATCCTTTATTCGGAGGGACATTTCATCTAGCTCATCCACTAGTTGCCTACTAGCCCATTCCTTTCTCTGCTCGTCATTGTCTGGCACCACAGGATCATCCTCTTGGTGATTCGTGGGTCCTTCATCTTCCAAGGTCAATACTGGTGTTACCCCATCCTGGATCATTGTATCTGGACAAATTGTTTTGCTGGAGCTGTTGGGTTGGCAGACACTACATAGCATCTCCTGGCTGCTTGCTGGTCACCCCGTACTTCCCCCTCCTTGTCTCCTACTAGGAACTTCAGGATGTTGTGGTAGATGGATAAGACGCCTTTCAAAGATGATAAAAATGGCCTTCCTAATATTACATTGGAGGCCGACTGGATATCCACCACCACGAAGTCTGTCATGACATTCTGCTGGAGAGGTGTGGCTCCAATGATTACTGACAGGATTTTTGATCCTACGGGTGTGATTAAGTCCCCAGTGAACCCATACAGCGGGGTAGTGCAACTATTGTAACACCATTTTTTCAAGTTCTATTTTTCTAAGGTGTCTTTAAATAGGATGTCTACGCTGCTTTCTGTGTCAATGAGCACAAGGTGCACCATGCAGTTGGCAATCTGTACCATGATCACCATGGGATCATCATGAGGCTGCACGGTGTTGTAGACATCCGCTTCGGTGAAAATGATCTGTGATAGCTGGGAGGGGTTGGTCGGGCTCTAGTCGACCTTGAATATACCCCGCCTTCGTCCACATGAGGGACTTTCATTGCCTGATTTTTCCTAGAATTATTGGAGGTGCTAGCCAGAGTAGGCCCTCCGCTATTGGTATGAATTATCTGGATTTGCTGCATCAGATCCGCATGCTCCCTTTTTTTTTCTTAGCGTGTTCGCGGATCTCGGCTTGCACTTCCCTTCCAGTCTTTATGTTATCCCTGACTTGCTGTAAGAATTCTACAACACATCCTCCTCTTATCAAAGCCTCGATCTGATTTCATAGGTTATAGCACTCTAAAGTGTTGTGTCTCACGTCTTCGTGAAAGTCACAATACTTATAGCGATTCATCTTGTCGATGGGGGCTTTCATGGGTGCGGCCTTTTCTAGTAACTCTTTATCCCGAATGGCGAGATAGATTGTTTCATGGGATACATTTAAAGGGGTGTAATGATCATATCCTCTCTCATCTCGAGCTATTGGAGCCACCATCCTAGGAGGAGGCGAAGCCAGTGGAGGAGTTCGTTTTACGGGATACCTTTCCGACCAGGGTTGAGAAACGGGGAGGTGATATGTTGACCTGTTGGGGGGTTTGTTTTGGCTTTTCTGAGCTTGTTCTGGTTTGGAAGCTTTCTTCTTCTATCACTTTACGGTTCTCATATCGTCATGTTCCATCTTGACCTTGATCTGTTCGTCGACTTCAATTTGCTCCAGAGCCAGATCATAGGCTTCTTGGTAGGTCTCTGGAGGCCGCTTGGCGAAAGACCGAAAACCTTGCCCACCCATAAGTTTCTTCTAAAATTGGTGAGGGTTTCTTTCTCGGTGAAGACCTCAATTTGGATGACTTCTTTATGGAAATGCTCGATATATGCCCGAATGGTTTCCCCTCTCTTCTGGATCACGTATTGTAGATGGATTAAATCCTTCAATCGGGGCTTAACTCTCGAGAATTACGAGTAGAAATCAGTTGAAAGTTTCGTGAAGGAATTTACACTGCCAGTGGGTAGCTTTCTGAACCAGGTCTTAGCGTAATCCGTCAGCGTAGTTGGGAACATTCGACACATAGCAACCCTGGTCATGTTATGGACTTTCATCTGTTGAACGAAGCTCTCCAAGTTGCTCAAGGGATCCTCAATCCCGGAGAATCTGTCAGTCAACATTTTGAATTTGGTGGGAGCTCCGCCGCCCGGAACCTTCTGGTGAAGGAAGATTTCATCTCACTTAGAGGGTCTTTCTTGTCTTCCTTGTACTTCCCTTTCTTCATCCTCTGGACCTCTTTCTGAAGCTCTGTCAACTAGTCTCTCAGGTGCTTGCTCTCATGTTTCCTTGAATTAATCTCAGACTCCTCACTTTCAGACCCTTCTGATGAGCTAGTGATCTCTAGTTGATTCCTTCTTCGGATGGGATTTGCCTGGGGGCTTTGTTGGCTTTCTTCCTTTCTAGCCCGGACCTCCCTCCTTGAGGTCATTGAGTGAAGAAACTCTCGTCGCTCCCAGGGAACGACGTCCCCCGCGAACTTAACTTGCCTGGGTTGGTAATGTGGCAGAGCTTCAGGAACAGGGGGCATGGGCCCTAACCTATCCCGGATTGAGGGTCTGAGTACAGTTCCATTACGAGTTGGCTCCGGAAGGGTAGGTCCAAGGTGATCAAAAGCTGGCAGTCGAGTCCCGGGCCTGCTTTGTTCTCCTTGGTTGCAGAGGTTTGCTTGCTGGACAGTAATACCCTCAACGAGCAGTCGAAGGCTGATGTTTTCCATGAAGGCCGCCGTTTGTTGGTCAATCGCTACCGGGCTTCCCATAAGGGGATCCAAAGGCCACACAGTGGCTGGCTGGTCCGGGACCTGGACACGGAGCCTGGATTTTCTTCCTTTCTTTGGGACCTTTCGTGTCGACGCAGCTGAAGGTTGCTTGGATGCGCCTGCCTGTCCTTGGGAGGAGTGAAGCCTCATGATTAACTGAAAAATAACAAACTTATGAATATAAAAATGATGGTGTGGAAGTTGCTGACACAGGCGGTGCCAGAAAGTGTTAACGGGAAATTTGTTCAAGTTGAGAAATTCCAACTAACACCCTCGAGACCACTACCACGGAGGTGGTGGCCGGGGTCGGTACCTTTGATACCTGACCTGCTTAGATAGAAACGAATGTTTGAATGACAATAGCAAATAATTGCTTTATTATTGATCACTCACGGTATATAAAAATCTCTCACATACACTCACAATCTCTCTAGGACATAGTATGGTGACAATTTCGTACTTGTCAATAATAGATACAATGATGGCCGTGTTCTGATCACATAATTTCGGTCTGACGTAATTCTCTTTCTTTTTCACTCTATTTCTACCTATATTTTCTATATCATGCTTGGACCTATTTATACTTGTTCCAAGTAGGTTTAAACTCGTGAATCGCCCGCCACGATTTTATGAATTTGTTCCTCCTCATCGGCCAGGATACCTTATTTAAAATTTGTTGACTTCGCGTAGATTACGGACTCAAGATTATCGTAGGAGGAGATAAGTTTGTTTCCTCTTTGGAATCAAACTCTTGTCTCACACGTATACATAATTTAATGTTCGTTATAACGTGGATATGATCTTGTGTGTATTCATGGCATGATTCTTCATGGATGTTATCAAATTGGCTGTTCGAGGTAGATCCATGCTTAGTTCTGGTATCAAAAGCTTGAGACGGCCTCATGGGCACTTACTAGGGGTAGTGTAGACTAGGCGAGATTCTTCTTTCATGTATAGGTTGGTTACAGGCGTCCCTTATCGAATTGGAGCATCAGCTATAGCATGAATCTGTCCCACTTAGAGGCTTTCTCTCTAAATGTCTGGCGGGGACAGTGAGTTTCTGGAGAGGTTGGTAGGCTTCTGGCTTAGGCTACGAGTCATATCTGATCTTGGGAAGCCTTGATCTGGAAGAAGCTCACTTTTATTTGTGTCGGGCTTCACTTCTAGTGCTTCCTGAGCGACGATCTTTCTTTGCTTTCACAGGGTGGTTTTGGAGCCTGACCCCAGGAACCGAGATTTCTGGATAGGTGATCTCGAGAAGCCCAGATTCCAGTGTTTGCATGTGGGCTTGACTTGGACTTGCCTAGCTTCACTCCTTATAGTTCTGAAGCCCGATGATCCTTCCTCGATTCTGCGGGGTAGCTCTAGGGCTTGCTCGAGGTCCCATGAATGACGATTTCAGGCTTTGATTCGAGCTAGGAGAATGAAAAATTTCTCTTTGGTCCCTAGTCAAATTTTACTATTAACAATTCGGTTCGGTTCGGTTCGGTTTTGTATGTCCAAAACCGAAACTTAACCGAATTCTATTTGGTTTGAACCAAATAGAAACTATAAGTTGAACCAAACATCTATTTTTGGTTCAACTCAGATCGGTTCAATACGGTTTCAATTTTTATGCCTATCCATAATTTTGGTGTAATGAGCATTCCATCCAAAAACCAATGGAATGCCCATTCTATTCCATTAACGCATTTTATCTTCCAAAAATAACCCTCTAAGCCCCAACTATATTATGAAAATACCCTCATTTCCAAAAATAATATATTACTATATTTATACATTATTATATATTATATTATTACAGTGAATATAAATATATAATATATATAATATATTGTATTATATTATTATACAATATATAATTATAAATATTATAATGATATTGTTAACGGGAAATTTGCTCGAGGTGAGAAATTCCAAATAACACCCTCAAGACCACTACCACGGAAGTGGTGGCTGGGTTCGGTACCTTTGATACCTGACCTGCTTAGATAGAAATGAATGTTTGAATGACAACAACAAAATTGGATCCTTATTATTAATTACTCGTGATATACAGAAAACCTCTCGTACGCACTCACAATCGATCTAGGACATAGGAAAGGGGCAACTTCAGGCTTGTCGAATAGTAGATACTATGATGGCCGTGTTCTAATCACAGAATTTAGGCCCGATTTAATCCTTTTTCCTTTTTACTTTATTTCTGCTTATCTCTTTCGTCTCTGATTAGCCTTATTTATATCTGGTCCAAGTAGGTTTCAACCCATAAGTATCTCGCCACGATCCCATATCCGTTCCTTCCTTATCGGGTAGGATTCGTTATTTGAAAGTTGTTGACTTCGAATTGATAATAGATTCAATGATATCTTTGACGAAGATAAGTTTGTTTCCTTTTTGGAATCGAACTCTTGACTTACACGTACGTGGAATTAATGTTGGTTATAACGTAGATACGATCTGGTGTTTACTCACTGCATGATTCTTCATGGAGGTCATCGAGTTAGCTGCTCGTTGTCTCGTAGAGCGAGGTAGACCCATGCTTTGGTTTTGTTCTCAGAAGCTTGGGATGGGCTTTTCTCGACCCTTTGGAGCTTGAGACATCCCTGTAGACATTCGTGGGAGGTAGCATGGATCTGATCCATTTAGAGACCCTCTTTCTCTTCTTATCATGGAGGGGACAACAGGCTCCTAGTGAGGTTGGTGGGCTTCTAGTTTAGGCTACGAGCTAAGTTTAACCTCTGGAAACCTTAACTTGAAGAGAGTTTGCTTTGCTTGTCGGGCTTCACTTCGAGTGCTTCTTGAGCTCGGTGATCCTTCCTTGCTTTCACGAGGTGGTTTTAGAGCCCTACCCAGGAACCGAGGTTCCTGGGTAGGTGGCCTCAAGAAGCCCGGATTCCAGTGTTCACGTTGGGGCTCGACCTTGTTTTGCCTAGCTTCATCCTCGGTAATTCTAAAGCCAGGTGATCCTTCCTTGCTTCTACATGGTAGTTTTGTGGTCTGCCTGTGGTCTCATGAATGTCGAATTTGGGCATTGATTCGGGCTAGCCAAATTTCTCTATTAATAGAATTCCCCTCTAACTTGAACACCAGAGGTAGAGTTGGGGTTGGAGTCAGATTCCCTATTTTATTGGGAAATTTTCCGTTACGAAAATAATTACTGAGAATCTTGAATGAAATCTTCGCATTAACTGTTCAGGTGACGTGTCGAGCTTGGATTGGTGTGCTCCTTGAAAAAAACAGGTTGTGTTGCGGCCCTTTCCGTGGTTCGAGGCAATTTTCTCGAGGATATCACCGACGTCACTACAAGCCTAACTTCTATATAAATTCAAACATGCTGCCGCTTTCTCACGCCTTCTTTCAATTTCAAAATTTCAAACTTTCTTTCTCTCATTGTCTTCTCCAACCACATCATTGTTTTTCATCCACCTTCAAGCTCTTTTCATTTAACAATGTCGAACTCCTCTGAAAACATTGGGTGTGAGGAATCTAGAGTGACGAGGACTCTTCCCTGGTTCTTCAGCACCGCCGCTCTAGTAGGAATGTCTCAATAGGCTCCGACTTCTCCAATCAACCCGACAACCCTCTGAACTTAGTTGACGAAGATTCTGACGTAGAAGAGAGGGCTGACGCTGCTGGGGAGGTTCAAATTGCGGTGGCTGGGCGTCTTTCAGCGAGGCTTCTTCTTTCTGAATTTAGGGTTATCCCCGACTCTACTGTTGACCCACAATTGATCAACCATATACGGGATAAATATGGCATTCCTAAAGGCGTCACCCTCACAGTTTCCCATGGGAACTACGACGTCTTTAATCCGCCCAAAGGCGTGCTCCTCATTCACTTGGAGGCCTTTGAGAACAGGGTCAGAGTCCCCCTTCACCCTACTCTTCGGCGGGCACTTAACGCCCTTCAACTAACTCCCCTTCAGCTGACGCCCGGCTTCTAGAGGCATATGATTGGCTTCCTCATGTTGTGGAGGGATTAGTGTGAGCTGGACAGGGTTACCCGAGAACCCGGAGCAGAAGAGCTGGTCTACCTCTTCAAAATCAGTAGTTTGTCTGGGTTCCCTGGGGACAGTTCTATGTGAAGGCCAAGAACAAACTCAACTTCATCATCCCTGATGCTTCGGGAAAAGACCTAGCTTGGAAGAAAGAGTGGATATTAGCGAGGAGCGATTGGGGAAGGTCCATATTCATCGGCAGACATAAGTTCGCGGTTCCCACCGCTTTCAACAACAAACCTTTATGGGACCGAGATTCCCTGCCTACCGAGTCTGAGGTTATGCCGAAGACAATCCTCACTAGGAATTAACTGAACTTGAGTTTTCCAACTGCTGATCTATTCGATCCCCGCAAGATGAACCAGTATTTGCAGATCACCGATGTTTCCCCTCGTGAGTAATATTAAGTTATTATGCTTTGTTTTGTTAGCTGACTTGCCTCTGAAATCCTTCTTTTCTTTTCTTTTTTTTTAACAATTTTTATTATTGTTTCCCCTTCCCGCGAAGTCCGACAAGCTCAGACCCCTTCCCCTCCTACCAGATCGTCCCAGGGAACCTCCTTAGCTATCTCTGAGAATGGAGGGCCAACCCTTTTAGCCGCTGCTTCGCCTGCTCCTGATCATGCTCATTCTCCATCACTTTCCCAGATGAGATCGAAGATGGCTATTCTTGCATCACGGGTTGCTAGAGCTCCAAATCGAGTACGGCCCTTCCCAGTTGGGCCCCAAGACCCCGTCTGACCTTTTCTTGGTATTCGAGGTCACTTTCCCGAGAACTAGGTCCCCTTCCTTAAAGTTTATGGCTTTAACCCTCCAGTTAAAGAATCTAGCAATTCTGTTCTGGTAAACTGTTACCTTCTTAGCTAGCTCGGAGCTTACCCTTATTACTCCCCAGTTTAAAATGTTGGACTCTAAAAGAGGTTAGTTTGTGCTCAATGGGAAGAACTGTTTCAACCCCAAAGGCTAGAGAACAGGGTGTTTCTCGGTTGACCGTTCTCCTCATGGTGCGGTAAGCCCAGAGGACCTCGGGAAGCTCCTCAGCCCATCTGCCTTTTTCTGCTGCAGCCTCTTCCTAAACAACCTCTTAATGACCTTATTAGTTGATTCCACTTGCCCGTTAGTCTGGGGGTGGGCTACTGAATTGAATCTAAGGTCGATTCCCAAGCCCTCGTAAAATTCTTTGAACCGACCATTATCAAACTGTTTGCTGAGGTCAGTTTTAATGACAAGAGGGGTCTCAAACTTGCAAACTACATTATTTTTGATGAATCTTGTTGTATTTTTTTCCGATATCTGGGAGATCGATCCAACTGGCTTTGACCCATCTTATGAAATTGTCATTTGCCATGATATCATGCTTGGCTTTTCTAGGATCAGTAGAGAGCGGTCCGATCAAGTCGACTCCCCTCATAGTAAAGGGGTATGGCGAGCTAAGGTATGACAACCGTTCTGGAGGGAGGTGACTCAAGTTTGCGGTCTTCTGGCTTGCTTCCCAAGATCGTACTAAGTTCTTTGCATCTTGATGGATAGTTGGCCAGTAATACCCCATGCGGAGTACCAGATATGCCAAAGCCTCCCTACCAATGTGGTTCCCGGATTCCCCAGAGTGAACCTTTCTCAATGCCCTTTTGGCATCTTCAGGATGTAAATATCGAAGCAAAGAAAGGGATCTTCCCCTCTTATATAGGTACCCATCTATCAAGCAATACCGGACTGAGAGCCTTTTGATTTTCCTAGCTTGGTCAGGCTACCTGGAAAGCCTCACTTCTTGTAGATAATCCACTATTGGGTCCATCCAGCATAGCTGCCGATCCTGGGTATAAATATCCTTACCTGCCATCATGCTGGATAGGGGGATCACTTGAAGAGGGATGGGGTAGGGTCTAGCCACCGTTTACAGCTATCTTGGCTAGGATGTCAGCTCGACGGTTCTGTTGTCAGGGTACTTGTTCGAACTTAAATCCTTTAAACTTGCTTTTAAGCTGTTGAACTAGCTTCAGGTAGGTGATAATGTTATCCCCTTTTGCCTGATAATCCTCATTGAATTTGTTAACTATGAGCAATGAGTCACTCTTGACCTGCAGATAATCAACCTCGTGCTTTGCGGCCGCCCTTATTCTGGCTAAGAGGGCTTCATACTCTGTCTCATTGTTAGTGGCTTTAAATTCAAATCTAAAACAGTGGTAACACTCAGTCCCTTTCGGGTCGATTAGAACTATGCCCGCTCCTCCCCCAATTTTCCAGGACGCTTCATCTGTATAGAGGATCCGTGACTTGCAACCTTCTGGCCAACTGTTGGTTTCTGGACTCCTTTCAGGGGCTACGTTCGTTACTGCGGAGGTCTTTTGGCCCGGGGGCATTGAGAGCTCTACTACAAAGTCTGCCAAAGCCTGGGCTTTAATTATGGTCTAGGGCTTATACTTTAAATCAAACCGGGTGAGCTCCAGGGCCCATAAAACCAACCTTTCAGAAACATCCGACATTTGCAAGTATTGACAGAGGTGTTGGTCCGTCACTATTACTATTGAATGAGCTTGGAAGTAGGGACGAAGCTTCCTTACCGAGGTTACCAAGGCATAAACGAGCTTTTTCAAAAGTGTATAGTTCTTCTCAAGCTTGATAAGAGCATGACTTACGTAGTAGATAGGCCGTTGAACCCTATCTCCCCATTCCTTGACTAAGGCCCCACTTACCGCAGTTTATGAAATGGCCAAGTAGATTTGCAGCTATTCTCCAGGGCTTGGCTTAACTAGCAGCGGAGGGCTTGAAAGGTATTTTTTCAAGGCTTGAAAAGCTTGTTCACTCTCCTGGTCCCATTTAACGTTTCTTCCCCGCTTAATGTCTTTGAAGAATGAGAGAAACTTATCAGTAGACCGAGAAATAAACTTGTTGAGCGCTGCTACCTGCCCGATCGAGACTTGAACCTGTTTAAGTGATGCGGGGGACTCTAGATCCAGGATAGCCTTAATCTTTTCCAGGTTAGCTTCTATGCCTTTCTCATGGACCATGAAGCCCAGAAACTTCCCCGCGGTTACCCTAAATGTGCATTTGGAAGGGTTCAATCCCATCTGGTTCTCCATTAAGATCATGAAGGTTCTACTTAGGTCGCCAAGATGGCCTTCATATGTTGATGACTTGGTGATCATGTCATCGATGTACACCTTCATTGATATTCTAATCTTGGTCTTGAACAACCGGTTGACTAACGGTTGATATGTAACTCCTGTGTTCTTAAGCCCTAAAGGCATCACCTTGCAGCAATACAGACCCCGTCCGGTAATAAAACTGGTCTTTTCCTGGTCCGTGGGGTGTATCATAATTTGATTGTACCCTTAAAACACGTCCATGAAGCTCAGGAGCTTGTTTCCGAAAGAGAAGTCAACTAACTGATCCATTTTTGGTAGAGGGAAACTGTCTTTCAAGCATGCCCGGTTGAGGTCAGTATAATCAACACACATGCACCACTTTCCATTTAGTTTTGTGACCATGACCACGATGTCAATCCACTCAGGATAGCGTGTTTCTCGGATGAAGCCCGCTCTGGTCAGTTTGTCCACATCTTCTTGAACCGTAACATTTCTTTTAGTGTCAAAGTGGCATCTCTTTTATTGATAGGCTTGAAGGTCGGATCCACTGTCAATCGGTGAGCAACCAAAGTCATCTGGATCCCAGACATCTCGTCGTGACTCCAAGCAAAGATATCACTGAACTCTTTGAGGAACCCGGCCAAACCCTCATTCACTCCCGGCTTAAGGGGGGTCGCTGGCCCATTCCCTTCTATGCTACTTCTTGTCTGGAGCCACGGGGTCATCCTCGGGGTGATTTACGGGTTCTACATCTTCCAGGGTCAACATAGGCGTTGCCTTATCCTCGATCGTTGTTACCTGGACAAGTTGTTTTGCTAAAGCTGTTGGGTTGGCAGACACTGCATAGCATCTCCTGGCTACTTACTGGTCACCTCAAACTTCCCCCATCTTGTCTCCCACTGGGAACTTCAGGACGTTGTGGAAGATGGATAAGACCCCTTTCAAGGATGATAAAAATGGCCTCCCTAGTATTGCCTTGTAGGTCAATGGGGCATCCACCACCACGAAGTCTGTCATGATATTCTGTTGGAGAGGTGTGGCTCCAATGATCACTGGGAAATTTTTTGATCCCACTGGTATAATTGAGTCCTTGGTAAACCTATACAGGGGGGAAGTGCAACTATTGTAACACCACTGTTCAAGTTCAATTTTTCCAAGGTGTTTTTCAATAGGACGTTGACGCTGCTGCCTGTGTCAACGAGCACACGGTGTACCATACAGTTGGCGATCTGTACCGTGATCACCATGGGATCATCATGAGGCTGCACGATGTTGTAGACATCCGCTTCGGTAAAAATGATATGTGACAATTGGGAGGGATTGGTCTGGCTCTAGTTGACCTTGAAGATACCTCGCCCTCCATCCACATGAGGGACTTTCCTTACGTGGTTTTTCCTGGAATTATTAGAGGTCCCATTCAGAGTAGGCCCTCCGCTGATGGTATGTATTATCTGGATTTGTTACACCAGATCCGTCTACTCCCCCTTTCTTATATCAGCGTGCTTACGGATCTCGGTTTGCACTTCTCTTCTCGTCTGAATGTTACCCCTGACTTGCTGTAAGAATTATACCAAACGTCCTTCCCTTATCAAAGCCTCAATTTGATTTCGTAGGTTATAGCACTCTGAAGTGTTATGTCCCATATCTTCGTGAAAGTCACAATACTTATAACGATTCTTCTTGTCGATAGGGGCTTTCATGGGTACGGGCTTCTGTAGCAACCCCTTGTCCCTAATGGCAAGATGGATCGTTTCACGGGATGCATTTAAGGGAGTGTAACGATCATATCCTCTCTCATCTCGAGCTATTGGGGCCACTATCCTTGGAGGAGGTGAAACTCGCGGAGGAGTTCGTTTTGCTGGATATCTTTCTGATCTGGGTTGATAAATGGGGAAGCGAAATGTTGACCTATTAGGGGGGTTTATTCTGGCTTTTCTAAGCTTGCTTGGGTTTGTGAGCTTCCTTCTTCTATCGCTTTAAGGCTCTGATATCGTTGTGTTCCATTTTGACCTTGAGTTGTTCGTCGACTTCAAATTGCTCTAGAGCCCGATCATAGGCTTCTTGGTAGGTCTCTGGAGATCTCTTGGCAAAAGACCGGAAAAGCTTGCCTATCCACAAGTTCCTTCTGAAGTTGGCGATGGTTTTTTTCTTGGTAAAGACCCTTATCTGGATGAATTCCTTGTGGAAATGTTCGACATAAGCTCGGAGGGTTTCCCCTCTCTTCTGGATCATGTACTGTAGATGGATTAGGTCTTTCAATCGATGCTTAACTCATTGGAATTGTGAGCAGTAATCGGCTGACAGCTTCGTGAAGGAATCCACACTGCCAGCAGGCAGCTTTCTGAACCAGATCATAGCGTAATCCGTCAGCATAGTTGGAAGCATTCGACACAAAGCGGCCCTGGTCGTGTTCTGGACCTCCATATGTTGAACAAAGCTCTCCAAGTGGCTCAAGAGATCCTCAGTTTTGGAGAATCTGTCAGTAGGCATTTTGAATTTTGGCAAGAGCTCCGCCTTCTGGATCCTTCTGGTGAAAGAAGCGTTCATCTCACTTAAAGGAACCTTCTTGTCCTCCTTATACTTCCCTTTCTTCATCTATTGGATCTCTTTCTGAAGCTATGCTAACTGGTCTATCAGGCGTTTGCTCTTAGGTTTCCTTGAATTGATCTTGGACTCCTCACTATCTAACCTCTCTAATGAGCTGGCGACCTCTACTCGGTTCCTTCTTCGAAAGGGGTAAGCTTGGGGGTTTTGCTGGCTTTCTTCCTCTCTATCTGGGGCTTCCCTTTTCCGAATCATTGGGTGAAGAAACTCTCCCCGCTTTAGGGGAATGATGTCTGCTGCAGACTTGACTTGCCTGGGTTAGTAGCGTGGCAGCGCTTCAAGAACGGAGGGCATAAGCCCTAACCTCTCCCGGATTGAGGGATGTAGTTCCGTTCTATTACGAGTTGGCTCCGAAGGGGTAGGTCCCCGGCGTTCAAAGGCGGGTTGCCTAGTCCCGGGCCTACTTGGTTCCCCTTGATCCCAGAGGTTTGCTTGCTGAACAGTAATACCCTCAGCGAGCAATCGAAGGTGGATGTTTTCCACGAAGGCCGCCACTTGTTGGTCAAGCTCAGCTTGGCTTCCCATAGGAGGATCCAATGACCGCACAATGGCTAGATGGTCTGGGACTTGGCCACAAAGCCCGAATTTTCTCTTTTTCTTTGGGATTTTTCATGTCGACGCAATTGAAGGCTGTCATGATTCGCTTGGCTGTCCATGGGAGAAGCGAAGCCTCATGACTCCTGTAAAACAACAAACTTGTGACTATGAAGATGGTGGTGTAGGAGTTTTCCCACAGAGGGCGCTAGAAAGTGTTATCGAGGAAATTTGCACAAGATGAGAAATTCCAACTAACACTATCGAGACCATTACCACGGAGGTGGTGGCCGGTACCTTTAATACCTGACCTGCTTAGTTTGAAACGAAAGTTTAAATGACTCTAGCAAATGAGAGCTTTATTATAGAACACTTGTGATACACAAGAATCTCTCTTATACACTCACATTCTCTCTAGTACATAGGAAGGTGGCAATTTAGTGCTTGCCGAATAGTAGATACAATGATGGCCGTGTTCTGATCACAGAATTTAGGCCTGACCTCATTCTCCCCCTCTCTTACCATGCTTGGCCCTATTTATATTTGGTCCAAGAAGGTTTGAACTCACAGATATCCTTCCACGATCCTATGAATCAGTTCTCTCCTTATCGGGCGGGATCTGTTATTTAAAAGTTGTTGACTTCGATTTGATAACAAATTCGATGATATCTTTGATGAAGATAAGTTTGTTTCCTTTTGGGAATCAAACTCTTGACTTACACGTATGCGAAGTTAATGTTGGCTATAACATAAATGTGATCTTGTGTGTACTCATTGCATGATTCTTCTTGGAGGCTATCGGGTTAGTTGCACGTTGTCTTGTAGAGCGAGGTAAACCCATGCTTTGGTTATGTTCTCAAAAGCTTAGGATGGACTCGTAGGCACTTACTAGGGGTAGTGTAGATTAGGCGAGATTCTCCTTTCATGCCCAGTGGGGACAACGGGCTTCTGGATAGGTTGGTGGGCTTCTGTCTTAGGCTACGAGTCAAACCTGACCTTGGGAAGCCTTGGTCTGAAAGGAGTTCACTTTTGTTTCTGTCGGGCTTCGCTTCGAGTGCTTCCTGAGCTCGGTGATCTTTTCTCGCTTTCACGGGGTGGTTTTGGAGCCTGACCCCCCGAATCGAGGTTCCTGTATTGATGGCCTCGAGAAGCCTGGAGTCCAGTGTTCGCGTATGGGCTCGACCTGGCCGTGCCTAGCTTTATCCTTAACAGTTTCGAAGCCCAGTGATCATTCCCTACTTATGTGGGGTAGTTTTATGGTCTGCCCGTGGTCTCATAAATGTTGAATTTGGGTTTTGATTCGGGCTAGGAAAGTGGAAAATTTCTCTTTGACCCCTAGCTAAATTTTACTATTAACACTTCCCGAGCAAGGTTGAGAAATGGGGAGGCGATAAGTCGACCTGTTGGGGGGTTTGTTCTAGCATTTTTGAGTTTGCTCTGGTTTGGAAACTTCCTTCTTTTGTTGCTTTACGACTCTCATATCGTCATGTTCCATTTAGACATTGATCTGTTCGTCGACCTCTCTATGCTTTAGAGCCCGGTCATAGGCTTCTTGGTAGGTTTCTTGAGGCCACTTGGCGAAAGACTGGAAAAGCTTACTCTCCCATAAGTTCCTCCTGAAATTGGCGAGGGTTTTTTTCTCGGTGAAGACCTTCATTTGGATGACTTCCTTGTGGAAGCGCTCGACATAAGCCCGGAGGGTTTCCCCTCTCTCCTGGATCACGTATTGTAGATGGATTGGATCCTTCAGTCCAGGCTTAACTCCTTGAAATTGTGAGCAGAAATCAATTGACAGTTTCGTGAAAGAATCCACACTACGAGCGGGTAGTTTTCTTAACCCAGTCTTAGCGTAATCTATCAGCATAGTTGAGAACATTCAACACATAGCGGCCCTGGTCGTGTTCTGGACCTCCATTTGTTGAATGAAGCTCTCCTAGTGGCTCAAGGGATCCTCAGTCCTGAAGAATCTATCAGTCGGCTTTTTGAATTTTGGTGGGAGCTCCGCCGCCCGGACCCTTCTGGTGAAGGGTGCATTCATCTCACTTGGAGGGTCTTTCTTTTCTTCCTGGTACTTCCCCTTCTTTATCCGCTGGACCTTTTTCTGAAGATTTTTTAGCTGGTCCCTTAGATGCTTGCTCTCATGTTTCCTTGAATTAATCTCGGTCTCCTCACTGTCGGACCCTTTTGACAAGCTAGTGACTTCTACCCGATTCTTTCTTCAGATGGGATCTGCCTGGTGGGGGTTTGTTGGCTTTCTTCCTCTCTAGCCCGGACCTCCCTCCTTGAAGTCGCTGGGTAAAGAAACTCTTGTCACTCCCTAGGAAAGATGTCCGCGTTGGACTTGACTTGCCTGGGTTGGTAACGGAGCGAAGCCTCAGGAACGGAGGGCATGGGCCCTAACCTATCCTGCATCGAGGGTCTGGGTACAATTCCATTATGAGCTAGCTTCGGAGGGGTAGGCCTAAGGTGATCAAAAGCGGACCGTCGAGTCCCTGGCTTGCTTGGTTATCCTTGGTTGCAGAGGTTTGCTTCTCGGACAACAATACCCTCTGCGAGCATTCAAAGACGGATGTTTTACACGAAGGTCACCGCTTGTTGGTCAAGCGCGACCTGACTTCCCATAGAGGGATCCAAAGCTTGCACAATGGTAGGCTGGTCTAGGACCTAGCAATGGATCCCAGATCTTCTTCTTTTCTTCGGGACCTTTCTTGTCGACGCAGCTGAAGGTTGCTCGGATGCACCTGGCTGTCCTTGGGAAGAGCAAAGCCTCATGATTAACTTTGAAATAACAATTTATGAATACAAAAATGATGGTCGTGGGTTCGTTTCCCACAGACGGTGCCAGAAAGTATTAACGGGAAATTTGCTCGAGGTGTGAAATTCCAATTAACACCCTCAAGACCACTACCATAGAAGTGGTTGCCGGGGTGGGTACCTTTGATACCTGATATGCTTAGATATAAATGAATGTTTGAATGACAACAACAAAATGGGAGCCTTATTATTAATTACTCGTGATATAAAGAAAACCTCTCGTATTCACTCACAATCTCTCTAGGACATAGGAAAGGGGCAACTTCGTGCTTGTCGAATAGTAGATACTATGATGGCCGTGTTCTGATCACAAAATTTAGGCCCCGATGTAATCCTCTTTCATTTTCACTCTATTTTTGCCTATCTCTTTCGTCTCTGATTGGCCTTATTTATATCTGGTCCAAGTAGGTTTCAACTCATAAGTATCCCGCCATGATCCCATGAATCCGTTCCCTTTTTATCTGGCAGGATTCGTTATTTGAAAGTTGTTGACTTCGAATTGATAACGGATTCGATGATATCTTTGACGAAGATAAGTTTGTTTCCTTTTTAGACTCAAACTCTTGACTTACACGTACGCGGTATTAATGTTGGTTATAACATAGATACGATATTGTGTGTACTCACTGCATGATTCTTCATGGAGGTCATCAAGTTAGCTGTTCGTTGTCTCGTAGAGCGAGGTAGACCCATGCTTTGGTTCTGTTCTTAGAAGCTTGGGATGGACTTTTCTCGACCCTTTAGAGCTTGAGACGTCATTGTAGACATTCCTGAGAGGTAGCATGGATTTGATCCATTTAGAGGCCCTCTTCCTCCTCGTATCATGGAGGGGACAGCGGGCTCCTGGAGAGGTTGGTGGGCTTCTGGTTTAGGTTACGAGCTAAGTTTAACCTCTGGAAACCTTAACCTGAAAGGAGTTTGCTTTGCTTGTCGGGCTTCACTTCGAGTGCTTCTTGAGCTCGGTGATCCTTCCTTGCTTTCACGGGGTGGTTTTGGAGCCCAACCCCAGGAACCGAGGTTCTTAGGTAGGTGGTCTAGAGAAGCCCGGATTCCAGTGTTCATGTGGGGGCTCGACCTGGTCGTGCCTTGCTTTATCCTTGGTAATTTTGAAGCCCGACGATCCTTCCCTGCTTCTGCGGGGTAGTTTTGTAGTCCGCCCGGGGTCTCATGAATGTCAAATTCGGGCTTCGATTCGGGCTAGGAGAATGGAAAATTTGTCTTTAACCCTTAGCCAAATTTTACTATTAACATATATATATATAAGTATTACATATTGTACATATCATACTATTATATAATATATATTGTTATATGTATTTTTGTTACATATATTATAATATATATATATATACTATATTATATATATTATATATTATATATTATATTTGTTTTAGAGAATATGATGGAAGATCCTTATGATGGCTTTCTGGAAGAGAGAAGGGGTAGTTTTCAGACCAAATGGCAGGACAGTCCATTGGTACTGTGCATTTGGGAGGCATTCTGGTGAACTTTGTGTTACAAGCTATGACCGGGGTGGTGTTTTGGAAAGCCTTCTCATAATTGGTGATCCAATCGAGAGGCATGATTTCTGTGAGCTTTTCTCTGGGGAGCTGTTTAGGAATTTGGATGATGGTAGAGACTTACAATATATAATAATATATAATATTTTTTTTATATATAATAATAATAATAATAATAATAATATATATTATATATTATATAATATATATTATTGTTAAGGGAAATTTGCTCAAGATGAGAAACTTTAATTAACACCCTCAAGACCACTACCACTGAGGTGGTGGCCGGGGTCAGTACCTTAGATATCTAACCTGTTAAGATAGAAATGAATATTCGAATGCTAATGTGATGGCAAATGATAATTTTATTATTGATCACTCGTGGTATACAGAAATCTCTCAATTACACTCGCAATCTCTTTAGGATATAAGAGGGTGGCAACCTTGTGGTATTCGAATGGTAGATACAATGACGACCGTGTTTTGATTACAGAATTCAGGCTCTATTCACTCTTTTTTTTTATGTCCTCTCTATTTTTCCTTCTTTTTCTCATATTTATACATGGTCCAAGCCATTTGAACGGGTGTATCTCCGGCCACGATTCTCTGAATATGTTCCCTCTTTATCGGGCAGGATCCTCTATTTAAAAGTTGTTGACTTCGAATAAATAACGGACTCAAGAATATCGCTCAAGAATATCGTTGGAGGAGATAAGTTTGTTTCCTCTCTGAAATCAATCTCTTGCCTTACACGTACGCAGAGTTTTAATGTTCGGTGGAGTGTACATATGATCTTGTGCGCATTCACGGCATGATTCTTTATGGACGTTGTCGAGTTAGGCGCTCGCTGCTTCATATTGCGAGGTAGACCCATGCTTTAGTTCTGGTCTTAGAAGCTTGGGACTGCCTTGTGGGCACTTACTGGGGTTAGTGTAGATTAGGCGAGATTTTTCTTTCATGTCTAGATAGATCACATACGTCCCTTAGTGAATTGAAACATTAGCTATAACATGAATCTGATCCAGTTAGAGACTCTCTCTTCGTATCTGACGGGGACAGCGGGCTTCTAAAGAGGTTGGCGGGCTTCTGGCTTAGGCTACGAGTTAAATCTGACCTCGGGAAGCCATGATCTGAAAGGAGCTCACTCTTGTTTGTGTCGGCCTTCACTTCGAGTGCTTCCTGAGCTCAATGACCTTTCCTTGCTTTCGAGGGGTGGTTCTGGAGGCAGGCCCCAGGAATCGGGGAATAGGTGATCTCAAGAAGCCCGGATATCGGTGCATTGGGCTTTTCTCGAATTCCAGCATAGGCGTGAGGGCTCGACCTGGTCGTGCCAAGCTTCATTCCTAATAGCTCTGAATCCTGATGACCCTTCCTTACTTCTACGGGGTAGCTTTGTGACTCGTCCGGTGTTCAAATCTTGAATCCTGGCTTTGATTCGAGCTAGAAGAGTGGAAAATTTCTTTTTGGTCCGTTAGCCAAATTTTACTATTAACAGAAGTCCCCTCTAACTTGAACACCGGTGGTAGAGTTGGGGTTGGTGTCAGATTCCTTGTTTTTTCATTGGGAAAATTTCCTCTCTTACCGTTACCAAATATGGGTGGTGTGCCCAGACTGGTACATCCTTCAAAATAATCTGGCTTAGTTACGGCCATCCCCGTGTTTCGAGGCGATCTTATCAAAGATTTTGTTGATGTCAGCAGCTCTTCCACCTCTATTAAATCCCGACTTCCTCATTCTTTTGGTCACGCTTTACTTTTAAATCTTTAAAACTCCTTCTCTTTAGCAAACTTCTTTAGCTACACTTCTGTTCTTTCCCTTTTTTTCTCAGCCTCCAAACCCTATTATATCATGTCAAAGATTATTCATGACTCCGTTGACTCCCTCGTTAACATAACAGAGGTTTCCAGTATTGTCCAAGGAAAGCGGGCTCGACGAGGCCTAGACGGGAACGACTAACCTCCGTCCCCAAAACGTCGTCAATCGAACATGAACGTGGCGATCGGGACTGGGTTTTTTAATTGACTAGATACCCCCCTGAGTGCACCAAGTCATGTTGTTAGTCCTGCTCTGGAGAGGCGTCTCTCATATGACTTGAAAGTCATTCCAGACTCAGCCGTTGACCTGCATTCGATCAGTCGCTTGAGGTCCAGATATGGCATTCCTGACAGCGTCTCCCTCACAGTCCTTCACAGGAACTACGACGTCTTTAATCCACCCAAATACGCTCTCCCTATCCATGTAGTGGCCTTCGAGAACGGGGTAAGGCTCCCCCTTCATCCTACCCTTCGGCAGGCTCTCAACGCCCTACAACTAGCTCTCATCCAATTGACACCCGGCTTCTGGAGGCATTTGATCGGCTTCCTCGTGTTGTGGAGGGAACAATACGAGTTAAGCAAGGTCACCTAGGAGCCAGAAGCCGAGGAGCTAGCTTACCTTTTTCAGATTGGGAGCTTGTCTGGGGTTCCTCGAGGTCAGTTCTATGTCAAGGAAAAGAACAAACTCAATTTTATCATCCTTGAAGCCTCGAAAAAAGATCCTGCTTGTAAGAAAGAGTGGATCCTAGCGGGTAAGGATTGGGGGAGCTCGACCTTCATAGGCGGGCATGATTCGCGGTTCCAACCACTTTCAAAGATAAGCCCTCGTGGTGCCGAGATTCCTTGCCCGTCGAGCCTGAGGTGGTGCTGAAGGCCATGCTTGCCAGGAACTATTTGAACCTGAAGTTCCCGACTGCTGACCCTTTTGATTCTTGTTGGGTAAACTGCTATCTACGAATATTCGATGCTAATCCTCGTAAGTACTTTGAACCATCATGCTTTGTGTCGTTGAATGGTTCAGTTATGATGGCTTTACCTTTTTTTTTTTTTTTTTTTTTTTTTTTTAACAATTTTTATTGTTACTCCAGCTTCCTATGAATCCCACCAAGCTCGCAATCCTCCTTCATCTACCAAATCAAATCGGGAAGTCCCTTTGGATTTCTTAGCAGAAAATGGACCTACTGTTCCAACTGGAACTTCGTCTACTCTTGCTTCGCCTTCTTCCCAACACAAGTCTAAGTTGTCACTCATCGCATCTCGGTTGCCAAGGTGAGTGGCAAAAGGGCCTCTGTTTCTCAAGCCGTTGATGCCGTTACATCAGCTCCAGCTCTAGTTACCCCTACATCTGCCTCTACTCCTCCAAGCTTGCCAGACACCTCTGCCCTTCCATCTACATTCTCAGTCTCTCAGGCTTCAAAGTACCCTGAAGCTGGTGTTGAAGGGGTTTCCCCTGTTTGCCTGCCAGATCAATCTAGGTCTGCCTTTCAAGATGAGGTTATAAGGCAATTCATTGCTTTCTGCGCCGGGAGCAGTCTTTCTATGATGGCTTCAATGCCCATAGATATTCTAGTTTTCAAGAGTTCTGCCCTCTTGGTCGAGGTAGTCATCGCATTTTATTTTCTCATGTAATAGTTTGATTTGTCATTTCCTAACTTGAATTCTTTTTGCAGGCCTTCAAATTTCAAGTAGCCATGGGCCATCAGGTAGCTTCTCTCCGCGACCGGGCAGCCAGGGCTGAGGCTGAAGCTTAGCGGGCCATGGAATTGTTGGCACGAGATCAAGACTTGGTACAAGAGATGGCCTCTAGCCAGAGGGGAATGAAGGTAGAGTTAGCCAAACTTCGGTGCGACCATGAAAGGTTGAAGCGGTCCTTTGACCATGAAACCCTTCGTTCTCAACGTCGAGCCAGTCAGTGAGATTCTTGAAATGGGGAAGACAAGCCAAGGTCTGCAAGCCCAAGTTGCCAAGCTTCAGGTTGAGGCGGATGCCTCATTCAGTGAAGGATATTTCTATGTTTCCTACCAGGTTACTGAAGCTATCCCTTCCCCCTTCCCCTTTCGACCTATCAGTTATTGCCAACTGGGATAGAGAGGATAATATGACGAAGGCCGCAGAGATGTCCCGTCCTGAGGGTAACAAGGCTGGAGCTGAGAGGCAAACAGTTGTAATAGATCATCATCTTTCTCCTCCAGTCATTCCAGTTTTGGGTCCCAGGGAGACCTCTACTGGGGTCCAGTTAGCACAACTCGAGGGGGACCTTTCAGAAGCCCGATGTGAGACTCGCAATAGCACGGACGAAACCCCTAAAGAGAGACTAGATGTTGAACCTCTAGCAAACCTTCTTGACGCAGCCATCCCTCCTGAGGTGATGGCAGTGGTTAATGATGTCTTGGAGGAGGACCCCACTAAGCAGCAAGCAGTTGGGAACCCTCTGGTGGTAGGTGTAGCAGATATGGCTTTCCCAGATGATCCACTACCTGAAGAAAAAGCAGGGGGCGAGGTTTACTAGGAAGGGGGAGCAGCAAAAGGGAACCAGGAGGAAGCAGGAACCTGATGTGATTTATTCCAATTTGCTTTGGCAGCCCGGAAAGGGGGGTAGGCACCTCGCTATATTCATGCCACGTTTAACTAGTTTTTTCTCCAATTTTTTTATAGCTTATGTAGCCCGAAACCGGGGGTTGGGATCCCTGTTTGATAATTGTAGCCTTTCCAGGGGATAGGCTCCCATTTCATTAATGAAAACTGACTTTAGATCTCGTTCATGCTTTCTTCAATGAATTTTGACTTGATTGGCATTTACTTGCTTCATTTCTGACCTCGATCTAGGTGCAGCCTCCAAAACAACTTGACTTAACTTAATTTGGGAAAAGCAACAAGATAGAAAAACTGCTTAAGTGTGAAAGTAGACAGCTAGCTTGAGCTTTCAACTCTCAACAGAAACTTGTAGCTCGATGACTATAGTAAATAGTCCCCTTGTGTGATTGCAAGCTAGTTTGCACCTGTCACAGTAAGCAACCATATATACACGGAGAATTAGCAACCAGTAATAACTGGGACATTGGAGTTTAAGTAAAAGAACTTTCCATTATCGAGCCACTCTAGAGGGTTATATCCCGATCGAGGCATCAAGGAGAGCTATCTAGCTATCTAGCTATCTCCTAGTCTTGAGATCGGGATGACAATCGTGCTCTTAAACTTGAGTCCTTCTTTGGGGCGGTAGCCCGACCAAGGCATTAGGGGGCTACCTAGCTGTTTCCTGGACTTGTGATCTGAACGGCAACTATGCTCTTATACTTAAATCCTTCATAGGGGTTATAGCTCGGCCAAGGCATCAGGAGTGCTATATAGCTATATCCTGGTCTCGAGATCTGGTTGGCAACTATGCTCTTACACTCAGACCCTTCTTGGGGGTGGTAGCCTGACCAAGGCATCAGAAGAGCTATCTAGCTATATTCTGGTCTCGAGATCTGGTTGGCAACTATGCTCTTACACCTAGACTCTTATTGGGGGTGGTAGCCCGACCAAGGCATCAGGAGAGCTATCTAGCTATTTTCTGATCTCGAGATCTGGTTGGCAACTATGCTCTTACACTCGGACCCTTCTTGGGAGTGGTAGCCTGACTAAGGTATCAGGAGGGATATCTAGCTATATCCTGGTCTCGAGATTTGGTTGGCAACTATGCTCTTACACTCAGACCCTTCTTAGGGGTGGTAGCCCGACCAAGGCAACATGAGGCCTAAATGCAGGTAGCCTGCTCACGAGTTCCCTGTTTAGGGGTAAAATTTCCTCAGGTGATCTGCATTCCAGGTGTGGTCTATAGGAATCCATCCATGTCTTCAAGCTTGCATTCCCCATTTCAGACCACTACCTTTATTAAGTAAGGTCCTTCCCAGTTGGGCCCTTGAACCCCGTCTGACATCTTCCTGGTATTCAAGGTTACTTTCTTGAGAACTAGGTCCCCTTCTTTAAAGCTTCGAGCTTTAACCTTTCTGTTAAAGTACCTAGCGATTCTGCTCTGGTAATTCGCTACCTTCTCAGCTGCCTGATCTTATTTCTCTTCCAAGAGATCTAATCTAGCTCGGAGCTTATCCTCATTGCTCATTTGTTCGAAATGTTGAACCCTGAAGGAGGTTAATTTAAGCTCGATAGGAAAAATCGCTTCAACCCCAAAGGTTAAAGAATAGGGCAATTCACCAGTGGGTGTTCTCTTCGTAGTACGATAGGCCCATAGTACCTCGGGAAGCTCCTCAACCTATCTGCCCTTTCTATGTTGCAACTTCTTTTCAACAGCTTCTTGATAGCCTTATTGGTGGATTCTACTAACCCGTTAGTCTGAGGGTAGGCTACTGAAGCAAATCTAAGGTTGATTCCCAAGCCTAAGCAAAAGTCCTTGAATCGACCATTATCAAACTGCTTATCGAGGTCGGCTACAATGATAAGAGGGGTTTCGAACCTACAAACTACATTGTTTTGATAAACCTTATCGTATTCTCTTCCGTTATCTAGGACAATGGTCTGGCTTTGACCCACCTCGTGAAATAGTCAATAGCTACAATATCATGTTTGGCTTGTCCAGGAGCAGTTGGAAGTGGACCAATGAGGTCGACCCTCTACATAGCAAAGGGTAAGGCGAACTGAGGGATGACAGACGTTCCATTGGGAGGTGGCTCAAGTTAGAGGTCTTCTGGCATGGTTCAGAAGATTGCACAAAGCTATTCGAATCTTTATGGATAGTTGGCCAGTAATACCCCATGCGGAGTACCTAATATATTTACGCTTCCCCACCAACGTGGTTTCCACATTCTCCAGAGTGAACCTCCCTTGATGCCTATTTGGTATCATCAGGATACAAGCAACGAAGCAGAGGAAGAGACCTGCTTCCTCTTGTAGAGGTGCCCATCCACCAAGCAGTATCAGACTGAGAGCCTCTTGATTCTTCTGACTTGGTCAGGCTCCTCGGGAAGCCTTCCTTCTTGGAGATAAATTACTATGGGATCCATCCAGTATCGCCATCGATCTAAGGCATAAATCTCCACGCCCATTACTATACTTGGTTGGGAGATTACTTAGAGAGGAACTCCTTGCAGCAAGGCCTGGCCACCATTAGCAGCTATCTTGGCAAGGACATCAGCTCGACGGTTCTATTGCTGAGGGACCTGCTCGATCTTAAATCTCTTAAACTTATTTTTAAACAGCTCAACTAGATTCAGATATGCAATCATGTTATCCCCTTTTGCCTGATAATCCCCCAAGACTTGATTGAGTATGAGTAATGAGTTGTTCTTGACTTGTAAGTAATTGACCCCGAGCTCGGCGGCCGCCTTCATTTCTGTTATGAGGGCTTCATACTCTGCCTCATTTTTAGTGGCCTTGAACTCGAATCTGAAATAGTGGCAGCACTCAGTTCCCTCAGAGTCTATTAGAACTATGCTCACTCCTCATCCAGCTTGCCCGAAGCTCAGTCCGTGAAGATGGTCCACGATTTGCAACCTTCTAGCCAGCTGTCGGACTCTAGAGTTTCTCAAGAGATATATATGTTGTTGCTGAGGTCGCTCTGCCCGGAAGAATTGAGAGTTCTACCGCAAAGTCCGTAAAAGCCTGGGCTTTAATTACGATTCTGGACTTATACCTTAAATCAAACTAAGTGAACTTTAATGCCCATAAAACCAGTCTTCCAGACACATCCGGCTTTTGCAAGAATTGACGGAGGGGTTGGTCCGTCACTACTACTGTTGAGTGAGCTTAAAAGTAGGGATTGAGCTTTCTTACCGAGGTCACCAAGGCATAAGCGAGCTTCTCCAGAAGGGTATAATTCTTTTCGGGTTTGGTTAGAGCATGACTCGCGTAGTAGATAGGCCGCTGAACTCTATCTCCATATTCCTTGACCAAGGCCCCACTTACTGCAGTCTTTGAAATGGCCAAGTAGATTTGCAGCTCTTCTCCAAGACTTGGCTTAACCAGTAGCGGAGGGCTTGACAGATATTTCTTCGAGGCTTAAAAATCTTGTTCACTTTTCTGGTCCCATTTCATGTTTCTTCCCTGCTTAATGACTTTGAATAATGGGAGACATTTATCGGTAGACTGAGAAATGAACCTGTTGATCGCTGCTACCTGTCCGGTCAAGAATTGAACCTGTTTAAGTGACGTGGGGGACTCTATATCCACGATAGCCTTAATCTTTTCCGGGTTAGCCTCTATGCCTCTCTCATGAACCATGAAGCCTAGAAACTTCCCCGCAGTTACCCCAAAGGTGCATTTAGAGGGGTTCAATCTCATCTGGCTATCTCTTATGATCATGAAAGTTCTGCGAAGGTTGTCTAGATGGCTTTCAGCGGTTGATGACTTGGTGATAATTTCATCGATGTACTCTTCCATTGATCTTCCAATTTAGAGCTTGAACAGTCGATTGACCAACCGTTGATATGTAGCTCCCGCGTTCTTAAGCCCGAACGACATCACCTTGTAGCAATACAAACCCTGTTCGGTAATGAAACTGGTCTTTTCCTAGTCGACAGGGTGCATTATAATCTTTGTGTACCTTGAAAATGCATCCATGAAGCTTAGGAGCTTATTTCCAGAGGTGTTGTCAACCAACCGATCAATTTTTGGTAAAGGGAAACTGTCTTTTGGACATGCCCGGTTGAGGTCGATATAATCGATGCACAAGCGCCACTTCCCATTTGCCTTTGTGACCATGACCACGTTAGCGGTCCATTCGGGGTAACGTGTTTCTCTGATGAAGCCTGCTTGGGTCAATTTGTTCACTTCTTCCTGAACCGCAACATTTCTTTTGACGTTAAAGTGACGTTTTTTCTGTTTGACAAGCTTGAAGGTCGGATCCACTGCCAATCGGTGAGCAGCCAAAGACATCGGGATTCAAGGCATCTTATCATGACTCCAAGCGAAGATGTCATTGAATTCTCAGAGGAGCCCGATTAAGCTCTCATTCACTCCCAGTTCAAGGGTGGCTCCGACTTTGACGACCTTCGAGGGATTACCCACCCGGATAGGAATCTCCTCTAGCTTATCCACTGGATGACCGTTGGCCCATTCCCTTCTCTACTCCTCCTCGTCCAGTACCACAGGGTTATCTTCTGGGTGATTTATGGGTCGTATATCTTCCAAAGTCAATACAGGTGTTGCCCCATCCTGGATCGTTGTTACCTGTGCAAGTTGCTTTGCTAGAGCTGTTGGGTTGGCAGACACCGCATACCTGGCTGCTTGCTGGTCACCCCGTACCTCCCCCACCTTGTCTCATACTGGGAACTTCAGGACGTTGTGGTAAATGGATAGGATCTTCCTCAAGGATGACAGGAAAGGCCTTCCCAGTATCGCATTGTAGGCCGATGGGGTATCCACTACCACGAAGTTCGTCATAATATTTTACTGGAGGGGGGATGTTTCAACAATTACCGGGAGAATCTTTGATCCCTCAGGTATGATCGAGTCCTTAGTGAATTTGTAAAGCGGGGTGGTGTAACTATTGTAACACCATTGTTTCAAATTCTGTTTTTCCAAAATATCTTTAAAGAGGATATCGACGCTGCTGCCTGTGTCAATAAGCACGCGATGGACCACGCAGTTGGCAATCTACACCGTGACCACCATGGGGGTCATCATGAGGTTGCACGGTGTTATAGACATCCGCCTCAGTGAAAATGATCTATGACAACTGGAGAGGGTTGGTCAGGCTCTGGTTGACCTTAAAGATACCTCGTCTTTCGTTTAGACGAGGGATCTTCCTCGTGTGGTTTTTCCTTGAATTATTTGAGGTACCAGCCAGAGTGGGTTCTCCGCTGATGGTATGTATCACCTGGATTTGATACATCAGATCCTCCTGTTCCCCATTTCTCTTTTTAGTATGCTCACGGATCTCGACTTGTACTTCCCTTCCAGTCTAAATATTGTCCCTAACCTGCTGTAAGAACTCTAAAAAACATCCCCCTCTTATCAGGGCCTCGATCTGATTACGCAGGTTATAACACTCTGAAGTGTTATGTCCCACATCTTCATGGAAGTTGTAGTACTTATATCGATTTCTTCTATCAACCGGAGCTTTCATGGTTACAGGCTTCTGTAGTAGTCCCCTATCCTGAATGGTGAGATAAATTGTTTCGCGTGATGAGTTTATGGGGGTTTAATGGTCATATTCTCCCTCGTTTCGAGCTATAGGGGCTACCGTCATAGGGGGAGGAGGCAAAGCCCATGGAGGAGTTCCCCTTGCCGTATACCTCTCTGGCCTGGGTTGAGAAATGAGGAAACGGTACATCGACCTATTGAGGGGTTTGTTCTGGTTTTTCTAAGATGGCTCTAGCTTGAGTGCCTCCTTCTTCTGTCGCTTTGTTGTTCTCATATCATCATGTTCCATCTTGATCTTAAGCTATTCGTCAATTTTGACTTGCTCTAGAGCTTGGTTGTAGGCCTCTTGGTAGGTCTCCGGAGGTCGCTTGGAAAAGAATCAGAAAAGCTTGTCTGCCCATAGGTTCCTCTTGAAATTGGCCAGGGTTTCTTTCTCAGCGAAGACCCTCATCTGAATGACTTCCTTATGTAAACGTTTAACATATGACCGGAGTGTTTCATTATGGTCCTGAATCACATACTGTAGGTGTATGGGATGGTCATTCGGACGCAGTTTGACCCCTTGGAACTGAGAGTAGAAATCGATTTATAGTTTTGTCAACGAATCTACACTACCTGCATGCAACTTTCTAAACCAAGTCTTGGCGTAATCAGTCAAGGTGGTAGGAAACATCCTACACATGGCAGCTCTAGTGGTATTCTGGACTTCAATTTCTGGACAAAGCTCTTTAGGTGGCTCAAGGGGTCTTCTGTTCTGAAAAATTTATCAGCCGCCATCTTGAATTTAGGTAGGAGCTCTGCCTCTTGGATCCTTCTAGTGAAGGGAGCATTCATCTAGCTCAACGGATCTTTCTTGTCCTCTTTGTGCTTTCCCGCCTTCATTAGCTGGACCTCTATCTACAGTCTTGTCAACTGATCTCTTAAGAGCTTGTTTGGGGGTTTCTTTGAGTTGACCTCGGATTCCTCACTATTGGATGCCTACGATGAGCTGGTGACCTTCACCCGATCATTTTTTTGAGCGGGGTCTACTTGGAGGGTTTTTCGGCTACCTTCCTCTCTAGCCCGGGCTTTTCTCCCTAAGGCCACCTGGAAATGAGCCTCTTGTTGTCCCCGTGGCAAGGCATCTGTTGCAGATTTAACTCACCTGGGTTGGTAATGTGATTGTTCACCGTGAACTGGAGGCATGGGCCCTAATCTATCCCGGATTGATGGTTGAAGCCTAGCCCCCTCACGGGCGGGCTCCGGAGGAAGAGGATGAGGAGGTCCCAGGAGATCGAAGGTTGGTGTCTTGGTTTCGGGCCTGCTCGGCTCCACAAGGGCTACCGCCTGTTGATCGAACATGGCTTGGCTTGGCTTATCATAGGAGGACCAAAAACCCGCGCAAGGTTCGGCTGGACAGGAATTTTACTACGGTGCCCAGATTTTTTTTCCTTTCTTCAGTGCCTTTCGCGTTGATGCCACTGAAGGCTGTTACGAAGCCTTGGACTGTCCCTGTGAGGAATGGAGCCTTATAATTACTGCAAAGCAATAATTTTGTAAGTGTAAAAATAGTTTGTTCCCACAGACGGCGCCCGAAAGTGTTAACGGGAAATTTGCTCAAGATGAGAAACTACAATTAACACCCTCAAGACCAATACCACGGAGGTGGTGGCTGGGGTCAGTACTTTAGATATCTGACCTGTTAAGATAGAAATGAATATTCGAATGCTAATGTGATGACAAATGATAATTTTATTATTTATCACTCGTGGTATATAGAAATCTCTCAATTATACTCACAATCTCCTTAGGATATAGGAGGGTGGCAACCTTATGCCAGTCGAATAGTATATATAATGGTGCCCGTGTTCCGATTACAAAATTCAGGCTCTCATCACTATTTTTTTTCTATCCTCTCTATCTCTCCTTCTCTTTCTCATATTTATACATGGTCCAAGCCATTTGAACGAGTGTATCTCCCGCTATAATTCTTTGAATTTGTTCTCTCCTTATCGGGCAGGATCCTCTATTTAAAAGTCGTTGACTTCGAATAAATATCAAACTCAAGAATATCGCTCAAGAATATCGTTGGAGGAGATAAGTTTGTTTCCTCTTTGGAATCAGTCTCTTGCCTTACACGTACGCAGAGTTTTAATGTTCGGTGGAGTGTAGATATGATCTTGTGCACATTCATGACAAGGTTCTTTATGGAGGTCGTCGAATTAGGCGTTCGCTGCTTCATATGGCGAGGTAGAACCATGCTTTAGTTCTGGTCTCAAAAGCTTGGGACGACCTTGTGGGCACTTATTGGGTTAGTGTAGATTAGGCGAGATTCTTCTTTCATGTCTGGATAGGTTACAGGCATCCCTTAGCGAATTGTAACATTAGCTATAGCATGAATCTGATCCACTTAGAGGCTTTCTATTTGTATCTGACGGGGATAACAGGCTTCTGGAGAGGTTGGTAGGCTTCTGACTTAGGCTACGAGTTAAATATGACCTCGGGAAGCCTTGATTTGAAAGGAGCTCACTCTTGTTTGTGTCGAGTTTCACTTCGAGTGCTTCCTAAGCTCGGTGATCTTTTCTTACTTTCGCGGGGTGATTCTAGAGGCAGACCCCAGAAACCGGGGTTCAAGGATAGGTGATCTCTAGAAGCCCGGATATCCGCGCATCAGGCTTTTCCCGAATTCTTACGTTTACGTGAGGGCTCGACCTGGTCGTGCCGGACTTCATTCCTGATAGCTTTAAATCCCGATGACTCTTCCTTACTTCTGCGAGGTAGCTTTGTGACTCGTCCGGGGTTCAAATGGTAAATCAGGGCTTTGATTCGAGCTAGGAGAGTGTAAAATTTCTCTTTGGTCCCCTAGCCAAATTTTTCTATTAACATATATATATATATATTAAAAAATATATAGTAATATTTATAATATATATTATTATGTAATATAAGTTATTATGTAATATATGTTAGGTTTTAGTTTGTGTTGACATTAATTCCATATCAAAATGATGTTTACTTGTAATGATTAAGTTGTTTAGATTCATGATGATTCAAGCTTCAAGGAAGAAGAAACAACAAGTCAAAACAAGTTCTAAGTCTTCAAAAGAAAGGATGCAATATGGTTCTACAAAGGTATACTAAGACCTTATCTTCTCTTACAAGGCTTAGGCACACACACACATCATACATTTGTGTTCCTGTATCGTTGTGCACCTTTATAGGCACACACATACAATTTATTCATATGTGTCCCTACATCGTTGTGCACCATGTATAACACATTCACATCCTTGAGGATGAATGCTTATGCATTGGTATGGAAATAACATGTTTTGGAATATGCATGATTGGAAACTATCTCTTTGTAGTTTGCATTCTAGTGTGAATTGTGTTTGTGTATGTATATGTTTGTATAACATGGATATTAAACTTGAATTTAGTCATAAATCAATCTTGATTGAGTTCCAGTCATTTCAGTTACTCATACTACTGATTTCAAGTTCTAAGTCAAAAGATACTACACTTTCAACTCATGTTGCATACATTGTCTTCGTATTCGTATATCGAGTCGAATTAATATTTTCTAGGTTGAGAATCTTATATGTCCATATCCGTGTGAGAGTTACGGTTCGTAATCAACAAACGGATTAAAATTTTGAGTTCAGAGGTCGAAGAACGCCAGGGAGGCCGGAGGGAAATGTACCATGGCCGAAGCCCATGAAGGAGTGCAAGCCTGAGATAACGCGTGGCCATCTCGACAGCACAACCTTGCTGCCCCGAGATGCCCACAAGCCATCTTGGGGGAGCAATACCAAATGAGGGCAAAATGGTCATTCTTTCTTTCTTCTTTTCCACTCCTTCATAATCTCTTCCCCTCTCACATTTCATTCTAAGAAGAAATTTAAAACAAGTGTGCAGAAATTATCTGTCTAACTTTTCTCACATTCCAAAAACCATAACTTCTTCATTTGAACTTCGATTTGAGTGATTTGATGTTGAGGGTGTTCATCTATTAATCCTCCATCTTTTCTCTGAAGGTTTAAGTAAGTTTTATTGCTATTTTTGGTGTCTAATCATACAAAAATGGGACTGCACCTAAATCAACTAAGGTATTGATTTTCTCTTAAAGTTTTCGTTTAAAACTTGGTCAATTGCCTTGGGTTTTCTTCTTCAACATATATTTGTATATTGTGAGTGTTTTGATTTGAGTTTTGAACTCTTACAAAGCTAGGTTAAGTTTCAATTGAAATCATTCATGTTGAGTTAGGTTTTGATTTTGCCTATGCTTCACATGTTTGGGTTTGTATTGTGCTAGCTTTGATTCTAGGACTATTTTATGATCTTTGATTGATTGATTTTGAGAAAAATAGTTCCTTACATGTATTAGGCTCTCTTGGCCAAATTTCTAAAATAATACATGTGCTTAGGTTCTTTTGAGCTATTCATGTGTTTTGATTGAATCTATGATTAGGAATATGCTCTAGAACTTTAGCTTAAATCTAATTGACTTTGTCATATGATTTTAGCATGTTTTAGGTTTTTGTGATTTAAGCTTGATCTTGTGATTTATTGAACATATCTTGTGATTCAAGTTTAGATCTTTGCATGTATCTAGGTTGTGATTAATATTGAACATATCTTACGTAATCTAGATTGATTACACATGCATGACTAACTAGACTATATGTGATTTGTACATTCATGTTCATGTCTAGTATTTTCCATAGGATGTGTTGATCATAGCATTCTATGTTGCGTGCTTGTTTGTGTTTTGCATTCATGATCACGTAGATGCCTTGTGAGAAGGAAGTCTTGACAATAGGTGTGAGACCTATGATGTTGAACAAGAAATCTCGGCAAGAGAGGTGAGGCCTTGGATTGTCGAGCAAGGAAGTCTTGGCTAGGGTCTTGATGATCCGGATAGTCGAGCAAGAAGTCTTGCCTTAAGTTGGAAAAACTCAGATAGGTGAGCGAGGAAGTCTTGAATAGAGTGATGAGGACTTAGTTGGGCAAGAAATCTTGCCTTAGGTTTTGAGGATCCGGATAAGGTGAGCGAGGAAGTCTTGACAAGAGGTGTGAGGCCTCGGATTGTGGAGCAGAGGGTGACAACTTCTAGAGTAGGATAGGAAGGTAGTTTCTAGGTGAAGAGGTCACTTGAGAGATTGTACTTGTCTTATCTACTAGTGGATTTTTTTTGCCGGTGGCTGCTAGCCCGTGGATGTTTCCTCTTCGGAGGTTTACCACGTTATATATTGTGTCAACTTTTCTCTATCCCTATCTCTTTAGTATTTGTATTGTGGATAGAACTCTTTATGTATATTGACTTCCTTTCTATAATATAGATTATGTATATGTTACAATTACTTGTTTGTATCACACTTTACTTGTGTTTATATATTGATTAATTGTCTTTAATATATATATATATATATATATATATATATATATATATATTGTGTTACAAGCCATCTAGAGGGACAAACTTTTGTTTGTTTCTAAGGGAGTCAAAAAAGGTGTCTAACCTATTCAACCCCCCTCTAGGTTAGCCTTGAGCATTTAACCATGATTGTATTTTCAATTGGTATTAGAGGAGGACACTAGATTACACTTAGTGTGAGTCCATGGTGATACTTTCACGATTTTTGCAAGGCGTTTGAAGTTATGGGTTTACAAGATGATGTAATGGCGGATGGAGCCTCAAATACTAGGACACCATTACTTCGTGGTACTTACTATGGGTATTAGAAGTTGAGGATGAAAGTCTACATTCGCTCTATTGATGAAAGGGCTTGGATGGTAGTGGAAGAAGGTTATAGTGCTCCTATCAAGGTTCAAGAGGATGGAACCATGATACTCAAGCTAATGAGTGAATGGACAACGAATGAGTTTGAGGTTGCTAAATGGCACCATCATGCTATGAATGCCATGATACTCAAGCTAAGGAGTGAATGGACAACGAATGAGTTTGAGGTTGCTAAATGGCACCATCATGCTATGAATGCCATCTTTGGAGGAGTTGATGGGCATCAATACTCCTACATTAAAAATCTTGAATCCGTAAAAGAAGCTTGGGATACTCTCCAAGATACTAATGAAGAAACCTTAGTGGTGAAGAAATCGAGGCTTCAAATGTTGACATCACAATTTGAAGGTTTAAGTATGAGTGAAGAAGAAAAGTTCGAAGACTTCCAATTCCGGCTTCTTAACATAGCTAACCAATGTCAAGCACTTGAAGTACCTATCTCAAAAGAGCGTTTAAATTGGAAAATCCTTAGGTCTCTTCCTAAGAGATTCAAATCAAAGGTGACGGCCATTGAGGAAAGCAAGGATTTGGATAGTATGAATATCGATGATTTGCTTGGGTCTCTCCAAACTTATGAGATATGCTTGAAGCCAAAGATTAAAAGTAAGGGAATCACTCTCAATGCAACTGAGGAAGAGAGTGATGATGAAAATGAAGAGATGACACTTTTGGTTAGAAGGTTCAAGAAGTTTATAAAGAAGAATGCAAGCCTAGAGGCAAGTCTTCTAAGGAAAAAGGAGTCAAGAGAACATCATCTCCAAGGATTGAGAAGAATAGTCAAGCCATGAACAAGAAAGAGGTTCAATGCTATAATTGTCATGGTTATGGTCACTTTGCTAGTGAGTGCACCAATAAGCCATCTAAGAAAGACAAGAAAGACAAAGTGTTGGCGGCTACTTGGAGTAATGATAATTCTAGTGACAATGAGAGATCTAGTAGTGAGTCTTCAAGTGATGAAGAGTTGGTGAGCAACCTTGTAGCTCTAACGGCTTCTCTTTCTCCACTAGATGTTGGTAGTACAATATATTTGAACAAGAACTTTGATGCAAATCATCATGGAAGCTCTAGTTCCATTCATACTAATCTTGAGTTGTTGAAAAAGATAGAAAAGCTTGAAGAAGATAGAGACAATGCTCAAAGATAAGTAGTTGAGAAGGATGATTTGATCAAGAAGCAACTAGATGAGTTTGTGGTTGTTACTCGTAGACTTCTTAGTGAGAAAAGTGATATTATGGAGAAGTTTAGAGAACTTGAAATGATAAACCTTGAGAAGGATATTGTGATATCTTCTTTGAGGAAGAGAGAACAAGAATTGATGGAAAAGATAGACACGACTAAGAAGGCTATCAAGGACTTAGTGAATGATTCGGTTAGTGTGTCTAGTGTTAGGAATCTTGTTAATTCTCATAGCGGTGAAGACGACTTGGTAGTTGAAGAGGAGCTCTTAGAAGCATCACTTCCTACACACTTTGATGAAGTCGCGATTGATAAGAAACCACACAAGAAGAGAAGATCTAAAGTCAAGAAGAAGTTGGCAAACAAGGTATCTTTGGAAACTTCTAGTGAAGCTAGTTCAACTCCAAAAGGTACAATCTCATATTTTATTCCAATTTTCCATTATTGCAACACAATAGGTCACATTAATCCTAGGTGTTATAAATATATTGAAAAATGTAAATTAGGAAATGAATCTAGAGATAAGGAGATTAAACTTCAACTTGAACATGCTAAGGATTTGAAAGTTGAAAAACATGTTAAGTTTGCTAAGCATGAGAAGAAGTTGTGGAGTAAAAAGAATTCTAATCTTGTTCAACTTGACAAAGCTTGTGTTGATAATGTTAAGGAAGAGTGTGTTAATGATATTCTTGTTAATCAAGTCATTGATGGACTTTACTCTAGATTTAACATTGTTGTCAAGGATGATATTGGAAATGTTTGTGTAGGTACACCCAAGAACAAGTGGTTCAAGGGTGAGTGCTCTTATCACTAAAATAAGAAGCACATGTGGGATAGCTTTGAGGCTATTTATCAATTGTGTTAAGAATTCTTGCTTACTAGCTTTGAATACTCCATGTATTGATATGAACTTGGTTATCTCACATTATGATTGTTATGATGGTCAAAATTTGTTGATTAACTTTAAAGAAGTTCTTTTGATATATGTGTTGATTGAGTTGAGATATTATGCTTTTTATACTCTTGTTGTGAAACATCATCAACTTGGTGTCATGAGGACATTCAAGGCAAGAGTGCTCATAAAAAGGGCAGAAGTATGATATTTGGTGAATATAATGTGCAAAAAGGTATCTCTATACTCTAATGCATGTTCTCTTAGATATTCATTTTTTGACTCAATTTTTGATACACATCCCATAACATGTAATATTAGAGAATTTTGTATAGCATACATATGGTTCTCATTGACATTTGCTATTTTAGGATCTAATAGTGATATTGTTCACATTGATCTTAACTTTGATGATTGTTTGTGTATAGTATATTGAGTGGTATTACTTTTGAAAATATGAGCTTCATATTCTTTGAAAGCTACTCATTAGAGAAGTAATGATCTTGAATAAGTCTCTACTTATTGCTCTTAGATCATGTGCTTATGAGCCATAAAATCTTGGTTTTCTAAAAATTGCACATTGCTTCTCTTATATGTTTTGCTAGTAGGTTGAGTTTACTAATATGTAAACATTGGATACATCTTGAAGTTTTTGTGCTTAAGTACATTTAAAAGGACCTATGGTTAGTATCCATTTTGCTTCGGCAATTACATAGAACTCAACGAGCACCTTCGTGAAAAGGGCTACACACCTTGGTTGTGAAAGCTACCCAATGTTGGAAAGAGCTACACCATTGTGATAAGTGAAAGCCGTCATGAAGTGAATTTTGTTTATGTAAAAAAAAAAGGAAAAATCAAAGAAGTGTTGAAAGGAATTCATAAAAAAAAAGCTTTGATTCAAAGCCTAAAAAGAAAGAAGGAAGGCTTAAAAATGAGTTTAGTTGAAAATCAAATGAGCTCGGGTTGAAAAACAGAAATGGGATAACGAGCCACATGCACACACATGCTCATATGTTGAAATCTATTCTCTTAATAGCAAAAATTCCGGATGATAATCGGTTTGACTTTTTATGGAAAAAGCTTAAGATGAATAGTTGTTGGAAATTGTTTACATGTTGATTATAAAACTACTTCTTGATATATAATTGAAGCATATCTCTCACACACACACTTTGTTTATGAGAATGATGATATCTTTGCAATTGTTGAAGAATTATGAGAGAACTTAAAAAATCTTTGTGTATCTCTCTTAGCATATGAAGCTTATTTTGTTGATATTTCTTCAAATTGCTTGAATGTGTGATTGTGTGAACATCTTTGTGAACTCTATGTTATCATTGATTTTAGTTATAGCATTTATCAAGGGGGAGCATTGTATGCTAGACATTGTTCTCTTTCATGATATGTTCACATGCTTTATTTTGTTACATGTTGGCATATTTTGACTTAATGATACTTGTAAGATGGTACTCACTATCTTTGTCTTGCATGATGATTCATTCTTAAGTCATATGTCATTGTGTTTATATATTTGTGACTAATATGCTTGTTTTGTCTTTCACTTGCTTTTGTTGTATGTATATAGCATCTTCTATCACAAGAACAAATGGGAAGAACTAAAGTTACCGGAAGTGGAAATCAATCGAATTCCATTGTGAAAGCCAAGTCTACCTCAAAGGGATCCAAAGCTTCAAGGTCAAAGGATTTAGGGATCTTTGGAACTAAGAAGATATTTCAAGAGAGAGGCATTGACTTAGGTAAAGATTCTTATGTTCTTAAATGCATTAAGAATATGAATTGGGAATCTTGGGTGAGCATGTTAGGAATAGTGAATGATACTCTTGTTAGAGAGTTTTATCATGAATATAGAGAGAGTGTCACCTTATTGGATGCATTGATGAAGATTATGGATATTGTGTTTAGAGTTAACCCTGAAAACATTAACAAGTTTCTTGGGCTATCTAGTAATATTGATTCAAACTTTCTAGATGTTGATATCATTGAGAATCTTAATATCATGGGTAGAACTCTATGTGAAAATGCTTCATTTGAGTGAAAAGGTATAGCATATATTAGTCAACATGAGTTAACTAAGGCAATTGCATTTTGGCATCTTTTTATTTGCACTAATATTATTGGATCTATGAATTCTACCGAGTTGAATAAAGACAAGATTAAAATAGTATATGCCTTGGTGACTAATCAACCTATAAACCTTGAGGATTTGTTTATGTTTTACTTAGATAATACGGCTTTCTCAACTAGAGGAGATAAGAAGCTTGCATTACCGGGGTTTATAACTTCTTTATGTTTAGCTCGTGGTGTTAAAAGTAGTGTAGATGATATGTTGGTACAACCCTTGGAAAAATATAGCGATAAACGTGTGTCATACATGTCATATAAGGATAAGGGTAAGACATGTGATACTTTTGGACTATTTAGTAGTTCACAAGTTGATTGTCAAGAGACTAGCATAAACATTCTTCCGAATTGGGTTTTACATTTGAAGAAGAAGGTTGATGAGCTTAGTGCTATAGTTGATAAACAAGATGCTAGAATAAAAGAGTTAGAGGAGTGTATTGCCTCAAGTTCAAGACCACCTCTCAGGCATTATGTTAGGTCAACTACACGCACATCTTTCTTTGGTGGATATAGTAGCTAGTATTTGAGCCTCATGGTATGTTTCTTACATTTTGGCATCATCTCATGTCAAAAAAGGGGAGAAAGAGTTACTAGTTACTTAGTTTTCTTTTTATGTTGTTTTTATGAACTTTTGAACTTTCAATGGCATGTAATAATCAGTCTTAAGATTTGGTTAAGAATTCTTGTATTTGGCATGTATTGAGGGGGAGATACATGTATTTGTGGACTTAATTGTATATTCTTATCCATATTATATGTTGCCATTTGTTGTTTTTCTCTTGTATATGCATTGTGCTTTGAGATTATTTGTAGGTTGCTTCAAGAGAAGATCAAGATGAAGTTCAAGAGTTGATGAAGATTAGTTATAGGAATCTTACTCATTGTAAAGTGAGGGAGTGATTTTGTGACCTATCTTCATTTTTATTTTTGTAGTAAATGTATAGGTGTTTTGACATGAAATTTGCCAAATGGGGAGATTGTTAGGTTTTAGTTTTTGTTGGCATTAATTCCATATCAAAATGATGTTTACTTGTAATGATTTAGTTGTTTAGATTCATGTTATTCAAGCTTCAAGGAAGAAGAAACAACAAGTCAAAGCAAGTTCTAAGTCTTTAAGAGAAAGGATGCAATATGGTTCTACAAAGGTATACTAAGATCTTATCTTTCTCTTACAAGGCTTATGCACACACACATATCATACATTTGTGTCCCTACATCGTTGTGCACCTTTATAGGCACACACATACAATTCATTCATATGTGTCCCTGCATCGTTGTGCACCACGTATAACACATGCACATACTTGAAGATGAATGCTCATGCATTGGTATGGAAATAACATGTTTTGGAATATGCATGATTGGAAACTATCTCTATGTAGTTTGCATTCTAGTGTGAATTGTGTTTGTGTGTATATATTTGTATAACATGGATATTGAACTTGAATTTAGTCTGAAATCATTCTTAATTGAGTTCCGGTCATTTCGGTTACTCATACTATTGATTCCAAGTTCTAAGTCAAAAGATACTACACTTTCAACTCATGTTGCATACATTGTCTTTGTATTCATATATAGAGTCGAATTATTATTTTCTGGGTTGAGTATCTTATATGTCAATGTCCATGTGAGAGTTACGGTTCGTAATCCACAAACGGACTCGAATTCCTAGTTCGGAGGCCAGAGAACGGTCGAAGAACGCGAGGGAGGCGTGAGGGGAATGCACTATGGCCGAAGGCCATGAAGGTGTGCAAGCCCGAGATGGCGCGTGGCCATCTCGGCAGCACAACCTTGCTGCCCCGAGATGCCCACACGCCATCTCGGGGGAACAATACCAAATTTGGGCAAAATGGTCATTCTTGCTTTCTTATTTCCCACTCCTTTATAATCTCTTTCCCTATCACATTTCATTCTAAGAAGAAATTTAAAACAAGTGTGCAGAAACTTTCTGTCTAAATTTTCTCACCTTCCAAAAACCATAACTTCTTCATTTGAACTCCGATTTGAGTGATTCAAAGTTTAGAGTGTTCATTTATTCATCCTCCATATTTTCTCTGAAGGTTTGAGTAATTGTTACTGCTGTTTTTGGTGTCTAATCATACAAAAATGGAAATGCACCTAAATCAACTAAGGTATTGATTTTCTCTCAAAGTTTTCTTTAAAAACTTGGTCAATTGCCTTGGTTTTCTTCTTCACCATATATTTGTATATTGTGAGTGTTTTTATTTGAGTTTTGAACTCTTACAAAGCTAGGTTGAGTTTCAATTGAAATCATTCATGTTGAGTTAGGTTTTGATTTTACCTATGTTTCACATGTTTAGGATTGTATTGTGCTAACTTTGATTCTAGGACTATTTTATGAGCTTTGATTGATTGATTTTGAGAAAAATAGTTCCTTACATGTATTAGGCTCTCTTGGCCGTATGTTCTTTTGAGATATTCATGTTTTTTGATTGAATCTATGATTAGGAATATGCTCTAGAACTTTAACTTAAATCTAATTGACTTTGTCATATGATTTTAGCATGTTATAGGTTTTTGTGATTTAAACTTGATCTTGTGATTTATTGAACATATCTTGTGATTCAAGTTTAGATCTATGCATGTATCTAGGTTGTGATTAATATTGAATATATCTTACATAATCTAGATTGATTACACAAGCATGACTAACTAGACTATATGTGATTTGAGCATTCATGCTCATGTCTAGTATTTTCCATAGGATGTGTTGATCATAGCATTCTATATTGCGTGCTTGTTTGCGTTTTGCATTCATGATCACGTAGATGCCTTGTGAGAAGGAAGTCTTGACAATAGGTGTGAGACCTATGGTGTTGAGCAAGAAGTCTTGGAAAGAGGCGTGAGGCCTTGGATTGTCGAGCAAGGAAGTCTTGTCTAAGGTCGTGAGGATCCGGATAGTCGAGCAAGAAGTCTTGCCTAGAGTTGGGAGATCTCGGATAGGTGAGTGAGGAAGTCTTGACTAGAATTGTGAGGACTTAGTTGAGCAAAAAGTCTTGCCTTGGGTCGTGAGGATCCAGATAAGGTGAGCGAGGAAGTCTTGACAAGAGGTGTGAGGCCTTGGATTGTTGAGCATATGGTGACAACTTTTAGAGTATGATATGAGGGTAGTTTCTAGGTGAAGAGGTCACTTGAGAGATTGTACTTGTCTTATCTACTAGTGGATTTTGTTTGCCGCTGACTGCTAGCCCGTGGATGTTTCCTCTTCGCAGGTTTACCACGTTATATCTTGTGTCAACTTTTCTCTATCTCTATCTCTTTAGTATTTGTATTGTAGATAGAACTATTTATGTCTGTTGACTTACTTTCTATAATATAGATTGTGTATGTGTTTAATTACATGTTTGTATCACACTTTACTTGTGTTTATATATTGATTAATTGTCTTTAATTAATATATATATTGTGATACAAGCAATCTAGAGGGACAAACTTTTGTTTGTTTCTAAGGAAGTCGAAAAATGTGTCTAACCTATTCACTCCCTCTTCTAGGTTAGCCTTGAGCATTTAACCTTGATTGTATTTTCAATATATGTATATGATATATATAATATAATATATAATAATATTAATATTAATAATATTTTTATTACTAATATATAATATATAAATATATATTAAAAAAGTATATATATATAATATTTATATTATATATATTATTATGTAATTTATTTATATTATATATATTATATCATATATATAATAGTGTTAATATTACTAACTTATAACATATAATATACGGTTATTATAGTTTTAGTCCATCTAGTTTACGTTTATCTGGGTTCAGTCCACCAGTTTTTAGAATTACTTAATTTAGTCCACCAGTTCTCTGACAATACATAATCTAGTCCCTTCCGTTCAATTCTGTTTATTTTTTGTTGACTTCCGTTTGGTCAAAGGGGCATTATGAGAAATTCGATAATGCTTCTAGAAGCTTGTCTGGAACAAGGAAAAAAACGATATTTAATAATATAAAAAATTTAAAAATTTTAAAAATTAAAATAATTAAAATAATTAAAAATACAAAACAAAAAAAGATTGATGGATTCATACACCATCATACATTCATACAAACCCAGAACAACCCCTTTCCCTCTCACACACACATTCAATCATCGTCGTACCATTATCTCCACCCAATCACCTTCACCACCACTCACCACCAACTCAACCCCTCTCCCTTGCTCAATTCAACCATCAATTCAACCCTAGCTCACAAATACAACCATTAATCTCAATCACAAAACCATTAAAACCCCAATTCAATAACCTAATGCTGCCACCAAACAAAACCCACCCAAACCAAAACACAACCCCAACACTTAACCACCCTCGGTGGCCAACACCCAAACACAAACTCAAAAAATAATCTCAGCCATCGTCAATCTTGCACCACCACCACATCTCAATCAAACCTTGAAAAATCAACAAAATCAAACCTAAAGCCGAATCAATCAGACACAATCCCAGGCTCCGTCGCAAATCAATCTCAGCTGTCGTCGATCTTACACAACCAGTCCCGAATCGATCTCCTCTGCCACTGCGATTCACACCAGACACAACCCAACACCATCTATCCTAATTAACAGCAACACCACCCAACCTTTACCCACAAACACAACATCTGGGTTTGTCGAAAATGAGCGATTGTTTGAGAGAGATTAGATTGAATGAGAGAGAGAGAGATCGATATTTGAAAGAGAGAGAGAGAGAGAGAGAGAGTTGTATTGTTGGATCTGTTGGTGTTTCTGACGCTGTCGTAAATCAATCTCAGCCGTCGTCAATCTAGCACAACCAACCCTGAATCTATCTCATTCGCCACCACGATTCATGCCAGACATAACCCAACACCATCAATCCTCATTAACAGCCACACGAACCAACCTTTACCCACAAACACAACGTTTGGGGTTGTCGAAAATAAGCAATTGTTTGAGAGAGATTAGATTGAATGAGAGAGAGAGAGAGTTGTTTTGTTGTATCTGTTGGTGTTTCTGAATTTAGATTGAAGTTTGAGAGAGAGGGAACGATGGATGGTGGGAGAGAGAATAATTTTTTTTATTTAAGTTTTTTATTTAATTTAATAATTTTGTTTTATTTTTTAATTATTTTAATATTACTTCTTTATTATTTAATTTAATTTAATTTAATTTAATTTATTAATTAACTGAATTTATTTTTATATTTTAATTTTGTGAATTGTTTTTTGTATAATTTATTAATTATTTTAATTTTATTTAATATTTTGATAATAATAATTATTTAATTTTATAACATTTATTTGTTAGTTTTATTTAATTAAATACAAAATAACCAAACTGCCCTTCATCAAATACATTCAAAGGGTATTGAAGTCATTATAACACCTGACAATGTCATTTCGTTTAATTTCACGACATTTCTATCGGAAGGACTGAAGTTAGTAATTCCAAAAACTAGTGGATGAAACCCAGATAAACGCAAACTAGAGGGACTGAAATCTTAATATCCCTATAATATATAATATATTAAATATAAATATATAATATATAAATATTGTAATAATATATATTTTATATTATAATAATATGTAAATATATATTATATGTTGTAATAATATATATGTATATTATTATAATATATACCATTCCACCACGGTAACCAAACGTCACCCAAGTATATGTTTGGCGTAAACCTAATGTGAACTACATTCATCCTTTTGTCTTCAATTATTTGAGGCCAACAATTCAAACTAAAAATTATCTTGAAAGTCTGAAACTCGATTTTTTTTAAGTATTACAAGTACTATTACAATAGGCTACCGGGACCTGTTGAGATAAAATAATATTTGTGTGCTTTAAATATCTACTTCAACAACGGGAGATAACTACTCCCACAAGCCTGAAATAAAACTTCTCACATATGCTAGTAAAGTACGCATGATGAGATTTAAACTCCACACTACCAATATAGAAGGAATGTGTACTACCACATTTGTTAAGAGGTGATGTACAAGTTTATCCTTAAACTTAAGTTAAATGATCTAGTGACATTTTCATGAATTCAGTATATATGTGTGTGTGTGTATATATATATATATATATATATATATATATAGAGAGAGAGAGAGAGAGAGAGAGAGGAGAGAGAGAGAGAGAGAGAGAGAGAGTGAGTCTCTTATAAGGATCCCTTATTTTAATTTCGGTAAGGACTACTATGAAATCACATTGATTTGAATTTTTTTGTGAATGATAAGTTTATTGAAATCTACTTATGAATAAACTTTGAAAATTTTTCAAGTACTAAAACTATTTTTCTTTAGTTTTTCTATATTTTACCAATTTTTTTAGATGCATTCATGTTTAAAAAATTTGAGATAAATAGTTATGGTACTTAAAAAGTTTTCAAATTTTATTCATATGTAGATAGATTTCAATGGACTTAGCATCCATAAAAAAATTCAAATCAAAATTCATTTAAATCAATATGATTTTATAACGATCCATATATATGCACACGTTTATAATTCTTTAACAATAGTGGTCCGAAGGTAGTGATAATTTATAATTTTATTTTCTAGTAAATCGTATCTCTTTCTTTCAAATTCAAAATTTATACTTTTTTTTTAAAAAATGTTCTAATAATTAAAACCCTTCATAAATCACTGAAAGAAAGTGTCAATCTACAACGGGAATGCTGTCTAAGAAGCTGTGATGAAAAATCGTGCTTTTCGACAATAAGTGTTGTCCGTGATATTACCTACTGTAGATGATCCACGTAATTATCGACAATAACTGTAGTAGCTAGTTGACATAATTATCATTGGCAATGTGACGTAATTGCCGGAGATTGCATATTGCAATGTTGTAGTCAAAATAGGTGGAGCCCGAATTAATTATGTTATTGAAAATGGTTTATGTCCGTGGTATAAATATTATGCTTTATTTATTTAAAAATCTAATTTTTTCGTCGAATTTGATAAAATGCATAAGTATATTTATATAATTAAAATATTGTCACAGAATAAACATTCACTAAAAATCCTAGTTAAAAGTACTCAAGTTTGACATGCTTCTAGCCGGTGATTGCATATTCTAAACTAAACTAAACTACAGTAACTAAACTAAGCTAAACTTAACTAAAGGCAATATTGCACTCGAATTACCACAACGAACATGTAACAAATGGAAGTTTTAGTGGATCGGAGAGATACAAGTGAATGGTAACACTATAGGTAATTAAGTTCATCATATCATTCATACTAATCATAATGATTTAATCATATTAAACACAATCGATTCAAGTTCTAGGGTTCACTATTCTCTTAGATATGGCTTCACCGTAATCACGGATCGAACCAAGTATTCTTGATTTTCACCCGCCCTAACTAAGGTCACACTACGAGCTATAACCGAGAATCCATTAAGTTTGAACAACTAAAGAACCGAAGCTCATCCAATCACAATATGCATAAAAAAACCTCATCCATTCAAGAGAACTTACGGGTAGGCAGGGAAAGTCATCCAATACATATACTCCGATTCTAATGCAATCCCTAAAACCTATATCAAGTACAACCACACATTAACATAAATCATAAGAATTGTAATAAGCATAATGAATGAAAAAAACTTAAATCTAACAAAATTAATCAATTATAAAGAGTATAAGTGTTAGGTTAATTTATTAAATAAGAGTAAGAGATAGGAAAAAACCTATGAAGCCGTTGACACAATTTTCACCAAGAGTTCTCCATCTTCCTTTGTTGGTGCTTGGCTCCTCTTAAACAAGAAAGAACCCTTATTTTCTCTATAGATTTCCTTCTAAGATGGATGGTTGAAGACTTGCTGTGTTAGTGAAGGTAGAATGGTGAGCCAACAAGGAGCATGGCCTCCTTAGTGGCTCAAAGGCTTTTCTCTCTCTCTCTCTCTTGATTGGTTTTGGGTCTTCAAAGAATGGTTGAAGATTTTATAGTAGCTGGTCTAGGGCTCAAAATGGGGTATTTGTAGCCCCAAATTAATTAGGGCATAAAAAATGATGAAATGACAAAGTTGGCCCCGTCAGACGTTGGGCGAGGTACGAGTCACTATTCTCTAAAACACCAGGGGTGTTCTTCACTAAGACGTCTCATACCACATTAACTCTCTCTACAAAAAGCATTGTTCACTATGACGACTGGTGTACTTTTCTCAAATTGCTCATTTATTCATCTTTTGAGACCCGAACTTCTTAAATAAAGCCGTGAACCTTATTTATTGAAAACTACCTACACAAGGCTCAACAAACACATTAAAACATAAAAAAAATACCAGAGAAACAATCGCAAACAATATAAAATAGGGGTCTAAAATAAGTATAGAAATGACATCATCAAAGTCCTAACATTAGTTTCACCAAAAAACGTTCACTCAAATCATAAATAAAAGTATTCAAGTGATAACTTTAGGTTGCTAGCCAAACAAAAATGCCCTACCATCTTCAACAATTCAAGGTCACGAATAGGGTGAATAAGAGAACTTTGTTCATCATCAATTGTTGATCCACCTACAAAGGCAATCTCTCATGTATATTGAAATATAATTTGTACCTAGAAGGAAGCAAAAGATGACAAGTCTTAAGCAACATTTTTTTTTTGAACAACTAAACTTTATTCATCAAACCGAAAGACCAAAAAGCAACAAAACAAAAAAAAAACAACACTCAAAGAGGCATCAGACCTGATGCAACGCTACCAAACAGCACAAAGAAGAAAAAATAAAGCAAAACCGAAAGAAACACCACCCAAAAAGGCACCATACCTGATGCATCGCCAACAAACTGCCCAAAGAAGAAAAAAATAAAATAAAATAAAGGCAAAACAGTCCCACACAACACACAACTGAAAGAAATCTGGCACCAAAAGGAACCACAACAGAACAAGCAAACCTCAACAATGCAAGCAGGCACACCAGCAAATCAAAGTCTCTATTGGATGAAATCTCCCTCAGAACCATAACCCATCTTGGCTAACTTATATGCAAAGGATTTAGTAGACCTGGAGTTGAAAGATATTGAAATACCGCCATGAATCCTAATAATATCCTACTGTCATAAACCAACTTGACATGCTGAAGATTGCCAATTCCTTCATCATTAAATCACTCACTATCTGAATCTCACTACCAACTAGGGAGGGGTTCGAGTCATAAAGACTACAAGATTTTTCAATTGCCATAAGCTCCATGAGGTTGGAATCGAAAATACCCAAAAAGATAGCTTTACCACTTGAATTGCCCATCACACCACCTATACCAGCAGGGCCTGGATTGCCTCTAGCCGAGCTGTTGACATTGAACTTGAGATCTTTACTGCCTGGAGGACACCATTCCTCTACTGTTGGCTTTCTAGTTCTTTTAGTCTCTCTAAACATCTTAGAATTGATGAGGGGGATGTGAATGATGGGATCTTTAGAACCTTTACAATGATATTTAAACCAGCATGCAAGACGAAAGTTGATTGAATCCATCGCCTTATCAAAATCAACCTCTGTCTCTTTGAAAAGGTTTAGATTCCTGAATTCTGAAATTCCCTAAAGGTGTGTCAATTCTAACCTAGGGGGTGGATAGATTTTAACACAATTAATTACCAACTTTTTGAATTAATCAATATTAATAAAATCACGGGGGAGGGGGGATGGATAGATTTTAACACAATTAATTATCAACTTTTCGAATTAATCAATATTAATAAAATCACCCCATCAAAGTATACAGAATAAGTAAAAATGCAGAAATAAATAGACACAATTTATACGTGGAAACCCATAAATAAAGGGAAAAACCATGGGTTAACCACTTAGTCATTCCGATCCTCAAATCCACTACTGTAATGATGATTACAATCTAGGTTGACCTCTCATCACACCACTTGGTCACTAACCCATCACTACTACCCGCAAGCCTTTATAGTGATTCTAGATCAACAACTTGTGCACTAAATCACTTAGACACAAGGCTTAATGCTCAATGAAGAGATACAATAACCTAAGTGAATATATGAAAATATTCTAGATGCAGAATGCTAGGTTCACACATTTAAGCTTATCTAAGGATAATGATGGCAATGAATGTAAATCCTAGATATCAATTCTTTAAATGCAATTGCAAGAAGATTTAGCTAGAAGGGTACAATCATCCTAAATGCTAGCATCACAAAATACTAATCTCAACCAACAATCAATAACCCAATCATATTAATGTAATTAAACATAAAAGCATTTAGCTAGAAGGGTACAATCATCCTAAATGCTAGCTATCACAAAATACTAATCTCAACCAACAATCAATAACCCAATCATATTATAAATGTAATTAAACATAAAAGCATACATTCAATGAGCAATAAATGCTATTCCTATGAAAACATAGCCTAGTAATGAAACAATATAATCTAGGGCATGAAGATGTTACCTAGTTAAAGACAAACAAGAAAACCCATGCTTGAAAGATGAAGGGATGAAGCTATATGCTCATGGATTGAAGTTTGATTGAGTAAAAATGTGTTCTTAGGAGCTCTCTCTCTCATGGAGTCAATATCTCTCTCTAGGAAATAAATTTCAGAGCTCTAGGTTTGATTTGGGATGAAGATGATATATATATATGGTGTAAAAATGAGTTGCACAAGAAAAGATGTTTTTGCCCAAATCAGGTTTTTCGCATGAGACTTTGCACGAGGCTTAGTGAAAACCTGTCAAGCGAAATCTGCTGTCAAGTTTTTTGCATAAGACTTCGCTCGAGGCTCGAGCAAAATCCTTTCTCAGCACACCAGCTTGGAATTCAAGCGGTTCAAAACATGACCAAATGACTTAGAATCCTTTCGTATAATATACCGTTGGAAAGGTATGGAAGTCTACTTCTTATTACAATTAAGAAAACATTATTTGATATTTGTAGAAAAATTTAAGGTCATTTGATTGACCAAAGGTCAGAAATGGACGACAACATAGTTGCCCTGTTTTTATGATCACTTTAGAGATTTCAAAACCATTCCAAACAGTCATGAAATATTATGAATAATATACTGTTTGAAAGGTATGTATATCTAGTTTTTATAGAAATTTTCAAAACTCATTTTGAATTATTATATAAATTGTTATAGTAACAAGACCATATAGAGGTTAGTTTTGAAAAACACTTAAATCATTGAAAACCATTATTTCGAAACTAGACACATTACTCCAAATAACCAAACCAAATCTAACCCAATGCAGATAACAAGATATCATATGATTAAAAGCAATGCATGATCATGGAAACACAAATGCAATCATAGAAATGCAATAGCAAAGAACATACATGAAGTGTGTGATAAACACAAATACACATGACCAAATAAACATACATATAAGTAACATAGAAATGCATATCAAAGGGTGTTGTGTGTGAAACTAAGTCTCTTCAAAGAGTTAAGCTGGTGATATATACCTTTAAAGCTTGAGCATGGTCACATACAAAGATGACCTAAACTACCATTACATGATAATCCCTAATTATGGTTTGTCAATTGAAATAAGTCAATTAAAAATGAGGAACTTACAACCTCCCCATTTGGCTATTTCTTGAGAAAACAACCACTCAAATCATCCTCACAAAATAAAATAAACAACAAGAGGTCAACAACAAATTCTACATTATAAAGAGATACTTAAAGCTAGATCTTCAAATCTTCTATCTCTTATAGAATAATCATCCTTACAAAATAAGATAACTACACTTTCCAAAACAAGTGTATGTGAGGTGATCAAGTGAAATAAAAATAATAGCAATTTGCATACAATACATGCAACATGTAACAACAATGAAAATGCAAATGCTCCCCCTTAATAGGTTAACTCCTCCTAAAGCTAGATCTTCAAATCTTCTATCTCTTGTAGAATAACTATCCCTACAAAACAAGATAACTACACTTTTCAAAACAAGTTATGTGAGGTGATCAAGTGAAATAAGAATAAGGGCAATTTGCATACAATAAAATCAAGCAACATGCAACATGCAACAACAATGCAAATGCAAATGCTCCCCTTAATAGGTTAACTCCCCATCAACAAGTCAATCTCCCTTCATATGCAACTCTCAAAGGATACAACTCAAACTCCCCCTAAATCCACACTACTCCCCCTTTTTATCACAAGATAGGCAAATGAGTATTTCCCAAACGGGTCACTTAGTAAAAAGAGATATTTGCAAGATAAATGCATAATTATATACAATAACTTTATATAATTTAAAGAGAGAGAGAGAGCAGCAAGGAGATTTGATTTTTAAGAAAATGTGTGAGGTTATTGCCTTGGATGGAAGACATGCATCATTAACTTTCGAAGCATTGTATTTGACAAAACAAATATCAAAAAAGTTTCCAAAAGAATTCAAACCAATTTGTACCCTTTTGTCAAAAAATGAACAAGATATAGCATTGGAAATTTTTAACATACACATGAGCAACTTTTTCAATTCTTAATGACCGACCAAGACATGGATATAAAATCCTTATTGATTAAATGGATAAGAAATCCTTATTTGTTGTTGTCTTGTTCAACCATTAAGAAAAGACAAGACTATATTTGGATGAGACATCCTTATTCATAAATGAATATAAGGTCCTTATTGAGTTTAGCTTTGTTGGAAGCTTTCACACACATAAACCATGCATAATATTTAAGCATGTCAACATCAAGTTCTCATAGCATGAGGATAAATTATAGGTCAATAAAATGTACTCCCCAATCAATTTTCCTAGTCCAAAATTGTATGTTTGAACATAAATAAAACATGGATTGCAAGCAAGACAAATGCACACTTATTGAATAAAAAACCATGTAAAAATATATGATTCTCAAGCAATTAATTAAAGAGCATAAAGTTGATCAAATTTTTGCTTATTTCAACAATGCAAAGTCGTTCTCTTTGCTTGAGCTCCCCATATAGGGTCAATCCAAACCAAATCAAAAGGGGATATGAGTCTCTATAGATCTTCCAAGTCCATTGGACCTAGTTGAACCTATGGGCAAAACAATAGTATAATACCATGTTGGTTCATTCTTTCAAATCCACTTAGGTGACACATTGTCATTCCTAGTAGTCATGGTTATCACATTTCTCATAGGATTATTGACTCTAGACTTCCTAGGCACATACATATTGATTCTAGCCCTATTTCTTTCAATCATGCTCTTAGTTCTACATATGTTAATATACTTGAAGCAATTTGGGTCTAATATGACCATCAACACCACAAAAATGACATGTAAGATTAAAGTGAGGGTCATACCGTTCCTTGTGAGGACAGAAGTGCTTTCCAATGTCTTTGAACTAGCCTTTGGTATTGGATCGGTTATCTCCTCATTTGTTGTTGAGTTGAGAAGATTGCCTCCTTAATTGGTGGTATTTGGGTTGAGGAAAGCTTGCTTGATTCCTTGGTGCCACATTGACTTGGACATTTGAGAGCACTCCCCTAGTTCAATTTTCTTCTTAGGATGAAGTGGAGAAAGAGGCTCTTTATGTCCATGCTCTTGATAAATACCGTCTTGCTTGGAGTTGAGGTCTCCTTGAATCCTAGACCTCTTTTGTCACTTGGATTCTTCCCAACTCTTAACATATGATCAAGCTTCTCTGTGCTCGAAGTCATCTTAGCAATCAAATCTTTTGCCTCTCTAAGCTCTTTCTTCAAAATTTCTTCACTCTTCTTGCCAAATACAAGCTCAACTTCAAAATTTCTTCCATTTCTTTTGCACTCTTCATTGACTCACTCAAGTGAGTCATCTTTGAAATCAATTCTAGATTCTCCATTTTTAACTATTGAATCTTCTTCTTCTTCTTCTTCAATGTAGAGCTTTCAAAGTACTTGATGAAGCCTTCAAGGTCCATACCTTTACCAATCTCTTCATTTGAGTAGGCTGAAGAATTCTCATCACTAGAGTCATCACTAGTGTCTCTTGTTGTCACATTGACTACACTTTAATAAATAGCTTCATCAATCACACTTCTAGCTACTTTATCTTCAATCTCTTCTTTAGAGTCAGAACTTATGACCTTGTTGCCTTTTTCTACATCTTCCACAAAGAGGATCAAAAGCTGTGTAATTAAGTACAAGCTCTTCATTACTTAAAGAGTTTTCTTTATTCTAACTATAGCTTCAAGTAGCCACTATAGCATTTCCTTTCTTTTTCTTCTTCAAATTGGCACATTTAAGGGCAATGCGACCGAACCCACTACACTCAAAACATTGAATGCTCTTATTGGAGTCCTTCTCTTGGGTATTCTCCATCTTCTTATCACTTCTCTTCTATTTGATCCAAAGCATTTCCTTTCAAATTTGATGAACTTCTTACATCTCTTCAACATAAGGGCTATCTCTTCATCCGAGTCATCCTTCTCCTTCTTTACTTTGAAGGTCTTCGAAGCTATGCTCTTTTGCTTCTTTGGTGGTATAGGTGTAGAAGTCCACCTAGACTCATAGGCTTGAAGCCTTCCAATCACTTCACTTGGCTTCATATCCTTATAGCCATTGTTTTCTTTTAGAGCTGTCACCTTGGACTCAAATCTCATGGGAAGTGACGTTATGATCTTTTTCTTGTTCTTCTATCTGAGTACGGGTCACCTAGTTGATGGCTTTGATTGACAATGTCTATTAACTTTACTTGAAAATCATTGAAGCATTCATCCTCCTCCATTCTAATTGTCGCAAATTTCATTTGAAGGACTTGGAGCTTAGAGTCCTTGACTACCTCGGTTTCTTTATGAGCCGTCTCTAAAATCTCCCATGCCTCCTTAGTATTCCTAGTCGTTTGAATCAAATTGTAGTGGCCATCATCCATGGCACATAAAATGGAATGCATTACCTTGTTGTTCCACTTGGAAGCTTCAAATTCTTGTGTGCTCCATTGAGACTTAGACTTGAGGATTTCATCTATCATCATTAGTCATCTTCGGAAGAATGTAACCATCTTCAATCGCCATCCATGCATGGTCTTCTATTTGGAAAATATAAGACTCCATCTTGCCTTTCCATGAGGCATAATTATCACCTTTAAGCAAATGTGGTCTTATACTTGATGCTTCCCACGTGGAAACCCTTAAAAAAGGGAAAATCCACGGGCTAACTACTTAGCCACTCCGATACTCAAATCCACTATTATAATAATGATTACAACTTAGATTGACATTCCGTCACACTCGGTCACTAACCCGTCACTACTACCCGCAGACCATTATAGCGATTCTAGATCAACAACTTGTGCACTAAATCACTTAGACAAAAAACTTAATCCTCAATGAAGAGATACAACAACCTAAAGTGAAAATATGAAAATATTCTAGATGTAAAAATACTAGGTTAACACATTTGAGCATATCTAAGGATTAATGATGACAATGATTGCAAATCATAGATATCAATACTCTAAATGCAATTGCAAAAAGATTTAGCTAGAAAGGTAAAATCGTCCTAAATGCTAGCTATCACAAAATACTAATCTCAATCAACAATCAACAACCCAAACATGTTATAAATGCAATTAAACATAAAAGCATACATTCAATGAGCAATAATTGCTAGGAAGATGTTATCTAGTCAATGACAAACAAGAAAACCCATGCTTGGAAGATGAAGGGATGAAGCTAGATGCTCATGTATTGAAGTTTGGTTGAGTAAAAATGTGTTCTTGAGAGCTTTCTCTCTCTGATGGAGTCAATATCTCTATCTAGGAAATTTATTTTAGAGTTCTAGGTCTGATTTTGGAAGATGATATATATTATTATATATATATATATATATATATATTATATATGGTGTAAAAACAAGCTGCACAAGAAAAGACATTTTTGCCCAAATCAGGTTTTTCGCATGAGACGTCGCACGAGGCTCAAGCAAAAACTTGTCAAGCGAAATTTGATGTCAAGTTTTTCACATGAGACTTCACACGAGGCTCAAGCGAAAACTTGTCAAGCGAAATTTGCTGTCAAGTTTTTCGCATGAGACTTCGCTCGTGGCTCGAGCGAAATCCACTCTCACCACACTAGCTTGGGATTCAAACGGTTCAAAACATGACAAACGACTTTGAAACCTTTAGTATAATATACCGTTGGAAAGATATGGAATTATACTTTCTATTACAATTAACAAACCATGATTTGAATGTCTATAGGAAAGTTTAAGGTCATTTCAGAAACGGACAACAACATAGTTGCTCTGTTCTTAAGGTCACTTTGGAGATTTCAAAACTATTCCAATCGATCA